>JASUUB010000012.1:0-600000 GCA_031216185.1 Syzygium aqueum | reverse complement strand
TCTGGCTTCAAGAGGTGAACAGGGGAAAAGATCGATGAAGTGGGGTCATTCTCAGCTCAAGACAGGCGAACAGAAAATTTCATTTGCATTGAGAATCTCCCCGAAGTTCTTGTTGTAGTTGTTTGTGCTGGTGTTGTTTCATGGAGTCGTTGATATCAGCTCATTTTGTTGTGATTCTGGTGTCTGTATTTGCAATCTGGGCCATTGTAGTCGAGTCTCAATCCCAGAATGCACCCGACGACGCTCAACGGTCACCTCCACCTTTGATCCCTCCCCCACCTCCTCCGCTCCCGCCCCCACCGCCTCCTCCTCCTCCGCCCCCACCGCCTCCTCCGCCGTCTCCATCCCCACCGCCACCGTCGACACCACCGCCGCCGCCGCCGTCTCCATTAACTCCCCCACCTCCGTCGACTTCGCCACCAGACACTCTGCCGTCGCCCCACTTTTTAGGAAATAACAACAGCACAAGGAGATCGTCGCATCCGTCGGATAATCGGTGGCATGGTGCAAATAATAACAGAAGCAGGAGGCCCCCGCCACGGGGTGAAGACAAGATCAATACAGGCAAGAAGCTGGGGTTGTTATTTATTGGTATAGCTTCGGTTTTGCAGATTTTCGTCGCGGGGTTTTTGGTATTTAAGAGAAAGCAGCTGATGAAAACCAAGGTTAGATATGAAACATGTCCATGAGAGTTCGACATTGGTTCAATTGAAGAACAAGGGTGGAGATGTGGTTCATTGATGAGATTGTTTTGTTGGAGGACTAACAGGAGGAGTTCATTTGTGAATGGCCGGAGGAACCATTGAGACGAGAGGTTGTTGATAGATAGCAATTGCAAATTGACTGTAGCATACATCGATCATCAGAGACCTTGATTTTTATTTTTTATGTATCTGTAATTGGTGATTGCCGCTTTCTTATCCTTTGTCTCAATATCTTCATTCTTCACATATGATCTTCTACCATTTTCTCCTTGCGTGCATTATGTATTGACAGAGAGTTGAAGATTTGTTGCTGGCCCAGGTAGTCAATGCTTATTTTCGTAACTCTGAATACCATCAGAGCTGGTATCATTTGCATGGGCAAGCTAGGAAATTTATGGATAGGATGAGAATTTTGTTGGGCTACAGAGGTAAGAGAAATAACATTACATTCCCATTCCCAATGATGTTATTGCTATCTATTGACCCTAATGGAGCTGTTTCTTCTCATTTATTCATTGTCTGAGATTCAATTGTGGAGTTGTGGTCGACAATTTAACAAGAGAAATTAGCTGGTCAGCAAGATTATTTTGCGCTGGTTGTCGTTGCTGATATGAATCTCCATCCTTAATTCGAATAATATTGCCTTCTGAGTTACCATCCTAGTTGCTCATGAAACTTATGCTAGGTATTGTCACTTAGCTAGCCTCATCTAGACAACTGTTGAATAGAATGAAACTTAGAAGCGATAGGTCCTCTGTAGTAGGACTATGGTAGAAATACAGCCTTTGCACTTTTGCAGAAGTTCAGTCGTAAGATTTGTTTCTGAAGTTCAAATGATGCAGTTTCTTTTCATTATTAGCTGTCAACTATACAGGATTTGTCCATATTTCTGAGCACAACTTCGGTATATTATAAGCTACTAGAGGAAATCCTTCAGCATTGAATTTAAATGCACTCTTCAGAGCCATTGCAAACTGCTTCATTGCCATTTCTGGGTAATTTCCTACAGCACTCCATTCTTGGTGGAATATCTTATAATTGACTGCTTAAAGATCTCTCTATTTGTGTGCCCGTGTGTGCTGGGCGTGGTGTGTGTGTGTGCTTATGCGAGGAATTTGTTGTGTGGCAAGATTACTGTATCGACTGTATCAGCAGCATTCTTTTCTGTCCTATCTATGTCCCCTTCACCCGTCATTGTGCTTCAGGTATGTTGCTGAGTTGAGACACTTTCTGTGTAGACTCCCAACGGAAACAGTGTTTAAGCACCGCCCTGTTTTGTGGCTATCAATATGTTTTGAAGATGTCAATGGATTTATTTCAGTCTCCCAGCCAGTCACGTGGTTAACTGCGTTTTTCTTTTTGGTCGGGAAGCGAAGCGTAGTCATCCATTAGATTGTGTTCTTAGTAGGCGGTAGAATATGGGTGGTGTGACATGGATGCACATGTTGCTGACTTTGTTTACCAGCTGTGTGTTTGCTGAATCGGGAAGTGATGAGTTTGACTATGGTTAGCATCGAAAGGGACTTTCAAAAAAAAAAAAAATACTGGGCTTGTTCCAGACTCGACTGTGAATGCTTCAAGTTCAATCTTCAGAGAGGGTGTGACCAGGATATGCAGTTGCTGTTCGTATTCTATCATTGAATTGGTCGATTGTTTAATGAAGTATGTCGCTGGGTTGACATGAGAAGTTGCAGCCTTTTAGGCCATGTTTGCGTTGTAAAGGTGTAAACTTTTTCCATCACATCTTGGCTTGGAGGCTGGCTTCAAGAAAAGAAATAATAACAAATAGATATTAAAGCAAGCTACAGACTATTCTTATGGGGACGGATTTATCTAATGGCTGTCTTCCATGTCCAGGACCTAACTCTCTTGGCGTTTTCTATTTGATCTCCAAAACAATTCCGAAGTGGATGAACACGTCTTGAGAACTTGTTTACCAAGTCAAACTAAGTACTTACGCGTGAAGCGGCATTGCCGGCTTGATTGTCTGGGGGCAGTATCAAGTTTCTTTATAGAAAACAACTGGTAAATTTGTTAGACCTTAGTACAAAAAACTGCAAAGAGAAACACGGGATAGAATAAATAAATTGAATTTATTATCGTTAAGTCTATCGGTCTTTTATAATGACGACGCTTCCTTTCTCACTCGATAGAGCTCTATTTGAGATCGACTTGACTCGGTTTTCGAGCTACCTGAATTTGCCTCTAACTCTGAGAAGAATTGAGCACAGCTCAAGTATTCATTGACTTCAGTTCCAGCATCTCATGAATATGTGCTCAAGTATTCATTGACTCCAGTTCCAGCATCTCATGAATAGCTCCACTCGTGTGCATCTTTTTGGGAATGGATGATGAGTTTCAAGGCGATGGTCATGTGACATGCAACAATGTATTTGTCGAAATTATGAATTGCTTGTCTTTGGGGAGAAGTGCATTAATTACTATCGGAGGTGCAAGGAATAGGAACGCTTACTTCCTAAGTGATTACTTGGGTACATCATGTGGAATTAAATTCCATACATTACCGTCCCATTATTTTACTCCTATTCTTGATCACATTAAATAGGAAAACCAACCAAAGAGCCAGCTATGGGGGATATTCTGTAAATCCATAGTAATACAAGGTTCTAATAGAATCTGTTGCTACACCCACCAAATCATGAGCATAGAATGGATAGAGGAGTTTTAGTTATCAGACTTAAAGATGGCTTGTACTTACTCGAAGTTTTAGGTATCCTACACCCAGTTTGTGGAACCACCCCACCTTGGAACCGATTGCTCCTATCCATAATGGGCGAGGGCCCTTTCCAACACGTTAGAAGTCACTATGGAAGAAAATATCCCTTTCAGCACTCTACTCCATAGAACATTTGGGGCTTGAGTGAGTCTCCCAAGCTTGTTTATCCAGGATAACTCTTTGAAAGATAGGAGATCCTTAAACCCCATGCCTCTTTGTCTTTCCTTTGTTTCAATAACTCCCATTTTTTTACAATGAAGGCCAGCTTTGGATGCGTTTGTTTTCCACCAAACAGATGCTATCTTTTGCTTAATGGCTCTGCAAATGGACATTTGAATTTTGAAAATTGACGTCACACATAATAGTAAAGCCTGCACCACAGCTTTGATTGGAATTTCCTTTCCCGCCTTGGAAATAAACTTTTCTTTCCGGCCTTCAAGCTTCATGTTCATTGACGCCATCATCCAAATGAACATTTTCTTTTTAGATTGGCCTGTCTGATGGAATACCCAAGTACTTCCCTATTTTATCAATTTATGGCACTCTCGTTTCCTGAGCCATGTTCTTTCTCAAAGGTTGTGGACATCTAGTATTGCGGTAGAATCCTGACTTATTCAAATTGACCACTTGACTTGTGGCGAAACAATATTGATGTTGGAAAGCTGGTAAATTCTAACGGTCTCTAATCTTCCCCTCAAGAACAAAAGAGTCGCAAAAGAGTCGCTGCAAACGATATAAGGGTTAATGTAGGGCAATGACCGTTTAATTTGATATCTTCAAAACTACCATTTACAACTGCTTTATGTATAAGGAAGGATAGTACATTGGCCACAATTATGAACAAGTATGTGGATAATGGATCACCTAGACGAACTCCTCTTAAAGGTTTGAAGTAGGAAAGAGGTTCCTCATTGAACTTAGCATTAAGAGAGATTGAGGTAACACGCTGCATGGCCCATGAAACCCATATCTCACCAAGTCCCATTTTTAACATGCATGCTTTTAGAAAATCCTATTCCACTCTATCATAGACCTTTTTTATATCCAATTTTAGAATCGCCTGAAATTTCTTCTTTCTCTTCCAGACTTTGAGTTGCTGAGTACCTGTTGAACGATACCTAGGAAATAATTTTGTAACCAAACTTGCACAGGTTAATGGGTTGAAACTGGTCTAACTTCTCTAGATTAGGGATTTTTGGGATAAGGGTAATACAGTTAAATTAAGGGTCAAGAATGCCAGTGTCGAAGAAAGATCTCACCATATTGAAGACTTCATGCTGAATAATTTCCCAATGATCCTGATAGAATTGTCCAATAAGACCATCCAGTCCTGTGCTTTTAGGGCTCCCAATTGGAAAGTTGCATCATGTACCTCCTACATTTTCACATTTTCTACCATGCTTTGATTCATACGGTTCAAGATCAAGCTGGGGCATTGATCTAATACTGGCCGAAAGTCCTTGGAACCCACTGAGCTGTATAATGACATCAAGAAGCCCCCCGTGATCTGCTTCAATCGTGTAGGGTCTTGAATCCACTTCCCTGCGATAGATTTCAACATAGAGATCATGTTTCACTGGAGCCTTTGAATTGTGGTTGCATGGAAAAACAATATTTTTATCACACCATTTCCGCCAGTTTATTCTGGAGCGCATGCCCCAGTACATTTCTTCTTGTTTCTGCATATCTTCGATTTGATTGTTCAGTTGCTGTACTCTATCCCTGTTACGATGCAAAGTCTGCTCATTTATGATCTTCTAGAGCTCCCTTTTCAGGGAATTGGTTTGGGTCTGAGCATTGGAGAGCTTTTCCTTGCTCCGCTTCTTTAGGGCCTCTGTTAACTTCAGTAGTTTCTTCAACAAATGCTCATTTACCATTCTGGGAGTGTTCCACACCGAAGTTACAAGTTTGCAACAATCTTCATTTTCAAGCCAGTATACCCTAAATTTGAATGATCCCTTCCTTTTTACGGGTTCAAGTAGTTTAATTTCAAAGTCCTTTTTTCTAATCCCCATTCGTCTGTATTTTATTCTCGACATATATCTACGTTTAATGTGAAGTACAAGAAACTTGACCAAACCATATTTCAGGAAGTAAAGTTAAGAAGAGTTCGAGTATTAATTGCGATGATCTTAAGGCCCAACCATAATATATAGAAACTAATGCCATTGGCTAGGGTTGCAAAGAACAATTTAATCTACCTTACAATGACAGCAAACATGTAAGTAGGTATTTAAACAAATGAGTCATGTTACAAGTATTCAAGAGAAATCTTTGACAAAAATAGAAACGTTAAGTACCCAATATAAGCCGACTGCACGTCTGTAATTTTGTATACACTATTTGGATCTACTGCTTTTTGTACATGAATATGCCATTCGCGATGCAAAAATTACCACGTATGTCTGTCAAGTACAATCGGTAAGGTTTGATCAAAACGAGGTCGACATTACCGATGACATGTCATTTATAGGATGACTGAAGCACCACTTAGAAAATGAGGGATTGTGTATGATCACGAAACTTTGTGGCAAAAGAAAGTAGATCGTGTAACTTATTTTTACCCCAACCGAGTCAAACTGAACGTGTGAATTTGCTTTTAGCGGCAAGATGATAAAGACAAAGCACGATGGGCCTCAGTCGGACCCAGGTAGTACAAGCAATCGCTGGGACTACGAGTACCAGACGACTATTGTGCATCATGTTCGATCATACATGGTGCAAATAATGCACTGCATTCTGGGTTTTGTTGGGCCCGTGTATGATGTCCAAAAGAGAACCAGCAGGAGCAAAAAGTAGGTGGTGCTTTGATTACAGAGAGTGGACAAGTCCCTCATGAAGCATATTCAAATGTTGCTTCCAGTCAAGAAACAAGCCTTGCAAATCTGAGACATGTTGCTCACAGGGGAAAGAGAAAGTGCAATGAAAGCAAAATAAATATAAAAGTGAGAACAAAACTTCAAATCCTCCTTCTGCTATGGGACCCTACCTCTTTTCAGCAGGAATTGAATTCATCACCTACTGTTGCGTTCCTCCATTCCATGTCACCCCCGTCAGTGAGACTAGAGCAACTTGCACAGAAGATCATTCATTTCCCAAAGAAGTGGTGTAATGGCTTGTGGGGTTGGTCTTCCTTCTCTGGCTTGATTGGCTCAGCTGATTTGTAATCACGACCCAGAACAAAGGAGTGACTTTCTCTGTGGTCCTGCGGCTGTGAAGAGAATTGGATCGGGCCCTGATACGGATCATGAGCTCGAGAGTAATTTCTTTCTGCATCTGAAGCTTCTGGGAAGAAAGACCTCTCATAGTCCACTTCACTGAGCTTCCCATGCATAAAATACCTATTTGCAAGACGGGTAATATTCATCGAACAGCAGTTAGAGAAATGATGTCAAAGCATTCGAAAATGACATGAATTTATGATAATTCAATATCTTTAGAATGCTCAATCAAACTTCATATATTTTGCAGAGATTCGAACTGACAGGAACTCACGACTTTTGAGTTTTGACAAATGAGCACGAACCGACAAGGCCTACCTGCCATCTTTATGACTCTGAGAGTATGACCCAGGATTCAGCACATAGTTGTGCTGAAGGTGGTGGCTGCTTGCTTCATATGGATGAGGGAATGGAACAGCATCTGGAGGAGGCCTAGTGGAGGAGGAGGAAGAAGAAGTAGTCAGGAACGGATGGAGTGTTGGGTGGTGGTGTTCATGTTCACCGCTAGCTGAGACAACGCATGAAGAAGTTGGTGGACAAGCGGTGGCGCCGATCGACAAGGCTGGCGGCGGTTGCTGTGGTTCCACATGCTTTCTTGAACGGTGCTTGCCTCGGTGCATGTGCTTCTCACAGTACTTGGAGTCAGGGTAGGCCTCCTTGGAGCACCTCCATTTCTTACCATCTGTTCTTCTGCACCTCCCTGGCTCAGGGTCTGCTTTCCTGCCATAACCCACCTGGAACTCACCCCACCCACCCACTAACCCAAAAAAAATGAAAAAAGGGATCTCACTTTTTTTCTTCATCAAGAACATATAGAATAATACATTTGTTTTGCTTTTGGACATGGATAGAGCTTACTTTGATGAGGAGGGAATGGGCCAAAGGAGAGCGAGGAGGAGTTGGAGTCCAAGCTCCTTCTAACACTGAAGATGAGCTCAGGTGGGACTTGGAGTCCTGACACCATGTATTTGTAGACAAGGGCTTGTGTCTCTAGCTCTTGCCACTGTGCCTCTGTGAATGGATAATACCTGCTCATCATTCTTCCGCTCCCACTCATCCTCTCAGGGCTCAGCCGACTAAAAATCCTCAGCAACACTAACAGAGGGGACTCTTTTTTTTTTTCCTTCTCCCCTTCTTGGGATTGACCACTTCGATAGGAGTACTGACTAAATGCTAATCAGTCATTGCTGGTCAGTATTGTTTGTACAAACTTATGCATGGATCATGGAAAGAGAGACTCACGATATGTGTTATATGCTGTGTTCTCTCTCTCTCTCTCTCTCTCTCTCTCTCTCTCTCAACCTCTGAATTCTTGGCGGGTCCTGTTATTTTCTGCTACTTCTGCCATTTCTTTGCCTCCTCTGTCAGTGCTATTTTTTGGCTCTCTGATATATTAATTTTACAGGACATACGAACCAGTGCTTGCTAGCGAGGACACGAGAAAGGGGCAAAAGAAATTATAGGTCGAGGGGAGGGCTAAGTGTGTATTTCTCCCGTACTGTTTCCACATCATGGTTCTTGAAGTGGGTGCCTGGCCCCTCGTGGATGATGACATTTTTTTTTCTGTTAGGGTTTAAATTGAGAAAAAAAATTACTTACCCAAAAAAATTAATGTGAATCCAAACAACTTATTGCCACCCAAGGTTATTCTTTAGTTTTAAACTCTCTCTCTCTCTTCCTCTCTCTTCCTCAGTAGCTAGGTCAATTTAATTATCGGGATGTGGGTCGTATTTATGATTAGACAGAGAAATATTTCTCTTTGTGATCAAAGAAAGTTTCACGGAATAGAATGGTAGTATATTCGATAATCTGACATCCTGTTTCGCCGAAAAATATTGACCAAAAACCTTTTGAAACATAAATTGATATGAAAATTGACGAAGAAAGTAAATGGTCCTTTACTGATTCTTGAACAAGAAATATAATTGACAAGAAAATTAAAAGTATGAAATCTAGATAAAATCGTATTCGACCATGCAAAGGGGTACTAAAACACAAATAGATTGGAAGTAAAAATGAACAATTGGTGTACATTAATTGATTAGCGGTACCTTGCACGAATAACGAGTCTAATATTTGTTACTACTGCCTATAATCAATGGCAAGGAAAACGACCGCATCAATTCACGGACTTGTATCTACCTACAATTGCTCAACACCTACTACTTCAACGGCTGTTCTCTCTCCGCTCTTCACATGCAATATCATCGGTTATTTTGAATCCCTTATTCTCCTTTACTTGATAGTTGCCATAATCCACATTTCTCAGCCGCTATCATTAGTGGCTTCTGAGATATAAGGCATCCACTACTTGACGGTTGTGTCAATTTCACTTCATAGCTATATATGTCGATGAGCCTAACCAAATTGTGTCCAAGATTATCGGCTCTATCACTTGGATAGCTACTTTGCATCTAGCTCATCGCGAGTCGTGTTAGTCGTGACCTTTTGTTGATTAAACTGACCTTCATTTATCGATGCCTGTGCTCTAGGACACAGTTATTCCTTATCGCATCTTCTGTCTGCTAAGGCCAATTACTTTGTCCACTAACTATACTTAACAACCGAAAGCCTTTAACACTAGGAAAGTTTTATATTTATTGCATTTCACTCGGTCTTTTTCAGCCCAAGTCGATAGTAAAAAATTTGGACATTTTTTGGTGTTAATACATACTAAACAGTTAGTTCCTCATTCAGATCTATACTTTCGTCAATGGTGGCTGGAATGTATATGCTAAAGTGTTTCTTTTTAGGCGTTTCATGTAATAATATTGCTTATCCAGTGTATCCAATATATTCATCTACATTTTTTTGACGATGAGCTGCTAATATTATGGAGCGTGTTAAGAGTACTTGTTAAGTATGCTTAATCGAGGATGAATTAATTACATTTACAATAAGAAAACATAAACAGCTTGAAAATTAACGCTTTTCACATTAATTTGAGCATGGAAAAATTGGCCTAATTTTTTTAAAAAAAGTATCGACTTTACCTTGAATGACAATTTTGGCACGAAATTTTTTTATCTCATAAAAAATCACAAACTCTCACTTAAATCCCAAATCTGGTCTAAGCAATTTGAAAATTTCACATTACGAGGGCTAGATTTGGGATTAGAGTAAAACTTGATATTTTTTATTGAGACAAAAAAAAATCCAGCCCAGAATTGTGTCACCCAAGGTAAAGTTGATACTTTTTTTCAGAATTAGCTCCGTCAAAATTATACATTTTTGGAAATGAGATGCTAGGAGAGTTCAAGTAAATGATATATGGAAATGTTTACTTTTCTGTTTGTTTGCAAGCGAAAGCACTTTTTCTTGAAAGTAGAAGGTGCCAAAAGAGGTGAAATATCCTTACCAAAAAAAAAAAGAGGTGAAATATGAGATAACAACTTAGTCAATTTGTTTTTCTTTGTTATGACTAGAAATGGTAGAATGGCCACTTAAACATGTAAAAAAATATCGTTTAGGACTGAATTGACCAAAGTACAATAGATTTAGGACTTTTCAAATAATTTTTCCTTTCTAAAAATCATCATTTAATTAAGCATCAATTACGAGCTCATGTGTGTGAAGAAGGAAAGAGAGTAATACCACATTTTATACTGGCATGCAATTCACAAAATCATTTAAGTACTCCTCCCATTGAATCAAATCGATTACTCTTTAAAAAGTAATATGAACTCTGCTTGCAATCATCCGGAATATAACAATGACTCTATATAACTTACATTATGGTTAGTTCTGTCGATTACATGGATAGTAAAACCCATGAATTCAGTTTTGCAAAAGGTGCATGTTTGGGTGCGTGAGACAAAGAATCTCGAAGACGAAGACCATTCATTTAATGACATTTCACAACATGAACAAGCACTCGAATTTCCTACATCAAAATCCTTGTCAGCTCCAACGGACTCAGAATCAGCAATTTGATTTAGAAAAGTTATGTAAGTTCAAAGGCTTTACATGCAACTAAAATGGTCAAAGATTTAGTTTAAGAAAAATGCTTAACCCAGGGTCAATGCAATTGGCTAGAGCATTGAGAGATTTCTAGCTCGGAAACTGGAGGTCATCGGTTCAAATGTCACAAATTGTGTGCAAATTGCTCTGGATCAGGGCCACTAGTTACATGTAAAAGTTATAGATTTGATCGGTTGACAATACTCATACGGTGCTGTTCAAGCCGTCAGATAATCGGGTCTCTGCTCTCGTGGCTCTGGATAATAAAAAAGAAACTAATGCTTTCTCCTCACTTCATGCTTCTACATTGCATAAACTAAGTCCAGATAAGAAATCATTTTTCTTCCCCGTGTTGCATAATTCAAATTTTTTCCTAAGAATTTTGGTTCTGTGAATTCGGGTTTCACACCCTTCGGCGAAGACTTTAAAGCCCGCATGGGCATGTGATGGCCCATGTTACCGGGCTAATTTTGGGCGGGCCAACGCCAACGGCCCACCTAATTGTCTGATGTCCATCTGAAATGACATTGCCGGCTTTGTTTTGCGAAGAATTTCTGCAGTCTAACAAGCCCTTAGTCATTAAATATTTTTGTAGGATAATTACACAAATGGTTCTTAAACTTTGGCCCAATGTGTAATGTCTCCCATAAACTTTTAATTTGTTCAATACAGTCATTGAACTTTAGTCCAATATGTAATGTCATCCCTGAACTTTTAATATGTTCAACGCGTTCTCTAAACTTTTTGTCCATGTTCATTCCAATCCTTAGACTATATGAAAATGTTCAATGTTGCCTCTGAGTTTGAATTAATGAAAGGACAACACTCACACAGTTTTTGGAATTAATTGAATATGTTCTAAAAGTTCAAGGATCACATTAAACAAATTAAAAGTTTAGAGACGATATTGCATATTGAACTAAAGCTCATGGACCACGTTAAACAAACTAAAAGTTTAAGGACAATAATACATATTGGATTACACCAAAAAAAAAATTACATATTGGACAAAGTTAAAGACCATTTGTATTAGTTTCCCTTTTATCATCAATCACCAATCCTCTAACAAGCCGAAAAAGAACAATACTTACCCAAGCCGAAGGCTTAACAGTGTGCTCGATCAAATGTACTTAGTGGTAGTAGTCCTAATTAAAAAAAGCCTGACGCCCTTTTGAATAGAACAATGCTCCATCGATTATTTCGACCACCTATAGTCACATATAAAATTTTCTTGATCTATTCAAGTATACACTAGCACACCTAAATCAAACTTCTTATTTTGTCCGACAATGCGGATCAGCGTAAAGAATCGCATTGGGCATCTACGTCCAACACATTTCTTAGGTTGGCCAAGAGGAAATGCGGGCCGAGATATATAGGGCCGAGATATATAGGGCCAGCATATGAAATTTGGTGGAGAGAGAGAGAGAGAGAGAGAGAGAGAGAGAGAGAGAGAGAGAGAGAGAGAGAGAGAGAGTATCCTGTAAAATTTGGTTTTTAGGATATGGCTTGGGAGGGCAATGGGAATGAATGGGTTGATTCTAGACCATACATCAATTCCACGGTTCACGTTAAGAAATGACAACCAAGAGATGCTTCCAACGATAGTTACACTGCGGAGAGGGGCTCCTCTCATTTACTTGATTAGAGCTGGCAAAATGTCTTCTTGTTTTGAGCTCCATGCGTTCCCTCTTCACGTGCCTACACTGGACCACCCGCGCAATCCCCCTTCCAGTTCTTTGTTCACGTGCTTCAGTGGCACTCGTTATCCTATGATTCCATCTCTTTTTCTCATGATTTATTTGATCTCTCTTTTCCCAGAAAATATGAGCAATGAAAGGTCCAACTTGTTCTGTGCTTTAACCCAGATAGTTAGCAATTGATTGACTACTATATATTCTGATCCTTTTCTACTCCTAACTAACAAAGAAACGCGAAAAATGTCAGACAAATTCAAACACTTGCAGAACTCGATATGCCCTACTCAAAAGTGTTGCGAAATCAGACGTTTCCGACTCATTGATTGGAGATATCAGCAAATGAACGCCAACGTAGACACATGCCCTCTTTCTTTTGCTAATCTCTAGCCACAGTGGTTCTCTTCTTTCCATGTATACGTCTCATTTATTTTCATTCATGCTATGATCAACATCAGATGAGGGAAGGCATAAGGTCCTAAGTGGAGTGTCATTTCAGCAAAGAAATCCAATGAGACCCACCAAAATGATTATCCTTTAGTCTCATGCTTTTTCCTTGTTTGACATGAGAGGGGACTTTCAAGAATCAATTGGCTCTTCCATGCACTGAAATTCCTAACTACCTAAAGAGCCTTCCTGTTTTTGTCCTGCAGCTACAATGGACCACCAATCTCTCCAACGCGGTATAGGCTTCAGCATTTCGATTTCTCTCTCTTTTTTTTTGTTTGGGTTCAATGAAGATGCCCCGGCTCTTCACAGCCCAAAAAACTTGTGGCTCTCTTGCAGCGCAGAATAATCACTATATCCTGCGTGATCAAGTCTTCTCAGTTCAACTTGTATCCTATTCGTGCACGATTCCTATATAAACCTTATGTGACTTAATTACCACATACCATATCTTGTGACCTGAAGGCAAAGAAAAAGCACAAACCAAAATGCTTCACATTCTCTTCTTCTTCTCTCTCCTCTTCTCCTCTTCTCATGCCTCTGTCCAGGACTTCTGTGTTGCGAACCTCAAAGGGCCAGACACCCCGGCGGGCTTCCCTTGCAAGAGCCCTAAAAAGGTCACTGTCGATGACTTTGTTTTATCAGCACTAGGAATAGCTGGTAACACCACTAACATCATCAAAGCAGCCGTGACCCCTGCATTCGTTAGCCAGTTACCGGGCCTCAATGGGCTCGGCCTCTCAGCAGCCAGATTGGACCTGGCGCCAGCCGGCGTCATCCCATTGCACACCCACCCGGGCGCATCGGAGCTCCTGTTTGTGCTTCGGGGGAAAATATTGGCAGGGTTCATTTCTTCAGCCAATGCTGTTTATGTGAAGACTCTGAAGAGAGGTGACATTATGGTTTTCCCACAGGGGTTGCTTCATTTCCAAGTGAATGCAGGTGGGTCCAAGTCCATCGCTGTGGTCAGCTTCAGCAGCGCAAATCCTGGCCTCCAAATCCTTGATTTTGCATTGTTTGCCAATAACTTGCCATCTCCGTTGGTGGAGAAGACCACTTTCCTGGACGATGCCCAAGTGAAGAAGCTCAAGGCTGTGCTCGGTGGAACCGGCTAAACAAAGCCAAGCTCAGCTACAGATTGTTTTCTAGTGTGATGATATTTGTTGTTGTGGATGTGTTTTCTTGTTGTTGCTAATGTGGAAGCAATTTCTTCATGTTTAATAATGCAATTGAAACATTATTCTAGCTTTGTTTTCCCTGGAAAAAAGTTTGTTGATGCTGTACCATGTCAATTGTATGCACAAAGTAACCGAACCAGCTCAACTAGTAGCTCAATTCAGCTGAGGTTTTGATCGATTTTAGTCGTTTCAAAATATTGTGATCCTATGGTGATTCCACCAAGCAAACTAGCAGTTCAAGCAGTCATTCTATTGAGCTCCTATATTTCTGGTAGCTGAACAGAGAAAAGAGTCATTGCAGCATATGGCATAAAAAAGAGGAAAAATATTACATAAAATGGTAGAGATCTGCTAGCCTCAGGTGCACAAACCATTTTCACTTCCATGGTGACCAGGTCTCTACTTAGGCATGCAGACAGAGCAGGGCATATCTTAATGAGAAAGGACTTCTTCTTAGGCTCTCCTGGGTATTTACACAGAATCTCAAATTGCTCATACAAATTAAAATGCATCATAACGAACAAAATGTAAGCTGTCAACTCACCTCCTAGTCCTTGTGCAAGCTGCTGTGCATGCTGCTTCCACTCATTCCAGATTGCAACGTAGCCCAACATCTACACCTAAACACAATGTATGAACTCCCATTTTTCTTCCCCGCTTCATTTCCCCTCTGATACACGTAATTGTAATGACTTGACAAGCTTAGATGCATCGGAGACTAATGATGGCACGAGCCTTCCATGAGGAGCTTGAAAGTTGAAGCAATTCCCTACAAGCTAGATTATCCTTCAAGGTACGGGAATTTGTCACATGGATACTAGATACCTCTTCTCCGCACTACCTTCTGGGAGCATAGTTGGGTACATGATAAGAAGGTGGAGCATCTAATCAGAGAGGCATTTGCTAATTTTGGCAATGCAATCTTGGGTTTCCAGCTTCTTGATTGTTGTTGTGGTCAAGATCGTTGTGATAGCATAATTCTGTTGCCATGTGCCACTGAGAATGCTTCCGTCCTATTCATTATCTCTTTTTCTCTAAGCCATAACCTGATCTCCATGGCCATCCCTAATTTGCCTAAAAATGTCGTATTCCACTCAAGACGGGTCTTGCATGTTTGTCCAAGAGCTGGACTATGATTAGTTCTTTCACTCTATTGTTCACCTACGCAAGAGTCATTGACCACTTCTCTCTCAACAATGCAGCTAGGCTAAAGAGATCAATTCCTTGAGACTCGCCTGCATCTGCCTTGAGACAGAGACTTACTAGTTCTAGCTGTGACAATGATCCTGACCATCTCTTAGTATAGTACCAGTGAGAAATGCTGGTCTAAGATAAAAAAAAAAAAGAAGGCTGGAGCAATCATATTAGGTTGTGAATGGTATTGATCAGCCAACCAAGACAATGTCCAATCAGAAAAAGTCAGTAATACTGCGCCATAGATCTCCAAAACAATAGCCCCAACTAGAAGTGAGAGAGTTATGCCTCTATCAACCATCAAGTAGCTGTGCTTGTCGGCAAGGGTTGTCAAGGAAACTGAAGCAGAATCAGAGAACAGGAAACTAATGAAATGGAGACCTTTACTCTAGTGAATTGAAGTTGCTTTTGTTTAGTAGACCTCATACGAGAAGCCTATCTTGGTTTCAACTGGCTTAAAGGCAGCTGCCCCCTGCCTTTTTGCATATGATTGAGAACCCATCTCGCATTTCCAAGAAGTTCACGATCACATCAGCTGAAAAGTATGTAAACATGAACGACTAATAAGCTTCTCGGATGTTCCTTGCCTCAGAACTGAAATAAGCATCTCGTTTAACTTGTCCCGGGGTCTCTTTTTTGGATGAATTCATTGTAATGGCGGGATGGATCAAAGAGCAAGAGTGAGGCCCTCATAAATTTTCTCGAGTTAGAGGACTTGAGAACCCAAGTCCTTTCCCCATACTTAACTAGTCCTGCTATAAACACTAGAATTGAACCGACGCAAGAGCATTGGCCTTTTAGGACAGATAGAGCACCCAACTAGCGATCCCAACCTGGTAAGCTCAGCCATAGGTCATTGTCTTCCAAGTAGTAAGCCATGACATTGTCAGTACCACTGAGGTAGAAGAGAAGGAAGAAGGCCCAAAATGCGTGGAGATAGCTCATCGGATTATCACCTTGATTTCTTGTGCTTTCTCCTTGTTGCCTCGAGAGTCGGCTAGCACGTAAGTTGGCCAGAGGAGAAAGCTGAGCCAGGCTCTGAAGATGTGCTCACGGTGAGAGCCAAGTTGTATAAGGATAATTTGTTGAAAAAGGCTGAGGAGAACCATCATGCGCAGCTCTCCTCCAGCGCTGTTCAAGAAGATCTTGATGGTGTTTCGCTTAATTTGGTAACTGAAAATGAATGAGGGAGACAAATCAAGATTCTTTTGCTAGATTATGGTACTGTTGTACATTATCTTGATTTGGATTGAATATTCATTGTGAACATCACCTGTGATCAGAATGGTAAAAGCTCATTCTCGATAGAGAGAGTGACATTTTCAGCAATTTCTTCATACTTGACAGCTAGAGTCTGAGTTGAAACGACAAATATTCTTTCCTTACATTGCTTGTTTGAACTTATCAATCGACTCTTTTAGCAATGTTAAGAACTAAACCAGTCCGTTGAGGCAAAGGACGAGATGACTAACATTGGAAGAAATTGCCCTGCAAGTTGCTTGATGGATTTAGCTCTCGGTCTCCACAGGCAGAGAAAGAGAGGGCAATTCGTCTGTCTAATGTTTTTCCCCCTTGAAAAAGAAAATGAAGGCGCCAGGAAACAAGAAGAAAGAAGGAGTTAAGTGCAACATTCTCCAAGCGACGAGGATGAGATCAACCTCACGCATGCTTGCCATCAGTATTCATGTCCAATCAGTAGCACGAATTACATCCTCCTGATTTGCCTTCAGGTAAATGTCCAAAGAATTAACAAGGTTCAATTTACAGAACGATATCGTAATCACGGTAGGAGAGACCTACTAAGCATCGTTACTTGTTTACACAAGAAATAATCACCAGTTCACTGTGGTCTCTCCATTAAAGGATGGGCGCGCTCTTTTCCTGAGAATATTTTAGGAAGAAAAGCTAACATTTTCGTCTTCCCACCCCTTAAATAACAGATACAGAATCAATATTATACTCAAGAATCATAGATCCGGACTGAATTGGAGATCGACTGCCGACAAACAGGGCATTTTGGTGAAACCTCCCGTTCCACGGATAATGCACATCGCTGACAACACACAAGATGACCACATGGAACAAAAGCGGATCTCCTCCTCCTCATGAGACAAATTACACATAACTGTCCATCTGGTACATCTCCCAATTCATCCTCTGCTATGTGAGTGTCGGGCTCATCGACTGCAGCACGGCTCTGCTGCTGCTGCTCATCCCGTCTACGCTGCCTCCACTCTTTCCATCTGTTCCAATTTCTGAGGAAAGAATATTCAGTGTAAGTCCAATAAAGTCAAATATTATCGAGTCTTGAAGTCGACAGGATATAGAATACGGATTACAAATTACTTGGTCGATAGCTACCTACCTTACAAAAGCAAATCCAAGGATACCAACTGAAGCTGATCCAAGAAGCATACTACTCCAGAAGAGTATCTTTGTCCGGAAGGCAAGATCAATCACCATCTGATCTTTTGTCATCTCGGTACTGAAAAATGTCAAATCACAGTCAATTCAATAGTAATTGACACTGTCAAGGAAGGGCTATCGGTGCAAGATCTAAGTAATAGACCCTAAAGCATAATTATGTCAACAACCCTAGAGGGAAACATGAGATGGTCGATTCTTAACAACTTGAGTTACGTGAAGCAGACTGTTCGTTTACACAACATTCCATACACAAACAAATGACAAGCATCAAAGGGAGAGGCACCACTATTTCTTTTGACAGGTAAGGGGTGAAATACTAGAATAATAGGTGGTTGTGTGCAGATCACCCGAAAATTCATGAAATTACACGACTGTTGGACTCTCCATGCTATACAAAATGCAACCATACAAACTTCCAAACAGGAAACTCACTACATATTGACATCCTTCCAGAAAACTTGACCAAAATTAGAGTGAATAAATTTGTACACATGGGTCAATTTATTATCAAAGAAAATAGTGCACATGGGTAATTAGTCCACAGATGGGAAAAGAATCTACAAGCAAGCATCAAGACTAATCCAATTTCCATCCATCACCATGAGAGGAACACTCACAGGAAATATGGAAGATCATTGCATGACTTGATCTCCGGAATTCCATTTTTCAAAAAGCAAAGGCCAACAGCACTGACGTCCTTTCCTATTGGAAGAATTTTCTCCTCATCAAGCAGTCCAACCTTCATAAAACAGAGGAAGAAGAGCATTGGGTCAGATACTTGTATCAAAGTAAAAACATCAAAAGAACAAAATTGAAGGAACGGCAAGGTCTAGATTATCGTAAAGATCTTCAAGGTGCAAGAAACATCACAATTACCCATCTGCATCAAGAAGTATATGTCATTATATGTTGAAAACTTACAGGGTATTCATGACCAAAAAGTGCCTGAAGGAATGTGTAAGGAGAAGCATTAATCGGCTGCAGTTTGTGATATACTGTGGTAAGAGGTAGATGATGCTTTGAACCATCCATGTTCACAACAACACAATCCGCTGCCGGCCACTGACTGCCATCAACGAGTACAAAAGGAACCTGCAGTCATAGTAACAGACATAAGCAAGTCCGACAACTAAAGCAGTAAGCCAATATTTGACTGCTCTGTTCTAAAACATCAAACCCAAGTTTCTCATTGTACATAGTTAAGACCATCAAGAACAGGAAAAAGTACTACAGAAATTATTTTATAAAGACAATCTCAATAAGATGATTGTACGCAAACTTTTCTTGAGGAATCTTCAGTATTGTCGGCCAAAAAAAGAGGAACCTCTGACTTCTGAGATCCCAAATCTCCCACGCACAATGCGAGAACAGAGGCATAATAACTAAATGCTTTAGACTGAAAAGCTAAGCCTTGTAAAGTTGTCTTATATCTCTCAATATCTTTAGCTTCACCAACTGCACATGTATTTAAGGAAAGCAGTAACTCTCCCTGCCTTTTAATTTGGGATAAAGTACAGACTCTATAGCGCAACAGCCCATTATTCAGGACATGAACACCATGTGATGTGCCATGGCAACACCAATTTTGACATGTCTAAAATCACGGTTGTATGTATAGTTTGCCAAACATTTCCAGTGTCAAGGGAGAAAATAAAATGTGATATTTACCCTTAAACCAGAAGGAGGTCCATGGCTCCTAGTTGAAGACAAACATTATGTAAAGTAAACCCACTCAAAGAACAAGTAATGTAAGTTTTAACAGCAGCTTTCCCAGCAAAAATATAGCTTAAATATAAGAACCAACCTCTGGAACAATTCTACTTACCGTTCTTAGTGATGAGGATTTTCTTTCTCGCAAGGATCTTGACAAGATAGCGCGTAGATCCGAAGTCCATCCAAAAAATCCCTTCCACTCATTGTATATGCACTTCATGTGGAAAATAGAAGATCAAGGTTATCAAATGATCATGGAAGACTGAGGTAAACAATAACAAATACGTGCCCGAAAAACCACCATTGGCACAAGCAATTACGACATTTTAATGCATGAACTGCAGTTATAATTGCTCAATTACGCGGATTTCACAAGACTAAGACCTGTCCTTTCATTGATATTATAGTTCTACAAAGAAGGAAAAAAACAAAAGAGTAATTATTGCGTAGTTTGAGTAAGATCCACGGAGCAGATGACAGGATATGTGGTCCCACTCAACTGGAACTCACAATTAGGGGAGACAAGGGTGGGTATAGGCACCTGGTGCATGTAAAAGCCCCTCAAATATGAGAGGACACCGAACAGCAGGGAGACCCTGAATCCTAGATTTTCCTCTATACTTCCTAAATATCGATCTTCCCTTTGCTTCTAGCTTTTTCTCTAGGTATGCATGCCAAATCAACTTTCTGGTGGTGTCTTCCCAAACCGGACTGGTATATCCTTCCTAAGGCCCAGAGACACCGGTGCACCAATCCCCAACCCATTGTAAATGTGTAATTACCCATATATATATATATCTCAAAAAGAGAAATGAAAGTGGTGCATGTATCCTACTCCAACAACTTACTCTGTTAAAGTCCTCATTTTTTCCTCCTTTCATCATGACCAAAATTACATGAGAGTCCACTTCATCATAAATTGCATTGCACTTACAGAAGAAGGAATTCACGTGCTAAGCCAAGACTATTTGCTATAAGCTTGAAAACTCTCGACTTTCAAAATGTCAGCTTTACTTCACATCACAAATGAAGAATTGCAGTAACACAACTTTACCAGCAAATGCACTCATACCAGATGATATAGCTAAGTCATTGCTTCAGCCATGAAATCCTCCATTGTTTCAACATGCACTTATATTGAGACCCCACTTGAAAAAGAAGCAGCAGCGACCATGACATTTCCAAAACTAATCACACCAAATTCACAAGGACTCCTCGATTCCTCAACAATCAATTTGTTTCCCTTTCGCAGTCTTGTGGCATTGAAAGACAAGACGAAACATCAACCGACTGAAATTGGCAATACAAGACATGACTTGCTTACACTGATGCAAAACATACAGATGGAACATCCGAACATGAGGCAAACATTTACCCCTTGTGCACATCTTCATGCTTTAATGCTACCACGAATTGTCAGACAAAGACCACTTTCAATTACGTTACATACTCGAGTAAAATATTCGACAACACTGCGTGTAATCACACTTACAGTTTGAGTCCTCTGTACGATCACCGCCCTATCGCCGGACTCCTGCGAGACCAAGACATTCTGCCTCAAGCTCTTCCACGTCCCTCCTTCGACAGCCGATTTCGCCTCCACGAGTCCGCGCACGATCACGAGCTCCTCCGTCCCCGACCGGCTCGACGAATCGGACTCCGAATCGGAACCGCCTTCGACGGAGAGCACGGACCGGAGGTCGGAGACTCGGGCCGACGGGGCGTCCCGGAGCTTGCGGAGAGCGGAGGAGCTGGAGGTGAACTTGACGATCGTGCGGACGGCGGCGTAAGCGAGGGTCAGGCCGAGGACGGCGCCGTCGAACGAGAGGGCGAAGTTGGAGAGGAGAGAGACTATGGCTTGCTCGTGCGAGGACATGGCGCGGTTTCGGGGAATTAGGTGGTGGTGTTATGGGGTGGTGTTTCCAGGCGGTCACATGTGAGCGGAGCGCGGTGCTGGCGGGTGCGATCGGAGTTGAGGCGGTGGCGCGTGGGGGGCGGCCGGAGTGGCTCTCGTCGGTGGCGAAGAAAGACGCGCTGCGACGATAAAAAATATCTCACTCTCGACGATGACGGTTTGTACCGGGAGGCTGGAACTGATGATTGGGCTGATGGGCCGATCCTGGGCCCCATGATCAGGTTGGGCCAAGCCCAATTCCGGATAATCGTGGCTTAGTTCCGGTTGCGTTCAGTTTGGTCGAAGCCGAAGCCGAAGCAAAAGGCCACTTTTCGAATTTTGTGAAATTCATTTGTAATTTTAAGAAATTGATGGAATGATTCACGGTGAATTTGAAGGCCAATATCTATCTAATGCTCGGTTTGTTTCACGAAAAATAAATAATTTATAAAAAAATTTCATAAATATAATTGTTTATGTTGATTGAAATAATTAGTCAATAAAAAATATTTTCATTATCGATAACAATTTATATTTGGATATTTTTGTGGACATGAAAATATTTTCCGTTTGTCCATTTTTCTAAGTAATATAATCGATTATTTTTAAGAAAAATATTTTTTTAAATTATTTATTTTTCGTGAAATAAACATACCATAAATTAGAGCAAAGTCTGATCTCAAGCTCTAAAGGTCAAAAGAAAATGTTACAAATTGAAAGTAATAGATAGATACAACTTTAAAATACCTTGAGCTCGGGAGAGCCTATTGCAAACTTCTCAATGTATTGATAGAAATCGAACTTGTTCAATTAAGTTATTGTTGATGATACTATAACAATGGAACTAATAATGACATTACATATATATGTATTGCAGCCCTCGAAAGAGCAAATAAGAAAAAAAGGGGTATTATTAGTCATGGGAATTTTCCTTAAGACAAGAGAAACTATCACAGACTGATTTGCAGGTGAATATTTTGGCAAAATTCTTCATGTTTTGGACTTTCTCCTTTTTTTAAACAAATCTAAAGGGTAATATACAAACTCTAAGATAACTTTTGCATTTATAAATAGTACGAACGTAAATGTAATTTAACAGCGATGAAACTAATTTTGCCAACACAAAGTATAACTTAGGAACATCGTTTTGCTTTTTTGATACAATAAGATATATTACTACAATGAGACTATGTTAGCATTTATTAGCAATTTACTAGGGATGGGTATAATTAAAATTATAGAGATTAGCACTCACTCAATTTACCAATTACAAGCCGACTAATTTTTTTTTTTACCAATTGCATGGGAAATTACTTCTTTAAAGTTGCATCACATTTTCTATAGTAAATTACCGCTTTGAATTGCATGACCTTTTCATTATTGAGTTAACCGCCACAAATCAGATCAACATCAAATCAAATCAAACAAATCCCCGTCGCATTGTTTTATCGCGGAGGTAATTTACCGTTTCGACCTCGCACGTGTAAAGCCACTTTCCTATTTTACGATGGGCGAATTTGGGACAACATGGAAAGTGAGGCTAGATAGCCGTTAGATTCCCTCTCCTCTCCCCCTGTGCGGCCAAAATAAAAATCCATAAACCTCTCACGCCGTCACTTCATCTCGTCTCCTCTTCCTTGGTCTGCATATTTTCCTTTTCCTCTCTCGCCGGAGCCAGATTCGGGACGATCAGGGAGGGCGGAGCCGCGTCTTGCTCAAACGTCAGCCGATGATCGGCGACCGGATGACCCAGCGTCGGGCACAGAGAGAGAGAGGGAGAGGAGTGGGGGCTATGGTCGGGGTTCGGCGACTTGGTCGCCAGTAGCGGCGGCGGCGGCGGCGGCGAAGGCGAGGCTGATCACCGACGCGCGAGGGCTTGCTGGAGTTCGAGGCGCATTGGTAAATTCCTCCAACTTTTTCTCTTTTTTGGGCCGTGTGAATGGGTGGGTGTTGTTGCGTGAAGATGAATATGATGCTGCCGTTTGGGGTAAATCTCGTTGTAAGGACTTGAAATCTCCATTCTATTCGATATGTACAGACTTGTGAATATTTGTTTCTCCTTACATTGATCTGAACAATACTCACTATTTTTCAGACATCTTTTGAAGTTCATGCATGTAGTATATATCCCACAAGTTTCTCTAACCTATTTGTCAATGTCTTAATGAGCAGTAATATCTCTCTATTTTATAGAATTGTTAGATTCTGGTTTTTCCCTTTCTCTATATTAGCGTCTTGATTACAAGTTTTCCGTCAAAAAGTAACCCGATTTGAAGTTTCCCATTAAAGTCAGACTCTGATTTGTACAAGACCTATTATTTTTCAAATAATTTTGGTGGTTTGAATTTACTTCTGAAGAACGTGCATATTCTGATTGATTATCCCACAAATTTGTTAAACCTATTTGTCAATGGCTTTTTATGAGCAGTAATTTTTTGGACAGAAGATTTTTTTTTTGTACGTTGGTTCTTAATCTCTTTCTTCAATCTGCTTTCTTAGAGAGTAACTTGATTTGTTTGCATCTTTTGTAACATGAACATATTGATGAAACATATGAAGAGATTGACATGCCACAACAGTCGTACAGTTTGGTGTATTTCGATTTTGGGAAAATACCCTTTCATTGGATCTCTTTGCTCATCCTCAGATCAAGCCTTGTAAACATTTTGTTACAAATCTTGCGCCACTTTACCACTTTTCTTTTCAAATGCTGCATGTGATGGAACTGTTTTTCCTTACTTTGATTTATAAAAGGCATTATTTGCAATGCATCTCTAAATTCCAGTGCTTTGGAATTTAATGTACTTTAAAGAGTGTTATCCATATCGTGTAGAATATCCCACATATTTCTTGAATGTATATGTCAATTTTTTATAGAGCAGTACGGTTTCATAAAATTCACTATTCTTAAGAATTGTGAGACTTTTGTTTTGTCCTTTCTCAATATTAGTTTCTTGACTTTAAGTTTTCTGTCTAAGACTAACCATATTTTAAGTTTTCATCAAAATCGACTTCAAGTGTTGCAAATGATGGCAATTTTCTTTCTCACTCTGTTTTGTCTAAGAACATCATACATATTATGTTAGATTATATAGCAAGTTTGTCGAATCTATTCCTCGACAGTTTTATGAGTATCTCTCTTTTGCCAAACAAAGTTCAACTTTTGTGTATTTGTCTGTTTTTCGAAAGCTTTTTGTTAAAGAGATTACATAATATCTCTCTTTGTTTTAAAGTACTCTGAGACTTTTGGTTTGTCTTTTATAAATCTTAACTACTTGATTTTAAGTTTTCTGTCAAAGAACAACCAGATTTCTGTCAAAGACATCTCCAAATGTTGCAAATGATGGCAATTTTCTTCCGACTCTGTTATGTACAAGACCTGTAATTTCAAACCACATCGGGAGTTTTAATTTAATTTAAAGAAAGACATGCATATTGTTAGATTATATCCCAAGTCTGTCGGATTTATTAATCAATAGCTTTAGGAGCAGTATGTTTTCAAATATCTCTTTTTGCCGAAAAAGTTAAACTTTTGTTTTTATCTTTTAGATGTTTTAATAATTCTTCATTAAGGAGATTTTAATGTTTTAAAAAATTGTCAGACTTTTGTTTGATCCTTTCTCAATATTAGCTTCTTAAAAGTTTCCCGACAAACTCTTTTTCAAATGTTGCAAATGATGGAAATTTTCTTCGTTGTTCTGTTTTGTATCAGATATATAATTTTCAAACAATACCGTCATGCATTTCAAGTTAGATTATATCACAAGCTTTCGAATCTGTTTCTCAATAGCTTTATTGGCAGTAAGGCTTTTTCTTTTTGGTCAAAGAGCAGTAAGGTTTAAGTATCTCCTTTTTGCAAAAAAACTTTTGTTTTCTCCATTTGAATTTTAATCTTTTTTTAAATGTTCTTTGTCAAAGAGATTCCGTTTTATCTCTCTTTATTTTAAATAATTTTAAATCTTTTCTTGTCCTTTCTAAATATTAGCTTCTTGATTATAATTTTTTTTTTCAAAGAGTAACCTGATTTAAAGTATTCCGTCAAAATCGCTTCAAAATGGTGAAGTGATGGAGTTGAAATCTGTTTTTAAAGAACGTCATATGCATAAATATTAGCAGTTTTCGAAAATCTTTTTTTCCGCGAAAGAGACTTTTGTTTCTCATTTTGAATATTTTTCTCTTTTTTAAAAGTTCTTTGTTAAACAGATATCATAAAATTTCTAAAGAATTGTGAGTCTTTTGTTTTATCCTTTCTCAATATTAGCTTTTTGATTTTAAGCTTTCTGTCAAAGGGTAACCGGATTTAAAGTTTTGCAAATGATGGCAATTTTATTCTTTACTCTGATTTATGCAAGACCTATTATTTTGAAACAACATTGGGAGTTTAAATTTGCTTTTAAAAAGCACCATGCATATAATGTTAGATTATATTACAAGTTTTCGAATCTATTTCTCAAAAGCTTTATGGCAGTAAGTTTTAAAATGTCTCTCTTTGCCAAAAAAGTCAACACATTTGTTTTCTCCTTTCCAGTTGATCTATTTTTTAAAAGTTCCTTATTAAAGAGATTTTGTAATATCTTCTCCCTCTGTTTTAATGTATGACTTTTGTTTTTTTCTTTTTAAATATTAACTTCTTGAATTTAAGTTTTCTGTGAATGGTATACCCGGATTTAAAGTTCTGTGTCAAACATTTTGTTCCTTACTTTGTTTTGTACAAGAACTATTATTTTCAAATAACAACAGTAGTTTAAATTTGCTTTTAAAGAATGTCATGCATATTTATCACAAGTCTGTCGAATCTATTTCCCAATAACTTTTCAGCAGTAAGTTTTCAAGTATCTCATTTTTGCCAAAACAATTAAACTTTTGTTTTCTCCTTTTGCATATATATTTGTACTTCAAAAGTTCTTTGTTAAAGAGATTTTATAATATCTCTTTCTGTTTTAAACTACTCTAAGACTTTTATTTTGTCTTTTTTGAATTTTAACTTCTTGATTTAAAGTTTTTTTGCGAAGACTAACCCGATTCAAAGTTTTTTGTCGAAGTCATGTCCAAATGTTATAAATGATGGATTTTTTCCTGCTTGTACAAGACGTATTATTATTTTCAAACGGGAGTTTAAATTTTCTTTCAAAAAGCTTCATGCATATTTAGCTAAAGTTTGTGTAATCTATTTCTATTTAGCTTTATGAGGAGTAAGTTCTCAGATATTTCTTTTTGGCCAATACAGTTAAAACTTTTGTTTTCTTCTTTTGAATATTTATTTATGTTTCAGAAGTTCTTTGTTAAAGAGATTTCATAATATCCCTCTCTGTTTTAAAGTGTTGGGAGACTCTTGTCTTTTCCTTTCTAAATGTTTACTTCTTGATTTTAAGTTTTCTGTGAAAGGGTCACTGGATTTAAAGTTTTCTTTAAAGTCATTTCAAACTGCTGCAAATGATGTCAATTTTCTTCCTTACTCTGTTTTTTGCAAGACCTTTTATTTTAGAACAACTTGGAGAGTTTTGAATTGCTTTTAAGGAACATCATGCATATTTTTATTAAAGAATTGTGAGACTGTTGTTTTGTCCTTTCTAAATATAACCTCTTGATCACAAGTTTTCTGTGAAAGAGTAACCGGATTTAAAGTTATATGTCAAAGTCAGTTTCCAAATGTTGCAAATTGTGGCGATTTTCTTCTTTACTCTAGTTTGTGCAAGACATATTATTTCGATACAACATATGGAGTTTAAATTTGCTTTCAAAAAGCACCATGCATATTATGTTAGATTATATCACAAGTTTTCGAATCTATTTCTGAAAAGCATTATGGCAGTAAGTTTTGAAATCTCTTTTTTGCCAAAAAAGTTGAAACATATGTTTTCTCCTTTTCAGTTGATATGTTTTCTAAAAGTTCCTTATTAAAGAGAATTTGTAGCATCTCTCTCTGTTTTAATGTATTACTTTTGTTTGTTTTCTTTCTAAATATTAATCTCTTGAATTTAAGTTTTCTGTCAAAGAGTATACCCGGATTTTAAGTTACGTGTCGAAACATTTTGTTCCTTACTCTGTTTTGTACAAGAACTATTATTTTCAAATGACAATGGGAGTTTAAATTTGCTTTTAAAGAATGTCATGCATATTTATCACATGATCGTCGAATCTATTTCCCAATAACTTTTCAGCAGGATGTTTTCAAGTATCTCATTTTTTGCCAAAACAGTTAAACTCTTGTTTTCTCTTTTTGAATATTTATTTGTACTTCAAAAGTTCTTTGTTAAAGAGATTTTATATTATCTCTCTGTTTTAAAGTACTGTAAGGCTTTTGTTTTGTTTTCTTGAATTTTAACTTCTTGATTTAAAGTTTTTTTGTCTAAGACTAACCCGATTCAAAGTTTTCTGTGGAAGTCATGTCCAAATGTTATAAATGATGGGTTTTTTTCCTGTTTGGACAAGACGTATTATTTTCAAACGGGAGTTTAAATTTTCTTTCAAAGAACTTCATGCATATTTAGCTCAAGTTTGTCTAATCTATGTCTTATTAGCTTTATGACTAGTAAGTTTTTAGATATCTCTTTTTTGCCAAAACAGTTAAAACTTTTGTTTTCTTCTTTTGAATATTTATTTATGTTTCAGAAGTTCTTTGTTGAAGAGATTTCATAATATCTCTCTCTGTTTTAAAGTGCTGGGAGACTCTTGTCTTTTCCTTTCTAAATGTTTACTTCTTGATTTCTAGTTTTCTGTGAAAGAGTAACTGGATTTAAAGTTAAATGTCAAAGTCAGTTTCCAAATGTTGCAAATCGTGGCAATTTTCTTCTTTACTCTGTTTTGTGCAAGACTTATTATTTTGAAACAACATTGGGAGTTTAACTTTGCTTTTAAAAAGCGCCATGCATGTTATGTTAGATTATGTCACAAGTTTTCCTATCTATTTCTCAAAAGCTCTTTGGCAGTAAGTGTTCAAATATCTCTTTTTTGCCAAGAAGTTAAAACATTTGTTTTCTCCATTTCAGTCGATCTATATTTTAAAAGTTCCTTATTAAAGCAAATTTGGAATATCTCTGTCTCTGTTTTAATGTATGACTTTTGTTTTTTTCTTTCTAAATATTAACTTCTTGAATTTGAGTTTTCCGTCAAAGAGTACCTGGATTTAAAGTTCTACATCAAGCATTTTGTTCCTTACTCTGTTTTGTACAAGAACTATTATTTTCAAATAACAACGGGAGTTTAAATTAGCTTTTAAAGAATGTCATGCATATTTATCACAAGTTTTTTCGAATCTGTTTCTCAAACTTTTCAGCAGTAAGTTTTCAAGTATCTCATTTTTGCCAAAACAGTTAAACTTTTGTCTTCTCCTTGTGAATATTTATTTGTACTTCCAACGTTCTTTTCTTTAGACATTTTATAATATCTCTCTGTTTTAAACTAATTTTTAGACTTTTGTTTTGTCTTTTTGAATTTTAACTTCTTAATTTATGTTCTTTTGTCAAAGACTAACCCGATTCAAAGTTTTCCGTCAAAGTCATGTCCAAATGTTATAAATGATGGATTTTTTTCATGCTTGTACAAGACGTATTATTATTTTCAAACGGGAGTTTAAATTTTCTTTCAAAAAACTTCATGCATATTAAGCTCAAGTTTGTGTAATCTATATTTTTAATTAGCTTTATGAGCAGTAAGTTCTCAGATATTTCTTTTTGGACAATACAGTTACAACTTTTGTTTTCTTCTTTTGAATATTTATTTATGTTTCAGAAGTTCTTTGTTAAAGAGATTTCATAATATCTCTCTGTTTCAAAGTGCTGGGAGACTCGTCTTTTCCTTTCTAAATGTTTACTTCTTGATTTTAAGTTTTCTGTGAAAGGGTCACTGGATTTAAAGTTTTCTTTAAAGTCATTTCAAACTGTTGCAAATGATGTCAATTTTCTTCCTTACTCTGTTTTTTGCAAGACTTTTTATTTTAGAACAACTTGGAGAGTTTTGAATTGCTTTTAACGAAGTTCAATTTTCTTCCATACTTTGTTTTTTTGCAAGACCTTTTATTTTAGAACAACTTGGAGAGTTTGAATTGCTTTTAAGGAACTTCAAGCATATTGTTATTAAAGAATCGTGAGACTGTTGTTTTGTCCTTTCTAAATAGAACTTCTTGATTTCAAGTTTTCTGTGAAAGAGTAACCAGATTAAAAGTTATATGTCAGTCAGTTTCCAAATGTTGCAAATCGGGGCCATTTTTATCTTTACTCTGTTTGTGCTAGACCTTATTTTTAAACAACGTTGGGAGTTTAATTTTGCTTTGAAAATGCACCATGCGTATTATGTTAGTTTATATCACAAGTTTTCGAATCTACTTCTCAAAAGCTTTATGGCAGTAAGTTTTCAAATATCTCCTTTTTGCCAAATTCAACCAAATGCAACTGATCTTCTCAACTGCCCTTAAAATCCAATACACATGCCCGCAACATATCTTCCAAAGTTCGAATTGTCCTTTCAGATTGGCCATCGGTCTTAGGATGATAGGCCGTGCTAAATTGTAATCTCGTTCCTAATGCTATGTGAAGACTTTTCCAAAAAGCGATGGTGAACTTAGGATCACGGTTTGAAGTGATCGTAACCGGTACTCTATGAGGACGGACTATCTGTCGCACATATAACTCGGCATATCTTTCCAAGGCGAAGTCCTTTTGCACTGGCAGAAAACGTGCTGATTTTGTTAATCGGTCGACTACCACCCAAATCGGATCATGACCCATCTGACTCCTTGATAATCCCATTACAAAGTTCATCGTGATGTGTTCCCACGTCCACTCGGGAATTTCCAATGGTTGCAACATTCTACCTGGCTTGCAATTGTGCCTTTCACTTGCTGACATATTAATCACTTGGCCGTGTGCTTGGCTACATTCACTTTCATGCCGTTCCGCCAATAATATTGTCGCAAGTTCTGATACATCTTCGTACTACCCGGGTGAATATTATAATTACTACGATGTGCTTTAGACCTAATTTCTTCCTTCAGTTCTGCATCACCGGGTAAACACAACCATCCATGAAACTTCAGAATAGCATCCTCGGAGACCTGAAAATCCGATTTCCTTTTTTTTGTGACATCCATACCTAGAATCTTCTGAATCTCCGGGTTCGTCGATTGTAAAGCTTAGTCTGGATTTCCGGTTCAATCCTCAATGCCGCAAGCAGGCTCGATACATGACTCACTTCAAACTTAAATTCCGAATCTCGAACTCCTTCCAACAGAGTCCATTCATTGACTATCATATGCGTGATGCTCAATTTTCGGCTCAGTGCATCCTCTATTTTATTAGCTTTTCCGGAGTGATACAAATTATCGCAATCATAATCCTTAAGGAGTTCCATTAAACGACGTTGTCTCAAGTTCAATACCTTTTGGGGAAAACAAGTACCTTAAACTTTGATACTTTGATGATCCGTACAAATCTAAAACTTCTCCCCACACAAGTAGCGTCTCCAAATCTTAAGGGTGAACATAATCGCGGCCGATTCCAAGTCATGTGTCGGGTAATTCAGCTCATGCGGTCTCAATTGTTGTGATGAGTATGCCACCACCCTTCCGTGTTGCATTAACACGCATCCTAGTCCTTTTTGCAACGCGTCACTGTAGATGTCATATCTTCCCGGACCCGACGGGATTGTTGCTACTGGTGCAGTCGTCAATCTTTGCTTTTACTCTTGGAAATTCCTTTTACATTTATCCGTCCAATTAAATCTTATTTCCTTTTATAGTAGTTGCGTTAACGGTGAAGCTACTGCCGAAAACCTTTTATAGTAGTTGCGTCAACGCATCCTCTACAAGTTCTCACGTCTTGAGCGATTACACGGTTTCATTTTTGATCTCAAAGGAATTCTTTAATTGCAAAATTCATTCTGAAATCGTTTGATGAGGTTGATTTTCACGTGGCCCTTCCAAGTAGAACCAGTGATATTATTTAAAATAAAAATTAATAATGAAACAGCACAATAGCTACATATCGGGGGGACCCTAGCTTCTTTTGCAAGTTATTTGTTCCTTCATATTTAAAAGATTTATATGAAAGGAATAATGTATAAATTATGAATATATTATTACGTATCTATGTAAATATTAAATTTGAAAAATTACGTATCTATGTAGTTACTAGTGTTTTTTTTAACCTGTAGATAGATTAGAAGATAAAATATAGAGCGCTTTTATTTGATTAATCTTAGGGCTTGTCGATGTTCGACCCCGTTTCTCGCAATCCTGCGTCCTCCCCTGGCAACAAAGCTTGAGCTTATCTTCTCTTTTAGATTACAGAATAGTTGTCTTCTCTTTTAGATTATAGTATAGACGAAAGTGTTGACGTGGATTGCCACGTGTAATATAGCCAAACGCTAGGATGCAGAGGTCCATGTCGAAAGGAAGTAGCACTGAAGAATTAAAATTGTGGACATGTATTTATTCATCATAGATCCGATGATCGTTCAATCTAATATAACTCTATATGAGATTTTACGTTAGCTATTATAGGGGGAAAATTGTCCAAAAAATTGTAAACTTATTGTACGACGGTCAATTTCGTCCTAAATCTTTCAACTATGTCAATTTAGTCTTAAACCTTCTGTCAATTTGTCAATTTAGTTTTAAATCCAGTACATGCAGGTTAAATTATTCTAATAGAGCATTCTTGGCAAGTATCGATACATCTTCTCGAATTAATGCATGCTAGAATGCTGAATCCAAAAGCTACACATTCTTATTTCGCCCACCAGAGCAACGGTATTGCATGTAGCTAACTGAACATAGCTTTAGGAGCAGAGATCAATTCCTCACATTGGCTTTCCTAGTCAATCTGCAAAAATCAAGCAACAGCGAGCCATTCCTGGTCAATCTGTAGAAAACGAGCTTTCCTTTGTATGGGATTTCCAATAGCTGATTGATTGCCATTCATTTTAATGAGCATGATACAAATGAAAAGAAAAAAAAAAAAGAAGCAAGGCAATTTATTTTAGATTCATTTTAAAATAATATGGCACCAGAACAAAGTTTCAAGTAAACCAACAGTACTCAAGAAAGTTTGTGCACCACGGGCCTTGTGCTAGTTTAAATATGCCAAGAGTACACATAGGAAAACATTATTCTCTCTTCAGTTATAGGTTTTACCTGTCCACTTTCATTTGCACAAATAAAACTAAATGTATAACAGCTAAATGTAAGCTGTTAGCGGTTCATCTTGTCCATGTAAACCCGGTGAAAACAGTTTCTCCCTAATTTGATGCAGCAAACTCGCAACTACGCCGTGCTCATCCGTCTTCTTGGCATTTTGTTTGAATAAGCAACTCCAATATTATACACCATAACCAAACACTCTCGACATACAATATCGCTTTCAGAAATCCAATGCTGATGATTATAGGGACCTAAATGGCTGTCTCTTTCTTGAAGCAAAAAGTTGTCCGTAATTTCGAGCGCTTGTTCAGGCAAAGCTTTTACGACAAACTATGAAGAGTCAAATTGTCTCTAAATGTATTACCAGTGGGACTCAATCCTGTGAACATCTCCAGCAAGAGAATGCCATAACTGTAGACATCACCTTCTTTTGAAATCTCGCACCCCATTGCATATTATGTTATACATTTAGATCACGGTGCATGTCGAATTGGAGCGCGTATAATCAAAATGTAATATATAGAAGAATATAAGAGTTATCATTAGCTATCAACTTCACATAGGAAGACCCATCAATAACTTCTAGGAAAATAAACTTTCTTGGAGAGAGAGAGAGAGAGAGACTACCTGGGGGAGCATAACCAAAGTGGCCAATCCAAGAAGGAATTTCGCCAATCCAAATTCGCCAACATGTGCGATCATCTCAGCATCTAAGAGGATATTGTCTGGCTTTAGATCACAATGAATGATGGGTATGTGGCACTGGTGATGAAGATAATCGAGTGCAGAAGCAACACCAATTGCAATATTGATCCTTTGAATGAAATTCAACTTTTTCGGAAGTTCATTCCCATGAGATGATGTTGCATTTGGGTGTAGCCAGTGTTCTAAGCTGCCATTATCCATGAACTCATAAACTATGGCCTTAAAATCTTTTCGTTGATAATCACTATCCGAGCAAATTGTCAGTATTTTCAAAAGATTTCGATGCTTGATATTCTTTAATGCCTCGCACTCAACTATGAAGCTCTTCATAGCGCTGCGATGGAATAAATGAAGCACCTTCACAGCGACAGCAGTTCCATTATCCTTGAGTACCCCCTTGAAAACAGAACCTAAGCTTCCAACACTGATCAAATTCGCTGAAGAAAAACCATCGGTTGCTTTTAGGAGTGTTCCATAAGATATGTTCGGACATGAATCATCCATAAAACTTGAAACCGATTCATCTGTTTTCTTCTTCAACCAACGAAGATATATTAAAGCTAAAATAAGAGCTATTCCAAGTACTCCAGAAGCAACATAAGTGAACAATATTGATATATTGATCTTTCGGTTCTCAAAGCTTTTGGATATGCAATTGGGGAGATGAAACTCTGGCAATCCGCCATAGAACTCATTATTCCCAATAATAGAAGTACCGGTAGAATTATTAAAGATTCCTTCACATGGTAACATGCCTTCAAACTTATTGTACGATAAATTTAGAAGTTCCAAGGAATGAAATACTGCTAAGAATTCAGGAATTTGAATTTGTTGCGTGAAAGATCTAGTTCTTCAATGCCTCCTAGCGATCTGATTGATTGAGGAATGGAGCCATGGAAGAAGTTGCCCCCCATTCTTAGTGATGTCAATTGAGTGCACTCACCCAAACTACTTGGGATTTCAGCTACCAAAAAATTGTGCGAGATGTCCAATGCAGTCAAAGCCCTCAAGTTGCCAACTTCTGTGGGTAAAACCCCAGTCAAATGGTTACCAGACAAGTTCAAAATGATCGCTAATGATGAGAGACCTATAAGCTGTGGGGGTATGGCACCGTTGAGATTGTTATTAGACAGATCAAGCAAATCAAGAGATCGACAGTTTGATAGATGTGAAGGAATTTGCCCGTGAAAGTTGTTCCCACCAAGATATAGTTCAATCAGCTTGGTTAGATTTCCTAAAGAAGATGGGATAATCCCTCTCAGGTTGTCATCACTTAATTGCAGTTTCCCTAGACTTTGTAGATTCCCCAAATTTGGGGGGGATAACACCTGAAAGCCGATTGAGATTCATAAACAATACTTCCAAGTTGACAAAATTCCCAACTTCTTCTGGAATTTCACCAGATATTTGATTCTCACTCACAAGAAATTGTGTGAGAGTGGTGGATAAATTACCTATACATTTAGTTAACACCCCACCAAACTTGTTCCGGTTAATGCCCACGTATTGCAATTCGGTGCTGTTAGTTAACGAGCAAGGGAAGCTCAAGTCTTTCGGTTTTCCGCTTCCAAGCTGATTACCATAGATAGGAAGCCACCTAAGCTTGTACAAATTTTCCAAAGAAGGTACTTTCCCGGAAAATCTGTTATCGCAAAGTTGAAGTACACCTAATTTTGTGCAATTCGATATCGATGGAGGAACCGGCCCCTCAAGTTGGTTCTGGAAAACGCTAAGAAATTCAAGATTTGGGAGTTTGAGGTCTATGCCTGCAGGAAGAGGAGCCCCCTGTATCTGATTGGATCCAGCATCAAACACAGTTAGCGAAGAGAGATTGAGTAATGAAAATGGAATTGTACCCGATAATCTGTTTCCTGCGAAGTTAAATGTACTGCAGGTTTGTCAGGTGGCCTAGAACTTGGGGAATGCTCCCGCCCAAGTTGTTCTGGGTTAAATATAGCTGCTCCAGTGAAGATAAGTTCCCAACAGAGGAAGGCACACTCCCAATGAGATTATTTCCATACACGGAAAATATCCGTAACTTTGATAATGAACCGACTTCCGTAGGTATTTCTCCAGTTAGCTGGTTAAATGGAACGATGAGGTGAACAGGGTTAGAGCAAGCTGATATGTTTTTAGGAATTTCACCAACTAATGAATTGCTGTCTAGTTGTAAGACACGAAGGCGGTGCAACCGGCTGAGCTGTGGAGGAATTTCTTGATTGAAACTATTGTTTTGGAGCAACATTTCCCTTAAGAAGCTGAGGTTTCCAATATGAGGTGAAATCGATCCAGAGAGATCTTGTGATTGCAAGTCTAGGACCATGACCCTCTGATGCTTCTTGGCACACGTAATGCCATATCACTAGCAAAGCCCAATGGAATTGTTCCATGAGTTGAGCATGCCGAAAGGATCTCTGCTTATGCCGGCCTTAAATGCAAGGAGCGCAAGTCTATCTGTTTCATTGGTGGTGGAGTAGACTTGGTTAAAACATACAGCAAGAGCAATACCAAGAAGCAAGTGGCATGATTGAAACCCTGCAAAACTAATGCTTACAAGTTTCATGACTTGAAGCTCAAGGAAGCGGGTAGATATGAAAGCAAGGCAAAGAAGAAACAACAAACAAGAGGCAGGATCAGTGCTAATGGAAACTGTCAAGTGAATTATAGCCTTTTGAAGCGTATTCCTTCTTTTTCTTCTCCCCCTTTTTTTGACTTAGTAGTCATTGAAGCGCTTTTCTGCATCCGGAGAAGACTTTGTCCTCGTATGCCCATGAGAGTCAATCTGATGATTACCATCGGCGTGTATTGTCGGGCGAAATTCTTGCTAGGACCCGTTCCAATCCGGGCCCACATGGATAAGATCAATCACGACGGTCGGTTTGCACGGATCAATCACAATCGTCGATCCACAGGTCCCACAAATTTTGATGATTATGATTGCGCGTGGTTCGTGGAATCTGAGCAGAACATTCCCTGTATGAAGGGTGGAGACATGTGAGAAACCTGACTGGTATGGATTGAAATGTAGACTGCTAGTCTGTGAAATTACATGGAGACTCCAAAGGTCAGACGAAGCAACCACATGAATTCGTGCGCAATCACTAAGATGTAAGAAACTACGCACTCATGTATTAAAGATTTCACAATTTTATTCTTTTATTAGTTAACATAAGTAATTAAGTAATTCCGCATCATTGGACACATATAATTAATGAGTATATTTTCTGCAAAACTACCGCTTACAAGATTCATGACCCCAAGCGGAAGCGGGTAGAGAGGAATAGAAGACAAGAAAAGAGACAGGATAAGTGCTAATGATTTTTCTGCAGACAAGCCACAACAATGATTTTTCTGCAGCCAAGCCACTTTTGAAGGGCTTTTCTTTCTATATTTCTCCAGACAAGTCACAACAGTGAGTACCATTCGGTGAATAAGAAACCATCAACCATCGATCATTGACCTTGGGTGCACTACCATTCAATGATTCTGGATGAGTGTTTTTGTCTGCCAATATATGCTGCGGGAGCCGCTGCGATGTTGATGTATATACATCTGCGTGTGTTCCGGGGTGAATTTCTTGCCTTGACACGGTGTAATCATAATCGGTGTGGACCGGGGCCAATCGCAGCTGTCAGTCACGTGGGTTTCCCGCAGATTCCCAAAATCTCAATGGCTATGATCGCATGTGGTCCACGGGCCATGGCGGCTGGAAATTTGCGAGAAGCCTTACTGTCGGGATGTTTACTCCTAGTCAATAAGTGGAGTACCCACACCACTACTTTATAGAAAGCTCAAATGGTATCATCTTAGATAGTCCGAAATTTGATACTCAATATACAATATTACGCCCCCAATTGCAGTCGAATCTGTGTGTAAAAATTAACTCTCGTTTGAGATACTGTCTTGCCGATAGAACTCTTGCTTCATTCAAAGAGAACAAAAGAAAGAAAAGAAAAATGGGAGAACCAGGGGCAGAGGCAGAATTCTTGCATTGAAAAGTTGTTCCATGTGATGAATTTATGCTACTCTTTACTACCGATCTAAAGTTCCTCACATAGAGCAAAAATTTGCAGCAAGTGCAGAAAATTAGGTGATAAATATGGGTTTATCTAGCTTGGCTAGCGTACAGTAAGGAGGACCACTACTATTCCATCGACGCATGAGACAATGAGCATCCTGGAAGAACCCTGAACAATGTGCAAAGCTCTTCCAATTGTAATGATTGCTTTCAATTGCTGGAGCATACCATTCCTTCTTGATGCTCCAGGCTATTCTTGGTCCTCCAACAAGCCTCTGATTCTTCGAACCATTTCAGGATGATACCCACTCATCTCCAAGGAACTGAAATGAAAATACATAGATTCATATGCCTACGTAAAAATGTAGCGACAGATTACAGAAACGAGTTTTCATTTGACATTCTTGAAAAGGTGCTTAAAAGGTCCTCTCACCTTTGTGACTTTGATGTTGCAGCGGATGACGGCAGATTCTACATCTCCAAAACAATACCTGAAACCATGGAGTATTAAAACATTAAAGCATCTATGCAGTATTGGAAGCGCAGCACGGGTGGATGAACAAGTAAGCTAAGAGTGGCCGTACTACATAGATTATGAAGTTTATCAATTTACTCCTTTAAAAAGCAACTGTTTTAATGTGAAGATAACGAGCTTCTTGTTAATGATGAGAAGTAGAAATTTGAAATCAGCTTCATCACTCCTAATTTATGCCAAAGTTTGCAACATACAAGTACTTGGATGAGATTGGAGCATCTCAAGGTCATTTGGTTAAGACAGGTTTTGGTTCTTAATTTCACTATAAATATTTAAAAGAATACATTTATTGATTTCTTCTATTTAATTTTCACTTTTAGAACATGTCCGGTGCTATGAACAGAGTATCTTGTCTGTTTCTTGTCCTATTTAAGATTCAACATCAAGAATCTTTCCTGAAATTTCAATTTCCTCCCTCTTCCACTTACAAACAATGAAAATAACATTTTGTTGCCTTCTACATCTTTAGAAAATTACTTTCCAAGACTCCACAAAATTCAAAAGCAGGGTAAGCTGGATGCATTTGACCACTTTCTGTTGTCGTTGGAAATGAAAACTGCAAACATAGGGGCGGACGAAGTTTTCCAGATGATAACATAAACCACTCTGTAAATATACCACAAGAAGTACAGAGGGAAAAGATACACAACAGATGGACTATAGAAAAAATTGTTAAACCTTAGCAGTTAAGCTGGAGTCATACTTATCTTTAAATCGGCCGGTATAGCAGTAGCAGATTTTTGGGCCTGACGCAGGAATGGTTTAAGCCTATAGGACAACGGTAGAAACTACTAGGTCACACGGTGCTTAAACGTACATCTCGTATAATATCAGATGCTATTTTCTCAAGAACAGTTTTGAGTAAGATCGGGTACATGTAGTCCGATAGTATGCTCGTTCTTGCAGCCTAATGTGAGACAGCACATGAAAATTTAAGTAAGCTAAAAGTAACAGCAGCTTGAAAATGGTCATGATGCCAATCCAAATTCACTGCCACGCTGCAACGTATAACGCAGTTATCTTATGAAACAGCCAATTGAGAGGCAACTTCAGGTTAACTTCTGTATGACCAGATAAGTTATTAACTAAAAAAGCCTTGTGCAACAATACTGTATATAACAGACGTTAATAAATAACAATTAGTTTTTCTGATTAGAATGATTTCGTGCATCTGAAGATCAAAGCTCCAAAAGGTGAATTTGTCTAAGGCACCTCTTTGGGGAGGACCGCTGCCTGCAAAGTGTCATCGAGTCAAACCTCGCTGCAAGCTGTGTATACTCTTACAAAACCAAGCCTGTATTGTGAGGTAGTCAATTTGTCTGTGCGCTGTGAGGTCATCAAAACGATGGATCTATCTAGATGGCTTTCCAGATGTTGTCTTGAAGTCAACCAATGCCCACAAAATCCAAAGCCGCCCACTTTGGAAAATGAAGCGAAGACTGATGATCAAGCGTGGTTGATTAGCTGGCCATGCTCATTAACAAATATCACTTGACTAACAGCAGCCTAATCAGTTAATATCACGAATAGTAACTTTCTCAGAGGAAAATTGAACTCTCGGCCTATTAATAGTTCCCCGTGCAAGGACATGGTGCGGTTTTGGGGATTTTGGTGGTTGTAGTATGGGGTGGTGTTCCTTGGTGATTGGTGATCACATGTGAGCGGGCCCATGCGCAAACTTACAATAAACGCATCTCATGCGCCACCGAACATTAGATAAAAACATGTGCAGCCGAATCCACAAAAATCGGCAAGATGATGTGCGTAAATAATTTAACAGCAAGCGCAGTCAGAGTCAGGCTGTGGTGCATGGGGGCGGAGGGAGTGGCTCTCGGTGGTGCGGAAAAAAGATGTGCTGTGAGAATAGACTTATTTCTTAATCTATATTTGATGGGCTAAATTATTATATGGGTTCGTTATAATCAGTAAATGAATCATAAATGAAATTAGAATGGTAAAACTCAAAATAATATGAGTGTTAAATAAGTTCACCACTTCTTTAGATCCACCTCTATGGTCCTCTCTTCTTTCTCTCTCGCCCTTGCTTACTTTGTGCTCTCACCTCAGTTTAAGTACAAGTTTCCTAGATTATGTTAAATGTGGAAGTATTTTTGCAGTATAAGAGTTCTCTCACATGTGATTTTAAGGAGGCAGTGGATGAGGCAATTTTACATCTCCAAAAAGATATCTGAAACCGAGGATTGACAGATCAATTGGTCAGCTAACTCTTTTAGGTATTTGTTATTCGTCATGCATATATGGCCATGCTTGATTCAGGAACGTGGACATGTTGTTTCATCTTCAGTAAACATATTTGACAGAAGTGGTCCCCCCTGAATGTAGGACTTCTCTTCGTCTAAGAAAGTCGCTGCCGATCAAGACAGCTTTTGGTTGAAACTTTTATACAACGCACTGGAAGTGGCAGCACCACAATGAGCAAGTAAGCTAAGAGTGGATGTACTAGTACTACTGAGATTTTGAAGTTCGTCGATTTACTCCTCGTTGTAATGCCACTACTTACAGTCAGAATCTGTCTTGACCAATAATTATGGCACTGATTTATCCTCCAAGTATTTCTGGTGAACTATTTTCCTCAGTAGCTGTACCATGAACAAGAAGGGTTAGCTAATTAATTTGATTTAGTTTACAATGACGCTTTTCTGCTGAGAATGAAACAGCCCAAGAATATGACAATAAAATGAGTAGAAGGATAAACGAAGGTCATCTCATTCTCATAAGATGGTACAAGACAAGGCATTGATTTATCCTCGAAGTATTTCTGGTGAACTATTTTCCTCAGTAGCTGTACCATGAACAAGAAGGGTTAGCTAATTAATTTGATTTAGTTTACAATGACGCTTTTCTGCCGAGAATGAAACAGCCCAAGAATATGACAATAAAATGAGTAAAAGGATAAACGAAGGTCATCTCATTCTCATAAGATGGTACAAGACAAGGCTTTGCAAGAATCTCTAACTAAATATGACATCTGGAAGCCAACTTAAACCGCAACTTAGACAAACATGAAATTGGATCATGAGTAGGGGAGGCTATGTTTTATAAAGTAAACTGGTGTGCGAGGTTGTGGTACAGACTAAAGAGCCTTACAATTTCCATAATCCAGGGATTTCTAATGACCATAAAGTTCAATTCGCGGTTTAATGCAGGAACCCTCAAATATTGATCAAAGATAAACTCAAAACCATGTATGGACCTTCTGCATCCTTGATTTAAGAAGTGTACCTCCCAAAGTGGGTACTGGCACGAATCCACTTCTGCAGACAAACATCTTGATAAGGAAAGATAATGAGTCTTTCGCCTATCACGTTCTTGTTACTATCTGCGCGAATTTCCTCGCATCTACAAATTATCACGCTAACGGTCCGCTCAATCAATCTCGTCATCATCATATTCATCTCAGTCACTGTGGAACAAACTGCCCATTCTGCGGTCCGCCTCCAAACTCGAGGGATAGTTGAGGAGCCTATCCAGCGGGAGGTCCATAATTTGTCTGTCTGTTTCGCTGCTTGTTTTTAAGGGACAAAAACTTGGTTAGCTCTTTCTGTAGCTTTGTCGAATGAAATTGATTCTCCAAGAGATCTTGGATTTCCCGGCTTCCCCTGAAATCACTTTTCCCAGAACTCCCAATTGCGAGTAATCCATGTGGCCAGTCGTCGAACTCTTCTCAAGGTTCTAGCTTCATCTGATCTGAACCATTAAGGCCTAATGCAAGAGACGAACGCAAGAGAACATGAAGTTCATGTATAGCGACGATGACGGTTCATCCCGGGAGACTGAAACTGATAATTGGGCTGATGGGCCGATCCTGGGCCCTATTAGCAGATTGGGCAAGCCCAGTTTAGGACAATCATATCTTAATGACCTGTCTTCACGTTAGAAGAGCTAATTGGCATTCCGGTTACGTCCTGTTTGGTCAAAGCCGAAGCAAAAGGGCCTTTCGAGTTCTATCAAAGTCATTTGTAATTTTACGAAATTGATGAAAAGATTCAAGGTGACTCTGAAGGCTATTGTTCATCCAAATCAGAATAAAGTCTGATCTCAAGCCCTAAAAGTCAAAAGAGAGTCAAGAACCGAGAGTAAGAGATAGATGCAACTTAAAAACACCTTGAGCTTGGGCTAGCCTACTGTCATAATCTGTCTAATTGCAAACTTCTCAATGTATTGATAGAAATTGAGCTATGCTCAGTTTAAGTTATCGATAATAATATTATATCGATGGAATTAATAAAGACATTACATGTATGATAGCTAATTAAATTATCGGTGGTTCAACTTATCCATGTAAACCCAATGCAAAGAGTTTCTCCCTTATCCGGTGCAGCTGATTTGCAACTCTATCGATGCTTATCCGTCTTCCTGGCACTTGGTACGAACAAGCAACTCCAATGTTATACACCATAACCAAACATTCTTGAAATGTGTCATCGCTTTCGAAAAGCCGATGACGATGACTATATGGGCCTAAATGGCTCTCTCTTTCTTGAAGCAAAAAGCTATCTGTGATTTCTAGCACTTTTTCAGGCAAAGCTTCTGCGACAAAACTATGAAGAGTTAAATTGTCTCTGAATGTGTCATCAATGGGACTCAATCCTGTGAATATTTCAAGTAAGAGAATGCCATAACTATAGACATCGCCTTCTCTTGAAGCCTCACATCCCGTTGCATACTCTGCCACAAATTTTGATCATAGTGCAAATCAAATTAAATTGCAGATCATCGAATCAAGTTATCATTAGCTACCAAACTTCACACAGGAAGACCGATCAATAATTTTTAGGTATATAAACTTTCTTGGCTTGAGAGAGAGAGAGAGAGAGAGAGAGAGAGAGAGAGAGAGAGAGAGAGAGAGAGAGAGAGAGAGAGAGAGAGAGTACCTGGTGGAGCATAACCAATTGTCCCTCTAAGGCCCATTGAGCTCATAGTATCAAGGGATGATTTAAGAAGGAATTTCGCCAATCCAAAGTCGCCAACATGTGCGACCATCTCAGCATCTAAGAGAATATTGCTTGGCTTTAGATCACAATGAACGATCGGGATGTGGCACTGGTGATGAAGATAATCTAGTGCAGAAGCAACATCAATAGCAATATTTATCCTACAAATGAAATTCAACTTTTTCGGAAGCTCATTCCCATGAGATGATGCTGCGTACGAGTGTAGCCACTGGTCCAAGCTTCCATTGTCCATGAATTCGTAGACTAAGGCCTTAAAATCATTTCCTTGATGATCACTACCAGAGCAAACTGTTAGTATCTTCAAAAGATTTCGATGTTTGGTGTTCTTTAATGCCTCGCACTCAACTATAAAGCTCTTAAGAGCACCACGGCGGACTAAATGAAGCACCTTCACGGCAACAACCATTTTATTGTCCTCGAGTATCCCCCTATAAACGGAACCAAAGCTTCCAACACCAATCAAATTTGCCGAAGAAAAACCTTCTGTTGCTTTTAAGAGTGTCCCATAAGATAAATTTAGATGCGAATCATCCATTGAACTTGAAACCGGTTCATTTACTTTCTTCTTCACCCAACAAAGATATATAAAAGCTGCAATAAGAGCCATCCCAAGAATTCCAGAAAAAGCAGAGGTGAAAATTATCACCATATTGATCTTTTTGATTTTGTGGCTTTTGGAAATGCAATTGGGAAGGTGAAATTCTAGTAGTCCGCCGCAAAGCTCGTTGTTTCCAACAATAGAAGTACCGGTAGCATTCTTAAAGACTCCTTCACGTGGTAGCTTGCCTTCAAACTTATTGTACGACAAATTCAGAAGTTTTAAGGAACGAAATGCCGCTAAGAATTCTGGAATCTGACCTGACAAATTATTGCGTGACAGATCTAGTTCTTCAATGCCTCCTAACAATCTGATTGATTGCGGAATTGACCCATTAAAGAAGTTGCCCCCCATCCTCAGTGATACCAATGCTGTGCAATCACCTAAATTACTTGGAATTTCACCTACCAACAAATTGTCAGAGATATCCAACGTGGTCAAAGTTCTCAAGTTGCCAACTTCTATCGGTAGAACTCCAGTCAGATGGTTACGAGACAAGTCCAGAATGATGTGTAATGACGCGAGACCGATAAGCTGTGGGGGTATGGCACCACTAAGATTGTTATTAGATAGATCAAGAAGATTAAGAGACCGGCAGTTTGATAGATGTGAAGGAATTTGCCCATGAAAGTTGTTCCCATTAAGATATAGTTGAATCAACTTTGTTAGATTTCCCAAAGAAGATGGGATAGTCCCTCCCAGGTTGTTATCACCTAATTCCAGTATCGCTAACTTTTGTAGATTCCCCAAATTTGAAGGGGCAACACCTGAAAGTTGATTCCAATTCAAAAACAATACCTCCAAGTTGACAAAATTCCCGATTTCTTCTGGAATCTCACCAGATATTTGAATCATGGTTGCAGCAAATACCTTGAGAGTAGTGGATAAATTACCTAGGCATTTAGGTAACACCCCACCAAACTTGTTCAAGCTGAAACTCACATCCTCTAATTGGGTGCTGTTAGTCAACGAGCAAAGGAAGCTCAAGTCTTCAGGTTTTCCGCTTCCAAGCTGATTATTAGAGATTGTTAACCAAACAAGCTTATACAAATTTTCCAAAGATGGTACTTTCCCGGAAAATTTGTTACTTCCAATTTGAAGAGTAGTTAGCTTTGTGCAATTCGATATCGAGGGAGGAATCGTCCCCTCAAGTTGGTTCCTGACAAGACTAAGAATATCAAGATGTGGGAGTTTGAGGCCTATGTCTGCTGGAAGAGTCCCCTCTATCCGGTTGTCTCTAACATCAAACAGAGTTAGCGAAGAGAGATTTAGTAAGGAAGATGGAATTGTACCCGACAATCTGTTTGCTCCTAAGGAAATCATTTGCAAGTTTGTCAGGTGGCCTAGAACTTGGGGAATGCTCTCGCCCAAGTTGTTCTGGGCTAAATAAAGGACCTCCAGTGAAGATAAGTTCCCAAAGGAGGAAGGCACATTCCCGCTCAGATTATTACCAGACAAAGCGAGTTGCCGTAGCTTCGGCAATGAACCAAGCTCTACAGGAATTTCTCCAGTTAGTTGGTTCATTTGAAGGATGAGGCTGACAAGGTTAGAGCAACCTGATATGTTTTTGGGAATTTCGCCGACCAATGAATTGTTGTGCAATCCTAGGATACGCAAGCGGCGCAAGTGGCCGAGCTGTGGAGGGATTTCTCGGTTGAAACTATTGTTTTGGAGGAACATTTCCCTTAAGAAGCTGAGATTTCCGATATGAGGAGAGATCGATCCGAAGAGTCCCTGTGATTGCAAGTTGAGGACCGTGACCCTCTGGTGCCTCCGGCTGCATATAATGCCATACCACTGGCAAAACCCAATGCTATCGTTCCACGAGTTGAGCACGCCGTAGGGATCTTCGGTTATGCTGGCCTTAAATGTGAGAAGCGCAAGTCTGTCTGTTTCATTGGTGTTGGAGGAGACTTGGTTAAGGCATAGTGCAAGAGCAATACAAAGAAGCAAGGGGCATGACGGAAACTCTGCAAAACTAATGCCCACGAGTTTCATGACTCAAAGCCCAATGAAGCGGGTGGGTTTGAGAAACAAAAGGCAGGATCAGTGCTACTGGAAACTTTGAAGAGCTTCGTAAGATGGGGCTGTCAATTTTGAAGTGCTACTCTTCGTTTTTTATAAGAAGGTGTCGATTCATCTGTTATTTTTTCAGGACAGCTTTTTGAAGCGCTTTTCTTCTTTTTTTCTTTTCTTTTTGACTCAGTAGTCATTGAAGTGCTTTTCTTTCTACTTTTTTTTGCTTTTTGACTAAGTAGTCATTGAAGACTTTGCCTGGCCATCTGCGCTTATTGTGGGCGCTGGAGTGAATGGAAGAAGGGAATGTTGAAAACTCACTTTGGTTGGAGGACATGGACTTGGCGATAGGAGGCAAACCGTAAACGGAAGTGACTTCCTGGGTTTAGAAGTGAGAAACGGACTGAGTTTGAGGGCCATTTTCTTTTACTGATATGTGATGAGTCTGCTTTTTGCTTGGCTTGGTTTTCTCTTTGTGAATGAATACTCCCGCAAGATGTTTTGAAAATGCAAGTTCTTTATATAGGGGAATGTAAATTCCTCCATTGAAATGGCACTAGATGCGCATTTTTTTTATTTTTCCTTTTCTTTAAAATAATTTTCTTTGGTCATGAACAATTAGTTAGCTACTCACTTCGAAATCTAAACTCACTTCGTCCATGCTGCCTTTAGGCAGAAAGCAGTAAGTATAGTCAAAGAATTTCGTCCATTTAATACTTTTGGACAATAAATGGATTCAACAGAATCGCTCGAAAGGAGAAATTGTTTGTTATGGTCAGTGGATTTTTGTTATTATCGCATAATTTCGCGCAATTTTGCTGAGCAAAATGTTACTCTCTTGGGACATTGCATTATATTTTTCTCTCTCAAATTAATGCATATGTTGCTCCTAATCGCTTTAATCCTCAACCATCAATATAAATACATACTAACTATTCTAAAAGTTTAGACGGTTAGATGAATATTAAAGAAAAATGTATTATACACTAATGAGTCATGTGGATTTCCCTACCTTGAAAATCAAGGGGCCAAGCACATTCTATACCTATTTTAATAAGGATTATGTTAACAGGGCACTTTTAAACAATTGTTAAATATAGGTTTGTCATTGTCAATATAAGTTTCTCAAAGTACTCGTTAACGAAACCATTTTGATAACCGTCGTCTTCTTTTGGGATAATCATAATGGCGGCATTATATAGTCCTCTAGCATAAAAAGAACAAAAAAATTAAATGATAGAATCGTTTCCCTTCTTCCACGGACAATGAATCGAGAAATTTAATAGGTTTGTAATTGGGATTTTTACTCTCAGCGATCTGCAAGGGAGGTGTAGAATTCTTCTGGTAGTAAGATATTACAAGCATCTATATTCTTAGCCACGAACAAAACCTAGCTAGCATTTTCCCTCTAATATTCATTAGGGTTAGTATCACGAAAATCCTAAACTGGTACAATTATGATAAATTTATCCCCAAACTAATTTTTTGATCACAAAAAATCCCAAACTATTATACTTGTGATAAATTTACCCAAAATTAATTTTTTGACCTTCAAAAATCCCAAACTGGTATATTTATGATAAATTTACCTTCTGTTAAAAGTGGATTAATGCCACGAAAAATCATAAACCGGTACACATGTGACAAACGGAGGGTAAAACCCTAGACTAGTATACCCATCAACTACCAAGTGCCATCAAACTCTGAAATTTGACGATAAAATTTAACGAAAATTAACGGAAAGTAAAATTGTCACAAATGTACTAGTTTTAGATTTTTAGTGATCAAAAAATTAGTTTGGAGTAATTTGTCATAGGTGTACCGGTTTTGGATTTGTCCTAATATTAACCTTATTCATTAAGCATTTAGTAATCATATTTATTGGCAAAACTCTATTTAATGCACGTAATATAGAATTGATTATTTTTCATACTATGATAATGATTAATAATTTTTTGATACAATCAACGCAAAATACTTATGTAATTATATATTATACCATATTATAATCATGTTAGGTTATATTCTATGTAATGAGCCAAATAAAATTTCACTAATGATATTCTATGTGTCACACCACATAACGTAATCACATGAATTCATGCTCACCTTTTAAGCTAACTTTTGGAGTAAAAGAGGCTTAAGATCATCCAACAATCATAATGATATATACTATGCAGAGCACCGAAGTAAATGAACTTGACTCGGTAGTCATTGAATAGCGAAGCTGATTACACTGGTCTTTTTACATTGACTCTAGAAGAGACCTTTTTTTTTTGCTAAAAGAATCTAGAAGAGACTGCTGAGGAAGATTTGATAGCTGATGAAAATAAGAGTAATAGTTTATAGTTCTTTGATGTTGTTGACTATGAAAGAGACTGTTGACAGAAATTTGATTGCTGATAAAGATAGGAGTGGTAGTTATAGTTCTTTGATGGTATGCTTTGACGCGTGATGACTATTAATGTCCTTAAGATATTATTTACCGTTCTATTGTTGCTGTGGGTTTAAAGTAAATATACCTCCAAGATATACATCAAAATCACAGAAAAACATATTCAGTAATTACTCAATTTCTTTTTAGAATTTCACCCTAAATGTCTCATCAAACTTCCGTGATAAAAGATAAGAGAGAATTATGAACAAGAGAATGTTATAAACAAGAGAAAGTTCTTTTTTTTAAAATGTGATTCGGTCCTATTTATAGATAAACGACACATCTTGAAAATAAGTATATTATCGGAAGCATTACCACTAATCATGATCAATTATCACTTCTTTTCATGTCAATTATCGCTTCCTTTGATATAAAACAATTACTTCTTTTCATGTCCAATTCTCTTATCTTAATTATTTATTGATAACAAACTATTTCAGCAGACTTTTTGTATGGCCATATATGCTGCAGGAGCCACTGCTAATGTTGATGTATATACATCGATGTGTATTTTGGGGAGGATTGCTATTGCTGACACCTTCTATGATGGAAGCCAAATTGTCCTGTAAAGAATTTTATTTAGGATTTAGGAAACCAATTCGATATTGGCCTGAATTGAACATCTTGTCTAAGAAAAAAAAAATTGTTATTCAATTATTTATTATGATATGCCAGATAAGTGTACCTACGAGGAAAATAAGAATCCCGACCGGTTAAAACATATTCAAACGGTCCAATCACAATCTCTCATGGACCAGGGTTGGACCACAGCTGTCAGTGACGTGATTTTCACTCAGATTCCACAAATTTCACTGACCATGATTGCATGTTGTTCATCACGGGCCTCGGTCAGTATAAGTATGTCCCTTACCTTGAGGTGGAAACTTGACAGAAGCCTGGCTGTCGGGACCTTTATTTTTAAGTCAATCAGTGTAGTGCCCACGCCACTACTTTAGTACTCCCTAAAATAGAGTGGAGTCTCAAATGGGTCACGACTTTGATACTCCCAAATGATACGCAAAACTTACGGTCCGAATTGCAGCCAAGTATTAACCCTTGCATGAGACGTTTTGCCAATGGAACTCCCTGGTCCATTGACAGCGCACAAAAGAAAGAAAAGAAAAATGGGAGAACAGGAGGCAGAGGCAGAGGCAGAATCCCTGTACTGAAAAGTTGTTCCTTGAGATCAATTCATGCTACAGTCTCCAGTACCGGTCCAAAGTACCTCACGTTTATAAAAGATTTGCAAAAAGTGTGGAAAAATTAGGTGATAAATTGAGTATCATCTAGCTTGCTAGCATACAGTAAAGAGAATCGCTGCCAATCTGTTGATGCATTAAACAATGAGCATCACGGAAGCCCCCTGAACACTGTGTCAAAGCTCTTCCAATTGCAATGGCATCGTCAATGAAATTGGCGATGCTTTCAATTGCTGGAGCATATCATTCCTTCTCGATGCTCCCGGCTATACTTGGTCCTCGGACAAACCTCTGAAACTTCGAACCGTCCTGGGATGATATACACTCATGTCCAAGGAACTGAAAGCAACATACATTGAATCAGTTGCATAGGTAAAACGTAAAAACAAAACACATTACAGAAACGAGTTTGCGTTTAACATTTTCGAAAAGGAACTTAAAGGGTCCTTTCACCTTGTGACTTTGATGTTGCAGAGGATGAAGGCACATTCTACATCTCCAAAACAATTTCTGAAACCATGGCTTGAAAGGTGAGTTGGTCACTAACTTTTTGAGGCGACTCAGGAACATGGACATGGCCTTTCATTTTTCGGTGCTAACATTTGACCCAGTGGTCCTGAAAGGAACATAATATAAACTTCCGTTTTTATCTGGGAAAGTGGCTGCCTATCAAGATGCGGCTTTTAATTAAAGTATCTATGCAATATTGGAAGCACAGCGCGGCCAATGATCTACTAAGATTATGAAGTTTGTCAATTTACTCCTCCTTATAAAGCAACTGCTTACAGTTGGAATCTGTCTCTGACCCATTTGTACAAAAGTTGTAGGCTCTGAGTAGATTCCTAGTTATCATAATCAAGATCATGCAGTCATGTAAGGAAATGATAAGCGCATTCGCTGACCGTGAAAGCCCCCGTTCACATCACATTTCAGTAAGCAAGTGTAGTGTAAAAATATTACGCCCCCAATTGCAGTCGAATCTGTGTGTAAAAATTTACTCTCGTTTGAGATGCTGTCTTGCCGATGGAACTCTTGCTCCATTCAAAGAGAACAAAAGAAAGAAAAGAAAAATGGGAGAACCAGAGGCAGAGGCAGAATTCTTGCATTGAAAAGTTGTTCCATGTGATGAATTTATGCTACTCTTTACTACCAATCTAAAGTACCTCACATAGAGCAAAAATTTGCAGCACGTGCAGAAAATTTGGTGATAAATATGGGTTTATCTAGCTTCGCTGGCATACAGTAAGGAGGACCACCACTAGTCCATTGATGCATGAGACAATGAGCATAATGGAAGAACCCCGAACAATGTGTAAAGCTCTTCCAATTGTAATGATTGCTTTCAATTGCTGGAGCATATCATTCCTTCTTGATGCTCCCGGCTATTCTTGGTCCTCCAACAAGCCTCTGATTCTTCGAACCATTTCAGGATGATACCCACTCATCTCCAAGGAACTGAAATGAAAATACATAGATTCATATGCATACATAAAAATGTAGCAACATATTACAGAAACGAGTTTTCATTTGACATTCTTGAAAAGGTGCTTAAAAGGTCCTCTCACCTTGTGACTTTGATGTTGCAGCGGATGAAGGCAGATTCTACATCTCCAAAACAATACCTGAAACCATGGAGTATTAAAACATTAAAGCATCTATGCAGTATTGGAAGCGCAGCACGGGTGGATGAACAAGTAAGCTAAGAGTGGCCGTACTACATGTTGACCCGAGGGGAAAAATTCTCCTTCTGGAAAATTTGTCAGTCTGGAAAATCTTCAGAGTCTGGAAAATCGTCAGAGTCTGGAAAATCTCCAGAGTCTGGAAAATCTCCAGAGTCTGGAAAATCTGCAGAGTCAGGAAAATCGTCAGAGTCAGGAAAATCGTCAGAGTCAGGAAAATCTTCAGAGTCAGGAAAATCTCCAGAGTCTGGAAAATCTGCAGAGTCAGGAAAATCGTCAGAGTCAGGAAAATCTTCAGAGTCAGGAAAATCTCAACAATCGGGAAAATCTGCAGAGTCGGGAAAATCTGCAGAGTCTGGAAAATCTGCAGAGTCTGGAAAATCTGCAGAGTCTGGAAAATCGTCAGAGTCTGGAAAATCGTCAGAGTCTGGAAAATCTGCAGAGTCTGGAAAATCTGCAGAGTCGACGCCTGTGCTTGACACAGTTTCCTTAAAACAGATTCGTTCCCTCTAGGACGCGCCTGAGGTTCTGCGAACGTCTGTCTCCCAGGATACAACGACTGACAGCGAAGAAGAGATCTCGGGACTTCGACGCTTCCGGCGAACTTGAACAAATCCGAAAATGAACACTATCGAAAACAATGCAAATGCAGAGAAAATCTCTTTAAACAGAGGAAGAGTGATTTCTATAAATAGAGTAGAGGGGAGAGTCTTTCGGGAATCATAACGGCTTACGAAATCAATACGCGTTGAGAATAACGGTCGATTAAATCTGTCGTTACAGAATCAATGACGCGTAACGGTCGATTAAATCCGCCGCACGTTATGAAATTCGTAACCGTTTGAGTTGGAAAAATTAAATCAGAAGGCAAAATTGGGCTCGTCGCGAGGCCCACTTTCCGGTCCTGTAATCGTGTACGCAGGATGTGCGCTCGCGCCGAAGTTCAGCTTGTCGGGCGTCGGATTTGCACCCCCCCTGCGCCTGCGCGCGAGGCAGAGAATATGTGCTATGATAGTTACTACTTCAAATAAGTGTAACTGTATATAAAACACTCCATTGCCTTCTTTCTTTTCAATGTGGGACTAGTATTTTTCCACTTCCCACTTCCAACTCAAGGGTGTTCTTTGAGTATCAATTTCTCATTCATTCACCCATCAATTTTATCCCAAATTTCCAACACTACATAGATTACGAAGTTTATCAATTTACTCCTCCTTTAAAAAGCAACTGTTTTAATGTGAAGATAACAAGCCTCTCGTTAATGATGAGAAGTGGAAATTTGAAATCAGCTTCATCACTCCTAATATATGCTAAAGTTTGCAACATACAAGTTCATGGATGAGGTTGGAGCATCTCAAGGTGCATTTGATTAAGACAGGTTTTGGTTCTTAATTTCACTATAAATATAAAAAAATTGCATATATTGATTTCTTCTATTTAATTTTCACTTTTAGAACATGTCTGGTGCTATTAACAGAGTATCTTGTCTGTTTCTTGTCCTATTTAAGATTCAACATTAAGAGTCTTTCCTGAAATTTCAATTTCCTCCCTCTTCCACTTACAAACAATGAAAATGACATTTTGTTGCCTTCTACATCTTTAGAAAATTACTTTTCAAGACTCCACAAAATTCAAAAGCAGGGTAAGCTGGATGCATTTGACCACTTTCTGTTGTCGTTGGAAATGAAAACTGCAAAACTAGGGGCGGACGAAGTTTTCTCGATGATACCATAAACCACTCTGTACATATACCACAAGAAGTACAGAGGGAAAAGATACACAACAGACGGACTACAGAGAAAATCGTTAAACCTTAGCAGTTAAGCGGGAGTCACACTTATCTTTAAATCGGCCGGTATAGCAGTAGCAGATTTTTGGGCCTGACGCAGGAACGGTTTAAGCCTATAGGACAACGGTAGAAACTACTAGATCACATGGTGCTTAAACGTACATCTCGTACAATATCAGATGCTATTTTCTCAAGAACAGTTTTGAGTAAGATCGGGCATGTGTAGTCCGATGGAACCTCCGATTGTATGCTCGTTCTTGCAGCCTATCGTGAGACGGCACATGAAAATTTAAGTAAGCTGAAAGTAACAGCAGCTAGAAAATGGTCATGATGCCAATCCAAATTCACTGCCACGCTGCAACGTACCATGCAGTTATCTTATGAAACAGCCAAATGAGAGGCAACTTCAGGTTAACTTCTGTATGACCAGATATGTTATTGACTAAAAATGTCTTGTGCAACAATACTGTATATAACAGACGTTAATAAATAACAATTAGTTTTTCTGATTAGAATGATTTCATGCATCTGAAGATCAAAGCTCCAAAAGGTGAATTTGTCTACGGCACCTCTTTGCAGAGGACCGCTGCCTGCAAAGTGTCATCGAGTCAAACCTCGCTGCAAGCTGTATACTCTTACAAAACCAAGCCTGTATTGTGAGGTAGTCAATTTGTCTGTGTGCTGTGAGGTCATCAAGATGATGGATCTATCTAGATGGCTTTCCAGATGTTGACTTGAAGTCAACCAATGCCCACAAAATCCAAAGTTGCCCACTTTGGAAAAAGAAGCGAAGACTGATGATCAAGCGTGATTGATTAGCTGGTCATTGTCATTAACAAATATCACTTGACTATCAACAGCTTAATCAGTTAATATTGTGAATAGTAACTTTCACAAAGGAAAATTGACTTTCGGCCTATTAATAGTTCCTCGTGCAAGGACTTGTTGCGGTTTTGGGGATTTTTATGTTTGTAGTATAGGGTGGTGTTCCTTGGCGGTCACGTGTGAGCAGAATCGGTGGTGGCGAGTGTGCTCAGAGTCAAGGCAGTGGTGCATGGGAGCGGAGGGAGTGGCTCTCGGTGGTGCGGAAAAAAGCCGTGCTGCGAGAATAGAAGTATCCGGCTCTAGACGATGATTAGACTAGTCATAATGAGTCATAAACCCATTTCTTAACCCATATTTGATGGGCTGAATTATTATATGAGTTAGTTATGATCAGTAAATGAATCATAAATGGGTTTAGAATGGTAAAGCTCAAAATAATGTATTAAATGGGTTCACAACTTATGCAGACTCGACCCACCTCTATGACCCTCTCTTCACTCTCTTTTACCCTTGCTCGATCTTGCGCTTGCTCACTTTGTGCTCTCACCTCAATTTGAATAAATGAGTTTTCCTAGATTGTATTAAATATGGAATTGTTTTAGCACTATAGGAGTCCTCTCGCCTTGTGATTTTAAGGAGGCAGTGGATGAGGCAGTTCTACATCTCCAAAAAGAAATCTGAAACCGAGGATTGACAGATCAATTGGTCAGCTAACTCTTTTAGGATTCTGTTTTTTGTCATGCATATATGGCTATGCTTGATTCAGGAACGTGGACATGTTGTTTCATCTTCAGTAAACATATATGGCTATGCTTGATTCTGTTATTCATCATGCATATATGGCTATGCTTGATTCAGGAACATGGACATGTTGTTTCATCTTCAGTAAACATATTTGACGCAAGTAGTCCCTGAATGTAGGACTTCTGTTCGTCTAGGAAAGTCGCTGACGATCAAGACACAGCTTTTGGTTGAAACATTAATACAGCGCACTGGAAGTGGCAGCACCACAATGAGCAAGTAAGCTAAGAGTGGATGTACTACTGAGATTTTGAAGTTCATCGATTTACTCCTCCTTGTAATGCAACTACTTACAGTCAGAATCTGTCTTGACCAATTTGCAGATATCTTCCCTGTCGTTTTTTCCTCTACTATTATGGCATTGGTTTATCCTCCAAGTATTTCTTGATCAATGATGCTCGAGATGCATTTTGGGGATAGATTTTCGGGTGAATTATTGTCCTCAGAAGCTGTACCATGAACAAGAAGGGTTAGCTAATTAATTTGATATAGTTTACAATGACACTTTGTGCTGAGAATGAAACAGCCCAAAAATATGACAATAAAATGAGTACAAGGATAAACGAAGGTCTTCTCATTCTCATCTCATAAGATGGTACAAGACAAGGCTTTGCAAGAATCTCTAACTAAATATGACATCTGGAAGCCAACTTAAACCGCAAGTTAGACAAACATGAAATTGGATCATGAGGAGGGGAGGCTATGTTTTGGAAAGTAAACTGGTGTGCCAGGTTGTGGTACAGACTAAAGAGTTTAACAATATCCATAATCCACCAATTTCTAATGACTGTAAAGTTCAATTCACGGTTTTAATACAAGAACCTTCAAATATTGATCAAAGAAAAACTCAAAACCATGTATGGACCTTATGCATCCTTGATTTATGAAGTGTACCTCTCAAAGTGGGTGCTGGGCCTGCTGGCATGAATTTACTTCTGCAGACAAACATCTTCTTGATAAGGAAAGATAATGACTCTTTCGCAGATCACATTCTTGTTATTATCTGTGCAATTCCTCACATCTACAAAGTATCACACTGATAGTCCGCTCAATCAATCTCATCATCATCATAGTCATCTCAATCACTGTGAAACAAACTGCCGATTCTGCGGTCCACCTCCTAACTTGAGGGGCAGTTGAGGAGTCTATCCAGCGGGAGGCCCATGATTTGTTTGTCTGTTTCGCTGCTTGTTTTTAAGGGACAAAAGCCTGGTTAGCTCTTTCTGTAGCTTTGTCCGATGAAAATGATTCTCCAAGAGATCTTGGTTTTCCGGGCTTCCCCTGAAATCACTCTTCTCTTCTTAAGGCCTAACAAGAAAAAAAATTTCACCAATGCAAGAGACCGAATGCAAGATAACATGAAGTTCATGTATATCTACACCAATGTGGTCTACTCTCAATAAAACTAGTGTTCTAGAAGTGGAATAAGAACAGATGCCTCTGATTTCCTCCAAGATATTATGTGGATTGGAAAAGTAGGAACCTTTGTATCATGATACAAAAGTTGTAGGCTCTGAGTAGATTCCTAGTTATTAAAATCAAGATCATGCAGTCATGTAAGGAAATGATAAGCACATTCGCTGACCGTGAAAGCCCCCGTTCACAACACATTTCAGTAAGCAAGTGTAGTGTACACATGGCAGCATGCTCACGTCGCGTTCTACCCTAATCAGAGTATGGTTTCTTCTGAGCTTTCTCAGCTTTTGCAGTGTAAAGTATAAGTCAAGAATCATCCAGTAGAAAGACATGCCAAAAAATAGTACTTACGGTGACAGGTTGCTGAAAACTGCATCGGCTTTACGACTATATTCCTCCTGTCTCTCGTTCAGCTTGTTCTGTATCCTGCTGAAGAGCTGCAATCAACCGAAACCAGCGGTGAAGTTAAAAGTGACGTGAGCAAATGAGTACTTTTTTGTGCATTTGTCTGCGAGAGAACAGAGTATGAATTCAAAGAAAATAACATCATCACAACAGATGATTTTACCTTCATCTTGAGTCGAGAGGATCATGGAGATTCTGGGATGAAGGCGCTGAAGGTGGCTGAGCTATAGATAGGATTAGGTAACACGGTTCAAAATGGTCGATGTAGGCGTTTAAAATTGGATACAATGAGCTTGTGGAAACCAGCTGAACTGCTTTTCTTGGTGGTTCCAAGTGCCTGAACGCGGTCTTCTCTTGCCACTTGACTCTCCCATGAAAATATATCAGATTAAGTCAATTTATAGATGAAGTGATAGACAGAATCAAGAAAAGTGCACGACTTAAGATGACGCGATGACATGGATGCTTGATAGAGCCAAACAAGTTTTATTTGTATGTTAGTCGTGGGATGTGGAGCTTCAAAGCTTCCCATCCATGCACGGGAAAGGAAGACCACTGGCGTAAGAAACCAAGGAATGTCACTCCGACCAGATAGGATACAAAAGAACTTAAGAGGGTGTTCAATGATACAGGTGTCCTAAACAAAGGAGTCGATATCCAAAAACAGGCAAGTTATTCAGCACCTTATTAGCTCTAAAATTTGAGCCGGTAAGGAGTCATCCCATCCTGCCCAAAACGATTCGATTGTCCTTCTTTCATTAAGATTTACGAATGAGTATGCAAAGCTAAGCTGTTTTTGCAAATCATGCATAGAGGTTTAGAACTCCGTCTTGGAACGAGACTGCGGACAACTTGCATGCACATCTATCCAAGATGTTCCTCTGTGAACCAAATTCGTGATGCGTTCGCTTTCGAAGCCAAAGATCTTCAGATCACACGAAGAGAACCATCTGCAAAAATTGCCATAATAGCGCAAACTGCACAAGGCAAGGCTCCCGTTTCAGAAACAGATCTATGCGGGCAGAAATCAACACTAAGCAGAACACAACGACCTTGAAGTCCTCATTTTAGAGAAAGAATCATTTTTATAACTTCATTGAATTTTGAATCCATAAGGTCAGATCAATGTCCTCCTTTTCTCATCCCAGGACCAAACAGATCTTGTTCTGTACATGTATCTATCATAATCATAATTATACAACTAATAAAAAATCACATATGGCTGGCCCAACAGGCTGTGTTAGTTACTCCACCCAACCACAGTACTCGCAGCAGGACCCGTGCTTGACACTGTTGGGCCACGGTTATACATGCGCTGGATTTCTTCCCGGTACTCTGTCAAAGACTTGTCGGGTAGGGCTGGCGTAAGTTCCACCACATCCCCCATCCTCAGTCTGCAGGTCGGGTCGCCAACGGGCTGGCGGTTCAGCCTCGGCCTCAGTTCTTCCTTTAGAGAGAAACCATAGGGCATCCATCTGGCACTTCCTCGTCCTGCTCTTTCCAACAAGTCCATCATTGTAGAATCCGCTGGGTATTCGTGAACAGACATCTGCATTGACCAGATAAAAGTATTCTCAAGAAAGCATACGCATCAATCATGGCCCAACTGACTTCAACAAGAACCACGAAGTGCATGCCCGACAAAAAGAAGTATTCTAGACTGATTGCCAGTTAAAGGAAAAAACAGAGCAATCTGAACCAACCTTATCATTCTCAATGACAATAACAAAGATAGGTCCACTGTGGTCATTGTGAGGCTTGTAAGAGTAGGGACAATCGTCAGAATGAAAAGGGAACTTGCATGGAGGCTTGAAGGAGTGTAAATATCCAATAGATGAATTATCTTTGCTCATTGTCTCACGATGCCAGGTGATGACCCATCGTGCCCATTCAACCATCTGAAGAACAGAGGAAGAGTGCTTGCACTCGCCTTCTTTGTATCTCCAATGTGCCGCAAATCCAAATTCAGCTTGCAGGTGCATTTCTTTTGTCCGAATTTGAACTTCGAGAGGTATCATTCCATCACCCATCACAACCGTGTGGAGAGATTGATACCTGAACATAGAATCTTGGATTAGAAACATAATGAGCACAAGAATATACAATCTGCATAATTTGTCAAAGACATACCCATTGAACTTTGGATGAGTTATGTAGTCCTTAAATTTTCCAGGAATTTCTGACCATAATTGGTGAACAATTCCTAAAGCTCTGTAACAGTCTTCCTTTTTCTCAACAATCAGTCGCAAGCCATGTACATCATGGATATTATCCATAGTCAGGTTTTTTCTGCACAAGAAAATCTCCCATAAGTACTATCACAACACTTCAACAAAAAAATATAGAGAGGTTTAGACTGAGATCACTTCCATAGATCACCATTACCAATTCACTAGTACAGCTACGAAACTCTGTGTACAGAATCCAAAGGACATGCTCCAGTATTTTGCAACACCTCATGTATCACAATTACATGGTTGTTCACACTTATGGCAGCAATATTTTTTCAAGTCTCAGTAATCACTTCAGAAGTGCAAGGACATGAAATAGGTATAGCCAACTTTTAGGGCCATACTTTTCTAAATTTAAATGTGATCAGGAGTTAAGACTTAAATATTGTGCAGTTACTGGCATTCACAGATTAACATTGAGTAAATGCCTGAGTAAAAAAGCATGCCAACAGACGTGTGCCCACAAGAGAGAGAGAGAGAGAGAGAGAGAGAGAGAGAGATTACTTCAACATCTTGCAATGAATGCTATACAGACTTTTGTGCCTCCCAGAAAGGAAATGATAAGAAATTGACTGGTTCTTAAGAGCTTGCTCAAGCTTCTCTATGGCAGAAGCAATTATTGTCTCGTCATAAGACTCTAAACGCTGAGAGGACAGTTCCTTGTGTCGGTCAGGGTTAAGATGCTTAAAGCACAGGTTTTCTAGCTCTTCTTTCCAACTAGATATGCCCAAACGGTTGGTCAAGGGTGCAAATATTTCCAATGTCTCCTTTGCAAATCTCTGTTGCTTGACAAGAGGCAATGCATCCAGTGTCATCATATTATGCAGACGATCTGCTATTTTGATGAGAACAGCCCTTGCATCTGCCATAGCAAGGAACATGGTATGTAATCGATCTGCCTCAGCAGTCTTGCTTGCTGTATTGCTCTCTCGTGCAAGCTTGCTCAATTGACTTAGCTTGGAGACCTACATCGCAGAGTTTGTTAAAATATTAGTAAAGAATAATATCTTGCAGTAGCATTGGCAGACATACACAGCATCTGCAAAGGAAGGAGTAGTAGGTTCAGACGAGAAGACATGTCGAGTTCTTCATAATACGATCGTGATGCACCTCCATGCTAAAATGCAGTCTAAATATCCCCGTAATGACGGTTGACACAAAAATAGAGAGGAAACTCTAGTTCTAATTTATCAAGGTTTTGAGGAAACTGCTCAGCTCCAGTTAAGCTCCGAATACCGTTGACATTATTTAAAAATGGATATGATAAAATTGCTTGAAGAGCATCCCAAATCTAGGCCTGCCTCGGTCACGATATCTTCAAGACCAGGAAATCATCGCATTGGTCAGAACCAATGACATTCAATACAGACGACCTTTCGTGAACGTTCTATGCTGTAAATTAGATGATGAGAGACAGACAATGATGGTCACATTCCAATCATCACAAAGAAATCAACTAGAGAAAAGAAGATATTAAAACTGATAATTTTCACAGATCTTACGCCATCAGACCTAAAGGAGGAGCCTGTCCTCAATTGCTCTATGCAGCAGAAGTAGGACTCTATATATACTATTTTGCCCAAGAACACAGTAAAAACATCATAGCACAGTCAAAAAACAAATTGAAATGTCTTGGGTTAGAATTACTCTTCAAAGATAAGAATTCTAGCAAGATTCAGTACATATATATTCTCTCTTACCCCTTCAACCAGATCAGCAACGCTAGATCCAAAATTCCTGCATATGTCGTCATATGTCATTTTTGAATCATCAAGTGTGTCATGCAATAACCCCGCAGCAACCACCGTAGAATCAACACCAATCAGTGCCAATAACACTGCAGTCTCCACACAGTGCTGCAAATATGGATCGCCACTCGCCCGCATCTTCAACATAACCAAAGAGAACTCGATAAGAAAATAACCAACAATCGATCTCGAACAATTCCGTTATCAAATCAACTCAAATTAACACCATACCTGCCCTCTGTGTGCCTTCTCGGCCTCGTAGAAAGCCTTCACCACGAAATTTTCACAGAAGATCTTGTGCCTGGACTGTGCAGCCACCAATAACTCCTTCGCATAAGGCTCGGTATCAAGTTCCAACGAATTCTCCTCCAAATTGAACGTCAACTCCTCCACATCAACGGCATCTCTCAACTCAAAAGTATTAGAATCGTAGTCCACACAAGAGCCCAATGCATTCCTAACAAAGCCATCGTACATAACTCTCGACCCACCTCTAACTTCTCGCGAAATCCTCGTGGGAGGACTCTTTACAGACCCATTTCCACACGAGACCGGACCCTGAAAAACCGAAACCGGACTCTGATGATCCCTCTTCAACGAACCGATGAATTTACTCGGAGAATGACGGAACGAGCTACTAAATTCCCTGAAATCGTCGCTTCTATCGTGCCACAATTGCCCCAATTCTTCTCCTCCGCCGCCGGCGAAGCTAGAACCGGAAGCTTGCTTGACGGCGGGCGACGAGAAGAGGCACGAGAGGCCGCCGACCATCTTCTGCGACGGCGAACAAGACGACGAAGACGCCGCCGACGAGGTGGCCTGCGACGATCTGGAGCTCAATTCGAGATCGCACGAGGCGTGGGCGTTGATCTGGTGGGCGGCGGCGGAGCACACGCCGCTCGGCGGGCCCGCGTACAGAGCTATCGTCGGGCCGGCCATTGATCTCGCGAGCTCAATCTCAGCTCCCTAGGGTTTCAGATCAAGATATCAACCTCGACGTCAAGCTTTCATGTTCTAATCACAAACAAAAAAAAAATTGAAGAGCTAACTGAGTTCTACACAAGATCAAAACCGCATCGAGGAACCTCAATTTCCGTTCCCGGGAAAAATATCCCAAGCTATCGCCGCCGTCCCCCCCTCATCCCTCGCAAGATCGACGGCGTTCCCGAGAAAGCTGACGGTTTTTCCAGGAAAACCAGTGATTTCTCCCCTCCGCCACTGTTATCTCACGAGCGAGATATGGTCAAACACAGAGGAGTTCGTATAGAAAAGTTCGTGCGCGCGGTTTTTTTCCTCCTTTTCCCGAGAAAATGAATCGGTAATGATCGAACATCAAAGGAGAGCCCTCGATTTTCTTGCGGAGAGGGAGAGACGGGGAGAGAGATTTTCTCGGCGCGTTCTGATTTTCCTGGGAAAGCTGAGAACGCCTCTCCGTTCTTAAAAACTGTTGCTTCCCGTCCGGTTCATTGGGGAGGGAGGGAGGGGAAGAGAGAAGGAGGGGACCGGAAATTACGCGGCTGCCCTCGTGGGAGGCACGCCAAAATTCAGTTGCCTTTGCTTCCTAGGAAAGGAAAGCGTTCTTGGCATTAGCCTTTTTTAAAAAAAAAATTTTTGTATAAAATTCTTGGCATTAAGTTTGATTACGGGTGAGCATGGTTCGAGAACTGCCCGTTGGTTCCATGGATTTACCCGGGAACTGGATCACCGATCCAATCTGGTTCTGAGTTAGGTCCATAAAATCGATCCCATCAAATTTCACGCAAAATGAAGGTGATCGAGAGTGAGAAAGGGAGGCGATGAACGAATATAGACGTGGTTGTGAATTGACGGAAGTTGAGAGTCGAGCTTTAAATTAGGAATTTTATGGTTTTCAAATTTCTAAAAATGTTTCCTTTTTTTTGTTAAAATTTTTCTTAAAAATTATATATGTATATTTATAAATTACCGATCCAGTCTGGATGGGCGGGTGGGCGGTTCCACGTCTACAACTAGAAATAGGATTGGTACTCACCGGTTCTAGCAAATTAGAACCGGAAACTGGACCGGTCCTCACAGGAATTGCCGGTTCCGGGCGGTTCCCTATTCTTTTGCACACCCTTAGGTTCGATTGTTGTATAAATCTTTTTTTTTCCTTTTCCTTGAAAAAAGTATGGGACTGGATTCGATAGAGCAACCGTGGATAGATTGTGGAATCGAACCCGTGACCTTCGATCTGCGGACCAAGTATTGGATCGCTCAATCTAGCCTCGAGATGATTTTACGTTATTGCTGTCGTTATTCCTTCGTTATTTTAATGTTGGTGCTGACTATGATCATCCGGATTTGGATAATGCAAGGTTGTTGGATCATTCCTCTTGGAACGGTTAGACATAGTCCCATGAATATAAATATTGCAAGCGGGTTTTGTTGTCTTCTAGATCCTTAAAAGGTAATTTTCAATTTTTTTTTTCATGAAATTGAAATTTTTGAACATTTTGATCCGGATTAATATGCAACCGCTTTATATTCGAGCATTGCGAAAAAGGAGGGGCTTCTAGTATGGATTGAATTCCACAAACAATAGTTTCTACGGTGATAAAATGATTTTTTGAAACGATGGTCGTCGCAAAATCTTATTCGCACCATCACATCATTTTTTCTCTTTCTTTTTCGCTTTAAATGTGCTCAAACTAATATTGTTTATTTAAGGCAAATCATTGGACGTAACCGGAATCGAGTATCAACAGCTCGTTCATGTGACGATGATCCTATTGCGATCGCGACTCGTGATAGCTCTCTCGAGCTTTCACAAATTTCTCTTTCTTTTTCTGTTGTGTCTTTCGTGACCGAGTCGAGTTTCAAGGCACTAGAAGAAGGAAACAAGGAATTACGCAAAAATTTCGGACCGGATCGTATGGGTTAGATGGGATCATTACTCAGATCAGATGAAGGGAAGACTTTCGTGCGTTGACTTTTCGCATGCTGCGGATCATGTTGGAGCTAGAACGGACGCTACGGGCAAGACTTTATATGATATATTAATTTTACATAAATTAATTTGGGGGTTGGGGGGGGGGTGAAAGGTTGTGCATTAGAGATAACGATGAATTTTGCTAAATTCAAAGTAGGAGAGTAGTCTAGTAGCCCCAAAAAGATTAATTAATGGGGAGGATCGATGATTCAATACTTATCTTCTCCTTAATTTTTTTTAATTTTGTTTTAATTATTGGGTATGATGTTGGAAAGACAGCGACCGAGGAACTGTAATCCGTGCCATAATGGGATCAAATTAGATTAGATTAGAGGATGATGATGATGATGATTGCGTATTTTACGTGGAAAAAGAGATGAGGGGTACGTGAACCTCCTTTTGATTTAAATAGACTCAAAAGTTCGACCCCCAAAAAAAAAAAAATAAATAAATGAAGAGGCGCGAGAGGGCTCTCGTGAGGTGAGAAGAGGAGGAGGAGGGGGGGGGCCGGTGGGGCCCACCGTTAGATATTTGTTGTCTTCTTTATTATTATTATTATTTTATTCTATTCCCTCCCGAAGTGGAATCTCTTTTGGGATGAGGCGAGCCACGATCCCGCCGCGTTCATATTTGGTAAAAAAATAATAGAATTTCTCGGCCTTTAATCTTTTTTTTCTTTTTTGCTAAAGGAGAATCCTCGTCGGACTAAAGCAAGCCATTACACTGTTTCGTTTGAACTCCGGGATGTTAAAACACGCGGGAATATTCTTTAGGATGAGGGAAGAAACAACTATTTCCTAATTAGGGCGATTAGGCGTGCGGGCACTAATATGTTAAAATAAAGAACGCGATTTATCATGCATATATACCTAAACAGACGGGGCAACCCTAATCGAAAGCTTTGCTTCCCCTATTTTGTTGAAGTACTCTTGGTAACCACCATCGATGGTTCAAGGCAAGTCTCCGGTTACCTCTTCTGATTTTAGGGAATTATTGCAATTCTTCTCGGGAGAGGGAACAGAGAACAAATGGATGGATGTGCTTTCCTTTGCCTCTAAGCACAGTAAAATTATAATCATGCACGACGAACCGATTGGTACATTTGTGAACAGTTGAAGGATCTTTTCAAAACACAATGACATAAACGTTAATACAAATGCATTTTCTAGACATTTTTAAATTCTCTTGACTCAAACTGCGTTTGATTTATCCGTCGTTTGTCCAAAAAGAAAGGTTGCCGAATCAAATATCAAATTAGACGTAGATTTTTCCACACACACATTTCTCATTATATAATAAGCAATCAGTTTACTCTGCCCAAGGAAGATTACTTATCTCAAATCAGATGAGAGATACGTAACAACAAAAGGATCATGTAAATTTGATATCTATTCAAAAGATACATGATGGATATACGAAAAGAAAAAATGAACAAAAAAGAAAGGGAAAAAGAGGATGGAAGGGCGAGAGGGGGGCAAAAATGGCATGATAAAATGGAAGAAGAAATCGAATCCCTCTCCATCTTTCACAAACCCGCAAGAGATCCCGACCCGACCCGACCCGACCCGACCCGACCCGCCTTCCCCGGAAGAAAGTCTAGAAGAAGAAGAAGAAGGGGAGTTGGACAAGGTCGCCCCCGCATCTTCCTCCCGCCCGCTCCGGACTTTGGCCTCCTCTTTTTGGTTTTTTCTGTTTGATTCAGTTTCCCTTAATTCCCGCACGTGTCGGTTGAACAGCGGCGGCCATCGGGTCAGCTTTCCCGTCTTACATTACACGTGCCTTGTCTTTCCCTAGCTGACGGCTCCTCTCGTCTCGTCTCTCCCTCCCCCCCTTCTGTTTCTTATGCCGCTGCGGATTCTGTCTCCACGATTAATCAAAGTCTTGCTTTAATTATTTTTCAAGTACTTGGAAAACCAACCCCCCACAAAAAAAAAAATTTGGGAGGCGCTTGCTTGGCGCTATCAAAAGTCAAAGGGCTAAAATTTGCGAATTTCACGATAATTATAGCAAGTTCAAAAAATTGCCGTAACTCGACCCGTTGCTCAATTGAGAATTTAACAATAAATACGGCAAATTGAGAGTGTGACAACACGTGTTGACTCTCCGGGATTGTCCCCTTCTTTTCCACATGTGTTGCGACATGCACCCGCCTCGAAAGAGTTTGAAAGGCGCATGTTTCTCGCGGGTCAATACCGTTGAAAACGGAATGCTTGTAAATACCGAATTCAGCGTAGGCAAGCATTTTCCCTTTGCTCTAATTTTTGTGCACGACAAATTCGTTGTGCTCTTATACTTGGTGTAGCTTCATTATCTATCTTTCGAGGTTTTGAATGGTCGCGTGACGCATTGGATTGTGGAAAGACACACCATGTGGCGGTGCCAGTCAAGTTCAGTGGGCTGTTAGTGTTGGCTTGGAGTGCCGACAGATCTCGATCGGCATGGGCTTGTGATTAGAGTTGGAGTTGGAATTTTGCTCCAAGAAGTGAGGACTGACTGACTCTTCTCGGCGCCTCGGAATTCTCCTTCGTTCCTACCAAACTCCTTGGAGAAGGAATTGGATGGTGGGGATTGAGTGCTAACTTTCCAGATCACCCCCGACTCCAATTTTGTTCCCGTTGGAAATTGGCACGCCCCGGGTTCAATTGTCAAAGCCGGCCGACATCCTTCACTTCCGATCATGCTTGGCCCGGCTACGATCGAATGACATCTTTGCTGAGGCAAATTTTCATTTGTCTGTTAGTACAGGGAAAATGATTTCCTTCTTGCCAAAAAATGAAACCATTTTGGCGGCCGATCTAAGCTTGTTTTTAGTCAATAGAAATTGTTTTTTTTTTCTGTAAAATTGATTAGCTTTTCATAATCCAAATACGAGAAAGTCAGAAAATAATTTTCCGAAAACGGTTTTCCTACAATCAAACGGACCCTTAAGCACTGTCAAAATTTGTTAAAAATGTCCAACCCAAATGTCGAAGTTAATAAGTAGAAGGAGACTACTTGTACGTAAAGAGCATAAAAACTATAGATAAGCGACGAAGGTTACTTTAACACCCCTCTCATATACAAGCCAAATTATGAATAACGTGTGGAATTTGACGAATGACAGGCTACACAAGCAAAAATAAACTAGATGGGGAACTTAACCCCGATACCATATTAGAACGTACAACTCGATTCAACCCAATACTTTCTAAGAAAACTCAATTTAATATCATTATTGCTTTTATTGTTATTTTATTTAATAGATGCATCACATTGAGTTGTGGATTGTTAATCCGTCACAAGGCACTATGTTTCCGCCACTGGGCTCATGCACACACATGTCCTGCCACATGGAGCAATCATACCACTTCTCTACACACACGGACACACACATATTGTTTACATCCAGGCATTATTCTTAAAGGCAAGAATCATGCGTCTACATCGAATTATCTTACAATTAGCTTTTGCAAATTTTACTTACTTGACAGGACAAAATGGGAGATCAAGTGATAATAGAGGTCGGCCAAGAATCTCATCTAGCGGTGCAGATTGATCCGAGGATGCATGCGCCCAACCGGTGCAACGTCGACAGCACTGGTCCCATGCCCCGTTCTCTCCTTATTTGTTCCTATCCCTATGCATTTAAAACGACAATCTTTATACGTTAGGGCTGTGCATGGGACCCCCCGAATCAAAATACTTCACATGCGCCTATCCTCGTGTCTTATGATATCTTTCATATCTCTCTTTATACTGTATTATATTCGAAAGTGCCCACGTCACGTTCATGGGGGGGCACATGCATGTCTGTGACTGTGGCCAACGCGTGACACGTGCATGCTTGTTGTTGTAAGGGGGGGTGCACGGCACGCGCATGCACGTTTTGTGTGCGACGTCCAGATTGCGTGCGACCGCTTCGCGGAGAGGCGTGGGGGAAACGTGCAAAGCCCCCAAAACGACACGCTGCTTTCGTTCTTCTTCGAAAGCCCAGGTGAGGATGAACAGTTGGACTTGGCACACACGCCACGTCTCACTGACTTTGGACATTGCTCCAAAAGGTCGCCACTCATCTCATCTCCATCCTCTCGTCTCAAGCAAACTCTATTTGTAGTAACGTATATCGATGATGTATCTGTGCACGATACGGAAGCTCCTATTCATATGATCGCCGGAATTCGTACCAAGGGATATTCGCAAGTCGGTTTTTTTTTTAACAGTAAAGTAATCTAATAACTGAGCGTGGCAAATGGCGATCCCCCGTTCCGTAGCAATTCACGCGTCGAGTGTGCCAAGAATTTGAAGAACCAAAAACGGGTGCGGGGTCGAAAGGGGATTGGGAGGAAAGGAATGGTACGTGTTTGCTGTCGTACCTAGTAATGTGAACATCTCCATGCTAAGTTAGTAGAACGGTCCTGAGCAAATAAAACCCTGTTTTCGGTTGACAAAGGAAGTGAATGCGTAGTGAAAAGAGTAACAATAGCCCTGTAATCTCGTACAATTGAAGAAGAAGATAAGTGTTACAGAATAGAGCCAGGCCTGGCTCATCATGTACTGGGCCGTTAGAGACTAGTCATGGGCCACGCACTGAAAGCTACCCAGCAAAATAAAATCAGCATTAGCTTCTTAGTCATGGAATCTTTGCTAATGATGTGATTCAGACCCCAACACTTTTCTGCGTAATGTTATTTTTTTTTGGGTTAATACCACAAAAAACTTCAAATCAGTATACTTGTGATAAATTTACTCCAAACTATGATAAATTTACCCTCCATTAGCTTTTGTCAAATTTCACCATTAAATTTGCTGACGTGGATGATACATGGTGATGTCGCAAGTCCACGTGAAAATCCATAGTGTAAATACCATGAAAAACCGCGAATTGGTCTGTTAATGGAGGGTAAACTTGTCACAAGATCACTAGTTTGGGATTTTTGGAGGTCAAAAAATTAGTTTGAGGTAAATTTTTCACGTGTGTACCAGTTTGGATGTTTTATGGTAAAAAAAATTTTTTTGGTAAAATTATCATAGGTGTACCAGTTTGAAATTTTATTGATTAAAAAATTAGTTTGTGGTAAATCTGTCACAAGTGTACCAATTTAAGATTTTTCATGGTATTAATTCTTTTCTCTTTTTTTTGGAAAACCAGTAAGTTTTATCTTGTTTAATCACGAGGACACCAGAGTCTGTAGTCATCCTCAGAAATTCTCCGTTTCCTCCCACCATTTATATTCTTTGTGGGCCTTAGTTGCTTGAGGAGTCAGACGTACTCATAGCAGTTGACCCCGTCAATAGGATCACCTCGTCACCAATTTCTGTAGAATACATAATTTTCAGAACCTAAAATGACCACCGTTACTTATGTAGTCAAGTCCCGTTGCTGACATAATAGATTGAAATCTTGGTTCTGATCACTTGTCAGAAAAAATTGAAAGAAAAAAACAAATCTGGGTTCTAACCACATGATCCAGCCAAATTAGGAGACGTCCCATAAGTCTCTCCAAATGTGAAGGTTTGTTCAAGCAGACCCTACTATGTGCGCAAACGCAATCGGCCTTCTAAATGTCGAAAGGTATGAGGCGAGAAATTACTGTGCTAAATCTAGCACTTCGAGCGTTGCTTGGTGTAGGACAGTGATTATGAAGTTTAAACTCGTCGTCCACCGAGCCAATCGCATTTCGTGGTGCGAAAACGAATCCCAAAACTCGTTTGACTCTTGTTATATCATCTTGCAATTTAGTCCATTCTAAATTTTCTTCCTGGGATCAACAGTTGCATCGCATTAAGTGTGCAAAGTTGTCTATTCAACTTTGGCGATGAACCAAATCAAAAATGTTAGGCCGAGGGTCTTTGACTGGGGCATTGTTGACATGGATACGAAGTTGTTTTGACCAGGGAGCGAATCCGAGGGATTTTATGAATGCATAGACAATTTTGTGGTATGAGCAAGGGTCAGATTTATCGACAGCCACCTTCCCAAGTCTTCACATGTGGAGTGACCATATACACTAGATGCCAGACCGGTGACTCTATTTCAAAGATGCTTATGAAGTATTGAAGTTCCAGCATTGGGATTAAAGTCACGCGAGGATTCAAGAATCATCATGAATGTTTGTTTCGAAATAATCGGTATGAGATTAAAAGTTCGGTATAGTTGCCGAAGAGAGTGTACATGTGTATAAAGTGAGGATCAACTCCACAAATAAATTGATATGAGATGACTTTAATGGTTTTGAACGCGAGTCTGTTTATGTTAATTACAGTTAAAGTCAGTATAGCAGCAAACCCACATATTGGCAGGCATGAACTGGGTTGTTACTATCCTGAAGAATTTTTCCAGAGGATGGTCAATTCCATTGGCATTTCTTTCCCAAGAGCACGCTTCAGATAATTTCTTAAGTGTGCGCCAACAATTTAGACAGTGTGCGAAGAAAAAAGCTATATTAGTGAATTTGATTGAAAAACTTCTGTGCTTATCTGGCAGCAGAAACTCTATCGTTAACCAAGTGTTCTATTCTTCTGTATCTTCCTTTGATTCGTTCTCGGATTTTGGACAGTACAAACTTGTCCCAAGAGCAGAATACAGAGCTGTGTCTGAGAAGACGGCGCGTGACCTCGAGGCCCTTGTTCGACGCCTTTGCTTATGGGCTCTCTTTTGCCGGCGGTGACCCTTCACATTCTTTATTTCCACCTCCTTCTCTTCGACTCTGTTTTCGTTCCCAGGTTCAATTTGGTCTTCTTCAGCAGCATCTTCACAATTGTTCACACTAACATCTTTGTCCAGCGCGGGATCAATGTACACAAAGGACCTGACAGGGATGTCATCTAAGTCCATAATTGTCTCCAATGTCTTGACCACCGTTTGCATACTGGGCCGGCACTTGGGGTTTTGACTGAGGCACTGATGAGCCAACAGGACTGCCTTTTCGGCTCCCTCGGTCGAGTACAGACCTTCGAGTCTCGGGTCGATTATCTTGTCTAATTTGTGGGTGTCTTTCAACATTGGCCTGGCCCAATTCACCAAGTCTTTCTCTCCGGTCGGACGGCTCTTGTCGACCGACCGTCGACCTGTTATCACCTCTAAAAGTACTACTCCGAAGCTGTACACATCACTCATTGTCGTCAAATGGCCTGAAAATATTTATTGAGCAAACATAAGTTTATGTATCGGCAGCATTGGAGGAAAAAATGAATTGGATGTGTGCTTGATGAAATGCCACAAATGAACAGATCAGTCATCACCTGTGGAAATGTATTCTGGGGCTGCGTAACCTTGGGTGCCCATGACTCGTGCCGTGACATGTGTATTGTCGCCTAGAGGACCGTCCACTGCTAGCCCAAAGTCTGAGAGCTTGGCATTGTAATCCTAAATTGAAATGCCAAATCAATGACACTATCAGGATGTATATCACCAGTATCGGATATCAAGTAGTGAAGCATCACGCTAAATGGTGAACAGAAATCAGAGGGAATAGAACATTACAGAGTCCAACAACACGTTCGAAGCCTTGAAGTCGCGGTAAATTACCGGTTTCTCTCCTTCGTGGAGGAAAGCCAGGCCTTTGGCAGCTCCAATCGCAATTTTTATTCTGGTGAGCCAAGGCAAGGCCAAAGAGTACCCTGCGTAAACCAAAAAGCAATACGAACATGTTATGTAACCAAACATATGTGATATCAAGATTATAAACATTCAGTTGCTGACAGGCATCTTTCTGGGTCTCATGCGAAAAAAGTGAAATTTGCAGTAGCGAAAGATAATGAGGTTACTTTTAAATAGTTGGTCTTCTAAGTTTCCCCGCTCCATGTACTGGTACACTAGAAGCCTATGCTCGTCTTCACAGCAATATCCGATCAAGTTGACGAGATGGGGATGCCTTAGTTGCCCAAGAAATATAACTTCAGCCTAAAGAAAATACACAGAAGAAATACAGTCCCAATTCATTTAATTTGTGAAGCACAACTTAAATGTGGGTATATCAGCTAATGAGACGATATGACTAAAGCGACTTACCAACCACTCCCTATGACCTTGTGTGCCATCTAAATCCAGCATCTTTACCGCCACTACTTGAGCCTTCAACTTTAGCCTCAGGCCGTCATCTATCATGCCCTTGTACACTACCCCAAACCCGCCTTCACCGAGGTAATTGCTCTTCGAGAAGTCGTGAGTTACCGTCTTCAGCTCGACGAGCGTGAAGATATGAAGGTTGGACCCCACCAGTGAACTGGATAGATCATTCATTGAGATTTGCGAACCATGATTGCTAACATCGGAGAGTGACAATCTCTGAAAAGAGGCTTGCTTGGAGATATGGCTTTTGTACCGAGTGGATGTGGTTTGCGCCTTGAAACAACCAGGGACAACACAGTCCCGCAGAAGCCTCTTGAGAGCCATAGTTTTTCTGAGGAAAGTAGGGTTCAAGTGATGAGGTTTATATATAGAGATTTCATACAGTCAAGAGAAGATGTTGGATACTCGATTAAGAAAAGTTGAAAACAAAAAGTGGGGTCCGGAGCTAATTTGCAGACTAATCAAACATAGTCCTAGACGTAATCCTAACCAACCACTTTAGTTTCCTTTATCAGCAAACATTCATTTGCTCTTCCCACAATGAATTGTTCCAAAGTCAACAACAAGGACCTTAAAGAAAAAAGAAAAACTCCAAGCCCTTCTTCATTGGTCAGTTGATGTGTGTGACGAGAGAGAGAGAGATTAACAACAGAAATTTTCAGAAAGGTCTCTAATTATTTCTGTACAGAGCAAATTGAATTATACTTGACGTTGTCTGGTGTAATTAAAAGTCTAGTCTTTTGTTCCGTCTCTTTCAGCCTAATCTTGCAGTGACCGAAACCAAAAGTTAGGTGAAGAGTTTTCATATTGGCATAGACATTAGACAGGTTCAAATACACAGAGAAAATCAAGCGACATTCATTTTTCCCCTTTAAACGTAAACTAAATCAATCTGATCTCTTTTTTCCCTACATCATCAGCCAAATCTAGTGGAATTTGACCGATCTCACTTAATGAGAATTTTCGAATTTTCCTTCTAAGATTGTGTACTTGATCTGTCTGATATTCCATGACTTGGAGAGGGAGCCCATGACCTAATCATTTCGAAACCACATTCTTTTCCTTGCCGCCTAAAAAAAAGTCTGCAATCTCAACATGGAAATCTTCATCAGATGTGAACAATAAAAGTGATATTCGTGTGGTTTTCATGTAATGTTAATCCATTCATGCATGCTTTTCATTTAGCAAGGGAACAATTGCCCCTCTTTGACTTTGAAAAATAAACAGCGGAAATCCTGGGACATGGAATACCCGTACAGATGGGGAATCAAGTTACGTCCGTCCTTTCATTTCCTTGCTTTCCAGAAGCAAAAAGTTAGATTTCTGTTCTAGCCAAAAAAAAAAAAGTTAGATTTCTGTGTGCTTTATTTTATTTAACTTAAATGATGTTTTCAGCTGATATTTCTTGGTAAAGTTCACGTGCCGTTCTTTTTCAATGATTTGGATAAGTCAGTCCGTACCAATTAACTTTGAATTATGCAGAAGGTAGACTTAATCTTGACGTGCAAAAGCTGATTCAGAATATTACATCAACACTACATGTAAAGACGACTAATTTTCTCTAATAGAAATAACCCTGATTGATCTTTATGGAGGATCATTTCTCACATACACTTTCATTTGCTGACCAGAAAGTGCATTTAATTGTGAGGAATTCATTCTTTGCATTAATGAATCTTCACTGCAACAATAGAAGTTCTTGTATCATGTAACCCAAAGAAAGTTATGGTATCGAATGCTTATACCTTGACCAACTTGTACTGAATATAAATTGGCCTAGTATCTGCAGAACACGGCGGAGCAATATTATTGAGCACGTTCGCTTATAAATTCTAGAAGCAAGTTGATACGGAGTACCTGGGCAATGAAGACAGTCAAACTCTTCCTTTTTTTTTTTTTACTTATCTTTGGGAAAATGACACAAATGGTCTCTGAACTTTGACTCAACATGCAATGTGGTCTCTTAACTTTTCATTTGTTCAATGTGGTTCCTACATTTTTAATTTGTTCAATGTGGTCCATGAATTTTGGGTACACGTTCAAACTAGTCTCTGAATTATATGAAAATATTCAATTTTATCCTTGAACTTAAATTAATGAAATGACAATATTGAATATTTTCATATAATTCAGGGACTAATTTGAACATGTATCAAAAGTTCAGGGACCATTTTGAACAAAATAATAGATTAGGGATCACATTGAGTTAAAGTTCAAGAATCGTATTGAACAAATTAAACATTTGAAGAGCACATTGCATATTAAGTTAAAGTTCATAGATTATTTATGTCATTATCCATTTATCTATTGAGGATTCTCAAGGTTCCTCAACGATGAGTCCCCCTTAACAACGTTGGCACTGCGAAGTTTCTGGGAAGATGTCGCGGGGAAAGGACAGGATCAATTGACTCGAGTTCAACGGGTGAAGTCTGAACTCGGCTCTAGGTTTTGTGGAACTTAGACAAGATGCCGAGCACTAGGCGGTCAACAGAAACGTGCCGGTGGACAATGTTTGAACTCTCGATTTCCATTTTGTGAATGAACTTGGCGTCAAGTCAAGCCCATCTTGCCTTCAAAAGATCAGTACTTGCCTTCAAAAGATCAGTATTTGCTCTTGACGGGCAATAAGGGCAGAAAGTCTGGTAAAAATTGGTAAATTTCCTAGTACTTATCATACTTTTAGATAGCTCTAAACTATCACCAAGTTTCTCTGCAATTTAGTCCGCCATATCTGTCCAAACAGTAATAGCTGGATTAGCAGTTTCGCATCCCTCGTATGACAAAACATAGGGGCCCGGAGCTTCACGCCACAAAAGAGACTTCAGGTCAACTTAATTTCTGAGAAGTTTCCCAGGACAGCACACACAACCTTAGAAGCTACAATATGGCAATTAGCATAGTACAACGTATAAAGGTGAAAATAGCACTGCAAGAACTAAACCTGATGGGAATGCAAGTGAGCATTAATCCTTTCAATGGTTCCAGTAAATATTATTGGAAAGCGTGATTAAATAAAAAAAATTTCGTTGAAAAGTGCAATATTAAAAAAAGCCACACGGAGCATTATAGAGAGTTCATTGAAATGACTTGATTGCATTTTTTTGAAAAATATTTAATATCTAATCCAACCAATTAAAAGATTTATGATTTAATTGTATTTCGTGCAAGGTTTTAGAAGTCATGGTACACTTTTCCGCTAACAATTAGTCAAATTCACGCGACATAAAACACAATTTCCATAAACAGTTCGTCAGATCTGCTAATGTCTATCCGACTAGAGGGGTGTATCACTGTATCCTGGTATAGAACATAGCTGGCATAGCCTAATAGGACATAGCAATTGACCCAATTGTTTACATCAAGCGGTTCCTTCTGAGAGAAGCATCGGATGGATTAGTAAGAATAGCATCCCCACTTTTCCAACCCATCAAATAGATGCACCGCGTCCACACCTCTGAATGTCCTCGAACCGAAGAGAAAATTCTCGCAGCTGCGATTGAGAAAGCATTTGATAATGTTCTAAAAGCTTTTTTTTTTTTTCCATTTCTGATACCCGTTTCTAATCCAATGAAATATTACATGCGTGCCTATAAATTGGTAGGACGAAGATGCAAATTTAGAGAATCCCCTAATGACTATTTCAGTCTGTTTCCTTCTTTGGGGCCACAAGAAGATGAAAATTATATGCATTATGTATGCTATTACATTGTAGATACATTGTTCTGTTACTGAACTTTATTGATGTTTATCATAGTGCCATTAGATTATCATGTTCAATATTTAGATTGATTATTTTAGAGACCATTGTAGATGCTAACAAGTGAGATGCTTGACATGTTGTCTTGAACTATAGGAAATGTATGTTCAACAAATGAAGTGTAATACAGTTCTATATCAACTCAGTTTTTATGGATGACAGCATAAAATTCTAGTTTTTTTCAACCTTAAATTAAGCAAGCCTGACAGGCCAGCCTAAGCATTATCCGTCCTCTCCTCTTTAAAGCGATCAGCTTCTCCATAGCTAACCTAAAACCAATAATCTAATAGCAAAGTCCTGATCAAGGAAAGCACTATCTTATCGTCTTCAAGCCCATCTTTTCAACAAATCAAAGTAATTTCACTATGTGTGGCGAATTGCCAAAGAGCAATAAGCTGGGGAACAAGATCATATCACTGATGGTAGCCTACAATGATTTCGACAAAGAACCAAAATATGCTCACTCTCTTTCTTTCATTAAGTCGGAATGAATTTGATACAAGAAACTTGAATTTTGATCACCAATAGAAAGAATTGCCAAAGAAATTGATCTTCATCTCACAGCTCAAAAGCTCAACATTGATGAATACACCCTTCAGGTAGTGCTCCCGTATATGTACAAACTGTTCAAAATAGAGTGAAACGACCATATTAGTCTCTCCTCATTCTTCAGTTTAAGGGAAACTACCAATTTGAAGCAAACCCTGAGTGTATACCTCATTGTCATGAAGTTGTCACAGCAAAAGCTATATACAAAGTAGAGAAGCCGCAATATGCACCATCTCCAGTTAGAGAAAACCGGACAAGGTTCATGAACAGCCACGTTCAGTTCCAACCTCAGGCAAAATTGTATTGCCACATCAAAGGGCAGCGTATGGAAATAATGATTGAGGAGCCACCTATGTCTCTAGCCATGGTAATGCTATCTGAAAACAAAACTTCCATTCTGTTGATGTCTTAAGTTCTCGATGAGGGAGCGGTAGGATGATTTCAAAGACTTTATGTCACCGCCCTGAAAAAGGGGACAAAATAGTTGGTGAGCAGAAAGCAGACTATATCAGGAAATTCCAATCAGTAAGTTAGTGCCACAATAATCAAATTACACGTGAGGCATTGAATAACATGTAATATCACCGGGTAGCCAAATGCCAGCTAAATCACGACTGACACAATTAATTGATGCGTCTCTCTTAGGGTTCCCGCATCTGGGATCCCTGAGGAAGAGGATTAAGTAGACCCCTGCGAACAGCTTGATGCACTATTTCCCTTCAACCCTTTTGAGTGAAATATGGTAAAAGGGAAGAAAATCCATGGACTAACCCAATCCTCCCCACCCCATAGGGATTACAAAATCTGTGGGACCCCACTAGTGGACAAGTCAGATCATTCAATCGTGTCACTACCGAGTGACAGCACATGCCCACTTTCCTAGGTACCGCCATAAAAAGTCAAGCTCTGTCCTCGAAGAATTTCATTTAAAACGAGACTCTAAAAGTGAACATTGACCAGTGATAGCTTTGGCTCTCCAAATACAAAATGTGGCAAAATCATCCTTGCTAACACAGAGTGCATCCTGTAAAGGCATGATTTTACTCATGGAGTATCGAAAAGGAAATTTGACTACACATCAGCTACCAGGGCTTCCTCAACCATGGCCAACATTTTGTTGTCTCTGTTAAACAGGGAAATAGCTCAGCTAATTGACCTTGTCCATTGTGCCTAAGGGATAGCAATTAACGAATCCTCATAGTGCAAGAGATGCTTCAATTCAACCTATCAATAACATAGCCCCAATAACATGGGAATCCAAATTACCTCCCTCGATGTTCTCTCTTCTTCTCATGCACTAGAGTTAAAGTAGAGACACCTAATGCGTCAAGAAAGTTGGTTTTTCTTAATCAATAATAAGCACAATGAGTGCTTTTGGTTCTTCCACCACGGATAGTCTGCAATACACCAGCTTTATGTCTGAGTATTTATATTGGAATGCTGATAATCCTGCCTATTTTCTTCTTGGTAAAAAAGCAACTATCATCATAATGCATAAGTTTTGAGGTGAAGTTAAAATGAACAGCAAACCATCGCAACTTTTGGCACAACAAATCTTAAGATGGCCACAAAACAGTCACAAATTTGAATAAGGAAATAGAACATGGAAGTAATGGAAACAGCTTCACATTCACAAAAAGATACAGACATTAAAGTGGATGACTTATATAATTTCCAGTACGATCTGTTAATAATACTGAATAAGATTCCTTACCTGCAACTTTTGACAATACTGTTCCACCAAATGTTGAGGGCAGTGTGTAGTCATAAAACCTTTTGATAGAAAATTGAGGAGGAAATCATCTCCAAACTTCTCATACATGATTTTCTGAGCCAATACAATTTCTCCAAACAAAATGAGCTGCCAAATAAACAACCTATCAAAAGTTGCGAGCGTAAAAGTAACTAAAAGGGCATGTCTTAAAAGCTTTATCAATGATCCCATTTTTACTGAGCATAAAATTATTAAAGGCAAGTGGTCACAACAGGTAAGACCTAATATATCCATTTGTAATTCAATCCCTTTATGTAACTATTATTGCTCCAGGAAAATAAATAGAGTAGCTCGACATTTGCATATGAACTCAGTGATCGCCATGAATTTTCCCTAGAAAAAAATGGCAAAACATCAAAAAGAAACAACAATATCATTAGCTTACAGTATTTGCATCTCGGAACTCGAAAGATCTGTCAAGTACGCTGTACAAGCAACAGTTGGTCGCAAAACCCTCGATCATGAACTTTTGAAAACCAGGTACCTGAAAAAGAAAACATGCATTAGATCAATGTGCACACTCGCCAAAGATGATATGGCAAGCATAAAACTGGCAGAAATGGTGTAAGAACCTTTTCCTCATGAGGCCTGCTGCACCAATCTTTAATAAGTCTGATGAAGATCTGCACACATGCCTACAAACACAAGCAAAACGCACTTGAATTGAGTCATGGCCCCATTGGCCGTGATTCTATTTACTGAACCATAGATCAGAATTTGAAGTTCAATGTCTCCACTCCACATTTTCTGTGGATACGAGAGCTTAAGTTGGATATAAGATTATGTCACATACCTTTCTCACAAGAATGTCCTTATGACTACAAGCTGTGTCGAGTAGCAACTGCATCAGTTGATCCAAGTAATGGCGACTTTTGGGTGAAAGGAAAACTGAAGAGAGATCATGTGTAGCAATATCATAGAGAAAGGTATACAAAGTCTGCTGAAGCTCTTGAATTTCCCTGATTTCCTGAGAGAGAGAGAGAGAGATGTCAGTGCAGAACAATTTCAACTAGTATCCAATCTTTCAAAGGGATGTCCCTTATGGAACAACTAATTTGTCCCAAAAAGGAAATCCTCTTAATATTCTCTTTTTACTACCTTTTTCTTTTTACCATGGCATTGCGCTGAATTTACTTAGGACATTACTTAACAAAGAGGATCATTCCACATTTCAAAGACCTTTCCCTCGCCATGCAAAGTGCAGAAGTTTCCAAAGGTGATACACTTATAATTGCCGAACTCACTGCAATTTTTGCCCTGTCCCCCAAAATAATAGATTCTACCGTTGCAAACTTAAGGGGGTGCAGAACATGAAGAAATTAATCACTACAGAAGTATACCTGCTAAAACTGTCAGGTTTGAAGTCCAAATAAATTGTATAGTGATTGTGACTGTTCCATGTCACTGAGCATAACATCCATAAAATCTCAGAAGGTGATGCGTCTCCCTACCTCAGTGTTGGTGCCGGGGCCTGATGTAATTGCTTCCCTTGGGATGATGCTGAATATCCTCCCAGCAATGGCAGGAAACAACTCCTCAAGTACATCATGTGCCAGGTTGTTGAACTTGCAAATTATTTGATTAAGTAACAAAAGAAAACTAGCCATCTCCTTAGGCTGCAAGATAAATCAGACTAAAATCAACCATCTGAGAATGACAAAGAAATGACTAACTCCCAAACTTGAATAGATGAACCATGTTCACTAGGAATGCATGAGCAAGTGGAAACTACTTATTGTAAGCAGGCTCACTTGACCAAAAGGCTGGCCAAATTAAGAACAAAGTCTCTTCTTTTCTTTCTGCTATGTTATATAGATAGTCCCTCGCGAATCAGATATATCATCTCTAAAATCCTATCCAGTGTCTGGTGAATGCTGGACATACTAAAAGGGTGGATCTAGCCCATATATAGGCCCAATAAAATATATAGCCCAGAGTGGACAAAAAGTCTGATAGGAGAAATCTATATGGAGGAAAAATGTTACGAATGTTAACTGTAAAAAAAGGGTCCACAAACCAATTCAAGCTGAAAACTTGGGGAGCTTAACTGTTCCATAGTGACAGTATAATCACGCACATTGTCCAATCACAATTGCCATATAAACAGCACACATAATGACGCGAGATCTTCTATTTATGTGTAGTACTATCGTATTGTATGCATAGATAATCCTCTCTCTTTCCCTCCACCAGCCTGGAGCTAAAGGTTATGCCTCAGGGCAGTCAGTGACTGCACCTATTCTCAAATTGCTTATATGCGGCCACCAGTCTTTTCTTTGACAAAAAGTGGTCAGGTCGCCAAGCTTGGTGGCAACCTGAAACAAATTAATTCCGTTTCTGACAGCCCCCAGATTTCTGTGGGGGTACCGTCATTAACCAACCACCAAAAAGTGATCAGATCCCTGGTTATGGACCAATTACATGATCTCCTATAGAAGAAACTATTTACACGCATCGTAATTTTTCTGCAAAGTTAGCGAGGTTGTCATTTTCACTAAAAAAAGAGTAATCAAGAACACATATGATATAAGCCAAACACCAGATAGAACTGGCTATTAAGATTTCCATTTTTTCATGCTACTATAGTCGCCAAACTTTACATGAGAAAAACAGTGGATATCTGAATAATTGTTCCAACTTCCAGGAGGCCAAATGCAACCCAATTACTGGTTACCCAATCCAATTCAGTTCATATAACTTCAGGTTCACCTGAAAAAAACAAAGGAAAAACCAGCAATTTTCCAAACTTTGTTTTGAAAGTGCAGATTTAGGGTTCTTGGGCTCCTTGATAAGAAAACCATGCAAACCCCGTTACAAATATAGCATAGCTTTAAGGCAGTCAAATCAATAGATCATGCTTAGATCACCTCGAGCTGACCTTCAGACCCCAGACAAAGAAGGTTCTTCTGGGAAACAAACAAACCAACAAAACACAAAGCAAACATAATGGAGATGGTTCCAAGCTGATTTCACAAGCCTGTGCCATGTTTGAGGCACTAAGACACATGAAAGAATAATCCCCATGGAGAAGCAAGGGATTCTCATATCACACATGAACCGAATCTAATTCAAACAAATCTCCGTGTACGCCAACAATGAAGTAACTCATGTCTCCACAATCTATAGAAAAGCATGAGAGATGTTTCCATTTATCCATCAAAAGGTTTGGGCCACCCACTTGATGAAGCTACTGTAACGGACCCCTTTAAAGAGAACAGCTAATTAAACAGATAAAAGAAATGTATCCTGAAAATGATACTTCAAAGAATCCAGCAGGAGCTAAACCAGTCATACAAAGTGTTCGACCAGAGTCAGTTCTCTCGTGAATAAATCTAATTTCGGTAAAATTTCCCACGACAGCTCAACCTGGGGGAGCTCTTAGTCATTAGGCAAATGCATTAAGTTAACTATTTTGTGGAGACCCAATGAATCCATAACTTACCAATTTGCAGTTATAATTATATCACCTAGCTCAATGGCCACCCTATGCAAGCTCACTCGAGGTTTTAATTATGAAGAAATTCCACAAACCGCAGTGACGTTCTCCATTCAAATAAAAGCAAACAAAAAAGACCAGCCCATAGAAAATATTTGGTACCTCAATTTCAGCAAGCAACTGTTCCAATGCCTTCGGAAGATAAGGGAAAACGGATGCTCCAAGGGTATCCACCATGCGGTGAATGAATGACATAACCTGAGTAAGAACGAACAATTGCATCATGTTTGTTTCACCTGATGAAAAAAGCATATTTCACCTGTACCTTTCATTCTTACCTTAGACCGGAAAGGCTCTATCTTTGGATATACGACAAGAATTTGGAGGAGAACATCCAATGTCTGGATTGACATAGAGCAAAACAAGTTATATTGTTTATATCAAATATACATGATCCTGTCTGTGGTAATGCATTTCAAGTGGAAATATATATCTGATACCCAAAAGAAAAGGTCACATAAATGTCTGTGTTCAGCACGTCATCAATATGTGAGTTTCCAGCCAAAGACAGGACATCAATATATGGGTTGGGATGCAGCCTAAAGTACATTGGACTTAGTGACTATCATATTCAGCCATGTTGAGGTCTTTTATTAAACCATAATCTTCTAGAAGAAGGTAAAGGAAAATTCACACGCAGACAAATAGCCCACTGCAATATAAAGATTGGGAAGTACAATGTTCAGTCCCGCTTCCATCCAACAATGTACATATAAAAACAAGAAAAGAAAAGTGGGACCTATCCTAAAGTCCTGAAACACCTCTAACCATTAACATAAGAATATTTCGGCATCATGTATGGGATACAGCAATGGACACACAATGCAGAAGAGAAGACATACAATACAACCTACCCTTTTGAACATGAGACCGATTCCGGGCCGACTAGCAGTCACAAGGCGCTCGCTAAAGCCCTGAAATTGACCACTCCAAATTAAGGAAAATCCCAACACCACCGACGAGAGAAGCTATAAAGCTTAAATGCTTGCTCAAATTCACTGAAAATAAGTTCGGAATATAGGAGGGAAGTAGAAATGATGAAAGAATATTGACATTTTCAATCCAGGCTGTCCAAACAAACTAGCAGATTTTTTAATCGAGATGAGAATATAAAAAATACCCTGAGGTTTTGCAAAGCGAGAGGATTGATTTGATAGTTGAAATCAGGAGGTCGAAAAAGAAATAAAGACCTTACTAAGGGCATTTATAGCCATAATAACTTGCTGAATAGTGGCAATTTTCCCAGGTGCCTCTTCCATAGTCAGTGTTTTGGAATTCAACAGCAAATCCTCAACCTGGATCATCACATAACATGTTCAAAGGCCAATTACAAACTAATAAATAAGGAGAACTACAGCTGGAGAAGAATGGGAGGGAGCTCCTCAATAGAGCTTATGAAAATAACCTGATGACAAAGAGGAATCAGCAGTAAAGAGAGATAACCAGATTGTCTTTCCAGAGGCACATCTTCCATCCCAATCAATATACCGATTGCCTGTGAAATTTCTTGTCGAAATAAGAACACGAAAAGCGGTGGGTATATTTCCCCCGAGTCAAGCACATCTAAAGAGCATCTGTGCATATCTTCACATAATAGAAAATGTCGAGACAGAACAACTACCTCAAAAATGTGACTGCCATCTTCAGCACCAGAAAGTGCTTTTGAGGAATAATCAACATTTGTAAATTGAGCTACCGTATCTTGCAAGCTCTGTCAACAAATAGAAACCTCAAATAAAGAACAGAGAAAGGGGGAATTGCCAACTACGTGTGGCAATAATAAAATGAGAATAATTCCAAAGGAGAAAAGGGAGGTTGATTCCACTACCTGCAGTATAGTCTCTATGAAGGGCACAAGATTCGATTTCAACGACTTCACGACTCTCATAAAGAGATAGCTCGCCCTTCGACTCACATTGATGTTTGGGTGATGTATACCTCTTTCATCGAGAAAAGCAGCCAGTAACAAGGGTATATACTGGGTATATTCCTGGACAAACTTTGCATATCTCGTAATAGTATCCAAATAAACAAGTGCAACTACCCTATTCGAATGGCATGCGAATCTACTTGCCAAAAGCATAGGCACCAAGTCACTCAAGAGTCCTCTCCCACTTCTAATCGTTTCATCACTTAATGACTCTCCGAGAGCATAGAGAAGGGAAAGAGCAGCTTCCACTTCTTCAATATTCCCACCGGAAGAGGTGACAGCAGCATCCAATGAGTTCCTGATAAATTGCTGGGTAATATCAGGTGCTACTCTTCCAATGTTTCGAAGTAGTACAAAGAAGTCTTTCCTGTATTCCATCATCCTATCTTCTTCCTCCCTCCCAATCTTGTCCAATGTGTCGAGATTATCCCGGTACATAGGATCATAACGGATCTGAGAACGGATCACTTCCAAAATTTGACTCACATGATAAAGCCATTTTTCCGTCAATAGAGAAAGGCTCTTCATAGCAGAAACATATCCCGAAAAGAATTGCACGATGCTGAATGCTGTATCAACCTCGCAGTTCCGCATTATGTAAAAAACAGAGGGCAATACCTCATCCAAAAGCTCAAATGAAGTTTGCTTTGTATCCTCAGTCAACCTTTTGGAGCACTCCAAAACTTCCACAGCATATCCCGTAAGCAGGGAAGCAACTCGCGATGCCAACTCAGAGTCGCTATCATCAGATACCAAACCAAAAACACGACTTATCTGAACATTCTTCAACAGAGACAATTTTGATTGCGGATCCATCCGTTTAGAAACAACGGCCAACACACATCCGGCCGCAGCCCCGCGGAATTGCTCCGATATCCCGTTAAACAACATCAACTCGAACAAAAAGGGAAGGAAAACATCATTAGCGATCAAGCCGATATCAATCCAGGAAATGTACCTTCTCAGAGTATCTAAAACGGCGGCACATATTTCGCCATCAGAATTTCTACACGCGGACACAACTTCATAACAAGCTCTGACAATCTGAGGCACACACTGCTGCCTCATCGCATCCTTAACCCGCGCAGCAACGGCCACTTCTTCGTTGCTGCGCGGGTAATCCAAACTAATCAATTCGTCGTCCAGAGCATTCAAAACGCGGCAGAACATGTCGATCACGACTCCCCCCTTGCTCAGGTGGGCCAAGAAGTCGAGGAACACGGAGGGCCAAATTAAGGGGTACTCAAAGTAAACCAAAGTGACAATCACTTGGGCAAGCTTATTCTTAATAAATGCAGGACCCGCCAATACGCCGCCGCTCTCCTCATCATAACAAGCGATGGAAAACACCGATTTCCTAATGAATTCCTTCTCCCCCGAGCTTATCGAGGCGTACCTAACGCGGATAGCCTCGTGCAGAGTCTGGAGACACCAGAACTGGACTTGAACAATCTGGCAAAACCGCAGCTTCTCCACGCACAGGCTGCATATGGTCGGGGCCTCCTTGAATTGCAGGCAGAAAACGATCGCCTGCGATTTCAGCGCCGGATCGACGCCGCCCGACTCGTCGAAACTGACGATGATTGCCCTCTCGAGATCGTCCATTCCCAAAGATGGAAACCCCCCCTCACAGCTTCATAACCAGAAACGGGTGAGAAAAAAAGGAAGGTGCTTTTTTTGTTCTTTCCCCCTGCGACGTCCTCCTTTACTTCAAGCTAATGAGGTGAGAAATCCCAGGAAAGATTTGAACTTTCGGCGCTCGACGGCGCGAGAGGACGAAGGCGTGGGAGACGGATCGAGTGCTTTTTACCTAATTGAAATTCAAATCAATTGAGTGACAACTTCGAATTCGTGCTGGTTGCCTGGTGGGACTACTAGGGTTTATGGCAAATCGTGCGCTGCAGAGAGAGAGAGAGAGAGAGCAGAGAGAGAGTAGGGTTTGTGCTGTGGGGAGGCCTCGGATTTTGGGGTTTATTTATAGTTTTAGTTTCCAAGAGAAAAAATTGCGGTATAACAACACAAATCGCCCTTCAAATTTGATCAAATATGTAACGTGATCCATATATTTTTAATTTTTTTAATATGATTCATAAACTCTAGCTCGATGTGTAATTTCGTCCCTGAACTTTTAATTTATCTAATCTAGTTCCTGAACTTGAATTAATTTAAGGATAACATTAATAATTTATGGACTAACTTAATTATGTATCGAAAATTTAAAGATTACATTAAATAAATTAAAAGTTCATAAATGATATTATATATTATACGAAAGTTTTTGAATTATATCGAGTAAATTAAAAATTTAGAAATTATATTTTGAGCATTTGTGATGTTATCTCAAAAAACAAATTACGAACAAAACAGTAATTTGCCCTGTCAGTCTTGGAATCTTCGCGTTCCTAGATCTTTGTCAAATTTTGGGGAGACTGGTGATTGGATGGGGCTCTTTTTTTTTTTGTATAGATTCATAGGAGACAGCTTCGATGGTCTGTGCGATGATAGCGACAGGGATTAGTGATGATGCCCGAATGTTGAGGCGCCTTTTTTGTTTCTGGTTCCGCTAGCATTGACCGGATTCTCCGTGTAGAAAAGGAAAATCACCAAAAAAAAAAAATGTAATTCAAGGAGGCATCTTGTTTTGATGTCATCAGAGAACAATATTGTTAAGAATAACGGGATAAGTGCACTGAAATTCATAAAACTTATTGAAAAAGTGTAATTGAGTCCTAAAATTTTCGAAAAGTATAATTAAGTTTAAAAATTTATCAAATTGATATCATTAATTACTCTTTTTTTTAATTCCGTCCAAATTCACTAGCGAAAAATGTATTATTCGAGACTTTCTTAAGGCTTGCGCTGCTGGTGTGGCACCTACCAATCGCCACATCGGATAAAAAAAATGAAATTTTTTTGAAAAAAGAAATAAATAAATAAAGAATAAGACAAAATAGCAATTTGCGTGTATTGTTCATCACTATCATCATCTTCTTCTACTATTCTTCCTCTTTTCCTTCTTCTTTCTCCTTTTGATCAAACTTAAAACACAAATGTCCGCCGCTACCGTTGCTCGCCTCTTCGGCTTCTCTGCTCCAAGCCTGTCTGCACTCTTCGAGCTTGACGTGCAGTGGAGCTCAACACCAAGATCTAAGTTTGACCTCGAAGTGACAAGCAGAGCCCCGCTTAAATGGAGTCAAGCTCGAGCAGCGCAGTAGAGCTAATGGGGTGTCGACCAAAACAATGTATTATATATAATAAGGGAATAGGGATGTGCTTGGCACAAGATTTTAGTCACGTCATCGCCAAGTTTATTTTTATTTAATTCAAATAAAATCTGTATTAAAAATTATATTTGGCTAAAATAACATTATTTTAACCTTGTCACTGTCACGCATAATAGAGAAAATAATTAAACAAAAAAAAGCCACATCAGCCTTCCCATCAATTAAGTTAGAAGGAACTAACAAAATGGCTCGATTACACCAATTTAATAAATTTTAAAAATTGATTGCACTTTTTATAAATTTTATGACTTGATTGCACTTTCATGATAAATTTTAGGACCTTCGATATACTTACCCCTTTAAATTTTCATTTAAAATATATACATCTGTCCTCCTTCTCCCTAAGTTTATATTATGTCAGATTTTGTTAATTCCTTTACTTCTAGTTACTATTTTGCGTTTGTTCATCCGGAGGGGGAGGACCACTGCCTTGGATTTCCCAGACTCAAAACTCCGTGCACCAAAGGCCCGGTGTCGACCTCCATTATTAGTAGAGAATGGTGCCGCTCCTCCACGTCAGCGTAGCCCCGCGCCATTCAGGGATCGACACATGGTGCCACGTGTCGTGGGTGGGTTCCACGGACGGATATTTTCTCACTCTCTTCACGGCTCATCTTCCCCAACAAATCCTCAAGTTTCATCCCGAGTCTCTGTCTCCACAGTTCATGGGTAACCCGCATGCTCACCCGAGGGCTTTAACCCCCCGAAGAGACGGGGTCACTCGCCGTGAGCGGTGGTGACCCCCCTCTTCGGTCAACGGCGGAGCCGATGATTTCGCCACCCCTGCACGTTCGCTTGCGTCGGGGTTGTCGGCTTCTCGCTGAACGTTAAACTGTACATATATCTATGTGTAAATGTCTATGTACATGTTCTCCTCAACCACCGAACAAAAGCAAAAGAAATAAGGAAAGAAGAAGTGGAAGAAAGCTGAGGCCGAGAAGGGAAAAAGATCAGTTGAAATGCATCTGCTTCGCTTTTATTTTCCTCGAAGTCCTCACCATCATCATCTTGATGTGCAACTTTCCAGAAGTTCATCACCAATATCCTCTTCTTCCACCAATTACTGTGGAAAAGAACGACAATAATACGTAACAAATAAAAGTGACTGTGATGATTCGCACGTATACTTAGGAGAGATAATATGAAATCGGGCAGGCACCGACAACCGGTCGCATCTTGGCGGGGCGGCCGGGACCGGTTGCAGCCATGGTGGGATTCCTTTCTTTTGTCTGATGTAAGGCGAATCTGAGCCTTTCTATCTTCCAGCAATTATGCTCTTGATTTCCATCTTCTTTTCCTTCCCTTTTCGCAGATCCGATAAGTGTTTTCACTGTGACAAGAAGTTTCGAGTTGGGAAAGATGAAAAGTCGAGAGAAAGAAAGGAGGGGAGAGAGGCTTCGTCGGTATACCAATGAAATCATCGAAAAGGTGACACGAACCAGTTAGATTTAGACCTAATATGTCAACCAAATCTTCAAATACAAGTTGATGAAGCTCCTCAAAAGTGATTGCCCTGAAAAGAGTTGAGCTCGCTCACGCCTCTATTATTAATTCGCACCACGTGCAATCCATACGTATGATTGAGAATATTGAAGTCTTTATAATAATACATTATTTGTTCAGACACATACAAGGTGTTTTTTTTTTTTTTTAAGATTTAGAAGGAGCACGAAAGTGCTCGAAGACATTTTTTCAATTTTATGCCCACAATAACATCAAAAACACAAAAGGCAAAAAGAAAGGCCACGATAGACGAAACTTGAGATGCTACACAGATTCAATAAAGATGAAGTGGCAGCCTTGGCTCAGCAACAGCGACCAGCGGGATTTTCCTTGGCTTGGATATCCCAGGAATCTCATCCATGTTTAGGTCCTCCCATGTCATATCCCCGGGCAATTTCCATGTGAACCCATGTATGAGATTGGCTAGACTTGTAGGAATCACTCTGAGCCCGTAATTATAACCCGGACACATTCTCCTACCGGACCCGAATGGCAAGAGCTCGAAGTCTTGTCCCTTCACGTTGATCGCTTTCCCAATGAACCTCTCGGGGCTGAACTTTTCCGGATTGTCCCAATGTTCGGGATCTCTCATAATGCTCCATATATGTACTTATAATGGCTCGTGCCCTTGGGTATATCGTACCCAGCGACCTTGCAGTCTCGGCTTGCAGAGCGAGGGGGTAGAAATGCCCCCGGTGGGTGCAATCTCATCGTTTCTTTAGCAATGGCATTTATATAAGGTAGGGTCAAGAGATCCGCTTCTTGAACCCATCTCTCCCTTCCGACTATGCCGTCGAGCTCTCGTGTTGCCTCGTTGTATATCCTAGGGTTCTTTAGGAGTTCGGACATTGACGACTCCACAGACATTGCCGAGGTATCTGTTCCACCCACTATCAAGTCCTGTTTGACACGCAAAAGTACGGATATTATTATAAAAATGTTCAGGAATGTCGAATCATAGAAAATTTTGTTTTTCCACGCGATGAAACTTGATTAATTCTTTTGGACTAGACTTGAAGCAATGCAACGGGTGTGGCGTGATGGATGAAATAAGGATTCGTCATACTTTACTTTGTGAATAAATTGCAAGAAATTTCACCATGTCATTTTTCTCATGTCATCAAGATTTTACCTAACAATATATACTTAAACAAGAAAATTGGGAAACCAACGTAAACACACATGCAGAGACCTATTTATGGGCATGATCATCATTACTCTTTTCTTCGAATTCGTTTAGGATTAAGTAAAAGTAAAAAATGTTTGGCTTCTCGTAAAAATTTCAAATGTTATTTACGTTTTGAAGAATTATAAAAATACTATATGTTAATTTACATGTCAATATTTAGATGTTGCGAAAATCTTGGATATTTCGGATTAAAAAATAGTCAAAGTGTATTTGTCGCAAGTGAATAAAATATTGAAGGAAACATATTCCTAAAAATTGTAATGCAAATGGTGTGGAAAACGTGCCCATTCGATACTTGAATCACCGATCGTTCAAAGCATATTACATATGTCACGCCCCGAACCCTAACGGGCACGCAACACCCCTTCAACAGTCGTAAAGAACGCGACGTCCCAGGACGCGTCGCCAACCCAACCAAAATACGCAAGCGGAAGCAAAATAAAACAACTCTGACGTTAAAGAAATATGACCAAGGGATAGGATAACGAAAACTTTAATGAACGTAGAACAAAAACCGAATCCATAGTAATTATACATTAGGCCACTAGGGTTAAATCCGCACCATCATCAAAAGGGGACAAGGACTGGGTAGACTACCGACAATACCAAAAAGAGTCTCTACCAAAAGAAAATGTTCTAGTTCTACGCCTAAGCATCTCTACGGCGTCCAATCCGGATCGAATCCAAATGAGTCTGAATCTGAATCCGAGTTTATCTCGATCGGGTTCTCCTCTGCATCTCCTTGCTTGGCTACCATGGGCTCCTCTTCGGGCTCGGGCTCCTCTTCAGGCTCAGGCTCGGGAACGGGTGTCGGCACTGGACTGGGGTTCGCCGAAGGACTACCGGGATCAGACACCTCGCCATCGGGAGCGAACTTATCCCAGGGCTCTCAATTAACCGCATTCTTGTTGGTATGCCGCAACCCCTCAAAACCTCGGATTGGCCCTGAGTTCTCCAACCCGACCCTTATGCGACCATGCTAAGTAGTCGTGACGCTCCAGCTCCGCCCTTCCTACATCAACCAAAACATATGTGCGATGCCTAATGTAAGTCTCGCCCGAGTTCGGGCCCGGGTACTCATCGTCCTCATGCCACATGTACATGGGGATCCCAAAACGCCTAGGTGGCGCCATACTCAAGGACGGGGATCTGAAAATGGTTATATAATAACCGTGAGAACGAGTCTCAATAAGCGACACCCTAAATCCCACCTAGGCTATTGCGTACCCAGACAAGTCATACAGGCGAATCACCAGGCAATATAACAAAATCCACACGACAAACTTACCTCGCCTCGGATCCTGAACAAACCCTACACATTAGTCAAAATATGATGAAAACAAGAATAATTCAACACTGTAGCTCAATCGTCCGGCACACGCTTCACACTCACAATCGGTCAATCTACTCAAGCAATCACGCACGCCATTAGCCAATCAATCAATCACGAAGCGCACTCGGGTCCAGCCAACCTTCCACTCACGGGCTCACAAGCCACATAATCAACCAAACCAATGGCCGCCGTCCACACGTCCCAAGCCATGGCAATCAATCATTCCAATGACCGACGTAAACACGTTTCGGTCTATCACACCTTTAACGGGCCACCGTCCGTACGTCTCAAGCCTGCATCCTATTAGCTCATCGGCCGTTCATGCCTTCACACGGACCGCCGTCAACACGTCCTAAGTCCGTAGCCCTCCGATCGATCCGGGCTCAAACCGACAGGCAAGCACACGCCATTCAATGAAACAATTTCAAGCCAATTACACTCATCATTCAATAATCACAACTTAACCCAAAATTCACATTTCGCCATGCACAATTACTCAATTCAAAACATATTAATCAAACTCAATTTAAAATAACACACCTATAATATAAATTTAACTAAATTTACACGCGCCATAACCATTCTAATCCCGAGACAAGTCAATTAAATACCCAAAATACTAAGTAGGGCTTAGGATATCACTTACCAAGTTTTGGCCCGGGGAAAATCGACTTGGGCTCAAAATAGCCCGGGTGAACAGTACCAACCAGGCGCGGGCACGGGCCACACGAGCACGGTGGCCAGACAACACAGGCACGGTGGCCGGTCAGCGTGCCTAGTGCACGGGCGCGGCGAACGTGCGACGTGCCCGTGGCGCACGGCCGAGAGGGACGGGCAGCGCCTAGGTCGGACGGGCGAGGTGCCGAGTGCACGAGCACGGCGAGGGGCACGGCGATGGGCATGGGCATGGCGAGGGGCACGGCGATGGCGGCAACGGCCGGAACAGAGGCCGGAGTGGCTCCGGCACGGCGGGACAGCGATTGTGGAGGCTCGGGGGTGGCGGCACAGTGGCTGGGACGGCTCGGGAAGGGCAGCACAGTAGCTGGGACGGCTCGGGCGCGGCGGCAGCGGCTCAGGCGAGCTCGGTCACGGCCGGACAGTGGCCCAAACGAGCTCAACCATGCTCCGAGGATGCTTGGCCGCAGCTGGGTTGGCTGGCTGGCCGGCCGGCGAGGCTGGCCGGCTGGCTCGGCGACGGTGGTGGCGCCTGGCGGCTGCGGCAGCGAGCTGAAGGTAGCGAGTGTGTGTGTGTGTGTGTGTGTGAGAGAGAGAGAGAGAGAGAGAGAGAGAGCAGTCGGGGCTGAGGGAGAGGAGCGGACCGGCGGCGACGGCGACGGCGCGACTGCTGGCGGGGTCGGGCAGCGTCGGCTTGGCCGGCTGGGGCGTCGGCGAGCGGCGGAACGCTCACAAGAGGGAGAGGTGGTCGGCTGAGGCGGGGTGGTGCCACCAGAGGGTGCTTCGGCGGCGACGGAGGCGGCGCTCAGGCGTCGGGACGGCGCTGGGGGCTGGCCGGGCGTCTGGGCGACGGTTGGGACTCGCCGGACACTGCGGCAAGCGACGGTGAGCCGAGCTCGCATGCTCGGGCAGAGGGGAAAGCAGCGCCGGTCTGGGCTGCTGGGCGACGCGGCAGCGCGGCGACGGTGCGGGGGAGGACGGTGGCGTCGGGTGGAGGCGGAGTGGCGTCGGGCGGAGGCAGGGTGGCGTCGAGCGGAGGCAGGATGGCGTCGAGCGGAGGCTGTGGAGGTGGGGAGTGGCTGTGGATGAGGTGGACAGGGGAAGGAGGGACGCGGCCGACGGGGGCTGCTGGTGGCTAGCGAGCGGCGGTGCGGCACGTTCGGGCGGCGACGGCGCGAGGCGATCAACGGGGCTCGGGGGTCGGCGTCGGCAACAGGGAGGGGCAAACGCAGAAGCCGAGCAGTCGGGTTCGGGAGGGAGGAGGGAGGAGAAGGGAGGAAAGAGAGAGAAAAGGGAGAGGGAGGAGAGAGAAGAGAGAGAGAGGGGGGGAAAGGGGTTTGCATGGGGAATGTGCATGCAGACATGCAGAGGAGCGGCGAGTGCATGGCCGAGGCGTGCACCGGGGAAAGAGAAAGGAGAGAGAGAGAAGAGAAGAGAAGAGAAGAGAAAAGGGAAAAAGGGAGGGGCATCGTGCACGGGGGAGAAAGAGAAGACGTGCGGCGAGCCAATTTGCATGGGAAAAATGCACGAGCGCAGGGCCAGAGGGAGGAGAGAGAGAGAGAGAAATAAATGCGCCATCGAGTGAAATCTAACGGTCCATTTCAAACTCAGAAACAAAATATAGGGTCCAAAATAAATCCTAGAAATATTAAGGCAAGGCCAATGTAAACTATAAATAAAAATAACTCGAAAACACTCTACGAGGGAGGTCTACTAGTCTGAAGTCGCACCCGGTCGAAAATCCACTTTTCACATATTCTCGGCAATATTGACGCTGGCCACACTAATATCGACACCGTTTAATTTATTTCGATCCGGAACTCCCGGAAATTGACTGCCAAGTTTGGGGTCTAAATAACGGCTAAATTCGATCGAGTGCGATTCTAACAAAAATCTCTATTTTAAAAACAAAAACTCGAGAGTGATAAGTTCCCGGGCGAGATTCTATTATAAGCGCACTAACAAATTACACGTTTTATAAATCTTAAAAACGGGCCAAAATCCAGAATGTCACAACATAAATGAACATATATCTTTGCCACAAATTAAATGCCGCTATTGCAGAGAGAGATAGTGATCATTCTTCGCTTTTTGTTTCAAATGAATGAGTGTTTTTCTTATTTCAAATAGTGAACCAAATCACACACTTTGCACACACACTTCTAAATATACGTGAGTTTTTCTCAACTCACTTTTGTTCTCACTTTCCACAAAATAACTGTCATTTGCGATTATTTCTTTCATAGGCTGGGTTCGGCCCAACATGGGCGGCCCATTATTCACATATAACCCATCAAATATAAAAAATAAAATCTATCTAAACACGAGAGTGATTTCATCATTTATTTAGGGTAGATAAAGTAACAATTTGATTAGGAGTTAGGGATAAAAACTTAATAATATTGTACCTGGATCAAGGCCTTGACCCATGTCTTCCAATCTTCACCTTGAGATTAGGATCGTTCACATGTTGCAATAGTACATCCACCATATCCTTGGCCACACACGATCCTTGACTCCGACTCTATTAGCCTCATGTTCATCCAACACATGCACCAAGAACCTATCAAACTTTTTGCTTAGGGCCTTCATTCGCTTTATGTAACCCTATAAGAGACCAATAAGAGAGGAGGAATTTATATTAGCAAAAAAAATATAAACATTTACATTCACCTTTAGGTGAATGATATATGTGTGTTTAAATTAAATTTTTGCACATGCCAATAATCCAATAATAAGTGTATAAGTCAATTCCTACGCCAACAGTTGACATAAAAAAATCTTAAAAAGAAACTATATCGATTAATTCTCCATATAAAATTAATAACACAGAATTATCAAATTTCATTTCATGAATCAATCAAGTCATGTTGCGCCGTCTAAATTATTACCTGCAAGTCGAGAAAATCCAGCCAAGGTCCGAAATCACCTATATTTACAACTCCGTTGAGCACGAACCACTCGGCTACCATCTTCTTGAACTCCCGAGGTGACACAATATTGGAGCTCTCGGACATGTCTGTGTACTTATTCCCAATACCATGCGACTAATCACATTGAGAGTAAAATCTGAAAGATGGTCTTTCACATTTATCGGTTGGCCCTTCGCCTCGAACAAATTTCTCTTAAGCACCTTCATCTCCTCCACTCTTATGTACTCAAAAGATTGAAGCCTTGCGACACCAAACAAATGTGTTAGGAAGATTTTACGGGCTTGTTGAAGCCATACTTTTAATTTGTCCTAAACTTATTTTTATTTAAAAAATCACAATTTTTACTATAATATCAAATCTACCTTCGCATTAAAAAATCACCACTAGTTTATTTAAAATTATTGACATTAGAGCCGGTTAGAGATTTATTATCGAATTGTTGGGAAAATCTCCTATGATATTTTGAAACCGACAAAATCATCTATTCATATTAAATATTTGGATAAATGCATATGTTGTCTTATCTTAGGTTGAACAAATAGAAATAAAACCTTCACGCCTAATAATACATGGAGTATGAAGTAAAAGACCGATGATGGTTGGAATGACCTTAACGAAGGTGAACAACTCAGGGAAGTTAATGAGGACTTGGAGGTAGCATGACCAAGGTGGACAATATATACAGTCGGGGTCATACTCAGGCACGTAAGTCAACTATTGGCAAGAAGTTTAATAAACTCACGCATTGATGATAGAAGCGGATCCCTATGTCACCTGACAAGATCATATGGATCATATAATTATACATGATAATTTGAAGACCCAGATAGTTTGTTGACTATTAATCTAAGTCTCAAGGAATATTGGTAGAAAGTCATATGCTTGAAACTTCGTTAATTGACACATTGAGGAGAATAGGATTAGTTATCAATCAAACTGCCGTGAATGATTATTCCTTAATACAAGCAACTCTATTCGTGGAAAACACGCTATTGTTAGGAAGATTTGATTGTACGATCGACCAAATCTCATGGATTGTTCATTTATCTTCAACGGCTAAATTGATCCTCTTAAGATTATTTGACTATTGCGTTGATCTTGAAGACAATATAAGAAGATCAAGCTGAAGAAGACATGAATAATAAGAATTATTAAAAATTGGAAAAGCTTTATTTCTGTAATACGCTTATACTCTTGTTATTGAGCAAGAAGTTCATTTACTAAGAGTGATTTATTGTCCGTTGGCTCTTTTGAAAAGTATGTGAGTGTCAAAGTAGTGTTTGAGATTTGGTAGTGTGATCTACTAGCTTTGGGTAGAAAATAGGGGCTAAGTTGTAACCTGTCACAGAACCCATTGAAAAAAGGAATTTTCCTCCATTTGTAATTAGAAGAAATTTTTCCTAAAGAATAGTAATATTGGGGTCGGGCGATCATATCCTGGGATCCTCCTTTGCTTTCTTCTCTCCAATTATGTGTGCTTGGAAAGAAACTTACCATGTTTGATTGGTTCTCCGTGGGCCTGAATCAGTCGGATTTCTCTTTGGAGGCAATCTTTTTGTTGGGCTCAGCTTAAAGAAGTAATGCTTCTCATATTGGGTCAATTGAGCCTTGGAGACCATTTTGTATTTTATTTACTTCCCCATGTTTCCTACTGAAAAAGAAGAGAAACGTGTTGGAGAAATGGAAAGTGTTGTGGAAATTCATCTCAATTTATCATAGCCCAATTTGTGCCAAAAATCAAGCCCAATACTTGCTCAGCACAAGGGACAAACAAAAAGAAATGGAAAAGAGAAGTAAAAGAAAATTCAATCCTAACTCGAAAGCACTAATTAACCTCCAAAAATACAAGGCATTATTCTATTACCGTCAACTCCATCATAACTTCCCACTAAAATAAGACACCATTGTTCATAGATCCATCGAAATTTAAACACGAATATTATCGTTTCAAATTTTTCTCAAAATCTACAAAAACTGTAAAGGGTCAGCCACAAAATTGAGGAAGAGGTTCATCAACTGAGTGAGTAGCGAACATCGCTCCTATGGAATCAAAAGAATTATTGGAATATAATGAATTTTCAATGAGGAAGTTTTCTTATTAGCATAGTAAACATATTAAATCTTTGATAATGAATATTCACTAAGAACGTGTTAGAATATAATATTAGTAAGTAGCAAACACCATTATATTGGAAAATGAAAAATACCGTAACTGTTAGCTATCAATTTCATTCGTTAATCGTGAATACTTCAAAAGATTTGAGGACTTATTTTCTTCCAATTTTCCTCTTTCCGGATATAGATGATAGTCAGAAACTTTTGCATGATGATTAGCATGCCCAAAACCATCTCTCAGTCATCACCTTCCATTAACCACGACGTTCAAACATGACATAGTTGGAGCAAATGTTTGAGAGAACTTTAAACGGGAATGCATAAATGAGAGACAATCGTCCCAAAAGTTTTAACGAATTAATTAAAGCCAAGGTATTGAACAAGAGCCGTCTCTCCTGTTTGGACCCTCCTACGTCAAGAATGGAGAAATGGGGAGCTGAGAATTTTTCCGAATTGGCAAACCAATAGAACAACCAAATAGAAAAAGAAGGGGGACAAGAATCCAAAAGATTGACAGTGTTTTCTTCAAGTGGAACTTAATAATCATGGGTCCATGTTTCCTTTTCTTTTACTAACAAATCTCAAACTTATTGTTGTTTTTGTTAGATTTTATTGTATTGAGCATCGAATATGTTCTTTGATCTAGAGTCATGGCGTTGATTGGATCAGTCTTGCACGATTTTAAACTAGCACTACGCATCTAAAGTCATGCCAGCATAAGTAAGCTGTAAATAGAGCGGCAATATGATACTGGCATCCAGGTGGGTTTGACTTCAATGGCATTAGAGCCGAGATGGGGATGATGGGCGTATGATATCTCTGATCCCCCCGCATTGCTCATATGCGGGCTTTCACACTCGGTAAGTTACTCAGGCATAATTTCAAACTAGCACGATGCATTTTGACATTCAAAAAGGGAGGAAAAGGGGCACTTTAAGGTTCTCCAGGTGTGAAGGCATACCATCTGTTTCCCCTCTAGATGGTAAAAGCATGCGTTTGCTTAGACCAGGAGGCGTGAAAAGGCAATGCATTGCCCTAGTTATGCCTGAAAGGTTGGTTATCGCCTACCGTTTTGGCCGCCCACTGTTTTGGCTTTCCGGGGGGTCCCTGGTCTTGACTCTGCTACACAAGTGATGCATTCAGAGACGGAAAGAAACATTAAAAAATCACTATATTCTAGATAGGTGAATCATACTAGATGTACTTAATTCAATCAAATCATGCCACAAAGGTACAGTTCCTTGCACTTTTCTCCTTCGGCATTCTATCATAGTTTCTCGGGGATAATTTGAAGATTCGCTATACCTCCCATTATCGAATGTGTCGAAGATAAGGAGAATTATTTATTTGGGGTCCGTTTGGTCAAGATGTGACGATGCTCATCCGCTAAATTATTTATTTGGGATGCATTGACAATGTAACTCTACCTACTTACTTTTACTTACTAATCACGTTTTGAATAATTGTGGTGTTCTCGTTATGGTATCGTAAATGATATATCTGAAAAGCATACTCCCACCAGAAGCATCTTGATTGCATGAAGACAAGACTGTAGAAGGTGTAGCTTAACAGAAGATAAAAGGGAAACAATCTCTTTTTATGTTCATTACAAAAAGTAAAAATTTCAAATACACAGTCTTAATGTTCTTTTCTAGACGACCATTATTTACTACCCTTAATTTGGATGTTTGCCAAATTTTCAACTATAACTACCCATTGGTGATAAAGATGAATTTTTGTAGAAGAACAGGAGAATATTCAATTTTTTGTCCCATAATTTACGTTTGATCTAATTAAGCTCCTGTATTTTATATTTTTTTTATTAAGTCCTTTCACTTTTACAAATTTCCTTGTCAAGTCTCTTTAAACACAAAATCCAGTTGATGTGGCCATCATATAGCACCAAAATATGATGTAAACAAATTTTAGCTGATATGGATACCTAGCTAATGCCATCGCGAAAAAAATTTAGCTGATATAAACAACGCGGGAGTATGATGTTAGAAAAAAGTTACACCCATGTGGACATCTGCATTGGGTAGATTTTATCCATTTCACATTCTAATGTCGTCCGATAGCTATGTCGGCTGCGTTGAGCTGGATTTGGTGGTAAAGGGACTTAATTAGATATTTTGTTATCATAAAATGATTAAATTAGACGAATTAACGTACACGGATTTGATAAGGAAAACGTGAATATATAGGAAAGAAAAGAAATCTTATTAAACAAATATACAGAGACCTTATACCATAACAAAATTTAAAAAGAGAGCAAAAACCGCTTGAAAATAGTCTATGGATCCATGCAGAGGCATAACATCTGTGACCTACTAATTACTTGTTAACAGATAAAGGGGTCATAGGCCCTTGTTAAGTAGCCAAAAAATTCATTATTTATTTTTATCTTTGATCAAGCAGCCGATATCATTTTCAACAACCACGTAAAATGTTGAAATATCCTACACCACCTGACTATGAGATTTATATGCTCTTTATGTACAAACGGTCTTCCTTCACTTTTTGATTGAATCGATGAGCACTATACGATCAGAAACCAATGAGTTCACGGAGGAAACTTGTTTTTTTGACATTGAGACCCAATCTTGCTCATAATGACATCTTTTATTAATGCTAGTTCACATTTCAATTCTGCAAATGAAAATTATTACTAATTTTCCACGGTTATGTTGATTCAAAAGAATAATGGAGATACATTTTTTTTTCCAAACTCTACAAATATTTAGACAAAATCTCCTTGATAAAAGGAAGTCGAGCTCCTCATAACGGCATGCATGTAATATTGCTCAAAATCAGGAGTATCTATAGAAATGCAAAAATGGTGAAAGTCTTGTAAAGGAACTACTTCGGCTTCAAGCATGATTTTCTAGGCCACGATTTCAAGGCTCAACATGCACTTTGCGTTCACCTTCGCCGTTGCAATCAGGTCCTTTGACTGCCAAAGAAGATGAAGGATCCGTGACGCTTGGAGGAGACATTGCCTTATCTCGCTACCAGTCTTTGTGTTCGAATACTAGTTTGAAATGCATATACCAATAGAATAGATCTAGGTTAATTTATTTGAATATTGTTGTACAAATAATGTTTCGTTACACACACATAGAAGAGTACGCAAATGGTGCTATATCAAATTCTGCTGTAAATAGATATTAGTTCTTATGCCCGTGCTATGTACATACCATGCTCGTGCAATTTTAATACAACGTGGATGTATCATTATTCAAGAGGTTATATATTTCAATAGAAATACTGAAAAGTAACACAATTCACATGGAATTGTATTTTTTTTTTCCCCATTTCTAATAGGAAAGAAACTCTTTTTATAAGAATATTAATATTGGGGTCGGCTGATCACATCTTGGGATCCTCCATTGCTTTCTTCTCTCCAATTATGTATGCTTGGAAAGAAACCACTGAATTTGATTGGTTCTCCGTTGGACTAAATCAGTCAGATTTCTCGATCGAGGCAATCGTTGTGGGGGCTCAGCTTACAATTAAGAAGTAATGCTTCTCATATTTGGTCAATTGAGCCATGCAGACCATTGTGTATATTATATTTACTTCCCCATGTTTCCAACTGAAAAAGAAGAGAAAAAATGTGTTGGAGAAGTGGAGAAGTATTGTGGAAATTCATCTCAATATACCAAAGCCCAATTTTGTGCCAAAAATCAAGCCCAGTAATTGCTCAGCACTAGGGAAGAAAAAAAACCAGAAAAGGAAAAGAGAAAAAGAAAATAAATCTCTAAACCGCTAATTAACCCCTAAAATCGGCAATATTGAACAAATGATCTTTTTAACCTCCAATTATACAAGACATTATGCTTCTGCCATCAAAGTCTACAAACATCAACTCGGTCATGACTCACTTCTAAAATAAGACACTAAAGTTCGCACATCTATTGAAATTTAAGCAGGACGCACTTTAGTAAATTTAAATACAACCCTAGTGTTCCTCAGATCTACTAAAAAATTTGCAAAAACTATAAAAGGGTCAGCCTCACAATTGAGTAAGAGGATTATCATCTGAGTGAATAGTGGACATCACTCCTATGGAATCAAAAAGAAATATTAGAATATAAAATATTTAAAAAGGAGAGCTCTTATTTAGCATATTTAAATATGATAAACATTCACTAAATGGTATTCAATAAGGAAATATCAGAATGCAGTATTAGTAAGTAGCAAACACCATTACTTAAGAATACAATAAATATAGTGGAAATCGGCGATCGATTTTCTTCAAATTTTCTTTTTCGGACGAAGATAGTAGTTAAAAAATTTTGCATGGTGACGAGCGTGACCAATCATTGCTCAGTCATCATTATTCTTCAATAACCACGTTCAAATAGGAAACATTATCACAAAATCTTAAACCTATTACACTTTGTCAATTCAGTCTAAATTTTTTTTCCAATTGAGTCATAAACTTTTTCACGTTTTCTCAATTGAGTCCTAAACATTTTTACGTTTTTCCAATTAAATCCATCATGTCAATTTTGGCCGGAAATCATTGATATGTGCATTGATCGTCTTGCGTAACACAACCAGCGCTGATGTTAATAATTTTTATTAATATATATTTTTATATTTTTTATATTTTTATTTTCTTTCTTTTTCCTTTTCCGTATTTACTTTTTTTTAATTATTGTTAAGGCCGGCAAAGGGTCGCTGGCCATCAACTGAGGCCTGGCGACCTCCACCAGCCAATGGGCGAGGGCTTGTGAGCCCTCTCTGGCCATCGGCGAGGGTTACGAGCCCTCGCCTGCCACTTAGCGTGGGTCACAGCCCTCGGTCACAGCTAGGTGAGGGCTGTGAGCCTTCGCCTAGATCTGAGCGAGGGCTCGTGGCCCTCACCGGTCGCTGCAAAGTCAGGAGCCCTCACCCAATGGCCAGCCGGGATCGCCGGGCCTCGTCTGGTGGTTGGCAACCCCCTATAGGCCTTAACAATAATAATAATAAAAAATAAAGAAGGAAAAAGAAAAATAAAGAAAAGAAAAGAAAATATAAAAAATTCAAAAAAATGTAAAAATATAACTAAAAATTGTCCACGTCAGCGCCGGTCATGTCACATAAGATAGTTAGCATTCACGTCAGTAATTTCCGACTAAAATTAACCGGATGGACTTAATCGGCAAAATGTAAAGATTTTAAGAACTCAATTGGCACAATTAAAAGTTTAGACAATTTTTCCGCTCATGCATGATAATGTTGGAGCAAATGTTAGAGAATGTAAATGAAAAGCAACGGGATGCATTTGAGAGACAATCTTCCCGAAAATTTCACTTGATCAAAGCAAAATGTTGAACAAGAGCCGTGTCTCGTTTGATCCTACGTCAAGAATGGAGAACCGGGGGGATGAGAATTTTCCGAATTGGCGAACCAACGAAAACAGCCAAATAGATAAGGCAGAAAAAAATCCAAAAGATTGAGGTGCTCTTCACTGCAAGTTGAACTTAATAATCATTGGTCCATGAAACACAGTACTGCTTCATTAAAATTTCTATATTATTGTAATATTTGTCTGATTTCATTTATATTGAGTATCAAATACATCTATATTGAGTGTCAAATATGTATTTGATTCCAAATCGTTATGCTTGTAGATAAGTCTTGGGCTACCTTAATGTCACACCGGCACAAGCAACCTATGAATAGTGCGGACGATATCTTCCCGGTACCCTAGTGGGGTTGCCTTTGGTGGCATGCGAGTCGAGATGGGGTCGATGAATCTTGCATACCTTTGGATCCCACGCATTGCTCATATGGGGGTTCTCACGCTTGGTAAGTTACTCTAGCTCATTTTAAACTAGCACGACCCGTTTTGACGTCGTCTTAAAATGGGAAAAGGGCACCTTAAAGTTCTCTAGGTGTGAAAGCACACCATCTTTGTCCTCTGTAAATCGTAAGAGCATTCGTTGCTTAGACAAGAGGGGGTGAAAGGAAAGGCATGCGATGCCCGAGTTATAAAGTTCACGGGTTTTGACCGCCTACCGTTGTCTTTCCGGCGCTCCCTGGTCTTGACTCTGCTACACATGTGATGCATGCAGAGATGGAAAGAAATATAAAAAAAATTACCATATTCTAGATGAGCTATAAACTTAATGTGCTTATTTCAATTAAAATAACGACATTAGTGTACTATGTCCCAAGTGTAAATTCCACGTGGAACAACCCCATTTCTTTGCCCAAAAAAAAGAAGTTAATCTTGGACTTGGACCAAATATCACAACACGATTTGGACAGAATTATCAAAAGATTGTTTTGTCTATAATGTACCCATCATACTATTATCCAAGAAGCTACATAAAATAGCCAGAATGATTTTTGGATTCCTTGTTTAATTAATTGTTGAAAAATAAATGAAAGAGACCCCAGGAGAACATATCCTGATTGATATGCTATACTTTTTTTTAGAGCTTGACAATTACATAGTAGTTAATACTAGAATGCGAAGAAGTAGGAACTCATTTCACACATTTTCACATTGGTTGTGACATTCTGAATCTTGGCCCATTTTTGGGGATTTATAAAACGCGTAATTTGTCAGTGTGCTTATAGTAAAATCTCGCCCGGGAACTGATCACTCCCGGTAATCTTTTTAAATTAGAGATTTCGCTAGAATCGCACTCGATCAAATTTGACCGTTATTTAGACCCCGAACTTGGCCGTCGATTTCCGGGAGTTTCGAGACAAATTAAATTGGACGGTGTCGATATTATTGTGGCCAACGTCGAGATTATCAGGAATAGTGAGAAAGTGAAATTTTGGACCGGGTGCGGATTTGGACTGGTAGACCTCCCTCGTAGTGTATTTTGAGTTATTTTATTTTGGCCTTTTTCCTATTATATTATTTAGGGTTATTATGGGCCGTCAGATCGTTTTGGGGTTTAAACCGTGTCCGTTGGATCGCGATTATTAAGTTGGACTTGTGGCTCTCTCTCTCTCTCTCTCTCTCTCTCCTCTCTCCTCTGCCGCGTCTGTCCCCTCCGCGCACGCCTACTCCCCTTCCCCATGCAGAACCCCCCCACTCTCTCTCCCTTTCTTTCTCTTTCTTTCTCTCTCCTCCCCCTTCTGGCTGTGCACGTTTCCTTCATGCAGATGACCCCTCACGCTGTCCCTACCCCTGCCATGCAGACCTAACTCTCTCTCTCTCTTCATTTCCCCTTCTTCCTTCCTCTTTTCTTTTTCTTCTCCTTCTTCTCTTCTGCTTCCTCCCGCGCGCGTCCATTGCCCCTGTTCAACTCGCCGACTGGACCGCCTCGCCGCGCGCCGCCGCAGCTCGTTGGGCCGCCTCATCGCCGTCAGGCTCGGCCCGACCGTCGCCGCACCAGGCATAGCAGTCGCCGCCGCGAGCGAGCCCAGCTCACTGCTCGAGCTCGCCACGCCCGACCGCCGCGACTCGCCAGCTCGCCGCCCGCCGGTTCGGCCAGCTTGCCCGTCGCCGCCGCGAGGTCGCCGTGCTGCCCCGTCGTCCTCACCGTTCCCCCTCAGCCAGCAGCCTCCCCCTCGCCCTCGCCCTCACCACCCCGGTCGTCATCCCCTCCCCTCCGAGCTTGTCGCCGAGGCCAGCCCGGTGCTGCCCAGCCGCCGCTCGCCGGCCCCGTCGCCCCGCCGTTCCACCCCTTCAGCCTACAGCCCCCTCTCCCTCTCACCCGCACCCCCGGCCATCTCCCCCTTCCCCTGTTCGCACATGCAGCGAACCCGTCGTCGCAATCGCCGCGTGCCCAGCCGGCGCCGTCGTCGGCCACGGCCGCGCCGCCCTGCTGTTCAGCCAGCCGAGCCCAGCCGGCCAACTGACCAGCCGCTGCTCGAGCCCGCACCTGTGCCTGTGCTTGTGCTCGTGGCCGAGCCCGTGGCCGGGCATTACGCCGTGGCCGAGCCTCCGCCGGCCAGCCGCCCAGCCGACCAGCTGCTGCTCGCCGCCCTGCTCGCCGCCGCCCACCGCAGCTCGCCGGCCAGCCAGCCTGACCAGCCGCTACTCGGGGCGTGGCCGAGTTGCCTCGGGGAGTGCCGTCGCCGTGCCCGAGCATGCCCGGCCGTGGCTGGCCCGTGGCCCTCGTGCACCGGCCGCGCGCCCACTCGCCTGGTCGTGGCCCTTCGTTGTGCCCGTCGCCCGGGCGCATCGCCCGTCCAGCCGGCCCGTCGCCCGGCGCGTCGCCCGTCCAACCAGGCGCGTTGCCCGTCCGCGTGCCCGCGCCCGCGCCCGTGCCCGTGGCCGAGTCCGTGGCCGAGGGCTGTGCCCATGGCCGATCGCCGTGGCCGAGCCCCGCGCCCGTGTGGCCCACGCCCGCGCCTAGTTCGACACTGTTCACTCGGGCCATTTTAGGCCCGAGCCAATTTTCTCCGGGCCAAACTTATGTAAGTGACTTCCTAAACCTTACCTAGTACTTTGGGTATTATTTGACTTGTCTAGGGATTAATTAGTACCGGTTTAGGGGTTAAACGTGGATTAGGGTCAATATTTGCATGTGCGGGATTGTCATATTAAATTGTGATATTTGTGGGGCTTACTTAGAGGCTATTTATGGGGTGCTAAATGACCGTATCGTCGTGGCGTGCGTGGGGGAAATTGACGTTTGAATGTGGTCGATTTGGATAATTTTATGTGCATATTAGTGTCTAATATTGGTGAGTCAATAATTGGCTTGTTGTGGCATTCGTGGGTGGATTTGATGTTCGTATGTTGCCAATTAAATGTCGAATTGGTGGGTTGGTGTGGCATGTCATGAATTGGATTGAATTGTGATTATGGATCGCTTGGTGTAATTGGCGTGAAATTGATTGAATTGAATGGCGTGTGCTTGCCTGTCGATTTGAAGCCCGGATCGATCGAAGGGCTACGGACTTGGGACGTGTTGACGGCGGTCCGTGTGAAGGCATGAACGGCCGTTGGGCCAAATGGATGCGGGCTTGAGACGTGTTGACGGTGGCCCGTTAAAGGTGTGATAGACCCGGACGTATTTACGTCGGTCATGGGAATGATTGATTATGTGGCTTGGGACGTGTTGACGGCGGCCACTGGATAGTATGATTGACATGGCTTGGGACGTGTTGACGGCGGCCATTGGTTTGAGTGATTGGGCGGCTTGTGAGCCCGTGAAAGGAAAGTTGGTTGGACGCGTGCATGCGACTTGAGTGTGATTGAAATGTGGCTGAATTGGCTGGTTGAACGTGTGATTGGATTGGCTGGTTGAGCGTGTGATTGGATTGGCTGGTTGAGCGCGTGATTGGATTGGCTGGTTGAGCGTGTGATTTGATTGGCTGGTTGAGCGTGTGCTTGAAGTGGCCGGTTGAATGTGTGGTCTAATTAGTAGGGTGAATTGCATGCAAGTGTAGTTAGCGTTTGAGCATTTGCGATATGCTATTTAGCTACTATTATTGCATTATCATATTATGACTAATGTGCAGTGTTGGCATGGGCTTAATGGCCAGGTGAGTACAATAATGTGAGTCTTTATATCTTACGGGGTAGATTGCATGTACGACTTGTCTGGGTACGCATTGGCCTACGTGGGGTATAGGGGGTTGCTTATTGAGACTCGTTCTCACGGTTATTATATAACCATTTCAGATTCGCAATCACGAGGGATTGAAGACGCCTCAAGGGTATCTCGGAGATCGAAGACGAGTAGAGTACTCGGTGTTTTGAGTCCCCCTTTTTGTAGAGGAGTTAAGTTTGCGAACCATTGCCCTTTGAGGAATGTGGTTCTGTTGTTGTGGCCTAGCTTAGGGAATTATCTTTTGTGGACGTCGTATGTATCTATCAAGTATAGGAAATTACAGTTATTCGTTTATTGCTATTGATATCCCTTGTCATTATTAATTGTCCGGGTCAGTTCTATTTGTTTCCGCGCGTGCTAAATCTCTGATGTTTGGGTTGGGTCGGCGACGTGCCTGGGACGTCGCATTCAATGATCGACCATCGAGGGGTGTCGCGAGCTCGTTAGGGTTCGGGGCGTGACATCCCCGTTGATTTGGTATCAGAGCAAGGCTAGCTCGAACCAAGATGGTCGAAGCTTGGAGTGATAAGGAGCGATGACTTTGGGGTAGTCAGTTAGGAAGACTTGTTGGCCATGCGTTACCCAGATTGTTTGATTGTGATTGCTGAGTGACGTATGCAATATCATGTGAAATGCAGGTGCGTCAGGACTTGAGGTTAGTGCACGTTCCCTGTTTCTTTGTGATTGAGCTATGTTGTGATTGATTGCCTGCTTAGTGAATTGTTGTGATTCACTGCCTAGGGCTTTAGACTGGTATAGTTGGCCTAGGTCTTTAATTCTCGGGGGGAATTATAGCAGGTAAGTGGGTAGTGTGAACCCTGTGAGTATGAGTAGCCGAGGATGAGGTCGAGGTCGAGGTCGTATAGGTCCGCAAGTTGAAGTTGTAAGGGATTCCAGATAGGACGAGATTCTGAGGGCACTCGAGAAAGTCGGAATTTTAATGGGAAGGCAAACTGAGGAACGAAATGCTACCGTTGCTGCCGATGCTGAGATCACTGTTGTTGTCGTCAATGGAAATAACGAGAATTATAGGTATAATGGAAATGTTGGGAATCAAGGTCAAAGGTAAGCTAATGCAGTTAGACAAATGCGTCAGTTGGTTGGGAAAATTTTTGAAATTTAAAACTTGTAAGTTTCGATGGGAAAAAGGTGATCCTGAGGCTACATTACTTTGGACAGAGGACTTAAAAATAAAAGGGCTTTTGAGGTATTCGAGTGCACTGGTGGAGAGAAAGTGACCCTGGCTATATATCAACCCTAAGGAAATGCAAAGGATTGGTAAGAGGGCCCCCGAAGTAGGATATTTCAAAGGGCATATTTCTAAGCTGGGATGTCATTGCCGAGACCTTTAATGAGAAGTACGTTCAGAGAGTGTGCGAGGACAGAAAATGACATAGTTCCGTCGACTTCACTAAAATCGGATATCAGTCGATCAGTACGAGGTAAAGTTTGTAAGGACCGTGAGGATAGGACATGGAGGTTTCGGGATGGACTGGAACCGGAATTCCACAATCTGTTGGTACTTTTAGGGCTTAAGGGATTACGATGAGTTGTACGAGAGGGCTCGATGGTTGACACGGATATGAGTGAAAGGATTGCCGCTTCTGGATTGCAGTACGAGTCGGCTAGGGACAATAGGAACTTTGGAAAGAAGCTTATGACAGTGAATCAGAGATTTGTCCCTCTAGTAAGAACGAACCTTTGGAAAGCTGAATTACTACTCCAACACCGCATATCGGTTTTGTGGAAAGAGGCACGGGAATGGCCCCTGCCAGGTGAACCTGGGGAGTATCTTGGATGTGACCAACATGATCATTAAGTGAGAAATTGCTCGAACTGATAAGCTAGACCGTTAATATAGCGACAGCCATCGCAAGTAGGACGTTAAGCGGGAGTTGCCCCATGGAATAACCAGATTAACCGCAGGCTCAAGGAAAGATGTACGTGGTGGTTGGGAAAGAATCCAAGGATTTGTCTTGAAAGTCTAGGTGCGTTATGAAATAGTACTGGGTACAGTATGAGATGATTTTTTTAAGTTATCACCCGAGTGGTCGTGTAAGGCTTTAAGTCAATTTTATAAGGAATCGGCGCAATCGGTTTAAGGATTTATGGATTACTGATGACATTTGTGGACGAGTTGGGAAGGATGAGCGTTGCTTAGGAATTACAGATTTTGTAAAGAACCGATGTGAGTTGTTTTGGGAGACTGTTGGATTGAAATTGGATAAATTGAACTTTATTTCCGAGGTGTAAAAATATAATTAATTTGTGGCCGATTAGTTGGTTGAGGAATCAGGACTAAAGGACATAGCCGAGGTGTGTAATCTTCCCGATGTCTTTCCTCAGGAATTGCCGGGATTGCCACTTGTTAGGAAAGTCGAGGTTGTGGTCGAATTGGCTCTAGAGACAAAACTGACCTGGGGAACGCCCTACAAGATGTCACTGTCGAAATTGAAGAAATCGAAAGTCCAAATACGGGAGTTACTGGATTAAGGTTTTATTCGTCTGAGTAGATCTTCATGGGGAGCGCCGGATTTATTCGTGAGGAAGAAGGACGGATCGTTAAGGTTATGCATTGACTACAGACAGTTGAATCATGTGACTTTTAAGGATAAATACCAGTTGCCAAGGGTGAATAACCTGATCGAGCAGTTATGAGGGGCATCAGTATTTTGTAAGATTGACCTAAGGACGGGTCATCACCAATTGAGGATTAAGAAGGAAGACGTGCCGAAGTCGGCATTTAGGACGAGGTATGGACACTATGAGTTTACGGTGATGCCGTTTGGACTGACGAACGCCCCTGCAGCCTTGATGGATTTAAATGAAGCGGGTGTTCAAGGAATTTTTGGATCAGTTTGTGATCGGGTTTATAGATGATATTCTGGTGTATTCGAAGAGCTCCGCCGAACACGAGGTACATTTGGAAAAGGTTCTACAGACCCTAAAGGAACATGCACTCTACGCTAAGTTCAGCAAGTGTGAATTCTGGCAGGCTATTACAGACATTTCGTGGAAAGGTTTTTAGCGTTAGCAACACCGTGGACGCGTTTGCTAAAGAAGGAAACGAAAATTTGAATGGACGGATGAGTACAAAAGGAGTTTTCAGGATTAAAAAACAGAGCTTGACGATCACGCCAGCGTTGACAATCCCACCAGGCCTGGGAGTACATGAGTTTTACAGTGACGCGTCGATAAGGGGATTGGGATGTGTGCTAATACAACACGGGAAAGTAGTGGTATACGCATCGTGTCAATTGAGGCCACATAAGCTGGATTATCCAACGCATGATTTGGAATTAGCCACAGTTATCTTCGCTATTAAGATTTGGAGGCATTACCTGTGTGGGGAGAAATTTTAAATTTATTCGGACCATCAAAGTCTAAGATACTTGTTCTCCCAAAAAGGAGTTAATTATGCGTCATCGTCGTTGGATAGAACTCCTTAAGGACTATAATTGCGATATTATGTATCACCCTGGAAAAGCTAATAAGGTAGCGGATGCATTAAGTTGGAAATCGAGCATTGCGCATATGGTGGTCAGAGAATGAACTCTGTTGGAGGGAGTTCGAGATTCGGGATTTAAGTTTGAAGTAAGTCATGTTTCAAGTTTACTTGCCGCATTGAGGATTGAACCGGAGATCCAAAATAAGATTAAGGCTTTACAGTCGACGGACCCAGAGATTCAAAAGATTCTGAGTATGAACGTTACAAGGAGGAAATCGGAATTTCAGGTGTTCGAGGATGGGATTCTGAAGTGCCGCGGACGGTTGTGCGTACCTAGTGATGCAGAACTCAAGGAGGAGATTCTATCTAAAGTGCATCGTAGTAATTATAGTATTCACCCGGGAAGTATGAAAATGTGTCAGAACTTACGGCAGCATCATTGGTGGAACGGCATAAAGGTGGACGTGGCCAAGCATGTGGCTAAGTGTTTAACATGCTAACAAGTGAATGCGCAACATTGCAAGCCAGGTGGGATGTTGCAGCCATTGGAAATTCTCGAGTGGAAATGGGAACACATCACGATGGACTTTGTAATGGGATTACCGAGAAGTCAAAGGGGACATGATTCAATTTGAGTGTTAGTTGATCAGTTGACAAAGTCAGCACATTTTCTACTGGTGTGAAGGGATTTCGCCTTGGAAAGGTATGCCGATTGGTATGTGCGACATATAGTCCGTCCCCATGGAGTACCGGTGATGATCACTTTGGACCGTGATCCTAAATTTACTGCCGCCTTTTTGGAAAAGTTTTCATATGGCATTATGAACGAAGTTACAGTTTAGCACGGTCTATCATCCTCAGACGGATGGTTGGTTGAAAGGACAATTCAGGCTTTGGAGGATATGTTACGGGCATGTATATTAGATTTTTAAGGAAGTTGGGAGGAACAGTCGCATTTGATTGAATTTACCTACTACAATAGCTACCAGCAGAGTATCATAATAGCACCATTGGAAGCATAGTACGGCAGAGCTTGCAGAACACCGGTTGGTTGGGATGAGGTTGGTGAGAGGAGTGTTACGGGTCCAGAGTTAGTGCAACAGTCGATTGAGACAGTTAGGGTTATCCGGGATAGACTTGGAACTGCGCAGAGCCGCCAAAAGAGTTATGCAGACCGGAGACGTAGGCCTTTGGAGTTTCACGTAGGGGACCACGTATTCCTCAAAGGTGTCGTCTGTGAGAGGATTGTCGCGGTTTGGTAAGAAGGAAAGTTGAGCCCGAGGTACGTGGGTCCATTCAAGGTCTTAAAGAGAATGGACACCTTGGCTTATCGTCTCGAGCTACCGCCATATTTGCCTCAAGTACATATTGTAATCCACGTGTCTATGTAAGGAAGTACGAACCGGACCTGACTCACGTGCTAAGCTATGAAGAAATAGACGTGGACGACAGAGTGTCGTACGTGGAAAAGTTAGTTCAAATCGAGGAAAGAATAGAAAGAGAATTGCGAAACAAGAAAATTCCGGTGGTCAAGGTATTTTGGAAGCATCATGGAACTGAAGGCGCGACGTGGGAAAGTGAAGAGTTGATGCGACACCAGTACCCCCATTTGTTTGAATAGTTGGGTTGGGTTGTAAATTTCGAGGACGAAATTTTTGTAAGGAGGGAAGAGTTGTGACATTCTGAATCTTGGCCCATTTTTGGGGATTTATAAAACGCGTAATTTGTCAGTGTGCTTATAGTAAAATCTCGCCCGGGAACTGATCACTCCCGGTAATCTTTTTAAATTAGAGATTTCGCTAGAATCGCACTCGATCAAATTTGACCGTTATTTAGACCCCGAACTTGGCCGTCGATTTCCGGGAGTTTCGAGACAAATTAAATTGGACGGTGTCGATATTATTGTGGCCAACGTCGAGATTATCAGGAATAGTGAGAAAGTGAAATTTTGGACCGGGTGCGGATTTGGACTGGTAGACCTCCCTCGTAGTGTATTTTGAGTTATTTTATTTTGGCCTTTTTCCTATTATATTATTTAGGGTTATTATGGGCCGTCAGATCGTTTTGGGGTTTAAACCGTGTCCGTTGGATCGCGATTATTAAGTTGGACTTGTGGCTCTCTCTCTCTCTCTCTCTCTCTCTCTCCTCTCTCCTCTGCCGCGTCTGTCCCCTCCGCGCACGCCTACTCCCCTTCCCCATGCAGAACCCCCCCACTCTCTCTCCCTTTCTTTCTCTTTCTTTCTCTCTCCTCCCCCTTCTGGCTGTGCACGTTTCCTTCATGCAGATGACCCCTCACGCTGTCCCTACCCCTGCCATGCAGACCTAACTCTCTCTCTCTCTTCATTTCCCCTTCTTCCTTCCTCTTTTCTTTTTCTTCTCCTTCTTCTCTTCTGCTTCCTCCCGCGCGCGTCCATTGCCCCTGTTCAACTCGCCGACTGGACCGCCTCGCCGCGCGCCGCCGCAGCTCGTTGGGCCGCCTCATCGCCGTCAGGCTCGGCCCGACCGTCGCCGCACCAGGCATAGCAGTCGCCGCCGCGAGCGAGCCCAGCTCACTGCTCGAGCTCGCCACGCCCGACCGCCGCGACTCGCCAGCTCGCCGCCCGCCGGTTCGGCCAGCTTGCCCGTCGCCGCCGCGAGGTCGCCGTGCTGCCCCGTCGTCCTCACCGTTCCCCCTCAGCCAGCAGCCTCCCCCTCGCCCTCGCCCTCACCACCCCGGTCGTCATCCCCTCCCCTCCGAGCTTGTCGCCGAGGCCAGCCCGGTGCTGCCCAGCCGCCGCTCGCCGGCCCCGTCGCCCCGCCGTTCCACCCCTTCAGCCTACAGCCCCCTCTCCCTCTCACCCGCACCCCCGGCCATCTCCCCCTTCCCCTGTTCGCACATGCAGCGAACCCGTCGTCGCAATCGCCGCGTGCCCAGCCGGCGCCGTCGTCGGCCACGGCCGCGCCGCCCTGCTGTTCAGCCAGCCGAGCCCAGCCGGCCAACTGACCAGCCGCTGCTCGAGCCCGCACCTGTGCCTGTGCTTGTGCTCGTGGCCGAGCCCGTGGCCGGGCATTACGCCGTGGCCGAGCCTCCGCCGGCCAGCCGCCCAGCCGACCAGCTGCTGCTCGCCGCCCTGCTCGCCGCCGCCCACCGCAGCTCGCCGGCCAGCCAGCCTGACCAGCCGCTACTCGGGGCGTGGCCGAGTTGCCTCGGGGAGTGCCGTCGCCGTGCCCGAGCATGCCCGGCCGTGGCTGGCCCGTGGCCCTCGTGCACCGGCCGCGCGCCCACTCGCCTGGTCGTGGCCCTTCGTTGTGCCCGTCGCCCGGGCGCATCGCCCGTCCAGCCGGCCCGTCGCCCGGCGCGTCGCCCGTCCAACCAGGCGCGTTGCCCGTCCGCGTGCCCGCGCCCGCGCCCGTGCCCGTGGCCGAGTCCGTGGCCGAGGGCTGTGCCCATGGCCGATCGCCGTGGCCGAGCCCCGCGCCCGTGTGGCCCACGCCCGCGCCTAGTTCGACACTGTTCACTCGGGCCATTTTAGGCCCGAGCCAATTTTCTCCGGGCCAAACTTATGTAAGTGACTTCCTAAACCTTACCTAGTACTTTGGGTATTATTTGACTTGTCTAGGGATTAATTAGTACCGGTTTAGGGGTTAAACGTGGATTAGGGTCAATATTTGCATGTGCGGGATTGTCATATTAAATTGTGATATTTGTGGGGCTTACTTAGAGGCTATTTATGGGGTGCTAAATGACCGTATCGTCGTGGCGTGCGTGGGGGAAATTGACGTTTGAATGTGGTCGATTTGGATAATTTTATGTGCATATTAGTGTCTAATATTGGTGAGTCAATAATTGGCTTGTTGTGGCATTCGTGGGTGGATTTGATGTTCGTATGTTGCCAATTAAATGTCGAATTGGTGGGTTGGTGTGGCATGTCATGAATTGGATTGAATTGTGATTATGGATCGCTTGGTGTAATTGGCGTGAAATTGATTGAATTGAATGGCGTGTGCTTGCCTGTCGATTTGAAGCCCGGATCGATCGAAGGGCTACGGACTTGGGACGTGTTGACGGCGGTCCGTGTGAAGGCATGAACGGCCGTTGGGCCAAATGGATGCGGGCTTGAGACGTGTTGACGGTGGCCCGTTAAAGGTGTGATAGACCCGGACGTATTTACGTCGGTCATGGGAATGATTGATTATGTGGCTTGGGACGTGTTGACGGCGGCCACTGGATAGTATGATTGACATGGCTTGGGACGTGTTGACGGCGGCCATTGGTTTGAGTGATTGGGCGGCTTGTGAGCCCGTGAAAGGAAAGTTGGTTGGACGCGTGCATGCGACTTGAGTGTGATTGAAATGTGGCTGAATTGGCTGGTTGAACGTGTGATTGGATTGGCTGGTTGAGCGTGTGATTGGATTGGCTGGTTGAGCGCGTGATTGGATTGGCTGGTTGAGCGTGTGATTTGATTGGCTGGTTGAGCGTGTGCTTGAAGTGGCCGGTTGAATGTGTGGTCTAATTAGTAGGGTGAATTGCATGCAAGTGTAGTTAGCGTTTGAGCATTTGCGATATGCTATTTAGCTACTATTATTGCATTATCATATTATGACTAATGTGCAGTGTTGGCATGGGCTTAATGGCCAGGTGAGTACAATAATGTGAGTCTTTATATCTTACGGGGTAGATTGCATGTACGACTTGTCTGGGTACGCATTGGCCTACGTGGGGTATAGGGGGTTGCTTATTGAGACTCGTTCTCACGGTTATTATATAACCATTTCAGATTCGCAATCACGAGGGATTGAAGACGCCTCAAGGGTATCTCGGAGATCGAAGACGAGTAGAGTACTCGGTGTTTTGAGTCCCCCTTTTTGTAGAGGAGTTAAGTTTGCGAACCATTGCCCTTTGAGGAATGTGGTTCTGTTGTTGTGGCCTAGCTTAGGGAATTATCTTTTGTGGACGTCGTATGTATCTATCAAGTATAGGAAATTACAGTTATTCGTTTATTGCTATTGCTATCCCTTGTCATTATTAATTGTCCGGGTCAGTTCTATTTGTTTCCGCGCGTGCTAAATCTCTGATGTTTGGGTTGGGTCGGCGACGTGCCTGGGACGTCGCATTCAATGATCGACCATCGAGGGGTGTCGCGAGCTCGTTAGGGTTCGGGGCGTGACATTGGTCACAAGTAGCTATTTCACCATATGATCGACAAGTTTCTGACAATGAAAATACTGATTATACTTTTCTTTTTATTATTAATATGTGTCCATTTCTTGAAGAGGTGACGATGTTTATCTACCAAACAAATTATCTATTTGTGGTGTATTGAGGAGCCGCCCTTAGTTTCTTATATTTGCATTAGAAAGATTTTATCCATGTCACGCTCTAACATAGTCCGATAACCATGTCAATTGCATTTTGCTGGATTTTGTATCTACAGGGCTTAATTAGAAAATTTGTTAAATTAGAAGGACTTAATTAAGTTTTTTTGAAAAGAAACTTCACAGATTGTATACAAATTCAAAAAAAGAAAAAAAGGTCAAAGGAGGAATCTTGTCACCAAAATAAAGAAAGAACAGTAAAAAAGTCTAAGAATTGACCAGAAAAGGCCAAAGGAGGAGTCTTGTCCAGTGGATCTTGCAACCGGGGCATTTACTCTTGTCTTAGACTCGAGTCTTCATTAATCTTGAGTCTTCTTTTGGCCATATTGGAAAGAGAATATTAAGTAAGATTGAGTCAGACTTGAGAAAACAGCTTGAAATTAGTCGATCCGTCCATGCCTAAGCCCAACATCTTTGACCTACTGATTATTTCTTAACAAATAAAGGGTCATAGGCACGTTTTGATTAACCAAGAAAATTTTATTTTTATTTCATCTATGATACAACCACTTTTTATTTCCTTTTCTTAAAGACTTCAACATTTAATAACCAATAAAGTTTCGAGGCTTTCTTTTTAGTTTCATTAGACGAGCCTCACTTAACAAGTGCGCCCGAGGACTTGTCTAGAAAATCCATGAGTAAAAAACAGTTCCAAATATCAATGGTCAAGTAGGCATCCCCTCTAAACACCACAAAAACTTGGAGCACTTTCCTTTGTCTTCTCTCTTGCACCTTGCATCAAGAGGGCAATTTGTTTCTTCCTCCAATAGACAAAACAAAATCCACTGCATGCGTATTTAGCTAGACAATGAATTCATTTTCCTTCCATTTTTATGATCATAAAAACTATAAAGAAAAAGGAAAAGAAAATGCAAAAATCACGACTGAACTTTCTTAGTAATATTTCTCACAAAAAAATCCTATGTATTAGCATGATGACGTAGATGTAGACAAAGCGAACCATGCCTTGGAAAATTTCTTTTCTTTATGGAGAAGCATGAGATTTTTTACACAAAGGCTATGAGTTTGAATGCAAAGAAGTTACAACTAGGTTTGGACCAAATTGTTTTTCAACTTTGAAACATGACTTTCTTGGAATTACATCTTTTATATAATGCCATTTTACATGTCAAGTCCGTGAATGAAAATTATTACTAATTTTCGAAGGGTGTTGTAATTGAAAAGGGCAATAGAGATACTTATTTTTTTCTGCTATCGTTTTTAAGAAAATGTTTTCAAAATTATTTATTTTTCGCGAAACAAACGGAGTCTAAAAGTATGTGTTTTCTCTTAAAAGGGACATGGAGAAAGCGGACCCTTTGCATATCAAGTTGTGTAAATATATCCATTAACGTTTAGAAGTACATTACCACCGATCTTCCTTGAGGAGTTTCTACACTAGCAGTATTGTAGTAATGTAAATCCCAATTTGATGAGGTGTGTGTATGAGAGAGTGTACGTGCTTCTCAACCTTATGTATTCTTGGTCGACCACTAAAAAAAAAACCCCACATATTCTTGTCAATTGTGTATTACGCATACATTATTTAAATAATTCCGATTCAAACTTTCATTGCAATTGTCATAGTGGTTCGATCAAACGAGGTACTATGGGTGATATTTCGAGAAGGAGACTGTAAATTAGCGATGTAATTAAAATTTTCTTTTGAATTGAAAAAAAAGAGATAAATAAAATAAAGAAGGTTCCACTGCATTGGTCAAAAGTTGAAATTTGTGGCGTTGTGTGGACTCGAGCCAATCGGATAAAACAAAGGAAAAAAAATTGGCTTTACTTCAATTTATCGTCGGTTTATAAATAAAAATTGTACGGGTAGGATCGGTCTATGCAATTGATGGCCACAATAAATTATTTCATTTATGTAATTGAAATTTCGAAATTAGCAATGATTTTACCCATAAGATTTCAAGCACAGTACATGTAATAATCTCTTATTCATTGTCTTTGTTTTTCCATGTCTAAAGCAATGGAAGAAAAATTCCAATTTTGTCTGCCCATTCGCCGGGGTTCAGAGAAGATCTAGATGCAATAACGTAACCCATTACGTACGATAGACGAAATTTTCCCATGTATATTCTGTTTTATATGCACAGTCTTTCAAGTCTGTTTGAACGGACGAGAAAAATGGAGCAGAAAATGATAACTATGGCATTCATTATTCCAACTCTGAATGACACCTTTGCTCCATCTTGTTCAATCGGTAGCCAAAGTCCAGAGGGTGAATATTGAATAGGCAATGCGATTACGTTATGGCTAATTAAGAAAGTTAGTCCTTCAACTAATTAAGAAAATAAAGGAGAGTTTCAAATTATAAAAAAAAAGGTATTGTTAATAAGTGCTCGCGAGACACTTGTTAAACGTATTCAAATAAGATATATTTTCATTTTTAATACACCCATTATCAAAATACGCAAAACACCGCGCATTAGAAATGACGGGATTTTCTCTATTGATGAGTTTAACAAGGGAACGCTTGTTAACAAGATCCATTGATTATATTGGGGGTGTCAGTAGTGACATATAATGAAAATATGTCAAAACCATCTAGAAAGACTAGGCTCTCAGGTTTAAATTGGTCTCGGTTGGGAACAGGTGACCGAACGCAACACGATCGTGCTTTTGATGCAAAAAGTTGTGTTGAATTGCAAATGGGATGATGGGGATGGGGACATCGCACGAAAACTGAGGAAACCTGATGTCATGACTGACGTTAGACTGCGACTGCTAGACCAAAAGGTGGCCAAGCTAATTGCGCGATTAACCCAATCAATTTCTAATTAAAAACTTTGCACGAGAATTGAGAATGAATCTCGGGGTGCTCCGGTCGATCTTTGCGCCAGTCATGGCAGCCACTCTTGAAAAGCTTTGAGTTGGCCAAATTGGTACTGCTAGGGTACCACAGTATCTGTTCATTTTGCATGTGGAAATGCTGGTGAGCATATGAAAATTTGATCTTCGATATGTTAATGTATTGATATTGTTAGGATTAATCGGACGAACACAACCAAATAGAGAGTAAAAGCGAAGAAACGAAGTCGAGACACAAAGTTTTATCATAATTCACCCTTAAACTAAGGTTATATTCAATAGAGAATTCCACTATATTTAGCATCTTCGACAGTTCTGTTGCATCGCTTAATTAAACATTGAGCAGAATTCCCATGCTTTCCCGTTGATGGGAAGTATGAATCACACTCCAACAAATATAAGCCTTCGATGAGCATTTAAATTGAAGGAATCATATTGCCATGGAATTGGCGGATATTTCGTGAGCATTTGGATCCCCGTGTCTCTATAGGCGTAGGAAAAAAAACGTGTCAAGACATCAAATGAGAATTAATAACGTTGTTTTGTATATTTATTTGGTGAATAGGTGTCGATGTACCTAACCTTAATTTGTTTGAGGTTCTTTTGCCGGAGTGAGCCACATGGACTTCCTGCTATAATAATTTTCCAAAGCCATCGCACCATGTGTGGGAACTTGGGGACGATAATTCCTGTCTTGGTTAATGTTAGGCAACTCAAGAGGCAAAGAATTTATGCGAACTTTCCCACACCATGTGCCACCTGAAAATCCAGAGTGATAAGACAAATTGGTATGTTTTTCAGGAAAAAAAAAAGAAAGAGCGGCGCTATTTTCACCTCTTATGTGACTGAATTTATCGTGTTTTTCACGAAAAGATATAATCGCCCTCATTCAATTGCAAGTGGAAGTGGTGGCCCAAATTTCTAGACTTTCCTTCTTCTTTTTTAATTTTTTTCTATTACTATTTAGGATCCAATTGCCCTAACTAAACATTTCGCATGCTTTATTTTGATTTATCACTACTATCCCACGTATGTTGAGGCACTATGTTTTCGTTTCTATTTTTAGATTGTAATTCCGATAAATAAGTTTTGTGGAAAAAAGAGATTCCCACGAAAACTAATTCTTTTCTATGTCGTCGAGCAAATTTAAAAAGTATTTTTTTGAGTAGAATCATGCTGCTATCAAACCTTTTCTTATCTTAATATTTTTTAGTAAACACTTTATGGATAATATTAAATTTTGTAAATCCATAATGATGAGATTTCATTGAAATTTTTTAAAAAAATGCTTATTGTTATGCAATGTCTGGATTTAATAAAAGTTCATCTTTTAAAGTTTCACGTTAGAGAATGTAACTGTGATTTTAGTTTTGAAAATCTTTAAAGAGCATTTTTTTTCACAATCTCATTATATGTAAATGTATATAAAAGACAACTGATAAGAATATGTTTGCGACAAAAAAAAAGTAAATGTTTGATGTCCGTATGCACAACAAAAGTGAAAGTTTATAAACAAGCGATTGTGTTAAGAAAGTGTCTATGTTAAAAGATTTCTAGACTCTACTTGACATTTAATCCACAAATCTACTCAATAACGTAGACAAGAATTCAGTTTTTTGGAAAATGCTCTTTTCGACCAAACAAATTTCAACGAAAGTAAGAACTAACAATATGAAAAAATCATTGAGCTGTTAATATACATGAGATGCCTACAATAAAAAAAAGTGAAATTTTTACTTATGGCAACTAGATCCTGCATAAAAATAGAGCAAACAAAAAGAGAAGGAAGAAAAATAAATTGAGGGTCACCACTCTACATTGCAATTAAATGATTGAGGGCAATTTTATCGTTTTGGTAAAATTGATTGGGTTTAGTTATGTAAGGAGTGGAAATAGCGTCTTTGAAAGAAATTATCTCACTGTAATTGTCACAGTCATAAGTTAAATTTATGTTAAATATTTTTCAGACTAATTTTTGATGGTTTTAATCAAGAACTAGATTTAGACTAGTCTGCTAAAGAATTGATGTGTCGTTGTCAATGATATATACATAATGGATAGAATGAATCGTGTTCATAGAAGTCATAATCTCGTCCACGTCTATCTAATGACTTGATGTCTGATAGGAATTTGTCGAAGATCCCCACCTCAAAATGGACCTATACCAACAAATACGAGTTAGGGCATCTGAATTATTGACCGGGATTGGCGCTTCGATAATTAAGTTAGCAAGAGGAAGGAGTGCGTATTTTTGGGTCCGAGTCTTTATATATAGATGGTAACAACCTTGGAAACAAGCTTACCTTTTACTTTTCCTTTTCCTATCTCTTCGTTATTTTACTATTTGATCGTAAATCATTTACACTTAAAGATTCTGTTGCTTTATACGTATTTCAAAGCCATTATATATTTGTGAAATATAATGTGGTGACACGTATTTGCGAATCCTTATTATTATAATTAATAAGCAATTACTTCGAACTCTGATTATTAGTCTATGTGTACATTTTAAATTAATGATATTATCAAAATAGTATTGTATTTATGTTGAAATATATCATGCGTTTTTTTAATTATATTTTATACCAATGTGTTTGAATATTATTTGGAATAGTTTTCCACAAAAATGTACTTACAATTTAACACGTTATTTAGTTAATGCATTGAGCAATTTATCATAGCCACTTGGGAATAGTGATGTCCAGAGATGGCCAAAAGCAAACAAAAAAGGCAGAGCCGTCGGAAAGGCCAAACCGTCCTTGGACGGCCAATATCGAGATAATCCTATGTATACGAAAGTTCCTTCTTCCTTCCTCCTACGCACAAGTGTACTATGCCAAATGAAACGAAAAGCCATTGGCCAACATTTGCTTAAAAATTGGAACTGCAATAGGTCAAAAGATTGGTCCTAGTGAGATAAAAGATTGGTTTACACAAAATTGATCTCCAAATTGAATGGCGCGATAAAGACTTGTCACATGCTTAATCTTGATCGGTCTGAAGATTTTGGTATCGCTTTATTACTTAAATTTTTTTTGGTCTGTACGAACCGATTCTTGTAACACTTATCGCTATTGGTTTCGTTTACATCCAAAACGCCATAACATTCACTTGGTCGGTGAGTTTCCTGATTAAGGTGATCTATAATGACACGTAAAGAAAGTTTTGGACTTGGACCTAAGTATGGACTTTTTGTTGAGTTTTGGACTTGGACCTAAGTACGGACTTTTTGTTCCAATAGCAAACGTTCAGGTTTGACCCCACCAGGCTTAACCATCAATTAATCAATCAGACTTACACGTGTAACTCATTCTAGGTAAATAAAACCTGCAATCGATGTATGACATTAAAATCCGAAAGCTTTTATTTCACTTCAATAATGTGACTGGTCAATACGAAATTGCTAGAAATGCTTGCATATTTTGACACAAATCGTGTAGAAACTTACATTTTCTTTTATGTCCGCATTATTTCATCCGTTGTTGATTGATGGATTTAGCACATAAGTCCAAGCAATAAATATGCAGTATTCAAGTCATGCCAATTTTTTAATGAAGTGATTTCTCTTACTATTAGTATTCTCTATATCATGGTATTCAAACTTTGGTTAGATGTTTTGCCGTAGAAATACGTTAATTAGCCTGTCTTGTTTGGGTGTCTCAGATAAAGCTTCACCAGTATGGTGATGGACGTGATCTCTGAAACTATTGTGCATGAAAGACGATGTCTATATGCGTGATATGACTTTCTATATATTTTACACGTGAATCCCATGAGATCTAATGCTTTAAATCCAGTTTAGTACTTGCAATAGATTCACCGGAATAGTTTGGCCGCCGGACGGCTGAGTTCTCACGTGGACGGCCTGTTTTGGTGTTTTTCCTTTTTGGCCCCTCAGGTTGGACTAAGAAAACATTAAAAAATTCTTCCTCCGCTGCCTATAAAAAGCTCAAGCACGCTGTGTCAATTCATCAAGCAAAGAGCACCCGATCAGGAGAAGAGCTTAAAAGCAGAGTCTTGCTCTTGGCGTGTGCTCTGAGCGATAGAGAGCTGAGAGAGACGGTAGGAACAAAAATGGCGTCCCCGATCCCAGTGATAGACTTCTCCGAGGAATGCATGAAACCGGGGACAAGTTCATGGGAAAAAGCTTGCAAAGTGATCGTGCAGGCTCTTGAGGATCATGGGTGCTTCATTGTGGATCACCCCAATGTCCCCCTTGGCCTTCATGACTCTGTCTTTAGCGTCACCGAGGATCTCTTCGACCTCCCCCATGAAAACAAGATCAAGAACACCAACCTCAAGCCTTCCCATGGCTATATCCCCAAAGTTCCCGGGACTCCTCTCCTCGAGGGCATGAACATCGATGGCGCTGAGAAGCTGGAAGTGTGCGAAAAGTTCACCTCTCTCATGTGGCCCTCTGGGAATGATCACTTCTGGTACTAATTTTTGTCCCTCTATGCGTGATACTTGCTCTATATGCTGACATTGTTTTACAATATATGGGTGTTAAGACTCTTATAATAAAGGTTGCGAGTGCTCGTTTGCCATCTGCAACATTACTGTTAATCAACATAACTCTTTTGGTATATGGAATAAATAGTAATGATTGTTCATGTTGTTATGTCATTTTTCCAAGCTCACTTCTCAGAACACCCATTTAATCTAACCATGTTATTCAGTATATATGCCAACATTTATAGGCCTTGGTAGTAAACCTAACAAAAGTTCTTCCTTTATTAAACGATCTTGCATGACTAACACATTTATTTTACAAAATATGACTAGAGTCGGACTCCCCAACAGGCTTTACCCTCCCAATTTCAGGCTTCAGGGTATCAAGAAAAACATTAGTAAAAAAAGTTGGCGTGCTAAGTTTGACTTCTCTAAATTAACTTCTCCTTTTCCTTTTGGCTGCAGCAAAACTGTTCATGACTATGGCAAATTCATAGCTGAGATAGAGAAAGTAGTGTTCAGGATGGTCTGCGAGAGCTATGGTGTCGAGAAATGCTATGACCCTTACATTGAATCCTGCACGTACCTCCTACGATTCTTAAAGTACAAGAAACCGGCAGACCTCGATGCCAGCGTGAACCCGATTGCTCATACAGACAAGAGCTTCTTGTCCTACTTGCACCAGAACAACATTAGAGGCTTGGAAGTAAGGACCAAAGATGGCGAGTGGTTCACTTTCGAGCCCTCAGCTTCCACTTTCATGGTCATGGCCGGTGATGCATGTGTGGTGAGTCAATTATTTGCTTGTGAAAATCCTTCCAAACACTAGTTTTGTGCTAGTTCATCGAAATCATTTCTAACTTTATGTGGTTCATTCTTGATCAGGCATGGAGCAATGAAAAGATCAAGGCATGTTACCACCGAGTGGCGGTTAGAGAAGAGAGTCAAGTGAGATACTCTCTCGGGACATTCTCGTATGTCTTGGGGACGATCAAGACCCCCGAGGAGTTCATCGATGAAGCACACCCTCAACAATACAAGCCCTTCAATCACATCGATTTCCTCTGCTACTATGACTCTAGCGACAGCCCCATCAAGGCCGAGAGTCTCATCAAGACCTACTGCGGAGTTCGGGCCAATTAGCGCTCATGATTAATTCAGAAGCACTAGAGTATACGCCTCTTAGTGTGAAATAAGATGAGACTGAGGACACTGCAGTTTCTCAGTCTTCTTTGTTCTGTTTTGTGAAATAAAGAGGCATACAAAAGTCAAAGGTGATTGATGTAGAGGTTTTTTAAGGCAAGGTTCTTGCAGCAAATCGGGTCCAACATTTCTTACAATGTAATTTACCCCCGTTACGATATTATATGAGCTTCCGTTGTTTCTTTCCAATAAGTGATTTGATTTCCTCGCTCCATACAATGATGTTGTACATCTACAAGAACCTTTGTGTTATGCATATAATTTATGCGTAGGTTAATTCACATAGATTGAATCTTTATCATGTGTTTGCTGAGAAGTCTTTTGAGATTAGAATTCACTTCACCTACCTTAGATTTTCTCACCAAAGAAAGACATCAAACAGAAAAGCTCACATACAAATTTTTCATGGCAAATATCATCAGCTTAGATATACAAGATTGTCATCATGTATAGTCCATGTATCAATTATGTCTATGCATGGACCAACTTTAATGTGTACCTTTTGGCAATCACATCTGTTGACACCTAAATTTTGGTACATCATTTACTGATTAATTGCACAAAAATTAGGGATTAAATTTTAACCCCTAAACAAAAATATTACAATTGCATAGCATATAGTTTAGCTTCATATAGATTAACTGCATTCCGCATTGGACCGGCGGTGGTAAGCGAGTTTAAAATTCATCGCATAAATCTAGATCAGGCACCAAACGAAACTCGGCTCACTAGGAAGGCAATGACCGAAAATCACACATAAAAAGGGCTTGGTTGTCTTAATTTGAGCTTAAATTAGCCCATCAAGCTTAATTAAAGAACAGCCCGAATTAATTCAACCCACTTAGAATTAAATAAAATTAAAGGGTAAAGTCTAAACCTAAACCCATTAGGATTAGAAAGCCCGGCTAATTAATCTAGGGTTGCGATATAAATATACGGTTATGCGTCATAATCAAAGGGGAGCTTTCATAATTTGAAAATCAGAATTTTCAGAGAGACGAGTGAATCACTTGCGAGAAAAGAGAGAGAGAGAGAGAGAAAGAGACCGGCGAAGCCACCGCCACCACCGTTTGCGCCCTGCCCCCGGAGAGCCGCCCGCATCACCCGACATCGCCTCGACTCGCCCACCGCCACGCCTCCCACCGCCGTTCCTCTCCGCCCCTCTACAGCTGCTATTCGCTGCATCGCCACCGGAGAGCCGCCCGCATCGCTTAAAGTCGCCTCGACTCGCCCACTGCCGCGCCTCCCACTGCCATTCCTCTCCGCCCCTTCGTAGCCACTGTTCGTTGCACCGCCATCGGAGAGTTGCCCGCACCACCCGACGCCGCCTCGGCTCGCCCACCGCCGCGCCTCCCACCGCCGTTGCTCTCTGTCCCACTGCTGCAAGCCGCGCCCTTGTACCACCACTCCATCGTCGTTGCCCCGCCGCACCGTTGTCCCCACCGTGTCGCCGCCATAAACCGCTGCGCCGTTGTCATTGCCGTATTGCCGCCGTAAACCGCCACCGCTCCCGACGCCGCACCGCTGCTCCCGACACACCGCCGGTCACCATCTCAATCCGCAATTCCAATCCACTGCAAATTCAAATTTGGAAAAAATCTGCAAATCAGGTAATTATCTTATCCCAATTTGATTTGAATATTTTGTTACATAATTCGTGCTTATTGATATCTAATTTTGCATATTTGAATAGTAAGCATTATTTCAATTAGGATTTATTTATTTTTTTTGAAATCTTGGATATCTGTTACTCATTAAATTTGGATAGAATTTAAAATTTTCAAAATCTTTTGAATATATCCAAGATATTTAAGATATCAAAATTTTTTCCAGATGTGATCGATTAGGAAAATTTCATAATCCGCAACCGCACATGGAGAGAAAGATCACCGAATCTTCAATGTAATATCGATCCAATACATAGAGTCCGATCATGTTGAGGAGGATAGCTATCATTCATTTGAGATAGTTCAAGTTGTTCAGGCTTCCTCTGATATGCCGTTGCTCGTTCTTGAGGTTTCTAATGCAGCTATCATGGTGGCCAAAGTCATGATCGATAATGGTTTTGAGCCAGGTCAGGGTCTTAGGAAGGAAGGCCAAGGCATTCATGCCCCGATTGAGACAAATGGACAATCCTACAAGGCTGGTTTGGGATATTATGGGCTGGGAAGCCACGAACAAAGCAACGATTATTGCAGATGCCGAACAGGAGCAGGTCAAAGTCCCTTACCAACTCCCATTAACCACACCTTTCACTCGGTAGGAGTAGTGGAGGGATATGAGCATTTAAAGTCAAACCCAACTGAGGATGATCTTGGGCCTATCTTTCCTGAGTCGCCACAAGCCCTAACTGAATCACCTAAGAAGCATGGTAAAGCGATTTTGGTCAGTTTGTATGATGATTCTGAGGATGACCAGCCACCTTGTATTTTCAAGAAGCCAGAGTCAAGGGTGATGGACTTTGACTTTAATGATGGTATACCCTACCTCACTGGTTGGTTTGCTGAGACCTCTATTGGTGCAATCACTGAAGGACCACTTAAAGGGATGGGCGCTGGCCCTCAAGAGTAATTATTTCTAGTTTTCATATCTCCCCTACATGGGAATCTTTATTGTTTTTTTCGTATTTTCATTCCAATTCATGTTGCGCTTAGGTTTTTTAATCCAATAAGATGTAATTCATTGATTCGATATCAATAAAATTACAATGGTTTTATCATTTTGAATCTTGTTGAAGTGCCCCAAACCAACCCGATGACGATAACCAACGATTGAAAAATTTATCATCTACGGTAAGAACTGAGGGTTGGGTTTCTTAAGAATTCTCGTTTCGAGGTCTTCGAAAGCAAAATGAATTTCAAAAAGCAAGGATCAATTTTTGAAAATTGCATGTAGTTAAACCATATCTTATCTTTTTGATCCCTTTCTTTCATGTTTCACTACTAATCTCAAGGCATGCGAAAGGACGGGAATCATGGATCCTCATATATGTGATGCAAGTCAATCCGATGACTTAGACGATTTTAATCCGAATGATGAAGAGATACAACGGAATTTGAAAATCCATGAGAAGTCTAAGCCTATGACTGTTGAAGAAACCGCGGTGATCAATCTTGACGACACGGAGAATCCTAGAGAGGTGAAGATTGGAGCACGTCTCCCTAAAGATGTGGCCAAACACTTGACCCAATTTTTAAAGGATTATCAAGACATATTTGCCTGGTCTTATGTTGACATACCAAGTCTCGATCGATCGATGGTCGAACATTGTCTACCAACTGATCCTTCGGTTGAGCCTGTGAAGCAAAGGCCGCGAAGAGCTAAGTTAGAACTAGCAAAGAAGATCAAGGAAAAGGTCATGAAGCTTCTTGACATGGGATTTATTGAGACTATTCAATACTCAGAATGGGTCACTAATATAGTCCCGGTGTTGAAGGAAGACGGTCGGGTTCGAGTGTATGTTGACCATCGAGATCTGAACAAAGCTAGTCCTAAAGATGATTTTCCACTCCCACACATTGATGTGCTTGTGGATAGCACAGCTGGGTTCGAACTATTCTCCTTCATGGATGGCTTCTCAGGTTATAATCAGATCTTGATGAAAAAGGATGATAAGTTGAAAACAACATTTACCACTCTATGGGGGACATTTCATTACAAGGTGATGCCCTTCGATCTCAAAAATGCTGGGGCAACTTACCAGCGGGCAATGATCACGTTTTTCCATGACATGATGCATAATGAGATTGAGGTCTATGTTGACAACATGATTGCAAAAACTTGGCGTGGAGAAAATCACATAGAAACCTTGATGAAATTATTCGACAGGCTTCGTAAGTTTAAATTACGCCTCAATCCGGTAAAATGCGTGTTCGAGGCAGCCTTTGGCAAATTACTTGACTTCATTGTTAGTAACAAAGGGATTGAGATTGACCCATCAAAAGTGAAGGCCATTTGTGAAATAAAATCCCCATCTTCGGTGAAGGAAGTTCGTAGCTTAATGGGTAGACTAAACTATATAGCCAGATTTATTTCTCAGTTATCTGAGACAGCGAAGCCTTTCTTTAAGCTCCTCAATAAGAATGCGCTAGTCAGATGGGATGAAGAATATGAACTGACATTCGACAAGATTAAGCACTACTTGATGAATCCATCGGTGTTTGTTCCGCCAACACCGGGGCAACCTCTGATCCCGTACCTTACAATCCACAGTGAGTCCTTAGGTGCCATGCTTGCTTAGAAAAGTGAAGAGGATAGAAAAGAGTGAGCGATTTATTATTTCAGTAAAAAATTCACTGCCTCTGAGATGAATTATTCCGAAGCAGAAAGAACGTGCGCAACACTGGTCTGGGTACTATACAGATTGAGGCAATACACTTTGCACTATTAGATATTGCTTGTAACAGAATGTGATCCAATCAAATACTTGCTCAATCAACTCGCTTTGGTTGGAAAACTAGCAAAATGGCAGATTCTCATATCAGAATTTAATGTTTAATTCATGTCTCAGAAATCAGTCAAAGGATGAGTAATTACTGATGTCGTGGCTGAAAATCCTGGGAAAAATGAGAATCTGGATCTGCTAGAGGATAGAGTCATGTCAATTGATGAGTATGTATGGACCATGTATTTTGATGAGGCCGTAAACTTGTCGGGATCATTAATGAGAATCGGGGCAGTCTTAATATCCCCAGGCGAATAACATTATCCGGTCGCAGTGAAACTGATATTTCCTTGCACATATAATATCGTTGAATATGAAGCATGCATCCTCGGGTTACAAGCTGCAATCGAAATCGGAGTAGCTCGACTTAATGTGCTCGGGGATTCAGCCCTCATTATTCTTAAGACCGTTGGTAAGTGGTAAACTAGAGATGCTAAGTTGCAGCCCTATCACGTTTATTTAGAGAAGTTGGTGGAAGAGTTTGAAGACATTTCGTTTGAATACTTGCCAAGGACTCAAAACAATTTTGTCGATGCTCTGGCTACGTTATCGACAATGCTATGAGTGACAAGTGGTTTAGAAGTTGAACATTTGAAGATAAAGGTTTTACAGAAATCGGCTTATTGCATGGCCACGACAAAAGAGCCTGACGGCAAGCCGTGGTATCATGATATCAAGGCATATCTTCAAACACAGGAGTTTCCTGAGAAAAGTACAACATCTGACCAAAAGTATATTAGGAAAATGGCGTCAAAATTCTTCTTAAGCGGAGAATGCCTATACAAGCGATCCTATGATTCGATTTTATTAAGGTGTGTTGATTCAACCGAGGCTGTTCGTTTGATGCTAGAAGTACATGAGGGAGTATGTGGTCTACACATGAATGGTCATATGCTAGCAAGGAAGATAATGAGGATGGGTTATTATTGGCTCACTTTAGAAAGTGATTGCATTCAGCATGTCCGAAGTTGTCACAAATGTTAAATCCATAGTGACAAGATTAAAACTCCTCTGAATGAATTGCATCAAATATCTGAACCATGGTCATTTTCTATGTGGGGTATTGATATGATTGGCCCAATTAATCTTAAAGCGTCAAATGGGCATCAGTTTATTCTGGTCACTATCGATTACTTTTCGAAATGGATTGAAGCTATGTCCTATACGACAGTGATGGCCCGAATTGTGGTGAAGTTCATTCGTCGAGACATCATTGCTTGATATGGTGCACCTGAGACTATAATTACTGATAATAGGTCGAATCTAAATAATAAATTAGTGGATGATATGTTCAAGGAGTTTAAGATCAAACATTTGAATTCCTCTCCATATCATTTACGGATGAACGGAGCGGTCGAAGCGGCTAACAAGAATATCAAGAAAATTTTGGCTAAAATAGCTGAGAACTATCGTGATTGGCATAAGAGATTACCTTTTGCGTTTATAGCATATCATACTTCTATTTGGACATCTACAGGGGCAACTTAATATTCTCTTATGTATGGTACGGAAGCAGTTCTACCTGTTGAGGTTGAAATTCCTTCGTTACGTATTCTTTCACAGGTATAATTGTCAGAAGCAGATTGGATCCAATAAAGATTGGATCAGTTGAACATGATTGATAAGATAAGGCTTAGAGCTCTATGTCATGGCCAGTGCTATCAACAACGAGTTGCTAAATCTTTCAACAGGAAAGCCAAGCCTCGACATTTCCAAGTAGGCGACCTTGTCTTGCGAAAGTTATTGCCCATAGTTCCTCTTGCAAAAGGAAAATTCGCCCCAAATTATGGCGGCCCATATATTGTGAAGAAAGTCCTTCCATGAGGTGCTTTGATTTTAGCCGAGATAGATGATCGTGTTTTTGCCAGTCCAATTAATTCTGATTCTATGAAGAACGATCATATTGCATGAGAGACTTCAAGATGATGAAAGGCAAGACATTTTTATACACGTCCTGAACAATAATCCCTAGTGCGAGTCGAGTGAAAATTCCGTGTTGACAAGGTAAAAGATTATCTCACGAAAAGTGTGACGACCAAAATGACGAGAGGCATTCATTTTCTCTATCTAAACACTACAGGTTATCATTTGCTTAACCCCTTTGAACGGAGTTTTATTTCTTACCCCTGTTAGGAACAACCCCATACTGAGGCAATTTCTTAGAAAGTTCAAAATGGTTAAAATTTTCTTGCTTTCACTTACATCAATCTTCAAGTATATTTATTGCATGCAAATTTTGTGTTAGCTCGAGTGCCTTAAATATGACGAAACGCATTTCTTTCTATATCCCTATACATTATATTTTTTGCATACCCAATTTGAGCGGTGAATTCATTTCAACCCAGTTGGTGATTATTCTTGTGATAAATCATCTCAAAATAAGTTCAAGATGACTTGAGACAAATGAAAACTCGAAAGAAAATTCATAAGAAAGGACGCAAAAGGACTCCATTAAATCGAAGTTCTCTCCCTAAGAAAAATCTCTCGAAAAAAAAAGAGAAAAGGGGGAGAGAGAGAAAAAAATGAATGATGATGAGAGAAAGAAAAGCTTTGGCAAGAACTAAGTCGATATGCAAAATCATTCTTCAAGGAAAAGACCATTTGAAGGTTCATTTGTCAAGCAAGTGCTAGAGATAGATCAATGGTACCAGTAGCATGATTGGATGATCACCAATGTCCATGTTCATAATGCCATATTTGATGGAAATAAGCCATTAATTTCAAGCCTATCCGAACCTACGTTACAACATTTACCGAAATCTTTTCAGAATAGGGTACTTGAGTTAGCTTAGAGTTTCAAATGCTTATAAATTTTGCTCGAAGAAATGCGAGCAAGATTTTTCTATATCATTTTTGCAGCATTCCTGACTTATAAACCCAAAGCAGCTTGTGATATCAATTCTTTCAAAACTATGACTCTCATGAGTCCCCATTGTGAAACCTTTGATCAAGCCTGAGTTTCAGTCTTTATAAAGACCTCTTAGATTGGTCAAGCTATACTGATTTTGAGAATATTTGAACCCTTATCAAGCACGATGAAGAGAGTTCGAGTGATTCTTATACCCGCATCAAAGGTCTGGTCAAAAGCCTTTCATTGAGAGCGAAGTCCTTTATGATTAAAGGTCTCTCATTTAATGTGATCAAATTGCCAAAAAAACGAAATGGTTGTTCTTATTGATAAAATTCCTCAGTGAAGCTTGGTAATGCAGGCAGATTCATGAATTATGTTTTCTCTACCCCTATGCATGTGTTACTTTAACCTTTTCTCAGAATGTGAAACATGATCTCTCTCATATATTCACCAAGTGGAACAAGTGGCATATTTCTTTGTGTTGCTAAGTAGAATAGGCAGCACACCCCATTTAATGTTTGCCCAGTAAAACAGACAGCATAGTTTCTTATTCCGTGTTGTCCAGTGGAACAGACAACACACCCCATTTAATGTTTGCCTAGTAAAACAGGTGACATAATTTCTCATTTTGTGTTGTCCAATGGAATAGACAACACACTCCATTTTCATGTTTGCCCAGTAGAACAGGCAACATAATTTTTCATTTTGTATTCACCCAGTGGAATAGGTGACACAACCAACCTCATGCTCACCTAATGGAAGAAGTGACATGATCCTTTTTGTGATTGCCTAGTGGTATAGGCAACCCGTCCCATTCTTTCTTCATATCATGTGCTATTTTTCATCTGTAGGAAACTGCAGGTAATAGATAGGCAATCTTGTACCTTGATAACCTTACTTTCGGTGGACTAGAAGTTTGGAGATCGAGGGAGTTCACAGCATTATAAAGCTTTCCCTCACTTGGGTGCTTTTTGGTGCGCTCTGTATGTCAGGCTCTTTCACCGCTCTACATGAAGTGAGAAGCCTTAACATACGTTCCTTATTGTTTGCATATCATGCATCATTGCATTAAAAAAAAATCATTCATCATTTTGCATAGTTTAAATTTAGGTTTCGGTCTTTGAGCGAAACCTCTGCGAGCCTTCACTCGAAGAGAGGCAGTAGTTGACACCTAAATTTTGACACATCATTTAATTATTAATTGCATAAAAATTAGGGATTAAATTTTAACCCCTAAACAAAAATATTACAATTGCATAGCATATAGTTTAGGTTCATATAGATTAATTGCATTCCGCATCAGACCGGTGGTGGCAAGCAAGCTTAAAATTCATCGCGTAAATCGAACTCGGGCACCGAACGAAACTCGGCTCACTAGGAAGGCAATGGCCGAAAATCATGGGTAAAAAGGGCTTGGTTGTCTTAATTTGAACTTAAATTAGCCTATCAAGCTTAATTAAAGAAAAGTCCGAATTAATTCAGCCCACTTAGAATTAAATAAAATTAAAGAGTAAAGCCTAAACCTAAGTCCATTAGGATTAGAAAGTCCGGCTAATTAACCTAGGGTTGCGATATAAATACACGGTTATGCGTCATAATCAAAAGGGAGCTTTCATAATTTGAAAATCAGAATTTTCAGAGAGATGAGTGAATCACTTGCGAGAAAAGAGAGAGAGAGAAAGAGACCGGCGAAGCCATCGCCACTGCCGTTCGCGCCCCGTACCCGGAGAGTCGCCCGCACCACCCGACGCCGCCTCGACTTGCCCACCACCGCGCTTCCCACCATCGTTCGTCTCCGCCCCTCCGCAGTCGCTGTTCGCTGCACCGCCACCAAAGAGCCATGTGCACCACCTGACGCCGCCTCGGCTTGCCCACCGCCGCGCCTCCCATCGCCGTTCCTCTCCGCCCTTCCGCAGCCGATGTTCGCTGCATCGCCACCGGAGAGCCGCCCGCACCGCCTGACGCTGCCTCGGTTCGCCCACCGTCGCGCCTCCTACCCCGTTGCTCTTTGTCTCACCGCTGCAAGCCGCACCCTTGTACTGCCGCTCCATCGTCGTTGCCCCGCCACGCCGCTGTCCCCGCCATGTCGCCACCATAAACCGCCGCGCCGCTGTCCCCGCCATATCGCCATCGTAAACTGCCGTCGCTCCCAACACACCGCCAATCACCATCCCGATTCGCAATCCCGATCCATTGCAAATTCAAATTTGGAAAGAAATCTGCAATCAGGTAATTATCTTATTCCGATTTGATTTGAATATTTTGTTGTCTAATTCGTGCTTATTGATATCTAATTTTACATATTTGAATAGTAAGCGTTATTTCAATTAGGATTTTTTTTTGAAATCTTAGATATCTATTACTCGTTAAATTTGGATAGAATTTAAAATTTTCAAAATCTTTTGAATATATCCAAGATATTTAAGATATCAAAATTTTTTCGAAATGTGATCAATTAGGAAAATTTCCTAATCCGTAACCGCATACATGGAAATAAATCTATTTATCAGGCTTTAGATAGAGTTATTTCCATAACAGGTATTTAGAATTTTAGGATCAATCTGTCAAGTTTCAGATCGAAACTTAATTCGAAAGATTTAGCGGTTATATTTTTTTTACATAAAAAATTTGTGATTTGAATTTAAATTCGAAAATACGAAAAAAATTTCATAAAAGAAAAGCCAAAAAGATTATATGCAATTTGAATTAATTGTTTTTAGAAGATAATGTTGCATGTTTAGAATATATCTAGATGACTTTTTTTTAATAAAATAGGACAACCGAGATTTGCTAGAAAGATAAGATAATTTCTAATTCAAATTAGGGATTAGAGTAATTTGTTTCTTAATTTAATTAGATATTATTCTAACCTTGATAATTCATTTGAGGTTGATTTTAATTTCGAATTTCGATTAAAAAAAATATAAAAAAGATTGCTCTAGAATAGGTTAATTTCTTTAGTTTAAAATTGCATGCTTAGATAATTGGCATTTTTAATTCCGAATTTCATTTGGAAAAATATAAAAAAAATAATATGCCTGTCATTAGAAATAGGTCACGTCGTCGCATGACATATAGTTTGCATGTTAGGTTGCATTAATCGCATGTCAATTTTTGCACGTCATTACATATAGGTTAACTTTCATTTAAATAAGTAAAAATCAAAAAATTTCTGCACCTTTGAACTCTAAGTCAGGATTTATCAAAATTGTCAAATTGAGCATTTTCCTTGAAATTGGTACCGAAAGGGCATTAGGGTAATCTAGCGTAACCAAGTCTCCGGATTTATAATTTCTGGTTCGTAGGAATAAAATAGTACTCCCGCTATTTTATTTAAGTTTCTAATCAACCTACCTTAAATGATTAGTTGTGACTCCCATTAAAAATATTTGCGTGCTCATAATTGGACCTAAGTTGCGAATTGATAAAGTTTGGGAGAACTCGAGCTAGGCTAGTTAATTTAATTGATACAGTAATCCATTAGCCTAAGATCGTACCACAATTTTTTTTAGTTCGCGACAACATCTTAGCTTAGCCGGTTTGTTAAAAAGGAAAAGATATGCCAACACTATCTGGAAGATTGGATTATTTTTTCTGGCCTGCATCTAGAAGGCTAGATTATTGAAATTGGTCGATAGTTTATTATCAATATGAAATATGCTCGTTCCATGCGTAAACTTTTGTAAACAAAATAAAGTAAACATGATAACCGAATTACATGCGCCTTGCTCATTTTACGGCATCGAAGAACATTTTCTGGTCATTAGATCATTGATGGCTTGCTCTGCCATATGATTACAAAAATTCCTAGCACGTGATGAGCGCGGACCACCATAAAATCATTTTTGTGGATTAAGTAAGAGATCTTCATCTAATCGGCCTTCGCTTGCTCCCCCTTACTCAGGAGAAAGCCTGTTTTTGGAAACAGAACCCGCCAATTTGGAATGATCTTGGATACATGTTATTTTCATCAAGCGATAGTGCGCGACGGTGTCGAATAATTGGCCTTTGCTTGCTCCCTCTTACTCAGGACAAAGCCAGTTTTTGGAAACTGAGCCCACCAATTTGGAACGACCTTGGACACATGTTATTTTCATTAAGCGATAGTGCGTGTCGGTGTTGAATAATTTCTTTCTCAGTTGAACAAGTTTTAGCACCACTAGAAAATAATCAATTGCGCAGCAAAAGCAAAGGATACTTGGAATCTTTATAGCAAAAGTGCTGGCCAAGATGCCGTAAAACTATCCGACAAACCCGCGACAATTTAGGCCCTTCAGTATCATTTATCTCCTTTGCTACTAATGACTATGGTGATTGGTCACATTTAAAAAAATTTTAGTATGATACTATACCAGTTACAATCGACCATCAACTGTTGAATGACATCAATCGATAAAAATAACCGACTAGTTGACAAACCTCAACTGTCGGATGGCAATTATATTACTGTACCCGCATGAAAGCCGAGAGCATCATCAAAACAAGCTGTGAAGTTTGGGCCAATTAGTCTATGATGGTGAGTGATTCATCATAAAAGTACAGAGAAAACGTATTTCTTCATATGAAATTAGTCCATGATGGTGATTAATTCATCATAAAAGAATAGAGAAAACGTGTTCCTTCATAAGAAATAAGATGAGATCTGATGAAATTTCACAATCACGGCAATATAAAAGCAAGCAATGAGGGTGAATATGATAAAAAAAAAAAGGTAAATAGCCACGTTGTTCAAGGCAGTTGTATTCATTCTTTAGCAAATGTTGATCCACTTTTCAAGACTGGATATTTTATTGAAAGCGTGATGCATGCCTCATATTAGATTTTATTCATGTAAGTATTTTGAAATTAGGTTTGTATAAGATAATTACTCACTTATTCCCTTCTTTGGACATGACCGACCAACAGTCGTCAAAAGAAAGTCCCAAAAGAAGAAAAAATCATGATAAGTTTAAATTAAGATTAATACCACGAAAAACCCTAAACTGATATACTTGTGACAATTTTATCCCAAATTATTTTTTTATCATAAAAAACCTCAAACTGGTACATTTGTGACAAATCTATCATGAACTATTTTTTTGACTAGCAAAAACCCCAAACTGGTATACATGTGACAATTTTACCCCGAACTAATTTTTTAATATTATTTTTTTATTTTTCGAATTTTTTTATTAATTTTTTTATTTTTTCTTTACTTTTTTTTCTTTCTCTTTAATCTCTGACCAATCGCCGGACCGACGACTGGCCAAAGGCGGAAGCCGGCGAGTTGAGCCTCGCCAGCGGCCGGCGAGGCTGACCTCGCCCTACAACGATGGGGTCGAGCCCTCGCCCGATCTGGCGAGGCTCAGTCCCGTCGTTGCAGGGCAAGGCTGACCTTGCCCTACAACGGCGAGGTCAAGCCTCGCCAAATCTGGTGAGGGCCCGGCCCAACCGACCTCTAGTGAGACCATGCCTCGCCAGCGGCCGGCGAGGCCCTTCCACCTCTGGTCGGTCGCCGGTCCGGTGACCAGCCAAAGGTTAAAGAGAAAGAAAGAAAAAGTAAATAAAAAATAAAAAAAAATTCAAAAAATAAAAAATCATATTAAAAAATTAGTTCGAGGTAAAATTGTCACATATATACCAATTCGGAGTTTTTTGTTATCAAAAAAATAATTTAGGGTAGATTTATCACAAGTGTATCAGTTTGGGGTTTTTTATGGTCAAAAAAATAGTTTGTGGTAAAATTATCATAAATGTATCAGTTTATGATTTTTCATGGTATTAATCCTTTAAATTATGGAGTTGCAAATCTATAATCGAATCTTTTCTATTTTCTCTGACACTTAAAATAGGTTGCGCATGTCTAGCCTCCTACGTCTGGCTTTTTCTAGGGTCTCTCGAGAAACTGAAAAAATATTTAAATTCTTTGGTTATTTCTTACGAAGTGTAACCATTCGTTAGAACTGGACTTTTGTCAATCATAACCCTCTCTCCCTCTCGTTCATTTTGTTGGGCGAGAAAAACATTGATCAGTCCATATAATTGAGGGATGACGTGTTATCAATGACAAGAGTTCAATTTTTCACCCATTACCCTTTTCCCAATTTATTTTCGAACCGCAAAGATTGGTCGAGTTTGGATAGCTCCGAACCTGTCTCGATTTGGGTCGCTTTTCCTCGGATTCCTTTTAACATAGAAAAGCTCTACAATTTGTTTTTTTGTCTTACCATCGTACCTGGTGGTGCGTTGACGAAAACAACAACAGTCACGTGAAAAGACTTGGAAGAAGCATCAGGATAAAATTAAGATAGTCCCTTGATTTGATACCCACAATAAAATAAGAAATCGAACAAAGATAATGGCCGTAGTAGACCAAACTTGCCATTTTACACAGAGTCTGATAAACTTGAAGCGGCAATCTTGGTTCAACGACAGCACGTTACTATCCATAGACGGTTACAATTTACGGGTATCCCCTAATTCAATTCTCATTCAGATACTCATCTACAGTCTTCACTTATGTTGTAGCGTAATTGACCACTCGTCATCGTGCATCGACTACTATCTTAGTTGATCACCCTTCATCGATGACATGTCGGCCACAACACGCCAATTTGCATCGGTCACCGATTTGCTAGTACTTATTGATTGCTCTATGGACAACTCAATATGAACTCATTACCAATTCATAAAGACTTAGGTTCTTTTTTAATTTCCACGGCGTGAAAGTACTTAAACGGGTTTTTGATTTGATACCCACAATATCAGTAAACCCAAAAGACAAAAAAGACAGACGAAGCGTGAGATGTCGCACAGACTCAATAAAGATGAAGTGGCAGCCTTGACTCAGCAACAGCAATCAATGGGATCTTCTTGGGTGTGGATAGCCCAGAAACCTCTTCCATGTTCAGGTCCTCCCTTGTCATGTTCTCGGGCAATTTCCATGTGAACCCATGTATAAGATTGGCCAGGCTTGTTTGAATCATTCTCAGACCGAGATTATAACCCGGGCACATTCTCCTACCAGAACCGAATGGCAAGAGTTCGAAGTCTTGTCCCTTGACATTGATCGCCTTCCCAATGAACCTCTCAGGCATGAAATTTTCAGGGTCGTCCCACAATTCAGGGTCTCTCCCAATGCTCCATTTACTCACTAGGACTCTCGTGCCCTTGGGTATGTCGTACTTAGAGACCTCACAGTCCTGGCTTGCAAAGCGATGCGCAAGAAATGCCCCCACCGGGTGCAATCTCATCGTCTCTCTAATAACGGCATTTAAATAAGGCAGGTTTGCGACGTCTGCTTCTTGGACCCATCTCTCCCTTCCGATTATGTTGTCGAGCTCTTGTGTTGCCTTGTTAAATATCTTAGGGTTCTTCAGGAGTTCGCACATTGCCCACTCCACGGATGCAGCTGAACCCTCTGTTCCACCGGCTATCAACTCCTACATGATAAGTGAAAACACGATAATGCTATTAAGAGCATCCCGGGAAGTTGAATGATACCAAATTTTGATTTTTCAAGAGACAAAACTTGATTGATAATTTTGCACAAGTCGTAAAGCAACTTGACAGATATTGTTTAATGAACAAAAAATGACTCGGTCATACTTTATTTTGTGAATGAATTGTAAGAACTTCCTCCGTATAACTTTTCTCACATCATCAAAATTTTGCCCGAGGATATACACTTGTATACAAAAATTGGAAAAACAACGTAAACATATAGGACAATATATACTGAAGAAATAACCGAGGGAAGGAATATATGGGGGCGCCTCAATATGTGGATTATCATTATGATTCTTCTCTTCAAATCTGTTTAGTATTAAGTGAAAGTAAAAAATTTTACCTGGGTCAAGGCTTTGACCCCATGTCTTTCGATCTTCACCTCAAGATTAGGATCGTCCATATGTTGCAATAGTACATCCACCATATCCTCGGCCTCGTAACCCTTGACTACAACTCTCCTTGCCTCATGTTCACCCAAAACATGCTCCAAAAACCTATCAAACTTTTTGTTCACGGCCTTCATTCTCTTTATGTAACCCTGAAAGAGACAAATAAGAGAGAAGGATTGATATTACTAATGGAAAACTTACACATTCGTTGGTAGATGAGTGATATGGGTGCTTGAACTTAATTGTGTAAGTAAACTCTTGTGCATGTCAATAATCCGATGGTGAGTGTCTATGTTATACACCGATTATAGACCTAAAAATCTAAGAGACAAACCACATCAATTAATTTCACATGCTAAATCAAATGTACGAAACTGGAAAATTCATTTCGCACGTCGATCAAATCACGTCGCTGTATCTAAATTACTACCTGCAAGTCGAGAAAATCCAGCAGAGGTATGAAATCGCCCAAGTTTAGAACACCAGTGAGCAAGAACAACTCATCAACCATCTTCCTGAACTCCTCAGCCGACACTACATTGGAGCTCTCGGACTTATCTGTGTACTTCTTCCCTAAGACCATGCGGCAGACCGCATTGAGATTGAGATCCGAAAGATGGTCTTTCAAATTTATTGACTGGCCCTTCGCCTCAAATAAATTTCTTGTAAACACCCTCATCTCCTCCACTCTTATGTACTCAAAAGATTGAAGCCTTGCGGCACTAAATAGGTGCGCAAGGAAAATTTTTCGGGCCTGTTGAAAATAGGGCCCATATGGCGACCAAGTCATGCCGGAGTAATTATAAGCCGTGTACTTGCCTGCGGCATTTTTGGGCCGGTAGGCGAAAACGGCATCGTGGGTCTTGAGAAAGGCTTTGGCCATGTCGGCGGAAGAGCACACAACCATGTCGTAGGAGCCGACCTGGAGCTTCATGATGGGCCCGTATATGCGAGATAGATCGTGGAGCGAGCGATGCAGGAGTGGGCCAATGAGATTGAGGTTTCCGATGATGGGCCAAGGTTTTGGGCCAGGTGGTAGCTTAAGTTTACGGTGGTGGAAGTGCCCGGAGAGGAGGAGGAGGAGGAAGGAGGCAGCCACAAGGCAAGCAATGCCGCATGCCGCCCAAGAAGGAGCGTCCATGGGGGCGTTATGCAGGGGTTGAGTTGTTGAGCTTTCGGGGAGGGGTAATTTGGCAATAGGAGTGAGAGGCTTCTATCTGTCCATGGCAATATATAATGATACGAGCAAGCAATGAGGGTGAATATGATTGAACTCAATAGCCACGTTTTTCCACATGCGTCTATCTTAAATGTCGGCCAGGTAATCGTACTTATCAATATCAAAACCACAAGAAAAGTTTATTACAAGAAAATTTCGTTCTCGAAGCAATGGTGTTTATGCAGCCTTATACAGTGCTGCCGCTTTTTTCTTTTATAGTTGGAAATCATAAGCCGGGGATTTGCGCTTTCCATTGTTTGAGCTCTCATTTCATTTCTCTTTAATTTAACTTCGCTACAGCAATTTAGAAACTGAATACTCTAGTGTTGACCTAAAAAGTGTCCAAGTATTGTAGTCGACCGTTTGGTCGATAGAAACCTATTTGAGGTAGAGTAGCAGCAGAAAATGGCCAAGTGTCGAGAACAATTAGTCGATATAGTGCAGCCGGTCCAAAAGAAGACTTAGTTTAATCGACAAAGGTTTCAACGAGAAATAGTCGTGGTAGTCGAGTCGATGTAATAGAGTCAAAGCAGTGGAATTGAGATAACTGTTAAGGTTGTATAGTTGATGTAACCATCGAATAATAAAGTTGACAATCTCGAATGTAACCGTTTGTAGATAAGTATTGCTGAATTATAATTGTTGATTACGAGCTATAATACCAATATTGTACTATTTGTAAAGAATCCCCCTTAATTACAGAACTCAATGTTCTTTTTTTTTTACAAATTTATCTTTATCTTTATTATTTTGCAATTTATATCGTTAGCAATGATTATTCTCAGTATCCGTAACTTTAAAGTCCTTGCAGTTTACTTTCTTATCCAAAATTAATAAAGGCCCCTAAACACCCTTTGTCAATTTGTATCGAACAATCGATTATACTGAAAAGGTATTTCATCGACTTTTCGGTAAAATAACTAGCATTGATTATGCTCAATTCGGTATCTGGTTTGATTTCAAGACTTTTCAACCAAATGAGCCAGTAAATTGTACGATTTGTTTCTATACTAAAAAACACACGAGTCTCGTAAATGTTGGATTTTAAATCATTTAAAAGACAACTTTTCAACAAATGAGTCAATCATTTGTATTTTTTTTTTGGTAAAGATGAGTCAATCATTTGTACGATTTGTTTCTAACCAAAAAAAGAAAAAACCAAATGAGTGTCGTGTTTAACGTTGCGTGTTTTAAACTTATCTAAACCACAGTTTAATTGTGGGTGAAATTTTTACGCAAACACCCATTAAGTTAGGGAAGGAAATTTGGTTAAGAGTCGTGGGTCCAACGTTGGCTTATGTGCCTTTTCGTCTGATTAGGTTTTCATGTTTTCTTCACGGTCAAAATTGGATTGCGTAAAAGTAGGACTCTCACATCCGACGATTGCTACCACGCGAACCACACGCTTTGTACCAACCGACCGTAACCTTTTTAAGTGCTGCCCCTTTTTTATTTTTATAATGAATATCATAACACGTGATTTGTGCTTTTTTGATATTTTGTGTTTGCATTTCATATTTCTTTAATTCAATTTTGTCACAGAAATTAAGGAAAAAAAATACAAAAGTTTGCCTCGTGAATGTAGTTTGCATGGGCGGTCGGAAAACATTTTTTTGGGGGAGAGAGTGCTACTAGAAGAGCAGGTACGTCAAGAAAATGCTATAATCCTCCCCGGAGCGGCGCATGCATGTTTTACAAATTAACCCTTTCAATTTTGGCGTTGTTTTTTTGTTTAATTCTCGTTGCAAGGGTAATTATGAAAATCGAAAGAGAGACCAGACCGTCAAAACTCTTCTCTTAATATGTATGGCGGAGCATTTAAGTCTATTTGGCCCGAGTCATCTGGCCTTTCGAATTCCAGTTTTCGAAGCCCCGCACGAACCGAATCCACCGTTGATCACCTAAGTCCTCTGAAATGATTTGCTCTGAACAAAGACAAGCTTGCTCTTGCTTCTATTATTTCAAACCCCGTGCAAACCATTCAGATGACTGAGGATACGAAGTCATTATAACGATACATTATTATTTCAGCCACATGTATGACTTAGAAGAAGCAAGAAAGTACTTAGAGACCGTAACATCCTTAATTTCAGTCCCTAAAAAATGGCTATGGTTTAAGTTTGGTGGTTTTTCAATCGGAACCAAATTTTTTACTCTTGTTTTGGAAAACTCAGTTTCGGATCCTTTGTACCCCTTCGTTTTGTTATTTTTATGGAGACTTTTGTGATCCGAATTTCCAAACACTTCTCTCTCGAAAGTTGTTCCAAACATCATGAAATTTTACATACTTTAATTTCAGAATTTTTGGACTTAATATGAGTAGTACGACAGCCTCATTTCCGGACCTTGTAAAACTGCCCAAAATGGGTATTTAAGTAATGTTTACCTTTTCTTTATTTTCTACAAGCTTTTCTGGGCCAATTTTGGAAAAGTTTCCTTCACAAAAATTGTTGAGAACTTATTTTTCTATAACCTATATAAATTTGGGAATTTTTCAAGATGATTTGGATTCTGGACATAGCTTACTTTGAAAAACAAGAATTCTGTTCCAGTAAACTGTTTTTAGTCTGTCTTTGAGCTACTAAAAATGGTGTTTATAGAGAGATTCAAATTTCGTGCTCTCATGAGAAATGTTTGTTAAGGCCTTGTTTATGACATATTCAAATTTGAGAATTTTCGGAGACCATTTACTATATTTTCAAGTCCAATTTCGTGAACAGTACAAAGCTGTTCGGTTTTGTCAAATTTCCAATATTCAGCATTTTCTATACGAGAACGTTGGAATTTTGACTTAATATCTTCTGGTGATTTAAAGTACACATTCTGAGCTTTCAAATGAGACATGTTATGCTTTGATTGGAGGTCGGGCCAGGGGGAAACCGAGAGAGAGAGAGAGAGAGAGAGAGAGAGAGAGAGAGAGAGAGAGAGAGAAGCAAGCTTGGAATTGGATGATTCTAGAGAAGTCAAAACTTGAAGCCCAAGTTTGGAAATGAATGGCCAAGAATGAAGATTGTTCAAGAAGCCTAATTAATGACCTTGACTTTGGAGTCCCTATCATGATGACATGCCTCAATTGAGCTTGGATTTTAGAGACCCCTTTCATAATTACAAACATTAATTGGCCAAGCCAAGGGAGCCGAACTAGAGGGCCATTTGGCCAAGGGGAAAGAGAGAGAGAGAGAGAGAGTAGCCATGAGAAAGGGAGAGAGAGAGAGAGGGCCAATGAGAAGAGGATAAGCATTGGCCTCTTCATCATTTCTTTTGGCTTAAGTCTATTAATGGCATTAAATGAAGGCCATCATGAAATTTGACTAAGAGGCCTTCTCTTATTGGTTTAGTTCTAGGGCTTTCTAGGGTTTCTAGTGTCTTCCAAACTCTCTATAAATAAGACATTTCCCCCCCCCCTCCTTCCTTCTCATCTCACGCCAATCTCATTATCTTCTTCCTCTCCCTTTTTGTTTCTTATTTTCTCATCTTTTGGCCCGAGAAGCTCACGCCCAAACAAATCCCGAACCGGCCCGTGTTTCTCCTCGTTTCTACCCAAGAACCCACGGTTTGGCCTTCGTAGGCCTAGGTTTGCTCGGTCAAGCAAGAAGAAAGCAAGGAGAAGGCCTAAGATTTCCCGAGCTCACCCGTCTCTAACCCATCATCTAGTTTTGTTAGTTGTTGTGTAAGTAAACTTCCTAATATCGAGAAAGGAAGTTGTGATACGTTGTGACATAGTTTACTTGGACTGTTTCTCGGTCGTTTGATTGGTTGTAGTTAGTTCATTTCTCGATTCAATCATGTTTCGTGTTTGAGGTTTGTTTTGGAGATAGAACCGAGACTTGAATGGCAAGGTACACATGTTATAGCCATGCTTGATGTTCTCTTGTATGAACCTTGCTATTGATCCGCCATCGATGCGGGTGCGGTAAGAGCCGACTTATGCTAACGACGATCCCCTCATCCTCGCTTAATATTAGTAGGTTTACTTACTGAGTCTCCCCGACTCATCCCCCGTTGTTTCCTTTTCAGGTCTGAAGAATGGTGTCTCCACCGACCCGGTTCGGCAACCCCGTGGAAATAAGAGCCGAAGTGCTCAACGTGATAGATGCTCGAGAAGGCCGAGCCTACCGCCGGATCACGATGTATGTAATGGTCGATGAGGGCCTAACGAACTTGGTGCCTGTTGACATCTAAATTTTGGCACATCATTTAGTGGTTAATTGCATAGAAAATTAGGAATTAAATTTTAACCCCTAAAGAAAAATATTAAAATTGCATAGCATATAGTTTAGGTTGATATAGATTAATTGCATTCCGCATCGGGTCGGCGGTGGTAAGCGAGCTTAAAATTCATCACGTAAATCAAGCTCGAGCACCGAACGAGACTTGGCTCACTCGAAAGGCAAGGGCCGAAAATTACAAGTAAAAAAGGCTTGGTTGTCTTAATTTGAGCTTAAATTAGCCCATTAAGTTTAATTAAAGAAAAACCCGAATTAATTCAGCCCACTTAGAATTAAATTAAATTAAAAGGTAAAGCCTAAACCTAAGCCCAATAGGACTAAAAAGCCCGGCTAATTGACCTAGGTTTGCGTTATAAATACATGTTTATGTCTCATAATCAAGGAGAGGTCTTATAATTTTCAGATCAAAACTGTCAGAGAGACGCGCAAGAGACACACGTAAAGAGAAAGAGAGAGGGAGAGACACCGGCACCGCCTGCATCACCACCGTTCGTGCCCGCTCCGCCGCCGCGCTCACCGCGCCACCGCTGCCCGTGCCGCCGTACGCCGTTACCCGTGCCGCCGCACGCCACTGCCCGGAGCTGTCTGCACCGCCGCTGTTCCCGCCTACACCACCGCTGTCCCGGAGCCGCACCACCACGCCGTGCCGCCGGACGCCCCTTGCCGCACGCCCAATGCTGCTGCTACCGCTTCACCGCCGCGCCGCTGCCCCGAGCCTCACTCTTGCCGGACGCCCCATCGGACGTGCCCGCCACCGCCGCGCCAGACTAGTGACTGATCGAAGACATCGCTGCCCTGCCGCGCCGGACGCCGTTGCACCGCCACTGCCGCTACACACCGCCGCTGTCCTGACGCCGCCGCTCCCTACGCCGTGCCGCCGTTCCCAACGCACCGCCGGTCACCATCCCGATCCGCTGCAAATTCAAATTAGGAAAAAAATCTGCAAATCAGATAATCATCTTATCCTGATTTGATTTGAATATTTTGTTGCCTAATTCGTGCTTATTGATATCTAATCTTACATATTTGAATAATAGGCATATTTCAATTAGGATTTATTTCTTTTTTTTGAAATCTTAGATATCTATTACTCGTTAAATTTGGATAGAATTTTCAAGATCTTTTAAATATATCCAAGATATTTAAGATATCAAAATTTTTTCAAGATGTGATCGATTAGGAAAATTTCCTAATCCGCAACCGCACATACGGAAATAAATCTATCTATCAGGCTTTAGAGAAAGTTATTTCCATAGCGGGTATTTCGAATTTTAGGATCGATCTGTCAGGCTTCAGATCGAAACTTAATTCGAAAGATTTAGCGGCTATATTTTTTTTTACTAAGAAATTTGCAATTTGAATTCAAATTCGAAAATACAAAAAAAAAATTCATAAAAAATACCAAAAAGATTATTCTAGAATAGGTTAATTTTGTTAGTTTAAAATTGCATGTTTAGATAATTGGCATTTTTAATTCCGAATTTCATTTGGATAAATACAAAAAAATAATATGCCCGTCATTAGAAATAGGTCACGTCGTCGCATGACATCTAGTTTACATGTTAGGTCGCATTAATCGCATGTCAATTTTTGCACGTTATTACATATAGGTTAGCTTTCATTTAAATAAGTAAAAATCAAAAAATTTCTGCACCTTTGAACTCTAAGTCAGAATTTATCAAAATTGTCAAATTGAATATTTTTCTTGAAATTGGTACCGAAAGGGCGTTAGGGCAATCTAGCGTAACCAAGTCCCCGAATTTATAATTTCTGGTTCGTAGGAATAAAATAGTACTCCCATTATTTTATTTAGGTTTCTAATCAACCTACCTTAAATGATTAGTGGTGACTCCCGTTGAAAATACTTGCATGCTCATAATTGGACCTAAGTTGCAAATTGGTAGAGTTTGAGAGAACTCGAGCTAGGTTAGTTAATTTAATTGATCTTGTAATCCATTAGCCTAAGATCGTATCACGATTTTTTTTAGATCACGACAGCTCAGCGACTCCACTGGGGATTACTTGAATTTTTTTGAAAATTTAAGGAGGACTTAGGCCAGAAAATTTTCATGGAAAAATCACTCGATTTGACAAAATTTGATTGAATTCTCATTCTTAGGTGTTAAATGGTTTTTCAGGATGGGAGTTATAAGGGGAGTAGTGATTGGCTAACCCTTTGTTTTGCAGGTTTGGTGGATTGGAATTTGGTTTAATTTTCGTATTGTTGAAGTGGTGTTTGCATATAATTGTTGAGCATGATTTACAGTATTTGCACTACACCACACACAACCTGTGACCGAACCTGGATCACATCCATAGTTCTAAGATGGTATTTAGATGGTTCTTTAACCTTCACGATAAGACTTTGCTAAAGGTTATCCCATTTGGATCCCGAAAATTTTTTCAAAAAGTGGCTCAAGGGTTGTCCTCATGCATGTGAGGCTACAACGCATGGAGGTTGCCCTTGTCGATCGAACCAAGCCGAAGTGATTGGATCTGACCGGTCATGACTATTGTATGCGAGGCTGCGACTAGTCATGATGATTGTGCGCGAGGCTGCGACTTGTCGTTCCGTTTATCATTTCATTTTTGCAAAAGCCTTTAGGGTAGATAGATTAAGATTTAAACTCACGATTCATGTGCATGTCTCTGTGATTGACATTTTCTCCCCAAAGACGGTAATTTCTCGAGCTTTATTTTTGGTTTTCTTCATCTTATTTTGAGTTAGTCCTTGACTTAGGTTGAGTCATTTAGCACGTGGTCTATATAAAAATGGGTCACCTCGATATCCGTTTTGTGTCTATTCCGAAGCTGGAGCTCAAGAAGTTATGGAGCCAGTTGAAGCTAGATGGTTAGCAGTACGTTCTCAAGCGCATTGGATTCATGCTGCCAATCCTAGACATAGATGTTCAGAGTGGGATCATACAGGCACTCGCTCATTTTTTGTGCCCCGAGACAACCACATTTGTATTAGGAGGTAAGTTTGAGCTCACACCGACTCTGGAAGAATACAATTTTGCCATTGGAAAATCGATTGAGTTGGATATAATCAAACCACCCATTAAGGTAGATCCTGTGATAGTGCTTGCTGAATTTTTGAATTTGACCAAAAAAGAAATTGAAAAAGTGTTAAAAGGTAATTGTCAAGCATGCCCGCTATCTTTTCTTATTGAATGTTTTGAAAATAACTCCGTCCTCATGAGGTCTAAGATTTTTATCTTAGCTTTTTTCGGACTCATCATTTTTCCATTCCGTCAAAATGCTATTGATCCAGTGATAGCTTGGACGGTAAAACAAATATGTGGTGGAGTTAGTTTTATAAACATAATTCTGGCTGAAACTTTCATATCTCTGACACGATTCAAGAAAGGAAAAGATAGAGCTTTTCGAGCCCCGATTGAGCTTTTACAAATATGGCTTTTCTCACACCTTTCTAATTTGGGGAAAATATGACTGTATTTTAAATGGGCATGACTGATAATCCTATTTTAAGGTTCAAATAAATACAAGATCAGACTAAGAGTTTGCACTATACATAATGGGTCCATCTGTTCAAGGATTCGAACTCTAAGATTTTCCTTTGGCAAGCTGTGTAGTTTCGGGAGGTTGAGGCTCGACTATACCATGGCGATCAAAAGCTCATACCTTTGATGGGCATTTATGGGGGAACCTGCTATCAGACCCTTCGAGTTACACGTCAATTTCAAGTTCTACAGGATGTCCCACCTCCACTCAGGCCCAATGAATTTCAAGTCCAGTTCGAGAAGGGCGAGTCCTACAGAGTCGAGCTTAGGCATCATTCTAACACTTGGCAGAAATGTTCCACTCAGAAGCTGATTTGGCCCGCAGATGAGCCCACCGGAAAGATGAAGAGTCACTTTGCCATGGCCCGATACGTTCAGTGTCATACCATCCCTGCTGAGATACTCCCGAAGATCCCAGTTGTGACAGTACGGCATACCCTTCAGACCCAAATCAAAATCAGCGAAGAAAAGGCGATAAAGGCCCAGGATAAGGCAGATGCTCTCGCTGAAGAGAATGCACGATTACGGCGCGCCTTGAAGGCTCATTCGTCTATAGATCACAGGGCCTCTAAAAAGAGGAAGACCGTCTGATTTCTTGTTTGGTTTAGGGATTTTTTTTCTTTCTTTTTAGGATGGAATGTTAGCTTACATTTGTATTTCATGCTATTGATGTTTTCTGGTAATAGATGTCGTTTCTGAACGATTTTTATAAGAATTCTTTTGAGACATTTTCCATTTTGAGCAATTCAATGAAAAACGTTAAGCTATAATTTATAAATTTTGGAATTAGCCCAGTTTTTATTGAATAAAGCAATTTGGAACTTCGGGATTTACTGGACGAATCGGTATTTTAAAAGAAATTTTCATCTTGAGAGTCTAGAGGATGTCATGGACCGACTCGTTATTCTTACTTATTGTATTTATTCGATCATTACTTTTTGCAGGTAATTTGTCACAGATTCTCTCCATCCTCATAATACTCGATCGGTGACCAAAAGAATGATGGCCAATCAAGCCGAGATTACAACCATGATTGACGAAAAGCTGAAAGAACACATGAATACAATCAATGAGCAGATCACGGCTGCCATGTCCAAAATGATGAGTGAACTCATGGCCAAGCAACAGCATATCAATGCTGCCTCTCAATCGGAGATTCCACCTCCAACTCGTCAAGGCCTCCGCCTTGACAAAACTCCTGCAGTAAACACCAATCCAACCTTTCAACTGGATAATGTCATTTTGACTGACACTAGTGCGTATCCGGCGGCCCCTGTTCTTCATTCACCCCCTAATGATGAGAATGCCAAGTTGCTGGCTAAACTCGACCAGAGGTTACGTGAAGTGGAGGGAACTCAAAATGTTCTGCCTGTTAATTTGTCTATCTTTGGTCGGGTCCAAGTGCCCGATAAATTGAAGATGCCAGCCTTCGAAAAGTATGACGGCACCTCGATCCCAATTCAGCACATCAAGATGTACCAAGGGCTCATGAATAGATATGTTTCTAACAGACCTCTAATGATCCAAACTTTCCAAGCAAGCTTGAAGGATGCTGCAATGAGGTGGTATACTAACCACCAGATCAACCGGAAGGACTCATGGGAAGAGGTGGCGAACCTTTTCATCAAGCACTTCAAGTTCAATCTCTATGTCACCATTACAAGAGAAAACCTGGAAAGAGCTGAGCAGAAAAAGGGCGAGACTCTAAAGGAGTATGCCACTCTCTAGAGGAACATGGCAGGACAGATCATGCCTGAACCCTCAGAACGTGACTTAATGAAGTTGTTCGTGTTCACACTACCGCAGCCGGTTCGTTTACGAATGTTAGTAACGGCCGCCTAATCTTTTCGCCAGCTGATAGCTATGGGTGAGGAGATTGATTTCGGGCTTAAGAAAGGATGGTACAGTGAGTCAAGTTCATCGGGCAAGAGATTTACTAGTAAGAAGGACAAATAGCATGTCCTTGAAGTCAACATGACCTATGTGTAGAGAACGCCAGCTCAGGCCCTGAAACTACAATTTAGCACCCAGCAGACAACCTCTTATGGGCAGCAAGGCCAGCAGGACCCACGCCAGCAGTGCAAACCTCGCCAGTTCACTCCGCTTCCTGGGACATTATCTCAAGTACTGGCGGTGCTAAGGAAGAAGAACTTGCTGAATTCAGAGCCACAAAGATCTAACGCTGTTGGCTTTGTAAAGTATGATCTATCAAAGAAATGCGATTACCATAGAGGTGAGGTAGGGCATTCGACAGATGATTGCCAAGTGCTCAAACATCGAGTGCAGGATCTACTTGAGACTGGAGCGTTTGCACTACAACCAGCTAGTAAGTCCAATGTGCAGAACAATCCACTCCCTGATCATTCGAACAGTGCAAATGTTGTCCTTGGCCCAGGAGTCAAGCAGGTTCAAGGTTTCAGGATCCCTTTCGAAAATATGTTCGATTCTTTAGTCTGAGCTGATTATGTTTCGACTGGTGAAGTAGTGTCATTCGGTGAAATAGAAAAGAAGGTGGATGAGCTAGTAAGAGAGGGAATGATTGGGACAGCAGATGAATTCGGGGTAGTGGCCATTATATCTCAAGTCATCATTGACTAGAATGAAGAACTCGTAAGGATGACTGATGAACAAGTTTAGTTGGATCCTGACATGCCCCTTCTCAAGGACGCCTCTGACGACGACCTCGGGATCATTATACCCTGTGCTTCGGAAGTATTGGTCCTGGCATCACCTCAGCCCTATGCTTATGAAAGTGACAAGATGGTTCTATGGTTGTGAGACGTTGATCTAAAGCACAAGGTTCAGGACCTCTTAGATACTGAGGCATCAACATTTCGTGCTTCGTGGCTCTGCCAAGGCCGAGATGATCTTCTCATAATTCCAAACATCCAGACCACATCTCCGAGTCCTGCAAGAATGATACATGAAGAGAAGGAGGTGATCGACACCCTGGGGCAACCGAGCGACAAGTTCGACTACTACGTGAAATATTCAACTCTCCCGAGCTTCTATATTGACTCGAGTGATATCGTCCCCGATGGATGGGGAGGTATGGATGATCTAACACCTCCAGTGACAGAAGATCCTGATGATGCGATGGAGGGAATCACTGCTCTGTTCAATAACATGCTCATTGGAGCTATCAAAGAAGGATCGTTGGATGAAATGGGCACTCGCCCGCAAGTAACACCTTTACTTTTTTCGCACACTCCCTTGCGTGGGAATTTCTATTGCTTTCTAGAACTTGCCCCGGCTCGGGAGCTACTTTTTAGGATTTTTCATTTCTATGACTTTATTGTCCCAGTTTCCATTCCAATAAATATAATTCATTCGGTGATAATTAATGAAATTACAAATTATTTTCATTTTTTGAGGACATGTTGAGGTACATCAAACCAGCCCGATGATAATATCCAACTGATAAAAGAAAAATATAGTCCAAGGAGAATTCTGAGGCCTGGCCTTCTTCATGCTCCCTTGTGTTAAAACCTTTTTGAAAAGAATTTCAAAAAAAATTCAAAAAAAATTTAAAAGAAGAGAAAAATTTAGGAAAAAATGCAATGTTTACCCCTATTTGTCCTTCTGAATCCCTTACTTTATGTTTCAGGGACAATCTTATGACACGTGAGGGTATGGGAACTATCTAATCTGATGAATTATGTGCAGCCGAGCTTGATCCCAATGACACCGACGAACTCGACAATTCCTCAGACATTCAGCATGATCTAGAGCGGCATGAAAGGCCCAAAGTCCTCACATCATACCAAACTGTCATCGTTAACCTGAGTGATTCCGGAGAACCCAGAGAAGTGAAGAGAAGGGCAAATCCCCCTGAGAGTGAGACGAAATGCCCGATCCAGTTGCCGCATGAGTAGGTAAGTCTTTCAACCAAAAAGTGCGTCAATGACACTTCAAGATAAATGATCTAGTCCTGAGGAATGTACTCCCGGTCTTTCCTGTTCCCGAAGGCAAATTAGCCCCAAACTACATCGGTCTATATGTGGTTAAAAAGGTGCTTTCCAGAGGTGCCCTGGTTCTGGCAGAAGTGGATGGTTGTCAGTTCTCCACTCCTGTTAATTCTGATGCTGTGAAGGTGTATTACCCCTAATAAAATCTAACATTTTACAGCAAAAGTTTTCGAGTTTTGAATTGCAAACATCTCACTGATGAATAAATGGTTTCAATCAATTTCAAGTTAAGATGTTTGCTTTGGCTTTAAATTCTGCATGGTTACTTTGTCGGTCTGCATCATCGACTTCAAAAGGGAAATCTATTTGGACAATCTTATAACTCATGTAGAATGAATTGAATATGTTGAATGAGGTACATCGGGATGATAACAAGCAAGCCCTGTCCTATACATAGTCCCATGCACTAATCCTCAGTGAGTCAAGTAGAAAAATTCCATGTCTGCAAGGTGAAGAGTTATCTCGCAAAAGGTACGGCGACCGAGATGACAAGAGGCATTTCATTTCTCTACCTTAAACACTACAAGCTGTCCATTGATTCGCCACTTTGAGCTTAAACGCTTGGAGAAATCCTTTCAAATTACCCATGTCAAGAACCACCCCACTTCGGGGCAAACTGGAGGTAAGTCAGTATCATAAGGTGAAAAATGAGTAGAAATTTTTTTTGCTCTCACTTACATCAATCTTCGAGTGTTGCTTTTTCAGATGAATTCACACGAAAGTTCAAGTGCCTTAGGATGACGAAGAGCATTTCTTTCTTTATCCTATACACACTTTATCTTTTGCTAAGCCTAATTGAGCCTGCAAATTCGTTTCTTGAACCCAGTTGGTGATCATCCCCTACACTGGGGCAAGACAAATGTCATCATTGTTCGAACAGCATATTCGGAGCGCCGATAAAAGATGAAGACCCTTGAGAGTCCAAATGTCAAGTAATTTGGTAAAAACAAGCCAAAGTGTGGTTGGTCAATATATGCATTGTAGACAGTGTGTGTCAAAAAAAAAAAGGACAAGAAAAAGTAGTATGCCTAGTAAAAGCAAGGCCAATGCCCCTAAAAAAAGGGGGGAGATCTTTAGAAAAAAAAAATGTCAAGATATGGCATGTCAAAGTCATAAATCCCAGTAGAGCAGTAGTTCTACAATTCTCAAAGGAATCAAGTGACGAATTCTCGAAACCAATAAAGCATCTACCGAGAAGACAATCCATGGTGAAGAAGAAGACCGATGATAATGCCAAGATGATCGCCAACATATTCACCCCAATTATACACATTTTGAGCCTAATGATCCATTCATTTCTCAACCCATGAGCCTAGCTTACATTACGTCCCTTGAAAAATCTCTTCAGATTAGGGCACTTGAACTAACGTAGAGTTTTAGATGTTTATAAGCTTAGCTCGAAAAAGTGCGAGCAAATACGGAGTATTTCTCTCTATCTCATTTTGCAGGGTTCTTGACTTGTAAACCCGGAGACAATTGCGGAGTATTTTCTTTCAATAGCCTTGACTCGAAGAGTCCCTTTTGCTAAGCCATTGACTAAGCCCACGTTATAGTCCTGACAAAGACCTCTCAGATTGATAAGGTCGTACCACTTGCGAGAATACTCGGACCCTTGTCCACATGATGAATGTGAGATAAAGTGATTCCCATAAAATAGCCACTTTTCGATGAGGATGAGAGAAAGCCCTTCCAGATTGAAAGTCCCTCATTCGACATTTTCAAGATATCTGCTTGTGAATCCGGATTATCTTGTCATGATTCTTCCCAGTGAAATTTTGTAATACCGACTCGATAAAATCGTCATGCATGAAAACCAGTTGAATTTATAATGCATGAATATATGCGTCATTGATTGCCCATGAATGCATATTATTTGTTGTTTATAACCGTGTCTAGCAAGAGACACACCCTTAAGAGTCAGAGATATCACCAGGTAAGTATATCTCTATCCCTTGGATGTTTGTGACTATCCAGGTATTCCTAACCTGTTCGAGCAATTGTCAGGTCCCATGTTTAATCATTTTATTGCAATCTCTAGATGCCTCTAGCAATATCCAGGCATCTATTGATCAAGCTTTTTCAGGTACCTCTGATGATATCCAGGTACTTTGTTAAAGAACCCATGAGCATTCAGGATAGCCCTTTGTTCATCCAATTGTTAAGTGTCCACGACGATATCCAGATGAAGCGGCCAAATCTTTACGAATACCTATGGCGAGGTATAGGTATCTCGTAAAGGTCGGAATATCCTCCTGATCTCGGAAAATTCCCCTGTGTTGCACCTACGATGATAATTAGGTGCAGCGGCCAATCTTTACGAATATCTATGGCGATGTATAGGTCACTGAAGTCCATCAACATTCATGAAGCAACATCTTTGGAACAAAGCCCATGTGATTGTCAAATGGTACAGAATCAGAATCATGCCTCGATTTACTTTACCACTCCTATAAGGTAAGTGAATTTAGGTACGTCTACTAATTATTCTTCATTGTTTCTCTCTTCGGAATAGGAGACATGGTCTCTCATATGTTCACCAAGTGGAATAGGTGACATATCTCTCTGTGTTGCTCAATGGAATAGGCAGCACACCCCATTTAATGTTTGCCCGATAGAACGGGCGACATAGTTTCTCATTTTGTGTTGTCCAGTGGAATAGACAACACACCCCGTTTAATGTTTGCCCAGTAGAACATGCAGCATAGTTTCTTATTCCGTGTTGTCCAGTGGAATAGACAACACACCCCAGTTAATGTTCGCCCAGTAGAACAGGCGGCATAATTTCTCATTTTGTGTTGCCCAGTGGAATAGGCAACACACCCCATTTTCATGTTTGCCCAGTAGAATAGGCAGCATAACTTTTCATTCTGTGTTTATCCGGTGGAATAGGTGGCACAACCAACCTCATGCTCACCCAATGGAAGAGGTGATATGATCCTTTTCGTGATTGCCCAGTGGTATAGGCAACACGTCACATTCTTCCTTCATATCATGCGCTATTTCGCATCTGTAAAAAACTACAGGTAACAGATAGGCAATCTTGTACCTTGAGAACTTTACTTCCAGTAGACTAAAAGTTTGGAGATCGAGGAAGTTCACAGCATTATAAAGCTTTCTCTCACTTAGGTGCTTTTTGGTGCGATCCGTATGTAAGGCTCTTTCACCGCTCTACACGAAGTGAAAAGCCTTAACATATGTTCCTTATTATTTGCATATCACGCATCATTGCATTTAAAAAAAAAGGAAGAAAAAATATCATTCATCATTTTGCATAGTTTAAATTTAGGTTTCAGTCTTTGAGCGAAACCTCCGCGAGCCTCCACTCAGAGAGGGGTAGCTGTTGACACCTAAATTTTGGCACATCATTTAGTGGTTAATTGCATAGAAAATTAGGGATTAAATTTTAATCCCTAAATAAAAATATTAAAATTGCATAACATATAGTTTAGGTTCATATAGATTAATTGCATTCCGCATCGGATCGGCGGTGGTAAGCGAGCTTAAAATTCATCACGTAAATCGAGCTCAGGCACCGAACGAGACTTGGCTCACTCGAAAGGCAAGGGCCGACAATTACAAGTAAAAAAGGATTGGTTGTCCTAATTTGAGCTTAAATTAGCTCATCAAGTTTAATTAAAGGAAAGCCCGAATTAATTCAGCCCACTTAGAATTAAATTAAATTAAAAAGTAAAGCCTAAACCTAAGCCCATTAGGACTACAAAACTCGGCTAATTGACCTAGATTTGCGTTATAAATACATGTTTATATCTCATAATCAAGGGGAGGTCTCTTAATTTTCAGATTGGAATTTTCAGAGAGACGCACGAGAGACACACGTAAAGAGAAAGAGAGGAGGGAGAGACACCGGTGCCGCCTGCATCACCGCCGTTCGTGCCCCCTCTGCCGTCGCACCACCGCTGCCCGTGCCGCCGTACGCCGCTGCTCGTGCCACCACACGCCGCTGCCCGGAGCCGCCTGCAGCGCCGCTGTCCCAGAGCCACACCACCACGCCGTGCCGCCGCACACCAGACGCCCCTTACCGCATGCTTGACGACGTTGCACCGCCACTGCTACCGCTTCACTACCGTTGCTGTCGTCGCGCCGCCGCCGCTGCCCCGAGCCTCACTCTTGCCGGACGCACCCGCCACCACCGCGCCAGACAAGTGATTGATTAAAGACACCGCCGCTTGCCGTGCCGCTGCCCCGCCGCGCCGGACACCGCCGCAGCCGCTGCACATAGCCGCTGTCCCGACGTTGCCGCTCCCGACGCCGCGCCGCCTTTCCCAACGCAACGCCGGTCACCATCCCAATTCGCAATCCCGATCCACTGCAAATTCAAATTAGGAAAGAAATCTGCAAATCAGATAATTATCTTATCCTGATTTGATTTGATTTGAATATTTTGTTGCCTAATTCGTGCTTATTGATATCTAATCTTACATATTTGAATAATAGGCATATTTCAATTAGGATTTATTTCTTTTTTTTGAAATCTTAGATATCTATTACTCGTTAAATTTGGATAGAATTTAGAATTTTCAAAATCTTTTAAATATATCCAAGATATTTAAGATATCAAAATTTTTTCAAGATGAGATCGATTAGGAAAATTTCTTAATCCGCAACCGCACATACGGAAATAAATCTATCTATCAGGCTTTAGATAGAGTTATTTCCATAGCGGGTATTTCGAATTTTAGGATCGATCTGTCAGGCTTCAGATCGAAACTTAATTCGAAAGATTTAGCGGCTATATTTTTTTTTACTAAGAAATTTGCAATTTGAATTCAAATTCCAAAATACAAAAAAAAAATTCATAAAAAATACCAAAAAGATTGTTTTAGAATAGGTTAATTTCGTTAGTTTAAAATTGCATTTTTAGATAATTGGTATTTTTAATTCCGAATTTCATTTGGAAAAATACAAAAAAATAATATGCCCGTCATTAGAAATAGGTCACGTCGTCGAATGACATCTAGTTTGCATGTTAGGTCGCATTAATCGCATGTCAATTTTTGCACGTCATTACATATAGGTTAGCTTTCATTTAAATAAGTAAAAATCAAAAAATTTCTGCACCTTTGAACTCTAAGTCAGGATTTATCAAAATTATCAAATTGAGTATTTTTTTTTAAATTGGTACCGAAAGAGCGTTAGGGTAATCTAGCGTAATCAACTCCCCGAATTTATAATTTTTGGTTTGCAGGAATAAAATAGTACTCCCGCTATTTTATTTAGGTTTCTAATTAATCTACCTTAAATGATTAGTGGCGACTCCCGTTGAAAATATTTGCATGCTCATAATTGGACTTAAATTGCGAATTGGTAGAGTTTGGAAGAGCTCGAGCTAGGTTAGTTAATTTAATTGATCTAGTAATCCATTAGCCTAAGATCATACCACGATTTTTTTTAGGTCGCGACAGTTTGGCGACTCGGCCATGCGGACGGGAAGCAAGGAGGAGATGTGGATGGAGTTAGAAGCAAGAAGACGAAGTAAAGGGGATAAAATCATCCAAGCTGAGTTTTGCTATTCATAGTGCGTGTGAAATATGTGTCATTTTCCATGGTCCGAAGGGCTTGTTAAAACATGTTTGCATGCACTGTAAACATAAAAGTTTGCTCATGATGTTCCTTGTTTTATTTCCGCTGTGTGAAGTGGTTGTGATTGTCCCGAGATATGTTTCTGTTTATATGTAATGAAAGATAATAATGAACGTAACGTCACATGAATGACCCCGAGATGGGGGCGTTACAAAGACAATTTTTTATTTGATACCCACAATAACATTAGGGCTGCGTTTGATTGTCTAGATTCGAATTAGGATAGAATAGAATAAAATAAGATTTAAAATCCTCCACATATCTCCAAATTGTAAAAATATCCTCTCACATGTTTAGTGCAACCTAAGATAAGATTTCAAATATTTGAAAATAATCTTTGAAAATCCGCAACCAAAGAGAGAATGAAAATCTTTGAAAATCTTTCTCATTTGAAAATCTTTAAAAATTTTAAAATCCCATCTGTGACTTTGCTCCTCCTAAGACTCAAACCCTCTCAACCACGTCCCTAGGAAGTGAACCTCCTGAGTATGACGTCTCTTGACCGACACAAGTTCACGTAATTTTGGGACAGCCTCATGAAGAGCGAGAGGCACTTCCTGTGGGTCGTACAGCCGTACTCCACTACCGAAGAAAGCTGCTAAGAGAGGCGATATCGGAGAAGGTGTGCATCATGGAATGGGCCCGCAAGAGGAGGTTTCGCACCACGGTGCAGGTGGAACTCGACACTTGAGAGCGTGGTCACCAAGGAGCTAATGATGTGTCAGCCGTTTGTCGTCAACCAACAGGTGAACAGCCGTCTAGTGAATCATGCGTGAAAGGTCGGCTCAATGTGAAGGACTTATGCAACTGGGGTGGAAATGATGATTTATGCAAACTCGGCATAACGACCATCTTTAGACCCCTTTTCACCCTTACTAGTTGGAACATGATTGTCGACCGGCGGTGATGACCGGCATGGTCGGAGGTGATGGTGATCGTGCAATGGTCAGAAGTGACGATGATCGGTAATTTTAGTGATCATCCTCGGGCGAGCAGTGCCGACGAATCACTATACAAAACATCACTTTATCACTCTGTTTAAAGATAAAATATAAATTTTCAGTTATTTTTTAATTTTATATCAAATCTGGACTTATCCCATCCCCTGGGCCGGATTTCATATCCGGATGTATCCAGGTTTATCCGGTCTGAAGAACGTCACCAAACATCGGATAGGATAATCTGAATTCAAATACAGCTATCAAACGCAAACTAAGGGCTTTGTTAGCGTAATAGTATTTGGATTATTTTTAGAATAACAGCATGTTATGAGTAAAAAAATTTTGAAAAAGTGGATCCCATAATAATTTTTTATTATTTGTTATTAATTTTTTGTGGTCTAAAATATTATGTTATTTTCACGGTGAATTAAAAATAGTGACATAAGCATTTCTCTAACATTAAACCCAAAAGGCAAAAAAGCAAGACCATAATATACGAAACGTGGGATGTTATAGAGATTCAATGAATATCAAGTGGCGGCAGTGACTCGGCAACAACGATCAATGGGATCATCTTGGGCGTGGATAGCCCAGGAACCTCTTCCATGTCCAAGTCCTCCCCTGTCATGTTCTCGGGCAATTTCCTTGTGAACCCATGTATAAAACTGGCTAGACTTGTCTGAATCATTCTTAGACCGTAATTATAACCCGGGCACATTCACCTACCGGACCCGAATGGCAAGAACTTGAATTCTTGTCCCTTGGCATTGATCACCTTCCTAATGAACCTCTCAGGCTCGAAATTTTCAAGATCATCTCACAATTCAGGGTCTCTCTCAATGCTCCATTTACTCACTAAGACTATCGTGCCCTTGAGTATGTCGTACTCAGCGACCTCGCAGTTTTCATTCTCGTGCCCTTGAGTATATCATACCCAGCGACCTCGCAGTTCTAACTCTCGTGCCCTTGGGTATGTGGTACCTACCATTTACTAATATATGTGACACTATTCAACAAGAAGAAACTCGTCAAAGGGTCATGAATATTGAACCCAAGCCAGGGGGAGAACTGGTAGAGAGTTCGGCTAACCAAACTGGTGCTGGCACTCATTTTAATGGGGATAAAGAGAAAGGCCACGATCATAATACCAAGTTTTATTGTTCCCATTGCAGCAAAGATGAGCATACACAGGATCGTTGTTGGGACCTGCATCCTTACTTGTGACCTAGTAAAAACAAGGACACAAATAAGACTATGGATCCTAAAGATGCCAGTCAGGTCACTACTGGAAATTTTCATACATCTTTGGGATATGGCTCAAACTTCTGGTAATGTTTTTGCCTTATCCGCATCCTCTATGAACTGTTTTATAATTGATTCGGAAGTAACTGATCATGTGCGCAATAGTTCTCAATAAAGAGGAGGTTATATTAATTCTTACCAAGATCAAGGCCTTTACCCCCATGTCTTTTAATCTTCACCTCATGATTATTGATTAGGATCACATATTGCAATAGTATATCAACCATATCCTTGGCCTCAACCACTGGGGGTTTACCCCAGTGGCCACCGTTCTCACTTGAGAATGGGGAGGTGGGGAGTTCGAATCCCCACTTTCGCGGGGGGTAGAGGTGGGATCGCGTAGTTAAGATGTGGGTTTCGGCGCCCACACCCTGCAAGAGGCGGAGCGCAAATCTGAGTGTGTATCGTGAGAGAGAGATAAAGTAAGATCGACCAAAATATATACATATATATATCCTTGGCCTTGTAATCCTCGACTCCGACTCAACGAGCCTCATGCTCATCCAACACATGCTCGAAGAACCTATTCAACTTTTTGCTCACGGCCCGTCATTCTCTTTATGTGACCCTATAAGAGAAAATAATCCAAGTAAAAAAAATGTCAATTCACGCGTTCAAATTTATAGGAATTTCGAAATCCATTTTTGCACATCAAAATCACATCACATTATGACCAGAGGTGCGAAGTAACCTATATTAAGAGCCCCATTGAGCAAGAATAACTCATCAAGCATCTTCCTGAAGTCCTCAGGTAACACAATGTTGGAGATCTCGGACAGTCGGACTTGATCACACCATGAGTAACATCCGAAAGATGACTTTTCAAATTTATCGGATGACTATTCGACTCAAACAACTTTCTCATTATTTAGCGCCCTCATCTCCTCCACTCTTATGTGCTCAAACGATTCAAGCCTTTTAGAGCTAAATAGTTGAACTAGGTAAACCTTTCGGGCAACTCGAAGGTTACGGAGACCACAGCACGCCGGAATAACCGTATGTCGCCGGAGAGAGAAAAAAAAAGAGGGGGAGAGAGACGTCGCCTGAGAGATTCGAACTCTCGCGGGGAAACCCCATGTACTTAGCAGGCACACGCCTTAACCACTCGGCCAAAGCGACGCTCGTTGCAGTGTATGTCCATAGGCATTTAATTTGATATGTCCCAACAAGATCACCTGCTCAGATAGGGCACAGTGCAAAACCTGTATTCAGTGAGATTGGGCTTAAACGAGGACGATGGATGTGGTGTAGCCCACTAGCGGTTTCTATTTTTGAAGGCCGAATGGCCCAAACGTCTCCCTCGGAACAAATTCTGGCCATGGTGTTTGAAACGTGAAAAGAGGAAAATTTTGGTGCTATATTTCTAGTACGTCCAGATAAAAATCCGGGCTAACTTACCCAGTTCTATGGTTGGGATAACTTTTTCGAAGACAGAAATATATCTTTTCTATAATCCAAGGTCAAAGACCAGTAATTAGCAGGCTACCTGAAGGGATACTACTAACACAACAATCGACCGTCATGACCTCCCACGTAAAAATGCAGGAGCTCTATTTTGATTGCATGTGAGGAATAGCGATGGCGGCATGTGGCGCTCCTGGTGACCACTGTCTCTATGGTCATCCACCCTTGGTGGCCTCCCGGTCATCGGCGACTCTCTCTGGATCTTGGTGAATGTCTCCATCTGTTGGTCGCGGCCGATTGCCCTTTAACTCTATGTAACTCTATGTAGCTAAGGGTTTTCGCTCATCATAGCTGCTCCGTCTTTGGCAACGAATTGCGCATGGGAGTAAAAACAGCGGAATGATCTTCTGGAAAGTCATCCCTGGGACAAAGTCAGGGTACTCTCAATTTCAAGTTGGCCACTCCTATGTTGTTGATATACATGCATTCCTCTGTTTTTGCTAGCCAATTACCCGAATTAGAATGATTGTGAAAAAAAAGGTCACGCTTCTCGGGAAGCTTAAAAAGAATCGGTAAGGAGATGACTCGTCATTTAAAGTCAACAGGATCTATCATATTACCCGACCTCAACATTTTAAAAGACGAGTGATTGCATTGCAAACTGTTTTTGCCAATTGAAACCGCATCCAACCTCGAAATATTGAAGGCCAGTGAACGCAAGATTTCCCTTCCCCAAGTCCAGTCCACCTCATTTATTTCAAAAACCAACCACTTGAAGAACATCTTCTCAATTTTGATTTTTTTTTTACCACTTAAAAAACACGAGTAGATGAATAATTTTTAATTAGTTTAATAATGACATGTGCTTGAAAATTTATGTTGATAATGAAAATATTTTGCGGTAATCCGCCTTTCTAAGCCTTGAAATGATCAAGATTAGAAAAGTCTGTTCCAAAGGAGAAAATATTAAGCAGGCTAGTCGTGTCACATAGGCGGTAGGACACTCATAGGCGGTAGGATACTCTATTCAACGGTAGACACGTGTCTAGGTGGCGTCCACTGGTCAATCTCTTTGTCTTTTTCACCGTTTTTATTCTTTTTTTCTTTTTTCCGTTTATTTTCCCTTTGGTCTATGGCCAGTACTCGGCCAAGGCCTGAAACCGGCCATAGGCAAGGGTTGCTCTTCTAAGTCTCGTGAGGGCTTGACCCTCGCAATCTGGTTGATGGTCGCCCTTGTCGAATCTGACGAGATGAAAAATCAATAAGTGGACTGACAACGGAGGAGGAGTCATCGATAAAGAAGTGATCAAATAGCCATATGGTATTGAAGGTGTCGGTGGAGTTGGCGGCGAAGCTACAGTCAATGCAGAAGGATATTGCCCACACGAAGAAGAAGAAGTGGATAGGAGGAGGAGCAGGAGGCAAGAGGGAGGGCCCGTTTGGTTCGGCTTTTCAAATGCTACTTGAGGGAATGCAAATACCTTTAGGTGAAAACCACTTGAAAAAATGCAAGTGGTGTTTGGTAAAAAAAATATTTGAAAGCCACTTGGGAAAATGCAATTGTGTTTAGTAAATTCCTTTTTACAAATGGGCTTTGGGAGGTTTTTTTTTTAAGTACCCTTCGCCGGCTCCGGTGAAGGACTACGGCCGCCGACAAGCCAGATCTGATGCCGGTGGCTATCGCCCGAGAAGGCCTGAGGTCACACAACCTCAGGCCATCACCACTTGGGTCGCGCGACCTCAAGTGACGGTCGCTTAGGGTTGCATGACCTAGGTAACGGGGACTGGGCGGTCGCGCGACCTCAGGCGGCCATCACTTGAAGTTGCGCGACCCAAGCGACAACAGCCTAGGTCAAGCAACCCAAGCGACGACGACCTGTGTCAAGCAACCTAGGCGCTAGGCCGTCATCGCCGGGGTCGCGCGACTTAGGCGACGGCACCTGGGCGGTCGCGACACCCAGGCGACGACGCTTGGGCGGTTGCCCGACCCCAGGCGGCTGTCGCCTAGGTCGAGTGACCTCACCGGCCCCTCGACGGTCGCCATAGCTGACCACCCTAGCCGAGCACACTTTGCTGAAATTTTTTTTTTGGAAACAGTCAACATTTTCGGAATGCCAGCTTTTTGCTTTTTGGACTCAGAAAGCTGAACCAAACGGGGCCAGAGAGAGAGGAGCAAACAAAATCTAAAAGGTGGGCCCCATTCGGACAAGTGATTATTAATGAGTAGAGTGTCCTACCGTATATATGACAAGAGTAGCCTACCTAATCATTTCAAATTGTTGATTTTCTCAAAACTGATGGAACAATTAGGGACCACCCACCTAGGTAGCGCCGCTGAAGCTGGTGCTCTTCCTTTCGCAAAAGGTTAAGCGTTCGAATCCCGAGCGCCGCAGGGTGACTTAACCGGTGCACATGTGTGGTGGCTAACACGTGTCGCTCCCAGGATTTACCTCCCAGTTGTCGGCCGTGCGGGGATTCCCTAGGTTATCAAAAAAAAATTGAACAATTAGGGCATCATTTCAAATCCTTATTTACAGTATATTTATTTTATTGAAAACTTCTTGTTTCCGGAAAATACTCGCAAAGAACTCAATTTCATAGAAAGTGAATTCTAGTACTTGCTTGTTAGCGCTGAAAACAGAGTTTAGAAATTAGGTTGTTGAAAATTGCACCAAAAGGCCTAAACAGTTTGGCCTAAGATGCAATCACTAAAAGCTGATGCCATACGCGCGCTCTCTCTCTCAATTATTTTATTTTATTTTTTAAGAAAAATATTAGTTTCTTTTTTTCTTTTTTGAAGATAGACTTATTTTCTGCCGTGGCTCCACATATGCTAAAAAAAAATGAAAAAACACCACATCGAATTTCCCATGGGCCACATCAGTATAAATGGACGAGCGATTGTTTCGAAGGACTTTATTGCACAAGATTCAAAACCATGCATGGATTGATAGCATATTCTCAAATGTTCAAAACTCTATTGCACTTTAGACCAGATACTTCTCCTTCTTAATTTCACGATATTTCGATAATAAGTGAGGTAAAAGCAATAAAAGCAAACGATATGGGACCTAAAACAGCAAAACTTTCAAAACTCACGATCTCCTTGTTTTATTCGGGTGTCGCAACAAAATAAAGAACGAATTTCGCGCATCAAATTAGAGAAGAAACATGACAAATTTTTTTGGTTTTCAAAGTACTCGTTCCCAAACGACGGCCCAAAATGTCATAAGATATTATGACCCTATCAAGCATGCTTATCATATTTTGCGCAGATAAGGTGGGCCCACACCAAACCCAATCCAATTATATGATTTGACAAATAGGATGATGATGAAGACGACGACGACGACGATGACGATGGACCCAATCCCAATCCACAAAAGCTACATTTACAGTTCCCCACACGTGTCTCCCTCTTTTCGTTTATACAAAAGATTCACCCTTTCACGTCACCAAAATCCCTCACGACTCTCTCTCTTCCTCCCTCTCGCTCGCCCTCTCACTTCCGCCTCTTCTTCTTCCCCGTTTTGATCGCCGGAGGGAAACCCCGAGCTCGCAGGTAACCATCGCCTCCTTCGACTCCCTCTCGTTTCCCCTCTTTTGCCGGACGACGACGACGTCGACGCCCGCCGATCTCGCGGGGCGGCGTGTTTCCGGCCGGGCGGCGGCGATTGACCGGCGCTCTCTTTGGCGTTGTTGAAAACAGGGCTGTGCGGAGGAGATGAGCTGCGCGAGGAAAGCATACGACCTCCTCCTGAGGGAGATCGGTCTCGGCCCTCGCAACTTGGGCTGCTACGTCAATGGCGCGTGGAAGGCGCATGGCCCCGTGGTCGCCACTCTCAATCCCGCCAACAATCAGGTGCCCCCCCCCCTCCCTCCCCTCTCTGCTTCTCCGTACGCGCGCACCGGATATCGTGGCGATCGCGATGGAGCTGGTGCTTGAAACAATGGCGCTTGATCCTTTCGGTTATCTCTTCGCGGATTGCGCTGGCACTTTTCTTCTTTGGAAACAGAGTGGGATCGTGCGGTCTTTCTCTTCCTCGTGCTTGTGAAATTTTCCGAAATGGTTAACTCGACGAGACTGGTATTATCGCGTGTTAGATTTGGCTGGTGGGATTTGTCTTCGACTCGATGGCGCTGTTCGCCTCTAAATTCGAAATCTCTAAAGGGCCGAAAACGGACCTCGGCATGCTTGTACGTTGCGGGACGGTTTAGTACTTGGACTGCATTGTCCCGAGGGATTGGGATTCCATCTGGTGTTGCTGTCGCTTTTGGGTGCCGCGACTTCGATGCTTTGCTACGCCATCGTTGTGTGATAGCTTTGGCTACAGTAACTATTCATTAAACGATAAGGCGACGTGCTGTGATGATTTCTATTATATATGTTTAGGAGTGAGTATTTTGTCTAAAGTGAGAAGTGAGAGTAAGTCCCTTATTTTATTTTATTTTTAATTCTTTTATATCTAATAGTTTCTTTTCAAACAATTTGGTCTAGATACCGCGATTTCAGACTGCCATTGTCGCTTTTTTTCATTTGAGAGTAAGAACTTGTGTGAATTTTGATAGGTTAACTCCGTGGTTTAGAATAATTCGACATCTCCGCCATGTGATTTCTAAAATCAATTGGCATTTTATCTGGTGGGTTTTGTACTTAGGACCTCTTGGGTAGATATCAAAGAAGCTCTTATCCACAATGCTGAAATGCATTGACATGGCAGAGCTCAGGGTTGTAAATTGTTGCGGTTGAGCCTATGGTTGATTTTTGGATGCATGTGTTTGTTTCTACCCCGTGTTATACAACGGAGCATCAATGAGGTTTATAGAAGCAATTGAACTGAATTTGGTCTCTGCATAAAACGCTCATGTCTGTTAACTAATTTCCTGTTATTGTAGATTTCAGATAATTGTTTTAAGACGGGATCTACTGTCTGTGACGCGTGAATTTGATATAGGTAATTGCAGAAGTTGTTGAAGGATCCCTTGAAGATTATGAGGAAGGCGTGCAAGCTTGCTTTGATGCAGCAAAGATATGGATGCAAGTAAAATCACCATCTCTGTCTCTCTTTCATCCAAAGATATGTCTGATCTTTTCAGATATGCGACTGCCATAGGGCATGAAGTACTTGCATCTTTAGTTGTTTTTCCCTTGGATATCTGCATGGGAAATTCTTAACAGGAAGAAAATGCCATATATTTTTAACAACCAATTTGGTACTTCATTTCAGGTACCGGCCCCAAAGAGAGGTGAAATTGTTAGACAAATAGGTGATGCATTGAGAGGCAAACTACAGCCACTTGGTCGCCTCGTCTCACTTGAAATGGGAAAGATACTTCCTGAAGGAATAGGGGAAGTTCAAGTGCGTTATATGTTAACAAATTAAATTCTCTTCTGTGTGTTAAAAGAAAAAGGTCTCTTCACTAGATCTATGTCTGGCTTTTCATACTTATACTTTTCATCCATTCATTTGTCAGTATATAGTCTTTGGTAGCCACTTTGGGAGCAATTGGTGGCGTATCAGATAGCACGAGAGGAGAAACACGAGAATCTAATGTTTAATTATTTTGGCAGATGACATCAACTGTATTAGGGCTCATGATTTGTTAGTGTTGTGGTTCCATCGTGTACAATAGGTCTTTGATTACCCAGGTATATATAAGACGCAAATGGATGTGTTGCTGCAGAAGCGAGTGGCTCATGATCTATGAAATTAACAGGGTTGACATCTTCGTTTCAGTCTCAATGCTATTCCTCTTGCCTCGTTATCTGTCTCTTGATTTCCTGTGCATATCTAACGCTCTGTAGACCACAGTAGAATCCAGCTATATGGCTCTACATTTGACATGTTTCGACTATCTAATACTGTGTGGACTATTCTATATCAAGTTAAATGGCTCTACATTGGCTGGTTTCTGATCCCATACGCATCATGCTTTTCACAGGAAATCATCGATATGTGCGATTTTGCTGTGGGGTTAAGTCGGCAACTGAATGGATTGATCATTCCCTCAGAACGTGAGCTCAACTTTAATATCGCTGTCTGCAAACTGATGCTAGTTATGATCTTAATTTATGAAGTCCAGGAAACCATCATTCATTTCTTTGTTTTGTAAATTGAACTCAATTTTTTGTCTTCAACAGCTTAGAAGAGCTTCTCTAGGTTGCGATAACATTGTACTGCAAAAATAACTCTGCATGCATTATTTGCAGGTTCTAATCACATGATGATGGAGGTAAGCTTCGTGATCTTACCTTGGAAGTTGGTGTAGTGCTTCAGGATGCTTCACTAATAACTTTGCCGTATGTGATATAATTGGACAGATGTGGAATCCTCTTGGGGTTGTGGGTGTAATTACAGCTTTCAACTTCCCATGTGCAGTGCTTGGTGAGCAGTGTTTCTTGTTTTTCTAAATTGGTGCTCAGAGTCTTCATCCTTCCAACTTTGAATGGACAGAAAATGGAAAAGGAGTACATTTAGGATCCATCCTGCTATTTCAGTCCTGGAATATTTTGTATTCTATTTAGTTGGGTTTGCCCTGGACAACGCCCTTGGCAAAGTGTTTGATACTGCTGAGGTTAGATCATTTAGGCGTAACTAGTGCACTAAAGAGAAAAATAAGGTCATTCAAAGTCAGCCTTAATGTACTTGATGTTGAAATGTGGAAGGTTTACGGCTTTAACTACTTAGAATCTTCAATAATTTTCTCAGTCAATAGGCTCATATCTATTAGGTGCACCATCTAAAGTATTTGGGCTGACTTTTAGTGATGGATTGGATTGATGATTAACTTACCCATGAAGAACTAAAATTGAAATATACCTTGCTTGTGACAATGTCCACATACTGGATCGATGCATGGCTAAGCATTTTGTGGCTATAGGAAAGGTGGACCCGTGAAAGGCGTGTATACTTAGTTTTTTCTATCAACGACTAAATTTGTGGTGTGTCAAATTCCACAGATTTCATTCCATACATACTTTAAGACTTATTTTGTTGTTGTAATCCAGGCATTTGCTTTTAACTAACTTTTATGCTGCTCTTTCTTTTACGATATTACATTTAAAGAATTTGTGCTGAACATTTCCGATTCTCCTTTTTCATGCATTTTTCCTTTTTATGTTTTCTCTAGGATGGAATGCTTGCATTGCACTTGTCTGTGGCAATTGTGTTGTTTGGTAAGAGCTCCAATTTCTTTTTTATCAGTTGTAGAACCAGGGATCCAATTTCTACTGCTAATCTATGCGTATTCTAGACTACAAGTGTGGACTTTAGAATGTCTACATTAACTGAAGTTGCTATGCAATTCGCTTGGCATTGTTGGTTATTGCTGTTATTGATTCGTTGCCTGAATACTCTGCCCAGCTTCTGGTCCTTGGTGCGCACATTCTTCAACAGCCAGATTTTCTCGATAGCTTCCTCTTGTTCATTTTTTCTACAATATCCAGCCTGATTTTTTCTCCGCCTACTGGTATTTGCCAATTAACTGTGCCCATAGTTTATCTTGGTTAAATATATAGATTTTGGATAACTGGACGGTTCTGATGATGGACTGCAGTTTGTGTCAAATCTGGGGTTTCAAGACATGTCTTTGACATGAATTGATCAGGAAGCAACTGCAGTCATTGTTCTCTCCTACTTTTTGGACAACAATCACCATCTTCATGTGTCCTTATCTTTATGTATCTTCAATGAAAATTAGCTTTATTTTGTTGAACATCTCCCAAGTCGGATATATCTTTTTGCTGGTCACCAGTTTATGAAAATTGCTATTCAATGTCATTATAGGAAAGGTGCACCAACAACTCCGTTGGTGACTATTGCAATGACGAAGCTAGTTTCTGGTGTTTTGGAAAAGAACAACTTACCTGGTTCTATTTTTACCTCACTTTGTGGAGGGCCTGAAATTGGTCAAGCAATAGCTAAGGATACACGAATCCCTCTGGTTTCCTTCACCGGAAGTTCCAAGGTACTACTGTATTCTTGCTGTATTCTCTTCTTGCTCACTTATTCACAAGGTACCTTTCTCTTTAGTTCCCTATCAGAAATTAAGGTCCACTAGTATATTTGATTCATTATTTTATGTTCTCCTCTAGTAGAGCTGGAATGTTAAACAAAGCGATTCATCCCTTTCTCTAGGTTATTGTGCGGGTTGATATTCTCAGCTCCCAACATGATATGATCACATTTATTTTGGTGCTTATTTTTCTTGGGTGAAACCTGAGATCATTCTTTATAAAAAATTTATTAGTTTGTTCGTACTCATCTACAGGTTGGTTTGATGGTTCAGCAGACAGTGAATGCAAGATATGGTAAATGTTTGCTAGAATTAAGTGGAAACAATGCTATAATTGTTATGGATGACGCAGACATCCAGTTAGCTGTTCGCTCTGTTGTTTTCGCTGCTGTTGGCACAGCTGGTCAGCGCTGCACAACATGCCGTAGACTGGTATTTGAGAGCTTTTTGGATTCTTGCAAATATTTTGCTGTAGACACCCTGGAGTCAATTTAAGACTAATACTACGTATGCTTGCTTGCATTGAAGCTCCTCCATGAGAGCATACACAAGAAAGTACTAGATCAACTTGTTGACGTATATAAGCAAGTTAAAATAGGGGATCCTTTAGAGAAAGGTACCTTGCTTGGACCATTACATACTGCTGCCTCAAAGGAGAATTTTGAGAAGGGAATAGAGATCATTAAGTCTCAGGTACATATTATCTTTTGACTCTCTTACCCACTTTCAGCAATGATCTCAGCATCTGTGTTGGTTATCTTCTTCTACAACTACTTTCGCAACACCTGCAGTTTAAACCTTTGTCCAATTGCTACTTAGAAGGAACGATGTAGCTCTTTATTTGCTGCCTGATGCTGAAGCTCTATGTGGTTGGCTATTTGCAGGGAGGGAAGATCCTTGCAGGTGGCTCGGTTATAGAGTCCAAAGGCAACTTTGTGCAGCCCACGATAGTCGAAATCTCCTCAAAGGCTGCTGTTGTTAAAGAAGAGTTGTTTGCTCCTGTCCTATATGTCATGAAATTTCAGGTATCTCTTTCAGGATAGAAGATAATTTTCTGTTGAATTATCTAGACATTGTCCATTTGCAGTATGGTTGTGATTAAACTCAAGCATGTGTCTCTGTCATGCAGACTTTGAAGGAAGCAATCGAGATAAACAACTCTGTATCCCAAGGACTAAGTAGTTCCATTTTTACCCGCAGGCCAGATGTCATCTTCAAATGGACTGGGTATGTATTTGAACCCCACTGATGTAAATTTTGAAGAAATGCCTTTATTCTATTTCTTACTGTTTCCTTTTGAAGGTATTTATATAAGAAAATCTACAGAGCACCTACTAGTATTTGTGAAGACATTATCTTCTTGTTCCGTCTGATGTTCCTGTCGAAGATTTTGCCATCATTCTTTATCTGGCCCTACAGTTTTAATATGTCTGTTGTGTACATTGCAGACCGCAAGGAAGTGACTGCGGCATTGTAAATGTCAATATCCCAACAAATGGAGCTGAGATAGGTGGTGCTTTTGGTGGTGAGAAGGCAACAGGCGGAGGTCGTGAAGCTGGGAGTGACTCGTGGAAGCAATACATGCGACGATCAACTTGGTAACCTCTGATTATCCACATATGACACCGTGTTGTCATCTTCTTTTCAATCAACCTGAAAAAGTGCCCATACTTCGCAATTCAGTCTGACCTATGTTAATTTTCTGCACAGCACAATCAACTACGGGAGTGAATTGCCGTTGGCACAAGGGATTAATTTTGGCTAGTCAATTCACCCAACTGGTAAGCACGTGAGGTTTTTGCACCTTGTTCGCTGTAGTGGACTTGAATTTAATTTTATCGGCCTGTTCACTGTTGTGCCATCTTTTACATGCAGGATCTTGCTTTGGGGGCTTAGGCTGTTACCGAGTTCGCTCCTGTGAACGAGTTTTCCGGTTACAAAGAGCTCTTTGCCTAACTGTAAGAAGACAATAACTCTTATTGAAATAATTGAATGGTTTTCACCGGTAGCAATTCAATAAAGAAATTCCCAATTCGGAGTCCTCGTTAGTTGGTGTACTACGAAAGGGGTTGCTTACTCTGCCTTCGTGGAACTCGCTCGCAAACTCGATTTTCCAAGCTTAGAGTGCAGTGTGCGATCACAGTCGAAGACGCTACTAGATCAAGGAAAACTTATTTGTTGTGGTTGATCGTAACATGAGTGAATCGGTTGTCTTAAAAATAGTCCGTTTGAAAATCTTGGACATCTTGTCATGACAAATTCCGAAAGAATAAATTATGTACGCTTGAGGATAGCTCAAATTTACGCTTGTGATGACAGTGGCGCAACTGTCATACCTCGTTAGGTATGAATTGCCTGGAGCACACAATTGGTGTGCTTAAGACACTAATGCATTTTTGTAATTTTGAGGGTTTTTGTGTTCTTTTGTATTGAGTGGGAGGGGGTAAAACGGAGATATGAACCTTGAGTAGTAAACCCTCGAAACGAGGAAAGAACTTGATTGTAGGAAAAATCGATGAACACGACGAGACTTTGACCGGAGTGGGACTTGACTGCGGTCCAATCGTCTGCTAGTCGATGAGAAGACCATGGGCTCTATCCTCAGAAGAGCGAGGATTGTGCAGTATCAGTGATGCGGTTAATGTCCCCTCCACTCCGGTAGCTCTTTGCCATGGACTTCCATTGGATTCTTGGTGTATGTTAATAGGTAGCTTCATCAAAGTAAGGACTCGGCGGGCCTGAGGTCCAGATGAGAATCAAGATGGAGCGTTTTAAGGACATGCTCAGGTTCAATGTCCCCTCCAGGCACATGAATTCCTCTCGATGAGGGGGACCTCTTCCATTTGCTTAATTTCATGTCTTTCGTCAATATAAAAATTACCTACTTTTATCATCTCGTATTGTGTAAAATCAAATCAACTCAGGTTTCATTGCCCTTAATTGGGCTCTGGCAACCCACCTGCGACATTTTTTATTGGCAAGAATCCACATTTACCCTCCATTTGTCTAAAAACCAAACATTATAAACAGAAAGAAGTTGTTCTTGTGGTTTCCAATCAGAAACGGCAGAATATAATTTAAATATGCCATAACGTAGACTTAGCATTATTTCTTTTTTTTACTTGAATTGTCACTTCCAAAAGTCATTAGCACATGAGAGGAGTCCTTTTGGTTTCTTCAAGGTAAGACTCTCTCTATTGTAGTTTTTACCAAAAAAAAAAAAGACTCTATTGTAGAATTCCCACAGCAAAGGGCAAGGATAAACGATAGATAAAAGATTTGGATTAATACCACGAAAATTTATAAACCGGTACACGTGTGATAAATTTATCCATAAATAAATTTTTTACCACGAAAAATTCCAAATTAGTACATTTGTGACAATTTCATCCCAAATTAATTTTTTGATTGCTAAAAATCCCAAACGGGTAAATTTGTTTACCCTATGTTAAATTGGATTAATATTACGAAGAATCATAAGTTGATACACATGTGACAAACAGAAAATGAAACCCCAAACTAGTATATCAGTCAACTGTCACGTGTCATTCAATTCAGAAATTTGACGGTAAAATTTAACGGAAACTAACGGAAAGTAAAATTGTTATAAATGTACCAGTTTTTTATTTTTGATAATCAAAAAATTAGTTTGAGATAAATTTATCATAAATGTATTCATTTGAAAATTTTCATAATATTAATTCAAAAAATTTTATTGGTCGTGTCAAATCATGTAACACTTTTGTTCCTGTGGTCAATAGCCTACGTGGCTACTATTTAATAAGATAAACTATCCATACTTATTTAGCTAATGATGTCATCCCACCCGGATAGAGCCAAATTGGCTTCGCGAGCAAGGAAGTGCAAAAAAAGCAATTCTGTTACGACAAGATAGGCATATTCGTACAACTTGCAGAAGCTTCCTCCAATAATTGTCCCCACCAGCTTGGTCCTAATCATGACAATTCTTTCCTGCATTTCCTATGGAAATGCCCGCATCACAGGAGATTACAATTCGAAAGAGGTCAAGAGCAAGCGATCCTGTGATTGTAAGCCCCCCATATTATAAAGGGTTTTGTTGGCAAGAAGCGTTAAGGACGCATAAGAAATTATTGGATTAGGTGACAGCTGCCTTTCTTAGGGAGAAGAAGGAGAAGAAGCAGCAGGTGCCATTGGTGGAAGAATGTAGCTGCAACCATGCACGTTCGGGTTGGTTTAAATCAGATGCACTATTTCTTTGGAAACTAACCACCAATTTCAAAGACGAAACCCTGCATGATTTTCACTAACAAATCTGTCAAAAATTGTCAGCAAAAAGAAAGCAAGAAAGAAAGAGAAGTGATCGTTACAAATTGGTGGTTATTGTGTTTTAATTTTGATCATGAATTTCAGTTTTCCCTCCATATTGGTTACCGACTTCAATTTTTCAAAATCATTTTGATTTGATGTTGCTGGGGTTTAACAGCATATGTGTGTGCCTTCAATATTAGCAAATGAGTATGTGTTTTAACTCCAGAGAGATGACCTCACCATACATATCTTGAGAGGTGAGACAATTCTTTTTTCCCTCCAACACGACACAGACGTGGATGCATCATATCCTCCATATCCCCCTTTTGAGCACCACTAATACAGACACTTGAAAAAACAACTTGAAACTGAGTCTGCAGTCTCAGTTGCTGAGGACAAAATGGAGGAGCACTCGACGCCTCCCATCTCAAGGACGGGAGGAAGACAAGGCATGTGCATTTATGTACATAGTATCTGTTTGTAGGTGTTGAGGGAGATGGAGTGTTCCATGATCAAACAAAAGGAATGGGCCACACGCTGTCTCCTGTCGAAATTATGCGCTGGAAGCTCATTCTTGTCTGGCACTGCAAGAGAAGCCACACCACAGATGAATTTGTGTCTGCTGTCTCCAACTCAGTCTTATCTTGCAAATCTCTGTCCACTTGCTTGCCTCTCCGCTCTGCTCAGTCCATCCTGAACTCAGACCAGTGATCAGATTGTCCAAATTCTCATGCTGCTGCGTCTGCTGCTCGCCACACCCACATTATTGCTCACCACCTTACATCACTGCTTCAATGAATCCATTGAAGGAAAAAGAAAAAAACTCCAAACTTTTTTTTTTTCCATTTTTCAGTTACTGGAAGATTTCTGTGACCGTAATTTTCCCAACATTTGTAGTGATTCTCGAGTATTCACGAGAATAAGTAACGAGAAACACTATGGCATTAAGGATTAGTAACGCCTAAAAGTATCCACTGATTGAACCATAGACACCACTGATTGAACCATAGAAAGTGTCGATGACATCGAAGTTCTTGGCCAATCACATGCACCTTCATTCTTTAAGGCCAGGGTCAGCATCCTACCTAGATTCTGCAATTGCTGCCTGACTTAGACGAAGTCATCTAAAACCTACTGACGAATCAATAAATGGCGCTAAACAATGACTCACGAGGCATCGCACTGTTTTCTTTTGTCTCGGTATGATCTATTATGCACACAGAATCCTTCTTTTGCTCCTTTCCTATCATTGACTAGAAAACTGGCTCAACCAGAGCACCTAACCCGCAGCGTGAAGAATCAGTACACAACTGGACAACCATAGTAGGTTTTTTCTCCGATGCATTATTCGACAAAAAAAAAATTGTTCTCTTGGCCTTTCGAGACCCGTGATATTCTCTAGCCATATTTGGAGAATCTCCATATTATATTGTCATCCAGTGAAAGGCTTCAGGGACAGCGCACGAGAATGGCACTCCCCATCAGAACCAAAAGCAGGCTTCTCCTTTCCTTTGCATCATTCAAAAAGCAATGTCCTTAAAGCCATCTTCGAATCTCAAATAATAAAAGATTGAACCGAGACGCGTGCTAGGTAGATCAATCAGTCACGAGAGCAGGCACCCGTAACATATTATCAGCAAGGATGACCGGCATTCCATTTTCAGGTTCTGGGACATTATGCAGAGTTCAGTATTCGAACTTTTACTTTTTCCTTTATTAAGCTCTAGATATATTCCCAAATTCTGGACTAGATTTCGGTTATGACCTCAGGAATGGTGAGAACTTCACATTAGAAAATTAGAAAAAGCCTTCTAGATGACAATAAAGTTTTGCAAAAGATGTCCGGTTGTGGCTACTTGCAAAAAGATTCTCCGAAAAAGTGAAGCAACCATGGTAAGTCCCTTCCTTGAAATCGCGGGCATCAAGCACCTTATCATTCCGATTACCTAATAATTCATTTAATTTGACCAAATAAGCATAAGAACAATCCGATATCAAGTCATCGACAAAAATCAAGCGAGACGATCGATGAAACCGAGAGATGCCAAAATCTTCTAAAGAGAAATTAGATTTTCCAGTAACAAAGAGAACTTTTGTATTTCACGATAGCGACTTCTGTAACAAGCATCTATCCTCGATTCTTTTCTTTTTTCCATTATTTTGTGCTAGAGGTGACCCTTGATGCACCACCTTCACCTCTGTTCCATTTCCATTCTGCATGTGTCCCAATCAGCTAGTTAGAGTCGAAAAGCAGCTTTCCGAGCGAGTCAATCCTGCACCGGCCATTCCCGTCTCTTTCCTCGTCGGGCTGCTTGGGGTGGATCTCGATTCCAAACTCCGCCTCAGAAGTTGTCTCATGGCGGATATCAAGTGCACTGTAGGATCCGGAGGCGGCTCCGAGGACTTGAACTTCTTGCAGAAGTTCATATGCCTGGTCATGGCCTCTTCAGTGCTAACAAGCCTATCAGTCCTTACAATTTCATCTTTTATGGCTTCCCCGCATAGCCCGCATATCCATTTACCGTGATATCGTTCTCTGATGCGTTCGATATACGCGGGCGTGCATTCTTCTGTCAACCCACAGCAGTCGCAAATGACGAATTCCACCTCAATTTGAGCTGTGCCCACGAGTATGGCAGATGGTTGAGTCTCTGGGGCCGTCATCACCAAAGGGTCGCTGATTATGGTTGCAGACATGGTTAACAACCCTGTGATCAATGTAAAAAATCAGTTGAGACACACACAGCACACCACGAAATCGAACCAATATTTAGTTACTTCTGCTGATTTCGAGCCTATTCTCCAGCTATGCATCAAAGATGGAGCCTCGGAAAAGGTGATTATGGGAAACTCGTCCCATTTGAGTTCCCAAAACGTTTTCTTTTCATGCTCAAATTGATCGCAGATATAGCTTAAACTGAAAGCGGCAACGAGACCGAGTCGCATCGTAATTTTCAAAGCCAGGACATAGAAGGGATGGAAAAAAAAAGAGAGAAAAACAAAAAACTTTTCTTTTCTACGAAGAAGAAGCCGTACGCTTTCCACATTCTACAAAGTTTCAGAAAACGTGTTTGGTTCACGCAAACGAAACCATCTACTCCGCGGTTCCCACGTCCACGATCAATCAATCGGAAGCTAAAACGAGGGGAAAAAACAAAACTACTCAACCTCCATTTCCCCTCGACTACCCTCGATCCAAAAACAGCAAACACCCACTAGGACCAGACCCAAAAACCGAGCTCGCGATCGAAGGAATTACCAGCAGAAGCAAACCGAAAGAGAGACCCAAGAAGCCGGCGCCCGGCGGCGCTTCCTCCCTTGTCGATGCCCAACCTCCCTCTCCGCTCCCAGCGAATCAAAACCCACCTCCCAACTCCTCCTCCTCCTCCTCCTCCTCCTCCTCCCTCCGGTTACCTCTCTTTCTCCCACTCGCCTTCCTCGATCGTCTCTTCCTCAGCGACGAGAGCCCCGCAGCAACGCATCACAACCATTTCAAACAAAACGAAAAGAAAGAGAAACGATCGAAGCTTCCGTGCGCACGCCCCCACACGCACACGCACACACCAACGCGAGCGTTTCCTCAAACACCCTCCACTTCCCGAAAATCCCAGAATCACACTGATCAGAACGAGCGAGAGAGACAGAGAAACTGAGAGAGATTTTGGGGGGTTTGCTTAGTTCTCGCACGCTTGGGAGCAGATGAGAGATATATGAAGGAATGAATACTAAGTAGTTCGTACACAGAGAGGGATTTTAGAGAGAGAGAGAGGCAGAGAGAGGAGTAGAGGGAGACTCAATCGATGATTGGAGCCAAAACTTTTTAAAGAGGAAGGACGGGGGGTGGGAGTTTGGAATACTTGTGTACAGTGTGAATCCGTACATGTACGCAAAACGTGTTTCGCTGTCCAGCCAACTCCGGCCGTCCGATCCCTCCATCCCGCCAGCTACCGACCCTTTGTTTGTTAGCTGTTGTGGGAACGGAACGGAACGGGGAGGAGGGGCTCTTCTTTTCCCCTTCGACAGGATAAAAGTCAGAATATGATATGTTTCATCCTATCATGTATTTGATAGTGATCCAGGATAAGATAAAATCGGATATAGACCGAATATAATCCGGATAAAAAAATCCGAATGAGAAAGGGGTGGGATAGACCCAAGTAGGATTTCCATAATGCCTATTTCTCCAGAAACGCTACACTCCACTCGCCGTCATCTTCATCCTCACACCTTGTGCGCTTTCACCAGAAAAATTTCTCGACTTTTTTTCCTTCGCTAACTCCTTTAGACCCCGTGAACAGCAAAAAAATAAAAATAAAAATTATCCTATCCGACTTTAAATCTATAGTCTACCAAATAATAGACGGGATATGAAAAAATCTCAGAATTTCTTATCCTATCCTATTCTATCCAGTTCTATCCTATTTAGAAATCCGGACGACCAAACGCAGGTTAGCGAATTTGTGCCGTTGTTTTTCCGGCGGTGGCCAATTGGGGTGGTCCCCACGTGTGCTTGCGCTAGTGCGCACGTATATGTCGGGTTCGGTATTTTCATACTGTACGTAAGCAAGTATTTTCTCTTTTTTTAACTGACTAATCGGCGCTATGAATCCCTAATTAGGGGTGGTGGGGGTGGTAATTGTTGGATTTGTTTGCTTAAATGCAACTGAATATCAGTACCTAAACTGAAGCTTAGTTTAATCAACAACCAAAAAAAAACAGAAGAGTATCGCCAAACCAGAAAAGAACAAATTAAGATCGAAAATCGAGGCGCGATCGCAAAGACCGGAATGGGTTTTGATAACAAAAAAAACAACAGAAAACAAAAATTAGTTCATTGTAAAACGTGAGACAGAGATTAAAATAGTATCCTTTTGTTTCGCAAAAGCAAAAACTATTGCCGAGAAAACATTTTCCAGCATTTGGTTAGCTTAGGTAAAAAGAGTCAACGGAAGATGCCCTCCCAATCAACCGAAATCCTATGTTTAAATTCAAAGAAAATGATTTGCTCTTTAAAAAATCGCAAAATCATTTTTTTCACAATATGACTAGATAATCCATGCTTAAACTCGAAACTCTACATTTGGGCATCGAAATCTCGACTGTGGATCCCAATTCTCCGGTGTTCAGGACCAAGTCTCCCGCATGCGAGCCTGAGCTGGCAGCACCTTCACCCTGATGAGTTCAAGCTTGAGACCCCAATGACCGAGCTCGGGCCGCTTGCGCCCTAGCCCACAGAAGCTAGACTTGAAGGCCCGGTGCCCGTGATTGATGCCCCAGTACCTCACCCGAAGTGCATGAAGGCCAAGCGCGAGATCTCGATACCCGAGCTCGAATCCCCAACACCCGAGCCCGTGTCTTTTAAAGGCTGTGTTAGGGTCCCCAACACTTGAGCTCTAGTCCTCGGCACTCGTGTTGAAGTCCACAAAGGTCTTGTTTGGATTCTTAGCGCTCAAGGCCGAGGCCCAAGATCCCGATGCTCGCACTCGGGTCCATCAAGGCCAAGCTCAGTATCTCGGTGCAATCTATGTGTTCGTGCCCCGATCCTCGATGCTCGGGTCAGGGTCCATTGAGGCAGGATTCGGGACTCTAGTGCATGTACTTGGTTTTTTGGCTGTTCATGCGCAAGTTGCTAACCCCCAAATATTATATATCTATTTATGAAAATTAAATCAGATTTTTCAACCAAGCGATGGAATATATTTTCAAGTTTTAGTCAAACACCAAAAAATATTATCATATTTTTGAAAAATAAGTGTCACATTGTTTTCAAAACAAACGGAGCCATAAATTTGGAAATTCTATGAAATAGAATGATAGAAATTTGATGAGCGTTTTGAATAGCCGTTCAATTTATCGTTTGTTAAAATCACTATTTAGTCATGCATAGGAGATATCGACTTTCCCGAAACATTTTGGCCAAAGTTTAGTGGTTAAATGTTGATTTGAGTTTATTTTATAAGGTAAAGATTTTTCCTTCACCTTCCCAAAATTAATTGTGTTTGTCAATACATGAAGGGCATATGAGTACACATACCCATATAAATAATTGTTTGTCTTTCTTTTCTTTCTTTTTTTTTGCATGAAATACCTTTGGAAGCTATACAGCCTGAATAATCTTCTCGAGAAGAGCACATTTGCCACATGATCATTAAAAAATTATGGAATTATCTTTTTTTTTTCGATCAAATGCATGAAAAGAGAGATAATTTCGAGTTAATTAAGGTGAATGATTGAATTATGGTCATGCTAAAAACCCTAAGAAGGGACCCACGATGGTGGTGATGAGGGCACGGCATAGTGGCTGGTGGGGTTATCAATTTTGGAGATGTGCATCGCACGCAAGCCAAATTCGATCGCCACTATCGAGAAATCACACCATACCCATCATTTTTTTTTCATCCTTTCAATAACATCGGCATGCTCATCGAAAATCTTCGATCGAACGATTCTGAGCAAATGCGAACCGCCCGACGATGTGTCGACATGACGTGTCGATCGATTAAGCGCCCCTCCTCGGTTTCACAGTGGACGGTAGTGAACGAATGCAATTGAATTACTCGAATATCGACCGAAACAGGGTCATGTGGGACGTATACGTTATGATGATGTACGGAACAAAATGTGGATATACATGAACCCTTGAGTTGATGGAGATTCCTCAGCGATCGCAACAGTGGAAGAACGAGAACCGAAGACCGGACCGGTCACAGTCAAAATAATTTCGTTCAACTAATGTCAATGGACCGAGCACTGCTCATTTTCACAAAAGAAAAGCAAAGTGACGACATTATTGCGAAAGGGACCTGCGCAACGCCATACACCAGCGGCCACACCACCAATCAAATCTCGACCCCCACACTATACACTCAATTCTTTGCTCCTTTTATTCCCATTCGCAGTTCATGATTAAATCCGTCAGAAACGTCACACCTCGATTTGGCCTGAAATTCACATGCTCTCTCTATACGTGTCCGTTTCCCTCCGTATAGTAACTTTCTATCCCTTTCGCTGTCCCTTTCGCTTGTGCGCCCACTCCGTTAGTCAAATTTCACGTGCCGCTCTCCTGGCTCGAAACTCGATTTCCTGGGTTCTGAGAAGGGAGATTTTGGTGTGGAAACAACAGTCAGGTTAGAATGGCAGGGAACTTGCGATGCTTGCGAAACGTGCGCAGTCTCAAAGTTTGGAGCACATTTGTCGTCTTCTTGGTGTATTTATTATCAACTAAAGGGCAGATCCCATGGGATGGGGCATCTCATTGATGCCAAACGAAAACAGCCTTCTTGGGTAAAGCTTTGAGCCCTGTGCACTTCACGCATTGAAAGCCCGCCACATTGCCTGATTCGGTCAAGCATTCCCACATGCCATTGCCATCCCACCCGACTCCTCGATCGCCTTGAATCATCTGCAACACCGTGAACGAGAGAACACGGAATCGACAAGACGAAGGGTGCAGCTCATATGCCAAATTCACATTACAGATGTCTCTTAGCTTAGCCCTAACCGGATGCTGCAATTCAGCCCACAACACGTGGAAGAATCACCAGAATAGCCAGCGCACACGCTTGTTTTTTTCATAAGGTCAATATACACGAAAACAATTCTTTTTTTCCCACACGAATTGATGAAATAATGTAAAAGCGAGTCAAACCCACCTTTTAATGCAGAGGGTTCATTCTTTTGCCAGATTTTAATTTAGTTTTGTTGGAGGAAATGAATATTTTCATTCTTGTCCCCATTTGCTTACGAAATTAGAGGTGGGATCGCTTGTGAGCCACGTATTTGTTTCTGTTTAGAATAATGCTTTGAGGTCAGCCAAGTAATTCCTTGTTATGGGGTCAAAACATTGTTGAAGGGTTGCTTGCCATAATAACCAAAGCCAAACAAAAGATGAATAAGGACCACAAGTTTGAATCTCTGCCAACGTGGCTATCACCTGATGTGGGAATTGGAAGGTGACTCCAAAGTAAGTGTCGATCAACATTTGTGCTAATTCTAACAAAAGGCAATAAACAAGAGGCCAATCAATGATTATGCCATCGGGGCATGCTTTCTTTCTGCTCCTTTTCTCTGGCTAAAGGTCTGCCAAACGTTAACAAACAACAGTGTTTTGGGTTGACAAGGAAAAGGAAATGGCACGGCAGAAATGCCGTGTAGCAAGAGTGGATTGACAAATCAGAACGACACTTGGCAATTCTTGTTTACAAGTGTGATCGTGAAGTTTCTTTTTTTGGGGGGAATTTGCCTACAGCCACGAGGAGACATGGCAATCCTATTTCACAGCAACATGTGGATGTGATGAGAGATCCTTTTTCTCGAAAGAATTGCAGGATTACTTAGTAAGTATCACATGATCTCGTGATCTGTGTTTGGACATCGATAACAAGACGTTGGTTGGCTCTAGCGTCTAGGTATGTCTAGAACATTGACAAACGCGATGTGGTTCTGTTAACCGGTACATTACTAATTAGGTTCTGCCTAAAATACGAAAGGAAGGAAGGAAAAGTCAACTTTAATAGGGTTTAGGATACCCCAGCAGGGGTAAGCAATTTTCAGTCAGGTCCGGTTCAACTCAAAAACCGGGAATCGGACCGGGAGAACTAGTTCCCCGTTTCAAGGACCAGGGACCGGACCGGATCATCGGTCCAGTTCAATTCTAATGGGACCAATCACCGATTGATAGGAGTAAGAGAGGATTGAGAAAATTAGATTAGACTTTTTATTTTATTCAAAAATTTTAAGAAGTAAATAAATATATGTATGAAAAAATTAGAAATATATTTATCGGTCTGGTCCGGTCTCCACCCTAGAACTAAAAACTAAATCGCTCAAAAACCTATTTTACTTTTAGGAACCAGGAACCGGACTGATATTTCCAAAAATCGGTTGGATCCGGTCCAATCCGGCCTCGATTTGGGCTGTTCATCTTGATCACCCCTATACCCCAGGCAAAACACATTACTTCTACACCTTCAAACCGGGGGGTATTGGCCACTTGCATATACATATATAAGATCATGACCCTCTTGATTTCGGTGAAGATAAATTAACTCTGATCAATCCCATGGAGATTATGGCCTATATATTAATCAAAGAAATGGATCTCCCTTAGTCAATGATCTATTTTGGACATGATCGACATGATCGCCATTGTCCCGATTTAATACTGGAGAGGACCCCAATCTACTGCCTGAAAATAAGCCTCCGAGCATTCATGTGATGTGACCTTTTCACGTCGTTTTTTCATCTCTAGAAGGAAAATAACTACAACCATCCGCATTCATCAGTCATCACACCATCCATCATTAGGATTATACATACATACAAGAATGAGGTCATACTATATAATATAAGCCAACTTTCCAAGATTGAAGTCCGTCCACGTAAACACTTCCCCAATTCTATTATCAGTTTCCTGTCACATTCAGCCTTCGAAGTCAAATCGAACCCACCCCCCTACGGCCTCATTAAATTCAGTTTGAAGATTCGCGTTTCGAGTTGATACCATTTCTCTCATGTCGCATTAAATTCAGTTTGAAGATTCGCGTTTCGAGTCGATACCATTTCTCTCATGTCGGATGGTGTCGTGTCGTGATCAGAGGGGATGGAGATGGAACACGTGGGGAAACTGCACATATTAATGTGAATCTTATCGTTAGGCCATAGGCAGCTAAGTCAGCTACAACGTCAATCTAACACCATTTTCACATTCATACCTGCATCCCTCTCTCTCTCTCCCTCGTTCCCATTCTATTCCAACAAAGCTATTTTCTTTATAACGAGACATGTCGTACAACATGTACATACTACTATAAATCATGTTTCCGCGTTCTCATCAATGGCATTGACTACAAAAATTGCTGAACAGTAACACGTACTAACACATACTAAGAGCTACGGATATAATTTTATTTCCTATGAAATGTGACAGCGTTCATCACAGATAGCTTCCCTCAGCATCAACATCAATAATCGTTGGTCAGATTGGCTTAGGTTACTTAGTTATTGCGTGCCTCGGAGATGCATCATGCCGTATGGACATAATCGCCAATGAGTGTCTAACTAATCAAGAAGAGTATGATCACAATCAATTTGGTCAATAAAGTAGCTGAATGCATTTATATCTCGAGAAGTTCAAACACCAATCCAGCATCCAAATAGAAATATTTATTCAACACAAGATGCAAACTTCATTCAGATGAGATGCAACAGACCAAGTTCCGAGAGCGATGCTCTCCTCTAATACAATGAATGCTAGGTCCTACTTCAATGGTCTTGCCCAAGTTGTAAGGTTACAATTTGCGTATAGATAATGCTTCTACAATACCTGCACATGGATCAGGCAACTAACGATTCAGGAAAATTATCAGTACACCCATCCAGAACCCGACGAATCACTTCCCTTCAAAGAGGATTGGATTGTGGAATTCTACCATCCATTTCTCTCGATCTCGAGTGACATGGCACACTTACTAGCCTAGGAGTAGATTGCATGAGTAACGCCTGGCAAAACCTCGTATGATTTTAAGGGATTGAAATGCTAAAGACTACCAACAAATCAGCCATCGTATGTGAGAGAACAAACACAACCAAATAACCAATTGGACTTTGGAAGCAATTTTACAGATGAAAACCAATATAATCGCATTTGGGAGATCTTTTTTAGGTAACAAAGCAGACTGAGAAGAAAACGAAAAACAAAGAGATCTAATTTTAATCCAAAAACTTTACAATGGGTTAGCGTATGGGGAACTGTACTGAGGTCATACCTGTCAAACCTTCCCGCACCTTTGTTGCCAAGAAGAGCTAGAGCACTTCTACTAAGAAAACTGTCAGTAGGCTACAGCTACTTTTCCCTCCACATAGAAATTAAGGGTCAAATTTGCAAAAACCTCGAGGTTGCGGCGTGATGGTCATCCGAAGTAATTGACACCATCTCACTACCTATAATACAACCTCTCTTGTGTTCTCAGTTAAGCTATAATCACCTTCATCACCTACTCCTTCCTTCTCAAGTTCTCCTATGAGCTTTTCAATCTTTCTTCGGTAGACCGGCATGAAGTGGTCAGCAACCATAGTTTGACACAACCTGATTTTACTGTATAATGAACGCGGAGTAAGGAAAATCCCGACTTTGCATTCCAAACTAGTGTCCGATTCACATGTTTTAGGGGTATCACTTTCAGCTTCATCAGAGTGAAGGGTTATTATATGCATGATCTTCCCTGGAGGAAAAAATCTGTGTGCTTCCTTGATTTCTGTGGCAGAGCTCTCTGGCTGTGCTTCACCTACCTCGGCCATTGCAGCTGCTTCTTCTTCTCTAATTTCCTTCTCCACATCTGTCTCCTCGCCATCCCTCCTACTGTATAGATCATGCTCTAGTTGCTGCCACAACTCAACTTCAGTCAAACGGTCCTCATGCCTATCGTCACTGGTGAGGTCCTCACCACCGTCCCCATCAGCATCACCATTGGCATGTCCATTAACTTCTTCAGAACATGAACATTCGATTTCGGATGTCCATTCAGTCCCTTCAGCAGAAGATACAGGAAGTTCAACAGTTCCCATCATAGTTTTCCCTGTGGTTTTGCGCTGGTAAGAAAGAAGAGGCTCGCCGTTTGCTGTCTCGGAGCTTGAACATTCTAGGTTACTTTCGTCATTGAAACTCGAACGAGAGGTAGTGGCCCGATGACGGGGACCCATGCATGACCATGATGATAAACGAAGGCTAGGACGTGTCCATGCGGCCTGCGCCATGCTCTGTGCTCGCTTCATAACCACCTTTGACATGGAAAACCACAGACAGAAATCACTTGATGCATGTTGCTGAACATGTGTACAAAACACTCATGATTTCACCCATCAACCGATCCATGTCGAAACAAACAAATTGAAGCGAAGCTACCAGGACAAAAATTACCTGAGTGCCACTTGAAACTGGTCGCAGAATAGCTCCAGCTCCAGCAACTTTTGCTTTTGCACTGGCCATCGATGGAAGACGGGATCCCAGAGCCGATGCAGATCGATAAACAGTGCTAAGAATGCGGGTGCGCTCGATTTGATTCCTCAGATCATTCAGCCAAGCAGATGCAGTAACCTTAAAGAGAGCAAAGTGGACTTCGAAATATCAGAAACCAGATTGTGGTCCAAGACAATGAGAGAGAATCGAACAGAAGGTCCTTTATTATGCAAATATTATAAACCGGATTTTGGTTCAAGACAATGAGAAAGAATTGGTTCAAAAAATGAGATAAGAATCAAACAGAAGGTCCTTCAGTGTTTGGCAGGCATTAATCATGCCATCCTGATCAAGCATGATATCACAGAGAAAAAGCTTATACAATACAACTAACAAGGGAAGAATGAACTTAATCATACAGGTCTAGCAGAGGAATAAAAACTTGATAACTTCCTCTTTCCCAAAGATTCTCAAGAGTGATTACTCTTAACTTCCAGTAAAAATAAGTTATATGTCGGATACACCATAATAAAAGGGTAAGCTTAAAATGCATTCTTCTGTTCTGCTTGTTTATCTCTAAGTTCACATGGATCAAGCTCAAGACTCATGTAGAGTAGAGACCTAAAACCTAGCTTTCAATCAAAGTGAATTCTTTGACAACTCGTCAAAAATACACACAACTATAGTTTGAATGGAGAATCAATCAATAACTTCCTCGAACCAACAATGCTAAGGCTTGTTCAACAATTAGTAGATCACCAACTGTTGAGACTGCTTTACATTCTCCACCAAAATCAACATTACCATAGACAAATTTCAAAGATTGGTGAACTCAAAGCATGGTAACCACAAAAAAAAAGGAAAAAGGAATAACCAATGCTGAACGAAGGTGTAACACCAGACAATTGCATGAGAATACGGTCTTAATTTTCATTGTTCGCATCTATTGTGAAATAACGCCTTCTTAACTTTCTTCGGTCAATTGTTAAGATACGCGTTAACAAATGAAACATGAAGGACAAATCAACTCCTTTCTAGCTTTCTTTTTTTTTTTTTTATGGTCTGTAACTCCTTTCTAGCTTTACATGCCGAAAATCATTATAACCGCCGGAATAGAACAGCCAACTGAAAATAACACCAAACAAGTTTGATCAAGGGCAACGAAGATGAGAAGAAATATTAAACTCACAAACTGCAAATCACATAAAAGACTACCTCTGCTCGCAAATCATCCACTGAAGCTGCTGAAAATGTAGGAACTAAGTCAGCTCCATTTATTATAGTGGTGATAAAGTCATTGCCAGATTCTGCCAATTCCCATGTCATGCATGCAGCTGCCAATATTATATTCGGTTAATGCGATGGGCAAAAATCATGCACTGAAGAACAAGAATATCCTAAAAAACAACCTGTTCTACTAGAATTTAATACCGCGTAGAACAGAAAAAAATGCAACGCTTCTACATAAGAAGAACCAACCTGGAGCAAATGTACAGCACGTAGCAGTTGATAATTCCTTTTGCTCGCGCAAAACATAAGTTAAAAGTGCCGCTGTGCCTCCACCCAAAGAATGCCCGACAATCTACCAATTCACAGAAGGAGTCACTACAATTTTTTTTTTTTCATTAGAATTACTGCAATTAATCTGACCCATTACCATAATCACAACGAGAACATATATTACAAAGTTAAGGAATCAATGATAATAAGAGCTGCTTCAAAATTCTAAACACTCATTTTCCCCCTACAAACCTTGCATTTGATTCTATGAGGAACAAACTGATCAATACAAGAGTGCCTACCTTGAGCTTATAATCAGGATAATCGCCAAGCGCTTTGAGGAGACAAGGAGTTGCAAGCTTGGCAATCCACCTAGCAGCTGCAACCATTCCACAATGCGCATATCCCAGAACTAAGTTACTAACTCCCCCCTCATGTACAACACTGTGATGAAATGGTACCACAGCTCCAGTAACAGCAGTCAGAGTATCTTTAATGCTATGTGTTCCACGAATCACTAAAAGAAAACATCTTGTGTTGTGATCAACCAAGATGGTAAAAGCTGGCTTTAAAATCTGCAAAATGAATGTGGACAACTTGTAACCACAGAACATATATCATACAGTTTTCGCTATTAGGCCAAGCTATGGTAAAGTTATCTGAGTTGCATAGTAGCTTACTCCTGCTTTTGGTTCCTGAAGAAGCACTTGCTCTTCAGAGTACCCAGTCTCCTTTAGAAAGACAGGGAAAGTCTTTTTGGAAAAATGCCAACAGAGAGTCAACAAATTCAGGAGATTATTAAGCTCAACAACAATTTCATGGCCTTTTAGCTGTAAGCTATCTTCACCACCAAATACGGCACCAACTGGTAAGTCTCCCTGCAAAACATGGTTATAAGTAGAGAAGCATGAAAATAAGGAAATAAAGTTTTTCATGTCTCGCTCGTATCATGCCTAAATTTTATAAAAAAAATAAGTAGGAAGCACTATGCTAATACAAAGTCTTCAATCGCAATAAGCATCCAAAAGGCTCGAGGATATTTAGTTGAGGAGAGAGAGGTATTGCTCAAATACAACATGATTAAAAAAGCTTGCCCCCATCAAGAATGGATGGATTCTGCCGCTCAATTTTAGCTTATGAACATACATGAACCTCTATGAGTTTTCCATTAATTCTGTTTTGACGCATCTTTTTAGATGTCTTCCTGGCTGGCCCTCCGTCAAAATCACATTTCCCTCGGCTTTATCCTCCATCTGAACAGCAACATGTATGCACACTCCGCAACAGAAGACTTCGTCAAGACTATGCTCATGGTTCGTGTGAGTACCCCATAGCTATGGAGCTTAAAAGTTATAACGAGATTAGATAGCATTCTATTCAGAAAAAAACTTCAGAAGTATCTTGTGAATCCATCGTACCTCCCAAATCCTATAAGCTCATCATCATCCACAAAACTCGTAACATGTCTACCAAATCGGCTCAGAAGACAAAATATTAATCAATCCCAGTCCATGATTTTAAACCTCGCTGCATGTTTATTCTTATCAAAGTCAATGAGCTCAATCACTCGCTAACATCGTTCCATAGCCACATAGTTAAACATGTTTGAAAGACTTCACCTTCGCATAAAGATGCATCTTCTACTGGCCGGTACACCTTAATGAAGTCTTGCATGTGAATAAACTGTTTCGGAATCCAACTTACAATATAATGCGATGAAGATCAAGTGAAGCAGAACGCGATTTTAAAACGAAGCAAAGGAAATAATGCTGTTACCTGCCTCTTGAGAAGGAAGCTGATCCCGAATGCCAGATCCCCAATCGGCCACTTACCGAGGGTCTCCGAGTAAGTAAACCTCAGAGTCTCCGACAAGGTGGCGATGGTCTCCAGCCAGGTGGCCGGCGCACGGACGAGCCGGTGCGAGACCCGATCGATGCCCGAAGGGGCGTGGCCGGACCCGACATGACCGTCGTCGCCATCCTCGGGGGAAGCTTCCGTGAGCATCTTGCGATTCAGGGTGTAGTACAACAGAGCAGCAGCGCCAGCCGCAGTAGCCATGGTGGCCGTCGCCATGAGCCTGCAATCACACTCCCCCAAGATCAATCCGCAAACCGAAGATCTCTCGATTTACCCAAAAGCAAAAACCGCTCGATTCCAAAACAAAACAAACAAAAGAAAGGAAGGAAGGAAGAAGAAACGCTCGATTCCAAAAACAACGCAACCAGACCGACTCAGCGACGATCCAAGGAACAAAGGAAAATCAAAATAAGTCGTGCCTGCACTCTAGAAAGGAAAAGCAACAGGAGAACAGAGCAGGGAATGGGGGGAGGGACGACGAATTAAGACCTGAACATGATGATGGAGAACAGAGCAGGGAATGGGGGGAGGCGGTGCGGAAAAACCCTAACCATCCAAAAAACGAAGGAAGGAAGAAAGAATAAAAGAGGGGAAGGATAATCGCGTGGGGATGGTGGGGGGGAACCTTGGATGACTTGGTTTGAACTCCAACAAAACGATCTCCAACCGCAGAAGCTTTTCCCTTCTCCAACTTAAAAAGGCAAATCCCTCGCGAGAAGAGAGAGATATGCTCACAGCATCTTCCCTCCCTCCCTCCCTCCCCCTTGTGCGTGCGCGTTTTCGGGTCTCTGTTTTTTGCTCCCTTTTGCGGGGGTTAAGGTGTCGATGGGGATGGGGGAATATGTCATATCATTTTGATGGTGCGGGCGAACGCGACGTAAAGCACCCGCTGTCGTGGCCGACACGTGCATCGACGGCTGATGAAAAGGAACCAAATGAGGGGTTACGGCAACCAAAGTCGGACGAGCTGGGGGCACGATGCAAAAAGTCGCAACCGACTTTCGACTTTGCGGATCGAGATCAAATTACAAGTCCCTCCCGGTTTTTTTTTTTTTTTTGGGTCAGAAAGTCCCTCCCAGTTGACGTGTGCTCGAATTATAGAATTTGGAGAAGATTTGCATTGTCCGAGTGAGTACACAACTCGTCATCTCGCCACCTTAAAAAATTAAAGTCCCATCGTTTCTGTTCTTCTTCGACAAACCCAGTTTGGTTCATGACCGGGATTCGCATTTAGTTTTGATCCGGCACCGAGATTTTTTCCAGCTTTCTGTTAGACATTATAACTGGAAGTCAACCTGCAGCCGAAACTAATGCAGCGACTTTTGGATGGTTACTCTGTGATTCGTGTAGACATTATATATAAACAAGTTCTAGACCAAGTAGCCCTCTATGGGTTCAGTTCACCGGTCTCACTGGTTCCCACGTGTGGCGCCAATAGCAGACCGATGCATGCAGTATCCTTTCCCCACTTCTTTCACTGGATAACCCAACAAAGAGCGTTTCTCCTGTACCCCTTCACTTCAGGTTCTCTACATAATGTAAGGCTTGTTTAAAGAAGAACCGGTTACCACTAAATCAAAGAACAAGGTATGTTTTGCCGGACTAGGATATCTAGGCAATAAAACTCAGAATGCTCTATGACCTCACCGGTGAAACCGGGGTTCAGTGAAGACCACCGCTCGTCAATCTATGCTGGCTTCGATTGTGTTCTACGAGATTAACTTGTCCACCATTTATGTTTAGGTGTACCCGCTTAAAAACCATCGCGTAAGGTAAAGGTAGATGATCTGAAAACCAATCAACTCTACCGCTTGGCCACTCGGAGAAAAAAGGAAACTGAGTAGATCGAAGAGTTCTTACTGCTTCCTTACCATCCACCACGGTTTTTGAATTGTCATCTGAAACTAGAATTTCATAAACAAATGTTACAAACTTCACGATAAAAGAAATGGAACACCAACAAATGGCATCCCCTGGATAATTGTTGTTAAAACTTCGTAAGATCTTTGGAAACATGAAGTACTCGGACATGTATTTCTCAAACAGGTTCATCCCTCACTTAGTCGCGCTCACTAATAGCAGTCAAGTGCTCGTCGATTTCCTCAGTGGACAAAACCCTGAAGACTGGATTATCACTCCTCACCACTCCGACCTACAAAAAGCATTAAAGGATTCATCATCGGATAATAGAAGAGATTCATAAAAAATGTCATTTCCAATGGAAAAACATGGTCCACAAACACGATATGAGGAGGGACTCATCATGTGAACTGGATGTCCCAGGTCAAACACGGCAAAAGCACGCACTTCAGCAGCAGCTTTTGTTAAATTAATATTTGGCAAAAGTTCTTCCACATCAAATCAGGCTCGGTAGGTAGAAGTCCAGTGTTACTGGCACGGCTATACTTATCATGTGAACTCGACAGAGTTTTCTCATTGGCTTTAGAGAGAAAAGTATAATGAACTAAACAGCAAGTAAACATAGAAAGATCCAGATGATGCTATAGCATAGCAGAATATACTCCTAGTGCTGTCAGTCAAATTGCAATTACTAGTATTGTTTTCTTTTTTGGTTCGTCGTGTGACCTTTTCATGCCTTCCTTCTCAAGAAGGCCACTTTGCTATACATTCACACAAAGAGCAAGTATGCAACTTCCACTGTGAAATAAGTACACCAAGCCGGGCTAGCAGCAACGTGCCACTAACCCATCTAACCCTGGAGCAGAAGTGAACTATACTGATCCAAAATATGCAAGCATGAAAGTTAAATAGTGATGACAAGGTTTGTCACCAATCATCCATCCAGCAGAAGATGCTCAAGCAATGGCATAGAAACATCCTAGTCTGCCAACACACGTAACAAACAGATATGTACCTCAATCTCATTCGCCTTAAAATCCTCTTGTAGGACAGATTGCAAGGCTGAAATTGCAGTCTACAAAGAAAAGGTAAATCTAACATCAGAACTCAATGAAAGAAACAAGCAAAATATTAAAAGGAGGGAATAATAAATTCCATGCAAGACTCTTCCAACAAGAACACTCAACAAAACGTACATTCAAAGGAGCTTAAAAATAAATCATCCAATCTGCTATAAAGCAAAGAATAGCATGACTAGGTAGGGAAAAAGTCACTCTCCAATTCCTAAAATATAATAAGCAGGAGAATGAAAGCCAAAACCGGCTCAAAAAGTGGCACCTAAAGCGTCCTCCAATTGGGTCTCACAATTCAAGAAAAACATCTACCTGGACAGTCTCCTCGTATGAGAAAGCAGGATCATTCTTCATTTTCTTTTCCAAGAAATTAATTGCTTCTTGCTCTTTTGATCCAGCACTTGTAGCCTGAAACACGTTACAATAAACAATCTGATAAGCTCTGGATGCAATAATAAGAACTAATCATTTGTCCTGACGTGTGGCATCATTACGTGGCAATAACATAATAACAGGCAACACAATTTTATAGTTCAAAATTGTTGTTTTATTGTGCCATTGATAGCAGACACATGACTCCTCTCTGTCATCAAGAACCTCCGACATCCATCGACAGCTATGCAGTAAAACAACCATGATAAGGAGAGATCAATAAAGACCGTGCAGTCCACAAGGCCTTAATCAAAAAGACGAGCAATAATCTCCTCACACTAGGTAAAATTAATGGAGAACTAAGTAGGAGTTGTTAACACTGATTAATATATCAAAGAACGGTTACATTTACTGAGCAGTTCAGTGCACTGCACCACGAGCCACGGATATGGAATAGAGAACAAGATTAAGTGGGTGTAAATGCACAAACAGTGCTCTCCAGTATAAGCAGCACGGCACACGGCTGATATGGGGCAACACGTATTGTCTATTTGGAAGAATCTTACAACAATCTTATGGAAAAGAGCAATATTCCAAAAGATGCATGGAAAAGAGATTGACACGGAAAATTAGACAACTAATAAGGTAATGCATATTTCTAGGATTGCAGATCATAAAAGTGCTCATAGTACAGAACATGACATCAATATACACATGTTGAAACTCCTCTCATGCATGATGCATTTTTCAATGTTGTCAAACAAAATAGTGATGGACAAATGCAGTAAAAACATAAAATACCTTATGTCCGAAGAAGTGGCCAGCAGGGTCACATTTGTATAATCTCGGTCCATACTCTTCATCAATACCCAAGACCATTGCAACTTCCAGCAACAACAGCGGAAAATCACAGCAGAAGAGTACCATCAGTATGCATAAAAATATAATTATCACATCTGCTGAAAGGAACAAAAAGAATGAGAGGCAAAAAAAAAATGGATAGCATTCTGAAGCATGTGAAGTGCTCCAACTGCCAGAATCAGTCAGCAGAGGAATTAATAACTGGGCAAATGGGTAGAGACCAACCTACTCCCAGTGGTCTCATATAAGCATGTTGAGTATAGATTTGGGACTTGTCTGCTATCCTGATATTCAAAGAACACAAAGTAAGCCGAACAGGAGAATTGACCAGTATAAAGTAAGCGTGAAGAAGAGGTCCTGCTTGTAACAACGGCAACAAATTACACTAAATAAAGGCCCAAATTAGAGGTTTTCACAATATATCGGTAACATAGTGGCAATACATAAGAAGGTAAACATTTGAGGCATTTTGACAATAGAAAGATTTGGAAATTGTCCAATGAAAAGATGCCATTACAGTCTTTAGGCTGCATTTTTTTTTTCCATTCTTACTGGCATCGTCAATCGGAAAGTCAAATATACGATCATGATCATTGATAACAAAGTCAAATATTGGGATCACAACGTTTTCAGGTAGATCAAATAAACACAGCAACACAATTATCTACCCCTGGGCCGACTTAGATTGTCCACAGGTGTATAAATATCCTTCATCAGGGAAGGGAAGGGCACAAATGAATACATGAACTACAGAGCTAAGTCTTGATATATAACCCTTCTCCTTCATTTGACAATACACCAAGTCTACAAATGGGGAGCAGCTATAGCTCAAACAGACACCCAAAACAACTTTAATCACTTAATGCCAGTATCTTGCAGGATCAAACTGACTGTGTAGTACTACTTACTCGTTCCCAAAAATGAGCTTATACACTCAATACCAGAATCTTGCAGGATCAGACTGACTATATAGTACAAGTTTCTCATTTTATTTAAACATGTGACTAACCATTTTGCCAATACATCCACAGGCATCTCGTATCCATATCTGAAGCGGAACTCAGCTGCCTCATTCCGTGCTTGCTGAACCAAGGTCCTAGCATCAGCTGTAAAACAAGGTTGCCAAAGTCATAGAGGCTACAAAGAAAATTTCAGAGAAAAAAATATAATTGATTCCCTGGGAATAATGCGATTGACGTGCAAGACACCAGTAGCCCATTGTCATCGTAGAGAATATGTACAGCGAAAAATTGATTTATTGTCTGGTACAATCAGTTAAATGTGTCCTCATCACTAAGTAGCTCTAACCTTTTCTATCTTGTCTTGAGTAGTCATACAACTATCTATCCTATTTCTTCTACTAAACTAACTGTTTGTCTGCCACGAGAAGAATGCACCTTCACCATACAAACGAAACTAATGGTAAAAGCATTTTCGTCAACAGGAGCTAATGTACATGTCTTAGCTCTCCAGATGCCACACACTACAAGGCTCGCTTGCCGAGATACCAAAACTCCCAAAACCATTCTTAAGCTTGTACAACCGCTCAGACAAACAAATTTTCACCATATATAGGAAATTAAGCGAAAAATCGGAGTGCAACAAACCAGTCATTCCAGTAGCCAGCAAGCCGAGGAACTTCGTGATAGGAAAGAGATGCGTCACGCTTGTCTGATCCAGAAGCTTGTCCTGTAAAAGGAACTCCGTGTCAGAGAAAACACGAGAACTCAAGCTCAATACCAGCCGGGAAAAAAAAGAAAACATTGTAAATACTACACTCACCGGGACCTTCTTCTGAGTGACTACACAGACCGAATCTCGCCCTCGGACACCAATCGAGGTGATTCCAGCAGCCTTAACCGCCTTGAAAGCATACTCTGCACGATATTCAACGCGAAAACCGCGAAAACACTCAATCTAGCTCCATTCCGACCAAAAAATCGACGATCAAAATTGCAGATCTTAATTCTAATTTTGCCAGTGGCCCGAGCGCGATGGCCAAGGAATCGCGAAGGCCGTCATTCGCAAAGCAACCGAAGAAGCACCTCGAATTCGATTATCGAATCCACCCGCTAGGGCGGGCGAGACTGTGAAGAGGGAATCGACGCGCGAGTGATAGTGGAACGGACCTACTTGAAAGAGGCGGCCCTCGGGGGAGAAGATCGTGATGTGGCGATCGTATCCACCTCCGCTTCCGCGACTCATCTTGCTGGGTGGTGATTCGACTTCTTCTGCTCTCCTCGGTCGCTAGGGTTCTTCTTCTTCTTCTTCCTCCTCGAGGATGGCTCCTCCTCCTTCTTCCGCCGGTGGATTGCGCAGAAAGAAAACCTTTCGCCCAACCTCGGCTTCGAAATGAAAGTGGCGTTAAAAAAAGGTCTCGGAGAGACTCTAAAACGACTCGTCGCTTCGGGCGTGTTTTAATTTGCGCTTGTGCTGGAGAGAAGAAGGTTGGAGTGGGCAACAAGCCAACCGGCCCAATCGCCCGACCGACCGGACCGGACCGGATTCAAATGAACCGGCATGAAATGGTTCGAACGGAATGAGATGGGCTTGGGTTTGGGATTGGGCTTAGGCTAACGGTATTGGACACCTGGAGACGAAACACGTGGTCCAGCCAGAAAGAAGACCACATCAATCGCCGGGCCTGGGCTATCGTGCACCTTCCCGCAGCTTTGTGTTGCGTAGTTTTGTGCAGGCGATCCATAGTATGTGAAATTACAAGTACAGAAGTATATAATAGTTGATGTAATTAAGGAAAAAAGATTAATGGGTGCAATGAGAGGTATAATATCGATGCGATTTTGCTTTTTTTTTTTTGGTCGAGCGATTTCGTCAATTCACCTGCTCAATCACTAGCCAAATCAACATATTAAACGCTACCCACGAGACCTAATCAAATGGGCGGGGGTGGGTGAGGCCAGCCTATTGCTCGGGTAAGGATGGATTAAGCATAATCGCAACTATTACATGAACCTTATTTTTTTTTCCGACCTTTTTCTTTCTCTCAAACATTTATTGGATAAAAATCTAAAACCAAAAAAAAATTCACGTAGAATTGTAAGTCGATATTGGCATTTTTCGGTAGATTTGGGTACGTTGGTGTTAATCAAAAGTAAAACTAATGGAGTTGCGAGATTTCGAAAAGATGAAAAAATTAACATTATAAGTCCATGAACAATCCCTTAAGCATCGGAGATGAATTTTTTGTTTTTTTGCTTTTATCTTAGAGATAAAATTAAAAATTCATAAATCACATTGGATACCGTGCTAAAGTTCATGAATGATATTGAATAAATTAAAAGTTCACGAACTACATTACAAATTAGGTCAAAATTCAATGGCTATTTATATCGTTTTCCCTAAAATTGAATATCTCAAACCCACAACTTCATTCTTTGTTCTTTTTTCTTGATTTATGAAAGTTACAGCTACTCCCAATTTTCCAGATGACACCCGAAAAAAGGCGCGTGATTAAAAACTAATGGACAAAGGTCGTCGCCCTTTCACATCGCCCGATGAACATTTTCCTCGGTCGAATGAATGAATCTCTATCTAACCCAAAGTGACTGGCACGCATTATCAGTCCCGCTCTCCACTTAGTAATTCAAATGTTAAAAACAAACCACTTTGCTTTTTGTCTAATCGCTGTCTCGCCTCGGTCCTAATCACCTTTTTCAATGCTTCCTCAAACTTTCCCTTTCTTTTTTATGTATCCATCTCTCGCACTCTCGTGGCGCTTGTTTCTTCGCGGGACCAACGAGCTGTTTTTGCACGGTGGATGCGCCTCTGGGCCTTCGTTTATGTGACGGTACGTACACAATGACGTGTGCACCGTGTACCCACCTAATCTAGATTTATATTTCTTTATTTAGTTGGACTTGTTGGATTTAATAAGGTAGATGGAGCCTCCATTTATGTCGCTGTAGGTACATAATCATTTGCGCTCAATAAATGTGTATATATATAATCTAGATACGTTTTTTATATTACTTGAATCTGCTGGATTATTGAGGTCCACAAGACCTTAACAAAAGATCCGATAACATTTGACGAGTTGACTTTTTTTCATCGGGAAAAGCTAGTACCAATTCAAATTGAGATAAACTAGATGCGTACATCGATTGAGCTTCGGAACATAATGAAACCGTAAGAGGTAGAGGGGGGGTCGAAACCCGGCTCAGAGAGAGAGTGTTGCAGAGTCGAGTTTTGACGACCCAATCCGCTACTTTATTTTGGTCTCAAAGCTATGCCCAGGTGGAGATCCAGGAATTTGAAAATTAAGTCTCTGCACTCTTTGACAAGCCCCCATTCATTTAACGAGTTAGATAAGCTCTCAACGATATGTTCGGCAGCCCATATAATAAGCAATGATATGATGATTTATTGTCTCATTTGATATTTGGCAATTGCTTACAGATAAAATTAAAGCGGATCTGCACTGTATATTGACCGGATAAAACATTATTTGTTTGATGAATCGGATAAATTCGGGTAGGATTCTTCCATTTTGGGGGAAAATCAAAAGGGAAAAAGAAAATAGACTAATGCCTAGATGTGGATAATATAATGATCATTTGGCTATGGTTAACTGTTGGGGGATATGATAACAATCATGATAATAAGAAGCCATTGTAGAGACAGAATCATTTGCCTCTATAGTCTGTCTAGTTGTCCTTACAACATTATGAGGCAGATAGAATAATGGTTGCTTTTACCCGTCCCTAATCGTATCTAAAGGCAAATTTGCGGCAGATCCTTATTTGCCTCTAATTCCACTATTAAAGTCATATGCAATCGCCTCTAATGACAATTTAAACGCGTCAAATTGGACAAAATAACTTTAAGTCATAGGGACCACAAAATATACTGTACATTTGGTGACGTGATTTGTCAAGATATGCTTGATTGATATGGATCGCAAATGAATTTTGCGTTTACATTTAGAATTAATTGTTTAGTAACTAGCTTTTTTTCCAATGTACATTTTCTTGCGGCGGATCGTGTCGAACGGCGCAAAAATACCTCCTTCTCTGGAACCAAGTTGACGAGAAAGAATACCATGCAGTAGACACACAGTATCATCCTCGGCAATCAATATTGAACTTACATAACAATTCAATTCCAAATTCTTGATTTCACCTTTGCGAGTGCTCTCGAGACACCGATAATAATTTTCATAATCTGTTTAATTTCGATTTTCAGAATGGGTACAATTTCATGATATGACTTTCAATATGGACGGTGGTCTCCCAATACTCTCTTGTCAAAGGGGTCCCCGGCGTGAATGCGATCCCGAAGCAGCTTTTGGAGGAACGGAACAAAAAGAAGTGGGGGTGCGATAGTCACATCAACGGACCCGGCCCCGGCCGCGTCCGTGGAAAAACGCGACCGCCGATCGTGCGGCGGGCGCGTCGCGAGCGGGGCCCGTCCCCGAGCGCATCCGACGGCGGTGGGCGAAAGAGAGACAGAGTACTGACCCCGCCTCGTACTCCCGCCTGTCCGAGGGGGGGGGGGGGGGGGGGAGACCACCTCGGATTCCCATGGGGGACCACCGCGGTGCGCGATGCACCGGATCGCCCCTGCCACGTTTTTATTAATTCCCCACTCATTGATCCCGGCTCGTTATTAAGACAGTGGGGGTGGGTCCCACCGGACAGCGACGTTTCCTGGCTGGCTTCCTTTCCCGCTCCGGTCTCTTTCCTGGGGGGAAGGGGGCGAGGATATCTTTGCCTGGACATGGGTCCACGGACCCAGACGCACCGTGACCGGTTGATGATGCGACGTTCACATCAACGGACCCGATGCGCCCGATTTGCGTTGACCCGGATTTGGTCCTCCCTTCGTGCGGCCACGTAATCCGTCCATAAATCGCGCGCCCTCATCGTACATGTTCCCACCGGTTAACATGTTCTCCCTGACGCGGGAATGATATGATTATCGCGTATTTAATTAGCCAAATGTAATTAACCATTCTCATGCGAGTCAAGCATACTCATAAAGAATTATCAAAGTCCATCAATTGTATCGGAACTTTGACCTAATATGCAACGTAGTTCATAATTTTAAATTTGTTTAATGAGGTTCCTCAATTTTAGTTTAATGTATATTATTGAATTATTAATTTGTTCAATATGATATATGCACTTTTGGTATATGTTCAATCTAGTCCCTCTGGACTATATTAAAATATTCAATGATAAAATTTATGAATCATATTATATATTGAATTAAAGTTTAGAAATTCTACGTATCATTATCCCTAACAGCAATGCTAAAAGAGAGTTGCTCAATTGGAAGTCAAACCCAAAGCTGTGGCAGCTATGCGTCCAGCCAGGTGCCCTCATCTCCTCATATGATCTTATCTTTGTTAATCGTGGAATTGATACGTTGCTAATTTTTGCTTAGGAACCTTTCCTTAATGGGCCCATGTAGACATTAAGAGAGGGGTTATACCTGACTTAAGGCAACAGTAACGGCTTATCCCAAGAAAAGAATGTTGCTAGCTTAACATAACTTAAACATGTGCCTAACTTGTTCGCTTAATCATGCTCTGCGTGTGGGATATAGCGCCGGTCCAGGTACGAACGCCCTCACCAAAAACAAACCCCACTATAATCCATTCATAGCCACATGCACTTTATTAGAATAATAATAGTATTCTTATTACTTTATTATTATTGTTATTATATATAGGAAAGGACATCTTCGACTGTGACAAAAGTACCCATAATTGATTACTTTTACTAGTATTTCACTTCCGACACACAAAGAAAAATAGTATTTCACTTTAAATAAAAAAACGTGATCGTAAATGATTAAATAAAAGTTACCTATCAAAATCATTTGTCGGATGGACTAATTAAGACATTTTTTTATTATATAAAATTGTGTATAAAAAGAAAAAAAATGATGAAAGTCAACATAGTTAAAGGAAAGCAAAAAAGAGAATGGCATAATCATTTAACGTAAAATTCAAGATATTGGGTTTGGCCGCTTTAGAGGGGAGAGTCCATAGCCCAGTTCCGAAGAAACTTTAGCAATCGTGGTTGTAATTCACACATGATATTTTATATTCTCTTAAAATTTTTAGGAGCTTAAAATTCTTATTTTATTCACCTATAATCGCTTGACATTGAACACCTAGAACTTTTGATAGCAATTACCATATATACACATAATGTCACTGAGAAGGCAACTCAAATCCTTTGTTAAGTTTTGAATATTAGAATGGTACTCTTATATTTCAACGGAATGATTTGTCGGAAATAGATTGGAAATAATTAAAAGAGACTTTTTGGTCGGTCTGACAGCAATTCGAACATACCTTAAAAGTAATCGGAATTACTCAATTATATTATTATAAAAAAATAACGGTGCTCACATCGATATTATATCACTTAATATTATCGAGCCACTTGTTAGGCAGCCTTAAGCATATTTTGCCTTCCACAACGTGAATTACATATAATTCAGGAAAAAAAATGCGAACTATTATTCCTCCCTTAATCACTCGATCCGTTTGTCCGAAATAATAGTTACTGGTCTTTTTCCGAGAATTATCAGTTGGGGTCCACGTGCGATGTTCTTACGTGCCGGAACGCCATAAACAAACGTAGTAGTCCCCGAGCTCTCAACCTCAACCTGTCGTCTTCTTCACTCTTCAACCGCGTGTCAAAATCCCAAACGCCAAAGCCAAAGCCTCGCCACCACTTCCGTCCCGTCTGACCGGACCACAGCTATAAATCCCCATACTTTCATCTGTATACAATCGCCATCGCTTCTGTCTTTCCCCCCTCACCAAGCTCTCCTCTACCTTTCCTTTCCGGCCGGCGGACATGGCGAGCAAGTTCGCCAGCGCCGTCGACTACGGCCTCATGCTCTCCAAGCGGATTTACTACGGCAAGGGCGCCCCCACGGCCCCGGCCCCGGACCCGCCGGCCATGTCGAGGTCGCCGGACGGCTACCTCCCGACGGCGCCGATGGTCTACGCCGTGGTGCCGGACCCGACCGCGGTGGACAACCCGGACGTGCCGAGCTACCAGCCGTACGTGCACGGACGGTGCGATCCGCCGGCGCTGGTGCCGCTTCAGATGCACGAGGTCGCGATGGAGGTGGATTGCCACCTGGACACGGCGTTCGTGAGCCTCGCGGGGCGGTGGCGCGTGCACTGCATCATGGCGAGCAGGAGGTGCGATTGTCTGGTCGCGATACCGATGGGAGAGCAGGTAGATAGCTCGGATCGATTTTGCTAAAAGAAATTGCTTTCTCGTGTCTGAAAATGTGACGAGCTCGTGATGCAAAAGTTTCACGCCTCCTCCAACTCTTTTTCTTTTCCTCGTGAATTTGTCAGTCAGCTTGAGAATGATATCTTCGTTTATCCTTGTTGTGCCATTTCTCGTTGTTTCTTCACTGAGCTATTTTTCATATTTTGTTGACTTTATGTCCACTGTTCATACATGTTCTCATACATTAGTGACCTGTCACGATCGAGTTTAGTGGGTTCCTCTTCACTTTTTTTAAAGGATTTTTTTTTTTGGAAGCGTGCATGTGTTTTGGTTGTGTTTGGATACTTGCTTGTGCAATTTGGTTTTGGAGCCATGCCGAGACAAATTCGTTTGAGGTTTTCATACTCCTTTTGCTGCGAATAATGGAAAGATTACGACAGATGGAAATTGTGAATAAAATGGGGGTTAACGGATTAATGGGAACACGGAAGTCAGATTTGGACGGAGAAAAAATAAGAATTTTTTTCATGAAAATTTCATAGACTAGAAAATAAGAGTAGTTCATAGTTGCACCGACCATCTGGGTGGCGAGGGCAGGCATGTAGCCACCGGCGGCTTTTCCTAGAGCTGGCCTCTGTTACTGCCGGCTGTTAGCTTATGAGTTATTTATCTAATACCTTCAAGTGAAAATGATAGGTTTCTTTTTTCTTGATGAATTTGGTCGGATTCTGGGTTGGTTGGCGGTGATTTAGAAAATATATATGGAATGGATGAATTCATACAGAATATGTCTATTATATCATGTAAGTTAATTAGCATCTGAGAGCACGTCAATGTGCACGCTGCTCAGTGCTTTCTATTAGTATGTGTTGGAGTCCAAGCTGCCTTGGTTCTTGGAACCGTTGACTAGACAAGAAGTCAGAAGATTGAGGCAAGTTGTTGGGAGAAATTTTGATTAACGGACTAGAGAAGAAAACGGGGAAGGGAACTTTGGTATCAGGACGTGATGATTGCATATCTGTTGTTCCCAATTTAGAAGATAATTTACTGTCAAGCAAGCTTAGACAGGGATTAGGCAAAATGAGTAAGCATGAGCTGACGGATCACTTCTTCACATCCATGCGGAGAAATGGTCCTAGAGGATCAGTGTTTACCTATGCCAATGTTTTGTTTGTATTAATTGGTTCCATTGCAGTTTACCATATACACGACGTTACTAAAAACAGGAAAATTACTTTTCTACATCATCGTTAGCAGAGTACATTAGATTCAGATGCAAGGATGCTCAATGATCCTTCTTTTATTCCAAGGGCCATCTATAGTAGCCTAAAACAAGTGCCGATCATCTGTTAACATTGCAATTACATTGGAAATCAAAGGAACAGAGACAGAACCTCCTTGACTACTGCTGTGACACCTTCTTCTTGGATCATGATCGTCCTTGTGATAGGAGAAGCTATCTAAATTCTTTACGATTTCTTTGTGGTGAAATTATTATAATCATACTTCAAATGTTTTCCGTTATCTATCACCATTTTCACTTCTTGGATTTTATTCCCGACAATGTCTTGGCGACCACTTGGAACTGCCAGTAGAAGTTCAACCTTGATACCTCGTCTTATGCCTAGCTAGCAAATAAAAATTTGGTAATATTTTCGTGGCATCATATAAGCACATTGAATAGCAGAACTAAATTTACCACTTCCGCATTCTATGGTGCTGATGGTATCTTCCAATTATATAATTGTGCTAAACTTGTAAACATCTAAACTTTCTTTTACCCCTTCTTTTCTTAATTATGTTCTCAAAAGAAGCATGATTTGGCTAACAGGGTTTGCTTCTAGGTATCGAGGTAGATGTTGCTGGAAGATCATACAACAGTCAACTGATCATTGTGGAAGATATGGAAGATATGAGTGCCGAAGTGGCAAAAGCTAAAGAGGGGAACTTTTTGAATTCCCAGACTTTCATGTTTAAAGTTCCACAGGTAGTCTCATATATCTTTCTCCACCATCCCACTCATGATATTGATTTCCAGCATCAGGTTGGTCTTCTATTTAAACCATGGTGAAACTAATATATTCCAACCATCTTAACTTTGTAGGTTGTTGGAGGGTCAACCATATCAGTGAAGGCAAATTGGTCTCAGAAGTTAACATATCAAGGATACCAGTTTTGCTTAAGGATACCTTTTACCTTTCCTTCGTATGTTAATCCTGTCGGTAGGAAGATGCCTAAGAAAGAAAAGGTGCTGTTGAATGTGAACTCTGGTACCGTCATAGAACTGCTGCATAATCATATTAGCCACCCGCTGAAGGTGAGTCCCATAAATTTTCTCGCGCTCTAAGATTTCCAAGCAAAAGCTGGAATAAGGATATTACTGTGACTTTATAGGACTTGCAGCGCGAGGCTGGTAAATTAAGCTGCTTGTATGAAGCAGAAGCTCCAACATGGTCAAGTCAGGACTTCAAATTTTCATATTCCGTATGGCCCTCTATTTTCTCTCTCTTAACTACTACTATATAGGACCTCAAAATAACAAGGCGTGTGGGAATTAATATTACCAAGTCTGATGTAAAGATGTCTGGTCCATACTTTACCATGATTAACTATTTTGATATGCAAGTGTTCTTATCTCTCATCATCTTCCCCATGCCTAAAGGTTTCAACGACGAGCATATCAGGGGGTGTGCTCTTGCAATCTCCATCTCTTCATGATACTGATCAACGAGACCTCTTCTGCTTGTATCTTTACCCTGGAAAAAACCAGAGTGGCAAGGTTAGTTAGGTTTTTTCTATTTACTTCTATTTGATATACCTATGCTTGGATATGTGTTAGGAATATTACTTTCATTCCCAATCTAGTTGGTGTTCAATGTCATAATGAATAAACTTCCTGTCGGTCTCCTATGCTGGTTGTGATAGTGAAAGCTACGACTTGCCTTTTCACTCATTTAGGAACATGGTGAAAATGCCGAGTTAAAAACATTAATAAGAAATGTAAGAAAAACCTAATAGTCATTAAAACGTATTTGAAAGGATAATATAAAAGGTGACCAGCGACTGATTCTTGTACTTACTGTCAATATTAAGAATTTAAAGTTTCGTCTGCATGAAGTAGTGGTTCCTCGTTTGATTCCATGCAAGCTGGAGCATGCTATGTAAAGAACCTGCAGTATTCCGACCTCCTCTTCGTGAACATCTATGCATTAGTATTGTTGGTTTACTAAGTCCTATGTTGTCATTTGACAGGTATATTCAAAAGAAGTTGTGTATGTGATTGATATAAGTGCGAGCATGGAAAACCTGCTGATGAATGTAAAGAACGTAATATTGGAATCGCTTTCGAGGCTCACACAGCAGGATTCTTTCAACATAATAGCTTTCAACAATGAGGTTCACTTATTCTCCTTGTTGATGGAGCCAGCAACACCAGAGGCGATCTCAAATGCAACCCAATGGATTAGTGCCAACTTTATAGCTAATGGTGGCACAGACATCTTGTTTCCTCTAGAACAGGTTTGAACATGTACATCTGTTGCCACTGGAAGTTGCTTGAATTCTAAATATATGAAGAACTTTAATGCCGTTCTCGCTTTATAGTTGGCTTGTCACTTTCACATACTAGTTTAGAATACTTCCCTACCATACTGACTTATCTACTCAATCGCAGGCAATGAACTTGTTGGCGGAAACTGCTGGTTCGATACCATTCATTATCCTAGTCACCGATGGGGCTGTTGAAAATGAGCGGGAGATCTGCAATAAAGTGAAAGATCATTGCTCAAGTGGACTACCAATTTGTCCTCGCATATGCACCTTTGGAATAGGTAAGAGATCTTTAATAAAGTACAGAAGAGTATCAAAGTTGGTCGCTTTTGCATTGGGTGACATATAAAGCATTGGTTGCAGCTCTCAAGTTTCTAGATTAGAGTTGTGTGAAGCACTGCAGGAAAAGGAATAGAAGTGCTTGTGTAATTATGCAAGCAAGAAACCTGATGAATGTAGGATTTGGAGTGCATTCATTTGTGGGAACATCGCAAGCATACCACTACTTTTTATCTTTCAATGACAATTCATTCATCACTTGGCAGTCGAACTATGTATTCAGAAGAGCAACATATAATGATAACTGTCATTAAGAGAATCAGTTCATACTTACCCATAAAGGACAATAACTTCAGTGTGCTTCCTTGTATGAGGTGCAGTCATTAAGTCAGACATACATGAAATTGAAAATTGTCAATTTTGAGCTATATCATAATACTTTAAATAATCTATGGGTGACTACATCAAGAGGAGAGCTTTTATATTAATTGACTTTATGAGAAATTGTCCGCCAAAGAATTTTTGATGAAGCTATTGCCATGTTATATATGTACTGCTTGAATTTAGATCTATAATACGAACCTAGAAAATCATTATGATTGTGAGGTTAGGCTTTGTGTTAAGTTGCAATTTGTTGTCAAAGACATACTGCGGTGGAACCATAAAAGAGGGGTGTACCAATTTATGCTAATTATTGCGAACTGATTTTCTTTCCAGGTGCATACTGCAACAATTACTTTCTCCAGATGCTTTCTCAAATTGGAAGGGGTTATCATGATGCTGCCTATGATGCAGGTAACTGATTTTTTTTTTGTTTCAAAGTGTATGAAGTTTCTTACGGGTTAATATACCTTTGAAACAATTCAGTTGTATCAGCTAATGTTAGTGGGGTTGGGAACTATCTCATGTGGAAAAAGCGTTCATATCTGAAAATGGAGAAGTTGATGACCATCCGGCTCTAGAACAATAGACTAGGATGGACATTTTACCTACATGATTTCTGACACGAGGTTGTTTTAATCCAGAAGGGCAATAATAGAGCTTGTCTGAAGGGTGTTAGGATTCTCCAATCTCTGCTCAGTCCAAATAAAGATCTATGGGTATTAAAATTGTGAAGTTCTTTGATGGCAGAAAATCTAATCTTGTCTTTGTTTTTTCTGGTCCTTTTCACATAAGCAGAGTTAGTTGAACTTAGAATGCAAAGGTGGCTTGCTAACGCATTGTCAATCATGATGGCTGATATTGCCGTGGACGCTCTGGAAAATCTTGATTCACTTGAGGTAATAATTTCCTCTCCAAGCAACTATTCAATTGCAAATTCCAATCACCAACAGATATGAATGCTTTTGAGGAGTGATAATCTTGGGAATTGCCATTCTCTATTTTCATGGAATCACAAGTTACTCATTTAAGAGAAGATGCATCCCTGACAGAGTGACCATATGGTGCTTTCCATTCTATTGACAGATATATCCCTCTCAAATTCCAGATCTTTCATCGGGAAGTCCATTAATTGTATTGGGCAGATTTTCTGGGAAATTTCCAGAGCTTGCGAGAGTTAGTGGTGTTCTGGCAGATAGGAGCATCTGCACAATAGATCTGAAAATGCAACATGTGAAGGATGTACCTGTTGACAGAGTAATGTTTGATCTTAAATACGTACTCTTGGATGAATGAATATCTTGCAAATTCTTAAGTTTGCTATGGAGTTTCTAGAGGATGCTGTCAGCCCCACTGACACTTCAAACTGAAAGTCTAACATTCTTGATTAATGAGTAATGACCTATTTGATGCAAAGCTCACCATGATGTCTTTCTTTCTATTACAATCCATATTTTTTCAGATTGCTTTCTCCTAGCGAAAACGCAGCAGAAATTTTGTTGATGATGCCTCAAATAGGGACTTTTATTATATTTATATTGGTCCTCTTATGCCTCCAAGCCTCACCTGAAATCAATCTAGTTTAGTGAATGTATATTATTGTAGATGTCAGAATGACAATCACTTTTTTGAGTTCTTTGTTGAATATTCTGTCAGATACTTGCAAAGAGACAAATTGATGACCTCACAGCACAGGCTTGGTTTCATAAGAGTATACAGCTTGCAGAGAAGGTTCGTTTCTAACCTCATTGAACTGCATAAAATTTGTTATAGCATGGAAGGATTTAATCTAGATGTTATAGTAATATCATTCATGTGAGTTTCCCAAGGGAAGTTTGACTGGAAGACACTTAGCAGGAAGGGGACATCTTTCCAAAAAAGGTTTCTTAGACAAATTTACCTTTTCTAGACGAAATCATTCTAACCAGAAAAATCAATTGTTATTTATTAACACCTGTTATACCCAAAATTCCTGCTAAGACAGTTTAGTTAATAACATCTAGTCATACAGAAATTTTCTGAATTGGCCTCTCAATTGGTTAATTCATAATATAAGTGCATGGTATGTTGCAGCGTGGCAGCAACTATGGATGGGCATCATGACCATTTTCATGCTACTGTTACTTTCAGCTTACTTACATTTTCATGTGCTGTCTAATTATAGGTTGCAAGAACGAGCATACAATCACGGGTTCCATCGGAGTATACATGCATGATCTTACTCGAAACTGTTCGTGAGAAAATAACATCTGATATTATGCTAGAGGTATGATTAAGCACTATATGACCTAGTAGTTTCTACCATTGTCCTATAGGCTTATACAAATACCGCATCAGGCCAAAAAAAACCTGTTTTTGCTATACCTGATTTAAATAAGTGTGACTCCTGCAGAACTCCTAAGTTTTTACATTTGTTTCTGTAGTCTGTCTGTCGTGTATCCTTTTACCTCTGTACTTTTTATTATATATTTACAGAGTGGTTTTTGGTTTCATCTGGAAAACTTAGACTGCATCTAGTTCTGCTGTTTTCATTTCCAATGACAACAGAAAGTCGTCAAAATGAATCCTGCTTGCCCTGCTTTTGAAATAAGGCCAACACAATTTTGTTTTCATTGGTTTGCAAGGGAAGAGGAAGGAAATTGAAATTTCAGGAAAGACTAGATGTTAAATCCTAAATAGGACAAGAAACAGACAAGATATTCTGTTAATAGTACCAGACATGTTCTAAAAGTGAAATTAAATAGAAGAAAATCATTAGATATATATACACATTTTTAAACATTTATGGTGAAAATAAGAACTGAACACTGTCTTAACCAAATGCACCTTGAGATTCTCCAATCCCATTTATGTACTCGTATGTAGCAAACTTTGGAATATATCAGAAGTGATGAAGCTGATTTCAAATCCCTGCTTCTCTTCATCAACATAAGGTCATTATCTTCGCTTTAAAACAGGTGCCTGAAAAAGTGAACTTCAATAAGATGCTGGAATTAAAGGGCCAGAGGGTAATTTTGCTGGGAAGTTTGGGTAAAGGCTTCGGTAACTTGACTGCAACAGTGAAAAATATTCCACCAGGATTTGAAGAAAAGCCATCCGATAGTGCGGGTGTCTTGGTCAAGGCAGCTTCGAACTGTTGCAGCATGCTGCTGGATCGTATCTGTTGCATGTGCTTCATCCAAACTTGCTCCTATGTGAATGACCGGTGCGCAGTCGTTCTTTCGCAACTCTGCACTGGCCTTGCTTGTTTTGGATGCATCGATTGTTGTTTCGATCTCTGTGAATGTTTTTCATGTCTCTAGTGATATTGACCAGTATGCATAGAGATTTGTGTTATGTCATATTGGTGATTGTGTTACTTTTGTCTCTTCCTTGTGTGTATCATAGTCAATAATGATGTACAGTTTCTCAGAGAATACATGGAAACTGAGACGGCCTAATGTTGATGTGTCTATTTTGAAGACTGATAGATTTTAATGACCAATGCAAGCGCAGGTGGAGTGAATACATAATCAAAGTGGAAATATGACCAACGCAGTGATAATAAACAAAATTCACCTTGTCGCTGGTGAAATTGTCACAATTCTGTCTGTTGAGCCACCTATCACGCAATAGCCAATACCAAGCCACAGCCTTCCCGTTAAGCATTTTTCGCACCCTCCTTGGCCATGCCTATGTTTCCAACCACTTAAATGCACGTGTGAGTGGTGTTAAAAAAAGTCCCATATTAAAGAATTGGTGTGATGTGGAGCCGTTAATTCATTGGCTTAAGTAGCAAGAGGAGGCCGTCTTCAGGTACTTAAAACCAACAAGAAATGCAGGTCGACTGGTCCAAGAAATTCCAGCAAACTTCCATTGACGTAGGCCGGTCCAGTTCCTAGTTCTCTTCTCACTAATCAAATGAGCTCAGTGACTCTTCGAGGGACAATTGGTTATGCTTCACCAAATAATCTCTCTCTCAAACCAAGAATAATCAGGAACATCGGTGAGGGATGATCTACTCCGGCAATTGAAAGCATCAACGATTCATTGAGGGTTTATAAATATATAATAAGGAAGTTGGGTCGATTAGAGTTTTATGGTTGAGCCATAATATTACATAGTTGGGATAATTGTCTAAAAAATTCTAAACTTATTTTGTGGTGGCTAATTTAGTTTTAATTTTTTCAATTATGTCAATTTAGTCATAAGCCTTTAGACAGCTTGACAATTTAGTCATAAACCTTTTAATTATGTTAATTTTTTTCTAAACTTTTTCACGATTTGTCAATTTAGTCATTCTAGCCAATTTTGATCGGAAATCGCTAATTTGGATACCTGCTGGCCACTGACCATTTTACGTGGAGTGGCTAGCATTGAGCTGAACAATTATTGCGTTTTTTAAAAATTGTTTTGATTTTTCCATTTTTTATCTTTTCTTTTCCTTTTGCCCGTGGCTGGCGATTGGCCACAGGCAAGGGTTTGATCCTTGCGGCCCGAGCAAGGGCGGTCCTCATGGATCTAGCGAGGGCTCGACTCTTATTCCGTGAGAATTGTCAAAATTTCTGCCTTCATTGTAGTGTAAAAGAAAGAAAACAACGATGGGAAAAGGAGATGATTGGAAGCAACATCCAAATGAAAATAAGAAAAGCGAGCTTTCATTTTATCTCACAGAATGTAAATATTTAAGGGCATTTTTGCCATGTTATGGCTAATTCACAACAAAGTTATCGGGACAAAACGAACGCGACCATTGATCCAATAACTGATAACGGTTGTCAATAAATATCTAACGATCATCATCAATCATTTAACCTCTCGTGATGAGTTTAATAATTGTGCCTTGGTTTTTGCCCACGGCATTGTAGAAAGGCTGTAGGGGCCAGTTTTTTCCAAGGAGCTCGATTCAAATTTCGCAATATGTGAACAATATAATCTACGATGCCGCATAATGTCCATATCTTTCCTTGTCTATTAAAAACAATAGTTTATCTGGTTCGAGAGAAATCGAGAAATTGTACCTCACAAACTAATGTGAACTCCCCAAGGAAAATAAATTAGCCGGACCGCATACACTGTTGCTTCTCATAAGTCAAAAGACACAGGAGTCCTTTGTGAATCCTACATCCAAATGACTCCATTCTGACAAGTGACGACCACGCCAAAAGCTGGAAGTCTCTTTCGTTTGATTTTAAACTCCAACTTTTCTATAATTTCTCCGTTTCCCATTGACTTTTTTTATATTTTTGGGTCGAGGTTCATTCACACTGGCTTTAAAGACTGAGAAAGTTAAAAAGTAGACCTTGGTGTGTGGCACGCTATCTTTTTTATTTTTATTTTTTTATAATCTTTTGTAATGGTATACGTCCCAAAGTAGCCCACAAGCTATTAAATTCGTAATTTAAGATTAAAAATAAGAACGTCACGGAGGCATTTGAAGAAACCACGGTAAAGTTTTCTCTTCCTTCATAATGATTATTTTTACCAAAAAAGTTATGGAGAAGTTTGGCCATTTACGTTTTGACATTAACAATGTTTTACAAATGCAGGAACGAGGCTTGCGATGACAACTGTTGCAATGAAATTACATAAATCAATTTCTTTGAAATTCTATTTGACAGTATCCAACCACTGATAATGAATGTTCTCAAAAAGTTCTAAGTTGCTCATCTGTTTAAAAAGATGATATTTTAAAAAAAAAATCCTTTGCAAGGTCCCAAGGTATAACAAGAGTAAATACACTTTTTGATATATTTTCTTCATATTTTGTATTTTATAAATAACCGAATTTTCACTACTATTTTGTCATATTTTGTATTTTATAAACTTTTCCTTCGACCTCGCCGTCCCTCGCTGCTGAGGTCCGACGATCGGTTGGTGAAAGAAGGAAGATAAGGAAAAAAATTATAATTCTAAAAATATTATTAAAAATTGTCTATGTCAACGTCGGTCGTGTCATGTAGGCCGACTGGCATCATAGTCAGCAATATCCAGTCGAAATTAGATAAAAGGATTGAATTGACACGACGCCAAGAGCTTTAAGACTAAATTAACATAAATATAATAAATTTTGGACTTTTTTTTTGACACTTTTTCTCTTCTCATCAGTCTTCGGTTTATTTTCCAAAGTGGGGGGACTTTGGGTTTTGGGGGCATTGGTTGACTTGAAGTGGACATCCGGAAAGCCATCTAGATGGATCCATCATTCCATCCCTTAATACACGCACTTGTATAGATACATGTCAAGGGAACCATCGGCGACCGACTTCAACATGGAGAAAAGAATTCCATGTACAGAGTCTAACTCCCATTTGGCCAGTGTTGGACTTTCCCTTTTTTCAGTTTCTTGACGAACTTCAATCAGGAAAGTAGATTCCATGTATTTTAAGGCAGTATTGCAGCCAGTGAAAATCCAAGTAAGGACTTCCATTCTTATCTTAATTCCAACGCGGTGACAATCTTTATTCTTGATCGTGACATTGACGCGGATGCAATTTCCATATTTTTCCGCATACTTTATTTGGGTCGGATTTTATTTACCGGTTCAAATTCGAGACATATTTTTTCTCTGTATTTCCTTTATCTTGTTGCTTCTCCATGTCTATGATACACCGACTTCATCTATATGCTCCCTAACCGCTGCCCAATAAAATTATATATATATTGATGATCCGTACCCCTAATTTCATCTGCACTATGATCTAAATGTGTGGCAGAATATGCAATTAGGTGCAATGTCCCAAGAGAAGGCAATGCATGCCACCGATGACACGTTGAGAGATAATTTGACTCTTTATAGTTTTGTTGCGGTAATTTTGCCTGAATGAGTGCAGGAAATGATGGACCATATCCTGCGTCAAGACAAAGAGAGAGTCATTTAGACCCTAATAGTCCTCAGCGTCCACGCTCCGAAAGTTACGGTGAGGCCCGTGATGCACGGGTCTCGAGCATTGCTATGATGTTTCCAATTCAATCTTAGTCATAAAGTTCTTTTGTTGGTATTCATACCGATCTCGACGAAAAAAATCAATCAATCATGGCCTATGGGAAATCTTAGAGTAATATCCACGATAAAGCTTCTTCATGTATAAATAGTTGTTCTCAGATTTTCCTTGATCTCACTTTAGTAATTGTGTAAATATTTAACAGAAAGAAAATAAGTGACATTGCGTGGGGTTTCACTCTTGTTGAAATCCTAACTAGTCTCCTTTCTTATTGGACAATTATATGTCACGCTTTCTTGTTCAGTGGTTTCCTACTTCAGAGAAGAGTTTGGTTTCTGCAGCTTGACTAGGAATGCTCTCCAATGTCCATCCCCAATTTGATGTACGAAATAATTGGGTATAGGTAATGTTGCAGCAAAGCAAATTTAAGTCAATTACAAGCTTCTTAAATGAGCAATGTTCCTCTATTTCCGGATACGGATATGGTAGTCTGGAATAAGAAACTACTATTTTAGATTTAGCTTTCTCGTGAAGAATATTTCGAAGGTTAATTTCCATGCTAGGGGTGGTACAATGATGGTTTAGTATAATTAGTCTTAACTCAATTCTGGTGATGTAATCATGTGTGTCTAATTTGACGATGAAGGATTGTTCCAATTCCTGTAAACATTTCGCGTTCTTTACTCCAACGCTGCCTAGGATGATGACCACTTTTCTACTAATGGAGAACCCTAACTCCAAGCAACTGTCAAAGGTACACAAGAAAATACTTGTAATCATGTTTATCTTTTGCAGTTTGATTCTCATCTGCATATAAAAGTCATTCAATGAAGTAAAATTATTCACAAGAAAATCTGCCCGCAAAATGCATCTCGAGCAACATTGATCAATAAATACTTGGAGGATAACCGCAAGCCAAAATCAGTAGAGGAAGAAAAGAACCGGGAAGGAATTAGAGATGGAAGCGAATGGGTCTAGTTGCATTACAAGGAGGAGCGATTTGACCTACTTTGCAATCTTGGTCCATATATATGCATGGCAAATAACAGAATCGTAAAAAGGTTTGTTGACCAATTTATCTGTCAATCATTCAGACATCATTTTTGGAGATGTTGAACTGTCTTCATTTGTAAATGTACAGAAAATATATTCATTGAATATAAAAAGAAGGGTTTTCTTCTACATGGTATTAGAGCCCTAGGGTTTGATCCTTGGGGTACTGTACGTTAATCATCGACTACGGCGGTCCCGCTTTCTTTCTCGATTGCACCGTCCGACGTGCGTCTTATCCGATCTTCTTCATCGAAATTCAATTTGCAAAGCTGATCCCATGGCTGACGAACAGCCGAGTGTTGTAATTGACCAAGCGGATGCTAGTGCCTCTGCTACTGCCATTTTGGCAGACCTGACCGCTGCGATGAAGCAGCTCTTGACCCAGCAGGCCGCGCCACCGCGCGTTGAACCTCTTGTTGCACCGATTGCTGTCAAGCTTGATGGCAAAAATTATGGCGTATGGTCTCAGGTTGTTGAGATGTATGTCTCGGGCAAAGACAAACTGGGCTATTTGAATGGTGATTCTCTTGAGCCCCCTCCTACTGATCCGTTTTTTAGACAATGGAAGACCGATGATTCTACGGTGAAAGGTTGGCTTATCAATTCTATAGACCCAGCCTTGATACCAAATTTTATTCGGTTTCCTACTTCCAGAGCCGTATGGGAGGCTGTGGCAACAACCTTTTTTGATGGATCTGACACCTCCCAAATCTATGATCTTAAGAGGCAGGTTTCTCGATTGAAGCAAGGCGGTGGACCCATCGAGAAATATTACAATGATCTTCAAGGGCTCTGGCGTGAGATTGATTTCCGCCGTCCTAATCCTATGCAGTGTCCGGCCGATATTTTGAGGTACAATGCCATTGTCCATGAAAGATCGAGTTTATACTTTTTTGGATGGTCACGATGACCGCCTGGATAATGTTTGTGCTGATGTTATGAAGATGGATCTATTTCCCACTATTGAGCAAGCTTATGCTCGAGTCAGGCGAGAGGATATGCGCCAATCTGTCATGCTCTCCACTACTGTCGAAGTCACCTCTGGTTCCGCCATGGTGTCACAGCGGGGCAAGGGTGATCAGTTAGTGCTTTCTACCTGGGGACCTCGCCCTAAATCTGGTATGCCAATTCAATCCGAGGGATGCTCTCACTGTGGGAATCCTAAACATGTAGCAGCATCTTGTTTTAAACTGCATGGTTATCCAGACTAGTGGGATGATTTTCAGACCAAGAAGAAGAAACCAGGCTCCCAAAAGGGGCTGAATGGAGGGCAAGCCTCCTTAGTGACTAGCGGCTTGTCATTAATTCCCATAGAGCCTGAATCTGCTAATGCCGAATCCCTTGAAGGTAATTATGGGTTTGCCTTTGCTAATGGACATGATGATGGTCATCATGGGTGGATAATTGATTCTGGCGCTACAGATCATATGACTCCAGAATCTGGTGACCTTCTTACATCTACTACACTACGTCGAGATCATATTTACAATGTTAATGGACATAGCTTTCCTGTGACGACTGTTGGGCGTGTGTCTATCATGCCTTCTCTCTCTCTATCTCATATCTTGCTTGTTCCTTCATTGTCTAATCGTCTGTTATCAGTTGGACAGCTTACTAGTGAGTTGAACTGTGTTGTGCTTATGTACCCTGATTTTTGCCTATTTCAGGACATTCTCACGAATGAGATTATTGGGCGTGGTACTAAGAGGGAGGGGCTGTATTTCGTGGATGAAATTACTTCTGGACAGACCTATCATTCTCGTGGACAGTTAGCTCAAGAGAAGGAACTTTGGCTATGGCACCGTCAGTTAGGTCACCCATCCTTTGGGTATTTACGGCATTTGTTTCCCAAGTTATTTCATGGTCTATCGAACTCTAGTTTTCAGTGTGATACATGTATTTTGGCAAAGAGCCATCGCACTTGTTTTCCTCCCAGTTTGAATATAAGTTCTACTCCTTTTTCCTTAATTCATTCTGATGTATGGGGTGCGTCTCCTATTACTACTGCATCTGGGTTTCGATGGTTTATCATCTTTGTTGATGATTGCACACGTATGATTTGGCTATATTTGATGAAACATAAGAATGAGGCTGAAGCTATCTTTCGGACTTTCCACCGTATGATTCAGACTCAGTTTGGAGCCAAACTTTAAGTTCTCAGGTCTGATAATGGTGGCGAATACTTAAGTAAACCTCTTGCGGCTTATTTTCAAGAACATGGTTTGATACATGAAACTTCTTGCCCTTAGTCTCCTCAGCAGAATGGTGTTACTGAGCGCAAGAATCACCATCTTCTTGAAACCTCTCGAGCACTCTTGGAGGGTAGCCATGTTCCCCATCGTTTTTGGGATTCTGCCGTAGTCACAGCTTCTTATTTGTTGAATCGCATGCCTTCCCGCATTCTGAGCTATCGCACGCCAATGCAAGCACTTGCTGCCCATGTGTCTCTTCCTTCGGTTCTTACATTGCCTCCTAAGGTGTTTGGGTGTGTCGCTTATGTCCATCTTCACAAAAATCAGCGGACCAAACTTGTCCCTTGTGCAATCAAATGTGTGTTTCTTGGTTATAGCCCTTCTCAGAAAGGGTATCGGTGTTATGATCTTGCCGGGAAGCACATGTATGTCACCATGGATGTAACATTTATCGAGACGGAGCCCTATTTTCCTTCCCCCCAGTGTCCTGTTCAGGGGGAGAGTAGTTGTAGAACCAGACATTGGTGGGAGGTAGGAATTGCAGGAGCAACGGATGGGTGCGCATGACCACATGATTCTGAGGCGGATGGGTGCGCACGACCACATGATTCTGAGGCTACTGAGGCTGAAGTTTTTGAGCTACTGCCGCATGATTCTGAGGCTGCACGACCAGACAACACTGAATTACGACATGGGTCAAAACAGGTGTCAACATATGCACAGCTGCAACAGCCCTCCTTGTCTTCGCCCTCTTTAGTACCACTCCAAGCTCTTGAGAATGTACCTGAGGTAAGTACTTTTACTGTACTTGATTCTTTTGAAGATACTGATGTGCTTACTGGTTATAAGCTACCCGATAAGCATAATAGGGGTAAACCACCGAATCGATATTCTCCAGATGTAGAGGACCGCCGGTCTCGATACCCTATTGCAGACTATGTGTCTGCCAAGAGGCTGTCCACACCACTACAAGCCTTCGTGTTTACGATTTCCTCAGTTCAAGTTCCAAACAGGGTTGAAGAAGCCATGAAGGATCCGAAATGGCTTCAAGCGATGGAGGCAGAGATGGAGGCATTGGAGAAAAATCGAACTTGGAAACTTGTGGAACTACCAAAGGATAAAAAGCCGGTTGGATGTAGGTGGGTGTTCACAGTCAAACATAAGGCAGACGGCACTATTGAGAGGTATAAGGCGCGACTGGTCGCTAAAGGGTATACACAGACTTATGGGGTGGATTATCAGGAAACATTCTCTCCAGTTGCAAAGTTAGACACTATAAGAGTGTTGTTATCTTTGGCTGCAAACTTGGACTGGCCTTTGCATCAATTTGATGTGAAGAATGCATTTCTTCATGGAGATTTAGAGGAGGAGATCTATATGGAGCTTCCACCTGGATACAGATGCGCAGATAAGCTAAACATGGTCTGTAAGCTGGAAAGATCATTGTATGGGTTGAAACAGTCCCCTCGTGCATGGTTTGGTCGCTTTAGCTCAGCTATGAAAGGGTATGGATACTCCCAAAGTAACTCAGATCATACTTTGTTCTTAAAAGGTGCTCAAGGAAGAATGACAGCTCTTATCATATATGTAGATGACATGATTATTACATGCAATGATAGTGCAGAGATTATGAGACTGCAGGAATTATTATCTAGGGAGTTTGAGATGAAGAACTTGGGAGGTCTGAAATATTTCCTGGGAATCGAGGTTGCTAGGTCGAAGGAAGGGATTTACTTGTCTTAGCGGAAGTATGTTCTTGATCTTTTGACCGAAGTTGGCATGCTAGATTGCAAGCCTGCAGACACTCCTATGGTACAAAACTGTAAGCTTGGAGAGTACCCTGATTAGACGCCTACTAATAAAGAGAAGTACCAAAGGTTAGTAGGTCGATTGATTTACTTATTACATACACATCCTGATATTGCTCATGCAGTAAGTGTGGTGAGTCAGTTTATGCATGCACCTATTGAGGATCATATGAGTGCTGTGTGGCGCATCATTCGATATTTGAAGTCAACCCCAGGAAAGGGGTTGCTATTTGCAAAGAATGGCTGTCGCGACCTAAAAAATTTTGTAAATTTCTAGGGCTAATGGATTATTAAGACTAATCTTAACTCGGGCCCTCCTAAGCCCTACCAATTCGCAACTTAGGGTTTAAGTCATTAACATGCAAATATTTTCATGCTTGGAGTCGCCACTAATCATTTCGTGGTAGGTCGATTAGAAACCTAAATAAAACATAGTAAGATATGCTTTATTCCTACGAACCAGAGATTCTAAGCCCGGGACTTGATTACGCTAGATTTAGTCTAACGCCCTTTCGGTACCTTTTCTTTTCAAAAATGTTTTGGCAGGCAGTTTGGATCCATTTTAACTTAATTACTAACATGTGAAGTGTTCATGCGGGTGCGCAAACCACCAATTTAACACCCAGGAAAGCGTTAATAAATTGCAAGTTTGGAAGAATTACTTACCTCGAAGCAACGCAAGCATCTGCATTGTTAGCTAGAAAATCACATCAACACCCCTAATATGATTTCTAATTAACAAGCAATTCACTCAATATTTTTTGGATTTTCACTTATTTAAATGAGAGCTAGTCTACATGTAATGACGTGCAAAAATTGACATGCGAATTAATGCAACCTAACATGCAAACTATATGTCATGCAACGACGTGACCTAATTCTAATGACAAGGCAAATGATTTATTTTTTTTAATGAAATTCAGAATAAAAAATATGCCTAAATTAACATGCAACCTAATGACTTCTCTTTTTGGTATTTTCTATTAAAATTTGAAATTTAAAATTGCCTAAGTTAACATGCAATCTATGATGACTTAATCTATCCTAACATGCAAAATTTTTTTGGATTTTTGTTAAAATTCGAAATAATAATTTGCTGAAATTAAGAATGCAATCTATCCTAATCTACCCTAAAACAATTCATTCTCTTTTTGGGGTTTTCTTGAAAATTCGGAATTAAAAAATAACATGAATAATCCGTTAGGATTAAAACAATCCTTAATTTAAACTAGGAAACATGCCACCTTAAGTCCCAATTTAAATTAAATACTTATCTCATTCCTTGGGATATATTCAAAATTCCTAGACATGCAAAATTCTAATTTAAATAACAAAACAGATTTTTTTTATTTTCTTTTTATTTGAAAAGGAAAGCAATTAAGTAAATAAGGATAGCAACTACATTCAAATTAACCACGCGATCCGCCAGATTTGTTTCAAACTCGGATTAGGCACAGAAATCGAACTATCGGTCATATCTATAGGGTTATGGATATCGACGGAAAGTCGATTATTCAAATTTAGAAAGCAGATAAAAATCATTATCGTATCCAAGTGGTTATGGATAAGATAATAATTTTCCGTATCGCCGCATATCGGACCTTAGGGTTAAGGTCAGATAGTCGTCCAGATACGTTGCTAAATTAGGAACGATTCCTAATTTTGAATATTTGAAAATATTGCGGATATATCGAACATTATCCTAAGATATCTAATTATCCACATGATATTCATGCAATATTCAAAACACTCAAATTAGGAAATTAGAATATTCTGAAAATTTACCGGATAATGATCCTTACCTAATTTGCAGATAATTCCAAATTCGAATCGGCTCGGGATCGAGATGATCGGCGACGGAATGGCAACGAAGACGACGACATCGGCGGGGCTACGATGGGCGGAGCACGGCTTGTCGGCACGGCAGTGACGTCAAGCGACGGCATGTAGCTTGGGCGATGACTGTTCTGGTGGGGGCTACTCGGTCGAGACAACTCCGGCGACGGTGGACGTTGGCGCAGCTCCGGCGTGCGGCGGTGGCGGTCTGTGGCTGCTCCGGTCAGTGGCTGTGCGAGCAGGGACCGGCGGGATCAGCGGGGCAGCAGGGGGCTATGATGGCGTCGTGTGGCGGCGGGCGTCCACAGGGGCCTCCGGCAGGGACGGCAACGGGCAGAGGCAGCGCACGGCGAGCAGTTCTGCGGCCACTGTATATGCAGGCGTCGGCAGCACGGGAGAAAACTGCTCCGGCGATTAGCACAGGGCAGCTACAAGCGTCTCCGGTGAGGTCAGGCAACGCGGAGAGGGGCGACGACTGTGGCTGGCCTTCGGGTGGCTGGCGGTGACACAGGAGGCGGTGGCGCGGTGATGATCTCCGGAGGGCTGGCTTCAGTCCGGGACGGCGGTGGCTGGCTGTCCCGGCGACACGGGCGACCTCGGACAGCTTCAAGGCGGCGGCTGCAGGCGGCTGTGCACGACGCGGGTAGAGGCGTCAGCGACGGCAGCAAAGGGGACGTCGGCAGGAGGCAAGGCAGCGGAACAGCAGCAGCAACGTTGGTGAGGGGGTGCGGCGGATGGGGCTGAGGCGCGCGGCAGCGGGCTCGGCGCGAGCGGTGGCGTTGCGGTGGGGCTCCGGACACGGCGGCTCCGGCACGGTGGGACGCCGGCGAGAAGCAGACGCAGCGACGATGAGGGGGCAGCGTGCTCGACCTCTTCTCTCTCTTTCTCTCAAAAACTCTCTCAAGATTCTAATCTGAAAATTGTCACGTGTCCCCTAAATTCTGACCTAATGTCATGTTTATATAGCACTAATCTAGGTCAAATTAAATGAGCTCTAGAGTCCTAATGGGCTTAGATTTGGGCTTAGGCTTTAATCAATATTTAAATGGGCTGAATTAACTTGGGCTGAATTAAGCTCAAAACATAATGGGCCGAATTAAGCTCAAATTAAAACGACCGAGTCCGTTCGACTTGTAATTCCCGGCCTTTGCATTCCCGAGCGAGCCGAGTTCCATTCGATGAAATTTAAGCTCATTCACCAACGCCAATTCGATGCAAAAAATGCAATTAAACTAAAACGAACCTAAACTGTATGTTATGTAATTTAAATATTTTTGTTTAAGAGTTAAAATTTAATCCCTAATTTTCTATGCAAATTACACTAAATGACTGTCAAAATTTAGGTGTCAACAATGGCCATCTTGAAATAGAAGGTTACACAGATGCAAATTGGGCTGGAAGTGTGACAGACAAGAGGTCTACATCAGGGTATCTTACATTTGTGGGAGGCAACCTTGTTACATGGAGAAGTAAGAAACAAAATGTTGTAGCTCGGTCTAGTGCAGAAGCTGAATTCAGAGGTGTAGCAAAGGGGTTATGCGAACTTCTATGGCTTCGGAAGCTGCTAACTGAGCTTGGGTATCCACCAGGTTTGGAAATCAAATTGTTTTGTGATAATAAAGCAGCCATAAACATTGCTCATAATCCAGTTCAACATGATAGAACCAAACATGTGGAGATTGACAGACATTTCATCAAAGAGAATTTGGAGGCAAAAGTGATCCAGTTACCATTTGTCAAGTCTGAAGAATAGTTAGCTGATATATTAACAAAAGCTCTGTCAAGTAGAGAATTTCATTGCTCACTTATCAAGTTGGGTATCAAAGACATCTTTGCACCTACTTGAGGGGGAGTGTGGTTGTGAGCTATTTTAGCCTATTTGTTAGGAATTTTTATAGATTTCTTCCTAGTATAGAATCCTTCCTATTGTATATCTCCTAATTAGGGTTGTTATATGTCCTATATATATAACAGGATGAAGCGTAAATGTATAGAAAATATATTCATTGAATACAAAAAGAAGAGTTTTCTTCTACATCTATAAATGTACATTTAAGCTCCTCGGATATATAAGTTTATATCATCCTAAAAGATGTCCACCGGAGCTATTAATTGCTAGTAAATGTCACTACTAAACGATTCTTTTTTTTTTTTCGATAATTAATTAACTCATTAATGGTTAAAGTACGGCGAACATCAGCTAAATTATACTAGAGGACTAAGAAAGGACGTTAATTTGATGTATGGCCATAGATAATAAATAAGGTCAACGGAGACTAGCAATTAATGTTCAAGTATAGCAGAAAATCTTAACTACCATCATAATCCAGTGCATAATCTATTAACGTGGACGTGAAGGAGAGTTGATGATATACTTTGTGTACTCTTTCTATGGACCTTTCTTAATGAAACTGTGTAAATGCTTTTCAGATTAGACATCATAAAGGATTTCTGGTGAAACACACGTAAATCAACAACGCGAGCCTAGTGCATGCACGTCTTTTGAAATGTCTTTCTTTGGCTTTTCCTTAGATTGGTCAAAGGAAGAGCACCGGTCAAATGCTCACCGGCCGGCGAGCACATTATTATTTTGGCGACCGGAACAAGGGCAATTTCGTCATTTACTTTTTTTTTCTTTCTCTTTTCCGTTTCCTTTTCTTTTTCTTTTTTTTTTCCTCTTTTTCCTCCGCCGGCCATAACCGGGGCCGGCGGAAGTCGCCGGCCTCAGGTGGAGGCCGCCCTTGCCGGCGTCAGGCGAGGGCCGCCCTCGTTGGGGGCGAGCGAGGGAAACCCAGGTCCGCCCTCTCCAGCGTCAGGTGACCTTTGCCAGATCCGGCGAAAACAACCCTTGCTATCGCTGGATCTAGCGAGGGTCGCCCTCGCCCATCCAGCCTATAGGTACTCTCTCTCTCTCTAATTGCAATTATCTGTGCAACTTACGCAGCGTACCATTTAAAAATAGGAACGACATGGAGCCATTTGAAGAAACCATGGTAATCTTTTCTCTTCCTTTTTAATGATTCTTTTTACTAAATAAGTTTGTCCATTTACGTTCTGACATTATAACAATGTTTTACTTTTTTCCAGATCAAATGTAGGAAGGAGGCTTGCGATGGCAACTGTTGCAATGAAATTACACAAATCAATTTCTTGAAATTCTATTTGACATTATTCAACCACTGATAATGAAGGTTCTTAAAAAGTTCTAAGCTTCTAATCTGTTTAAAAAGATCATATTTTTTTATAAAAAAAATCCTTTGCAAGGTCCTAAGGTATAATAAGAGTAAATACACTTTTTGATATATTTTCTTCATATTTTGTATTTTATAAATAACTGAATTTTCACTACTATATCCATGGATTATGATGAAAGTAAAGATTAAGGTTGAGGTATGTATTTTCCATTCTTAAATTCTTTTTTTCTAAATGTAATGGGGATTTGCTCATTTCAACAAGTAAAAAACGTAAGTGACAATTAGGATTATAAATTTTACAATGCCATAATTTTGTAGGTTTTTTTTTACTCAAATTGACTTTTTCACATACTTTCTGTCTGTCTCGACCAAATTAATGATGAATGACGACCACCAATGAAGAGAAATGTGGAAAGAACGAGTTGATGTTGAGGGTGCTTGTGGGTGGCTCCTAATTGTGTCGTGCTTCGTTCGAATATGAGTGGGTTCTGTTTGTTGTATGCTAGGTAGTGGAGATAATAGCATAATTTAATCAACAGGAACCAATTCTAATGGAAGGATTTTGCCTCTACTTTGGCAATGGTGCACAGAGATTCATTGGAATAACACTATCTCATAATGCAAGGTTAATTTTTTTGTAATAACTTTGGGATGTATCAAAGCGGTGACCTTTTGAGTCTCCATTTTATGTCATAAAGCAGTAGTCTCTATTTTAATCCCAACAAGTCAGGATTCTCACACATCTCCACTCTTAATACGGGGCATACTCTCGCCTGGATTCCATGAACTGCGTGCAATCATCACTTTCGAAATCTGTGGGACTCGCGGATCCATGGTTTGTGCATATTATTGATAGATTTTTGGACAATACCAAGAACATGGGCATTATTGGTAAGGCTCAAACTGCCGGCCCTTGTTCCATCATTTTTTAGATATTAATTAATAAGTGAGCGAGGAATTTCTCTTTAATTTGCTAGGGGGCAGAGCTTTTTCTTTTTGTTTTGTTTTTTAGTCAGGGCAAGGGGGCAAGAAACTACTGTGTAAAGAAAAAAAGGGAAGAAAAGGTATAATTCCACCCCACGATACGTATGAAAAAGAAAACGCGCTTTAATGATCACTGAGTAAAAAAACAAGAGGTAAAGAAAAAAAAAAGCGGTTCCATGACTACTGAGTCAAAAAGAAAACAAGAAGGAAAACGCCTCGAAAAGCCGTTTAGAGAAATCGACACATTCTTATAAATCTCTTCACAGTTTCCATTAGCACCAATCCTGCCTCTTGTTTCTTCTTGCCTTGCTTTCATATTTGCTTGCTTCCTGGGGCTTTGAGTTGTGAAACTCGTAAGCATGAGTTTTGCGGAGTTTCAATCATGCCATTTGCTTCTTGGTATTGTTCTTGCATTGTGCTTTAACCAAGTCTTGTCCACCACCAATGAAACAGACAGACTGGCATTGCTCGAATTTAAGGCCGGTATAGCCAGAGATCCTTTCGGTGTGCTCAACTCATGGGACAATAGCACTGGATTTTGCCAGTGGTATGGCGTTACGTGTGGTCGGAGGCACCAGAGAGTCAAAGTGTTGGACTTGTCATCACAAGCACTCTCCGGATCAATCTCTTCTCATATTGGAAATCTCAGTTTTGTAAGGGAAATGTTACTCCAAAACAACAGTCTCTATCATGAAATCCCTCCACAAGTCGGCCAATTGCATCGCCTTCGTGTCTTACGACTAGACAACAATTCATTGGTCGGTGAAATTCCAAAAAACATATCGGGTTGCTCTAACCTCGTCAGACTCATTCTTCGATTTAACCAACTAACTGGAGAGATTCCTAGAGAGCTCGGTTCACTGTCGAACCTACGAACAATCTCATTGTGTGTTAATAGTTTGACCGGGAGCGTGCCTTCCTCCATTGGGAACTTATCTTCACTGGAGAACCTTGTTTTAACTGGGAACAACTTGGGCGGGAGCATTCCCCAAGTTCTAGGCCACCTAACAAACTTGCAACGGATTGGCCTGGGATTAAACAAATTGTCAGGTACAATTCCATCTTCGCTACTCAATCTCTCTTCGCTAATTGTCTTTGATGTTGGAGACAACTGGATACATGGGACTCTTCCTGCAGGCATAGGCCTCAAACTCCTAGACCTTGATTTTTTAAGTGTTTTCATGAACCAAATTGAGGGGTCGATTCCTCCATCGGTATCAAATTGCACGAAGCTAGAAGTGCTTCAACTTGATATGAACAGGTTTTCCGGGAAAGTACCATCTTTGGAAAATTTGTACAAGCTTCGTTGGTTTCGCATCTATAAAAATCAGCTTGGAAGGGGAAAACCTAAAGACTTGAGCTTCCTTTGCTCGTTGACTAACAGCACCAAGTTAGACGACGTGGTTATTCACCGGAACGAGTTTGGTGGAGTCTTACCTAAATGCATAGGTAATTTATCCACCACTCTCACAATATTTTCTGTATCGGACAATCAAATATCGGGTGAAATTCCAGAAGAAATCGGGAATTTGGTCAACCTGAATTGGTTGTCTATGTATCTCAATCAATTTTCAGGTGTCGTCCCCTCAAATTTGGGGAATCTACAAAATCTAGCGATACTTGAGCTAGGTGGCAACAACCTGGCGGGGACTATACCATCATCTTTGGGAAATCTAACCAAGTTGTTTGCACTAAACCTTTTCCGGAACAACTTTCATGGGAGAATTCCGTTGCACCTATCTAATTGCCGGTCTCTTCAATGGCTTGATCTATCGAATTGTAATCTCAGTGGTGCCATACCCCCACAACTCTTCGGTCTCTCGTCATTAGCGATCATGTTGGACTTGTCTCGTAACCATCTGACTGGGGTTCTACCCACAGAAGTTGGCAACTTGAGAACTTTGACTGCATTGGACATCTCGAACAATTTGTTGGTTGGTGAAATCCCAAGTAGTTTAGGTGACTGCACTTCATTGACATCACTAAAGTTGGGTGGCAACTTCTTCCATGGGTCAATTCCGCAATCAATCAAATCGTTAGGAGGCATTGAAGAACTAGATCTGTCATGCAACAATTTGTCGGGTCAGATTCCTGAATTCTTATCGGTATTTCGTTCCTTAAAACATTTGAATTTATCGTACAATAAGTTTGAAGGCATGCTACCACGTGAAGGAGTCTTTAAGAATGCTACCGCTACTTCTATTATTGGGAACAATGAGCTTTGCGGTGGATTGCCAGAATTCAACCTCCACAGCTGCATCTCCAAAAGCAGCAAGAGCGGAAAAATCAATGTAGTGATATTGTCCGCTTCTGTTATATTCGGAGTTCTTTTAGTAGTTGTTATTCTTGCTTTTATACATAATTTTTGGTTAAAGAAGAAAGTAAATGAACCGGTTTCCAGTTCAATGGATGATTCACCTCCGAACATATCTTATGGAGCACTCCAAAAAGTAACCAACAATTTTTCTTCAACGAATTTGATCGGAGTTGGAAGCTTTAGTTCTGTTTATAGGGGTATACTCAATGATAATGGGATTGCTGTTGCTGTGAAGGTGCTTGATTTAGTTCGTCGCGGTGCACTTAAGAGCTTCATAGTTGAGTGCGAGGCATTAAAGAACATCAGACATCGAAATCTCTTGAAGATACTGACAATTTGCTCGGGTGTTGATTATCAAGGAAATGATTTTAAAGCCATAGTATATGACTTCATGAACAATGGAAGCCTGGAACGGTGGCTACACCCAAAGTCAACCTCATCTCGTGGGATTGAGTTTCGGAAAAAGTTGAATTTCATGAGGAGGATAAATATTGCTACTAGTGTTGCTTATGCATTGGATTATCTTCATCACCAGTGCCACATCCCCATTATTCATTGTGATCTAAAGCCAAGCAATATCCTCTTGGATGATGAGATGGTCGCGCATGTGAGCGATTTTGGATTGGCTAAGTTCCTCCTAGGATCATCCCTTGATACCGTAGCTAATCAGATGAGCTCTATGGGTTTGAGAGGGACAATCGGTTATGTTCCACCAGGTAATCTCTCTAGTTTTTCTAATGATTTGAGCTCTACATTCTTTTTGATGATAAGCACTCCTAATATCATATGCACTATGATCTAAATGTGTGGTAGAATATGCAATGGGATGCGAGGTCTCAAGAGAAGGCGATGTCTACAGTTACGGCATCCTCTTACTAGAGATGTTCACAGGATTGAGTCCCACTGATGATAGATTCGGGGGCAATTTGACTCTCCATAGTTTGGTTGCGGCAGCTTTGCCTGAACGAGCCTCGGAAGTTACGGATCACATTTTGCTTCTAGAAAGAGGGAGTCCCCTCGACCCCAATAGTCCTCCGCATTGTCTTTCCGAAAGGAATGTCATATTTCAAGAGTGTTTGGTTATGGTATATAATATTGGAGTTACTTGTTCCAATGAAGTGCCTGGAAGTCGGATGAGCATCAGCAGTGCTGCAAATCAACTGCAAAATATAAGGGAAAAGCTCTTGGCATTGGGTTTATATGAACAAGATGAACACCGCAGGTGATATGATAATTTCTTAACCTCTCTTTCGTCCTAAATATTTAGTTTTACATATGCTAGTGCAAACGGACATGTTAATCTGTAGCCAAATAGAGAATCGATCATGCATTTTCATTGGAAGGCAATAGTTGATTGTCATTTCTCACCTGTATATGTATCAAGCTAGCATGTGTGCTGCAGTGCCGTGACCTTTTAGTAATATTTGTTACAATTTGTCTCAAGTTTGAGAACATGGATGAAAGCTGACCCGAATTGAAGCTCGGGAAAGTCAGGCCATATAAAGATTGTCCGAATTGGACCCTGAAAATGTATAACTGGAGAGAAGCAGTCGTTTCTGTTAGGAGATAATAGTTGATTATCATTCCTCATCTGCACAGATTACTGCACTAACATATGGCCCATGATGCAGAGTCTTGAGAATTGTCATGATATTTTAGAATATCTGTCTCAAATGTTCAGTTCTTTTATGGGTATGAAGCTCATTTAGACGAATACAAATTAATCCACTATCGGCTATTTTCAATTGATATCCATAATCAAGCCTTTTCAATGTATGAATAGTTGTTCTCTGAAGTTTACATGACGCAGTAACGGTGAGCGGAAGTTGATTCACATAAAACCTACATGTCTCCTTTTTTTTTATTGAAAATTTGTATTTTTCCCCTTGCAAATCCTAGCTTTTGTCCAGGCTTTCTAACTCAGAGAAGTGCTTGGTTTCTTTCTATAGCTTCACTAGGAATCGCTATGCGTCGAAGAAGCTGGGCGAGACAGTTCGAGATGAGTGATGTTGCAGTCAAGCCAAGTATCTCTTTCAGCTTCAACCTAAATAAGCAAATGCTCTGTTTGGGAACAAAAAAAATGATTGTTTGGAGAAGAAAAGACTTTCAAATTCAGCTTCCTCGTATGCATTAAATCGAGAAACAGATCTGGGCGATTGATATGTGAAGCGGGAACTTCGCAATAAGGGTTTAGCATAACTAGTCTATCCCAATTCTGATTGTGCAACTTGTGCTATTTGTGTTTTTTCTGATGGGGAATGGATCTGCAGAGCTGCTATTTCTAAAGTATGCCACTTTGATTACTCTTTTTTTTGCCAAAAATTTTCCTTCTCTCGTACATTCATTTCTTATCACGATAGAACTTGTTTGATGAATACAAAATGTGTTGCCAGTGTCTAATAAAAATTCTAGCCAAACAGAAATCACCGAAACATATGATTGTGTCCTCATCGTCTTAAGACCATAACAAACTTTAGGCGTTTCATTATGGCGATGGAAATAATTTGAAGCATGTGATATCAATAGCAATGCTCTCACACCCACCCGTGGGTGGTACAGTTGGTTTGAGCCCTCCCGCCATCGCAGGAGGTGAGCGGTTCGAAACTCTGCGTCGTCAGCGATTTAAGTGGGGGGTCCTGACGGTGGGTTGCTGGGCTAGCCTTCCCACGGGTTTAGTACCGAATAGCCTGTCGGGCGAAAGGGAGGTTCCCGGGTCATCAAAAAAAAAAAAATAGTAATGCTCTCACTCTCTGAAGAGAAGACTCATATTCTTGGTCTTGTCACTTGTCACGTTCCTCATTCCTTACCCAACCCTCTAAATTTCCAATGACCAAAACTCCATAAACATCGGCATCCAAGTTGTGCTAGGATGGTTGGGGCATACCTGAACAAAGCTCGGCCGGGCACGGCGACCCAGACCAAAATTTACCTTGAAAATTCATCTGTAGCTTTTGAAAGAGCTTTGATAACTGTAAGAGAATTCTCGAAAGGAGTTGAAGCATTAAAAAACTAATTTTCAAGTTAAAACCATAACCCGTGAGGCAGGAGCTTAGCAAACCAACTTCGAGCTAGCTTTTGTTTGGAAAGCCTCATCATGAAGTTTAATGTATCTTAGGATGAGGTCATTGCACTTTGATTTCAACCCCCCAGTATGTTGAATTTTCAACATTTGCAATTAATGTGTTTTGAGCTGAGTTCAGCAAATTTTTATAGAAAATACAGACATGACCAGCATGTGTCATGGAGTGTAAGTGGATACCCCATGTTAATTTTCTTTTCGCTTTGTGCTGACTGGATCTGAACGTTAATGTCGTGTGATTGTCATGTAAGCAATTTATCAAGAAATTATTCAAATTTTAATGAGAGTATGTTAACTGCAAAGGAATATTAATTTAGTTTATACAATTAACGGATTTAGGTCCACTAATATGCATGACTAATTGTAAAATCTATTGAAGTTTGCTGACTAAAAAAGGAATTTACTATTTATAAGTGGATGCACTCAAATGGGGTCCATCCTTGCAAGTGAAGCCGGATAGATCGCAATCGTTAATTATGTGAGCCCACACACGTGAGTCTTACTCAATCAACGGTTATAATTGTGCCCCGGTCCTAGGAATTTCTCCTTGTACACACTACATGCAAAGAGAAGACCATGCCTGATTCTGACCTCCAGGTGACTCCTCAAAACTGCAAACTTTGACGTTCGTGCCATCCCTCACTAATCTCACTGAAACGGAGTTCTCTTCTCCTGCTTCTCTCGATCACCCTCGCGCTTTCCGTTCCCGAAGTTCTAGGCTTCTGGCTCATAAATATTGCGGAACGGTTGGATCTGAGTGTGCCCTTTTTCTTGCCCCAATTGAAAGATCTATACATACGGAAGTTCTCCGTTTTGTTTCCGTTGACGTTTCTTGATTTGGTAACGAAGGCATTGGGTTTTCGAATTGGCTTGGAAATCAGTTTTTATTTTCCTTTTCTATGTAACTCTGGCGAAGAAGAAGGAGAAAGTTCGAGAATTGGGTTTATTATTCTTAGAGTAGATAGAAATTTGTGATTAGGGTGTTGGAGGAGCCAAATCTAAGGTCTTTACTAGGGGTGTGCAATTGGACCGGGTTTACCCGGGAACCGGATCGGCTCACCCGAAAAACAGGTCCGGGAACCAGTTCTATATTTTTGGAACCGGTTGAAACCGGTCCGGTCCCCGGGTCTAAGTGAAAACCCACCCGGACCGGTTTTTAGAACTGGTTTTAAGTTACTATAAAAAAAGTAAAAACCCTAACATCGGACTCTCACTTCTCAGCTTCTCACTTCTCAGTCTCGAGTAATGACTCTCTTCCAGTTTGCGAGCGATTCCCCTTCCTTCTTGCCCTTCTCAGTATGCTTGCAAGAGCTCGTTGCCGCCGGCTACTCGCCGCTCGTCGCCCACGGCTGCTCGCCGCTCGTCGCTCGCGGCTGCTTGTTGCTGCAACCCAACTCATCGTCGCGGCTGATCGCTTCCTCAGTCCCCGCAACCCAGCTCGTTGCCTCTCGTCGCCGCGGCTCTCAAGAACGCAACCCCTCTCGTCGCCTCTCGACTTGTTATGGACGACTCCGACGCAACTATCGAGAGAAAGGTGAGTTCGCAATTGAATTTTTTTGGGTACTTTTTTGTTAGGTGACGAGGTTTTTGTTGTAAAATTTTTCGGACCGAGGGGGGAAAAGGGACTAGGGGTTCAAACAAATTTTTGATAATTCTCGTTGTAAAATTTTTCGATTTGATTGTGTTGCATTTGAGAGGAAAGAAGGGAATGCTCCTTGTGAGTAGTACAATTCTTGCGATCTTCGAGTTCTTGTTCGATGTGTTTTGTTGTTGTGTTTTTGTGGTGATTGTTGTTTGCTTGTGGGAGGGTTTGTGTTCGGGATGGTGGGTGACTGTATTCTCTTGACTTTTTAGGCCATCGTTCAAGCTGTGTGTTCGTTTGGTGGGGGTAAGCTCTAGGGTATCCATGGCGGTTTGGTCAGTCTGATTGTGCTGCATTTGAGAGAAAAGAGAAAACATGTTGCTTTTGGTGGGAGCATGCCAATTGCTGGATAATGCTCGTGGATTGTTTATATTGCTTCAAATTTCTAAAACCAGAAAAAGGAAAAAGAAAAAAATAGGTTATCGGGTAGACCTTGAAACTGGATCGGAAAAACAGGATAGGTTCGAAAATAGGGTTTAGGGAAAACATGATAGGTTCTAGGTTCCAAAAATTGAGAACCGGTTATAACAGGATAGGTTCCAAGTTCTAGGTCTGGACCCTACCCACCCTGGAATCGATCACTCCTAGTCTTTACATAGTTTGGAATTGATACTTTGGTGGGCTCCTTAGGCTGAAGAGATTAAACGGGGTGGAAGCAATGTAATCATTTTATAATTGTGTTTTTCGTTTTTATATCATCGCATCTTGGTCAATGGTATTGTAGAAAATTTCCCGTTGTAGTTTTGTTATACCGATGCAAGTATTTCTCCTTTGTATGAACATTACGCAAATTTCACTTGAATTTATCAAATGCGATATCTCATACACGATAAATCGAGTCTAGTTGGAGTAATTTTTACTTTTACCTTTTCATTTTCCTCAATTTCTGTGGTGCACGTAGTTGGATTGTTTTCTAATTTTAGAATTTCACAATACATAAACATTTATAGATTTTGCAATTGTTTTAAAAATTTAGATAATTTTATGAAATTTTAAAAGTCCAAACAAACCCGCCCTAAACTTACGTGAGCCAAATTGACGGAAATCCGGTCAACGTAATAACGAGACGTTCTATGGCCCAAGCTCGAAGATATGCTCAAAATATTTCCAAAGACTTTTGTCTGGCGAGAGAGAGGGGGAGAGAGATTGGGCTTGAGCCTTTTTAATTTTTTTTCCCTTTTCTTTCTTTTTCTTTTTCTTTTTTCTTTCCCTTCCTTCTTCCTCCAGCCAGTCCACTAAAAAGAAAGAAAAGAAAAAAATAATTTGAAAAATATTATAATATTAAAGGTTATCCACGTGAGCACCGGCCGGTCCACACCGGCCGTGCCACGTAGGTCGGCCAACGTCCACGTCAATAATATCCGACCACAATTAGCCGAAAGGACTGAATTAGCACTGCATCAAAATGTTTGGAATTAAATTGACATCACTAAAAAAATTAGGGCTAAATTGATACAAATATAATAAATTTGGGACTTTTTCCAGCACTTCTTCCCTTATCATCAATCTTCGGTTATTTTTCCAAAGTGGGGGGACCTTGGGTTTTGGGGGCATTGGTTGACTCGAAGTCAACATATGGAGAGCCATCCAGTCATCCATCCCTTAATACACGCACTTGTATAGACACATGTCAAAGGGGACCATCAGTGACCGACTTCAACATGGAGAAAAGAATTCCGTGTACAGAGGGTCTCAACTCCTATTTAGCCAGCCTTGGACTTTCCCTTGTTTTAGTTTCTTAACCAACTTCAATCAGGGAAGTAGATTCCGTGTATTTTAAGACAGTATTGCACCCAATGAAAATCCAAGTTGAGGACTTCCATTCTTATCTTGATTCCAACGCGGTGACAATCTTTATTCTTGATCGTGACTTCCACGCGGATACAATTTCCATATTTTTCCGTATACTTTATTTCGGTGGGATTTTATTTACCAGTTCAAATTCAAGACATATTCTTTCTTTGTGTTTCCTTCATCTTGTTGTTTTCTTTGTGTCTATGATACACCGACTTCATCTATATCCTCTCTAACTGCTGCCCAATAAAATTATACTTTGATGATCCGCACCCCTAATTTCATATGCACTATGGTCTAAATGTGTGGCAGAATACGCCATTAGGTGTGAGGTCCCAAGAGAGGGCAATGTCTATAGTTACGTCATTCTCTTGCTAGCGATGTTCATGGGATTGTATGCCACCGAAGTCACATTAAGAGATAATTTGACTCTTTATAGTTTTGCTGCGGTAGTTTTGCCTAAATGAGCGCAGGAAATGATGGACCATATGCTGCATTGAGAGAGAGAGAGAGAGAGAGAGAGAGAGAGAGAGAGAGAGAGTCATTTAGACCCATATAGTCCTCAGCGTTGACTCTCCGAAAGTTATGGTGAGGCCCGTGATGCATGGGTCTTGAGCATAGTCAATCGTAGTCATAAAGTTCTTTTGTTGGCATTGATACCGAATTAGAAGGAAAAAAATCAATCGACTGTGGTCTATGGGAAATCTTAAAGTACTATTCGCGATCAAGCTTCTTCACTGTAAAAGTAGTTGTTCTCAATTTTTCCTTGATCTCACATAATAAAAAGAAATGAAGCTGAAGAGAGTTTGGTTTCCGCAGCTCGAGTAGGAATTGCTCTCCAATGTCCATCCCCAATTTGATGTACGAAATAATTGGATATCAGTAATGTTGCAACGAAGCAAAATTTAAGTCAGTCACAAGCTTCCTAAATGAGCAATGTTCTCTATTTCGGGACACAGATATGGTAGTCTGGAATAAGAAACTATTATTTCTGGATTCAGCTTTCTCGTGTTGAATATTTAGAACAAATGTTTTTTTTGTTGAATTAGTCTTTCTCAATTCTGGTGATGTAATCGTGTGTGTCTGATTTCACAATTAAGGATTGTTCCAGTACTTGTAAGCATTTCGCATTCTTTACTTCCACGCTGCTAAGGATGAAAGACCAATTTTCTATTACTGGAGAATCCTAACTCCAAGCAACTGTCAACGGTCCACAAGAAAATACTTGTAATCATTGTTAACTATTGCAATTTCATTCTTTTCTGCATATAAAAATCGTTAATTGAAGTCAAATCATTCACAAGAAAAATCTACCCGCAATATGCATCTCGAGCATCGTTGATCAATGAATATTTGGAGGATAAGTGCAAGCCAAAATCAGTAGTGGAAGAAAAGAACGGGGAAGGAATTAGGGATGGAAGCAAATGGGTCTAGTTGCATTACAAAGAGGAGTGATTTGACCTACTTTGTAATCTTGGTATTACAGCCACTGCTAGCTAACTAGTTCATTGGGGGTGCTGCCACTTCCAATACGCTGCATACATGCTTTAATCAAAAGCTGTCTTGATCGGCAGAGACTTTCCTTGACAATTCAGGGACCACTTCATTCAAATATGTCTCCTGTAAATCAAAAGACGTGTCCACATTCCTGAATCAAACAGACCCATATATTATTCAAAACAAGCGAGGAAAAATAAATACAGAACACAAGAATTTACGTGGTTCGATCACAAGGTGATCTACGTCCACGGGTAAGACAAAACAAGATGTCACTATAATAAAAAAGAGTATAGTTTTCAGAGATCAAAAAAACGACTTAACAAAATCTCACGGCTCACAAATCTCTCCCAAAACAAAGATCTCTCTTAATCAATGAAAAAAACTAGCCGCAGTATAAATATGACTCCCCAAAAAATTTCCTCAGGGGCGTAGCCCTCGAACTCCCCGAAACATTTGTTCGCTTACTCTAGTTTGGACAAACCACCTAGAAATTTGTTCGCTTGCTTCAGGTTGGGCCTATCAATCCAACCTTCCGCGTTGCGAACTAAATTTCAATTTTTTTTCCACTTTTGGGTTGCACAAAAATATATGTCGGGTCAGGTGATGAACTGGACCGAATACATAAAATTCAAGACATATTTAACATATATATGCATGACGAATAACAAAATCTTAAAAAGGTTTACTGATCCATTGATCTGTCAATCCTTGGTTTCAGACATCGTTTTGGGATGTTGAACTGCCTTCATCCGCTGCCGCATTAAAATCACAAGGTGACAGCGCCCTTATAGTGCCGCTCTCAAAGATGTCGAAAGACAAACTCGATTCTGAAGACAGTTTATGGGGTTTTTCTTTGTTATATTTTCAGAAGTATCGATATGTGTACATTTCAGCACCTTGGAGACATAAGTTTATTTTATCCCGAATGATGTCAATCGGAGCATATTAATCACTAGTAAATATCACTACTAAACGATTCTTTTTCTTCGATAATTAGTTAACTCATTAATGGTTAAAGTATGGCGAAAAGCAGCTAAATTATGCTATATGAATAGGAACGGACGGGTTTTGGAAGTGAACAGCCCGAGGACTTAATTTGATGTGTTCCCGTAGATAATATATAAGGTCAACGGAGACTAGCAATTAATATTCAAGTATAGTGGAAAATCTTAAATACCATCATATTCCAGTGTGTAATCTATTAACGCGGACGTGAAGGGGAGTTGATGATACTTTGTGTTCTCTTTCTATGGACCTTTCTCAATTAAACTGTGTAAACGCTTTCCAAATTAGACGTCTTAAAGGATTTCAAGTGAAACACATGTAAATCAACAGCACGAGCCCAGTGCTTGCATGTCTATTGGAATCTCTGTCTTTAACTTTTCCTTAGATTGGTCAAAGGAAGAGTAACTCAGCAATTACCTTGAAATTAATGGTCTTCCCATATGATTATAAAAATCATACACTCGAAAAAGTCTTGCGTAAACAATGCGTGTGATTCACTATGGACTGGACATTAGTCAATAATCACGTCTAAAAAAGTTATGGTAGGACACCCGTACAAATTATATTATGGGAACTTTTGTTTTCCATCTTTTTGACCGCTGCTAATCGGCTCTTTTCCCGTAGAAACTTAAAGTTTTAGTCCCTATCTTCTTTCTCTTAAATTTTAGATTGACAGGATTGTGTTAGTTTTGAAAACTTTTTCTATTGCGGTTTCACAAAAAAAAAAAAGTGAAGACATAAATTTTTTCCATTGTTTAATAAATATTCAGTTGGTGGAAAAAAATTCGATGAGAATGGAGATGCTGGAAATCATATTTTCATTTTAGACTAAGAAAGAATGAAAACGAAAAATATTTACATTATGTGAGATTTAACAAAAGTTCTCTTTTCTTATTTTCATTCGGATGTTGTTTCCAATGATCTCCTTTTCCCATCATTGTTTTCTTTCTCTTACACGACAATGAAGGCGGCAATTTTGACAATTCTCACGGACTAAATATATCTATACTTGATGTTGGTTTATATATATATATATATACACACACATTATCGTTAGGATGAACATTTATTAGCTATAGAAGAATAGATCTACATCTAAATGTCTTGTGCAAACAACATTTATGGGCATTTTTACCATGTCGTGGGTTAATTCATAACAAAGTTATCGGGCTCAATTAAATGTGACCGTTGATCCGATAACTGATAGTGATTATCAATCAATGTCTAATAATCATCATCAGTCATTCAATCTCTTGTAATGAGCTCAATGATTTTGCAATAATTTTTGCCCATGGCATTGTAGAAGGTCTGAGGGGCTGTAGGGGCCTAATTTTTTCGAGGAACTCAGTACAAATTTCAATATATGTAAACAATATAATCTACGATGATGCCTAACTTTCATATGTCTCCTTGTATATTAAGTACAATATTTTATTTGGTTGGAGAGAGAAAGAGTAATCTTACCTTATAAACTAATGTCAATTCCCCAAGGAAAATAAATTATCCAGACCCCATACACTGTTGATCCTCATAAGTTAAATGACACGCAAATCCTTCGTGAATCCTACGTCCAAATGTTTCATTGGTGACAAGTGACGAAAATTGTCCAAAAAGTAAAAGTCTGTTTCCTACTTTTCTAAGTTCTCCTTTTCACATTGACTTTGAAGACTTGGAAAGTTAGAAAGTGGACCTCGGTATGTGGCACACTATCGTTTTTCCTTATAAACTAGTGGACGTCCCAAAGTAGCCCATAAGCTATTAAATTCGTAATTTAAAATTAAATAATTATTTCATATGAAGAAAAAAAACGGCCAAAATAGGTGACAATTATTGCCATACTTTTCCAAACTTACATTGAAATTGATAGACTTTCTTTAACTGGGTGTTAAATGCTTACTAAAATTGGTATATTGTGTGCTCAGCTCCCGATTTTCAAGCTTTGGAGATCCACACAGCTTCTTCCTCATGTGAGTACTATATTTTGATTTTATGGGATAAACATCTTCCTAATGTCATGTACATATACCTTTATTTTTCTTTTATTTTCTTTTTGATGGTTACTTAATAGTATGGTACCAGTTTCTGATCAATTTTATCCATTGCGGTGGTTGAGCATCCCAATTCCTTATCATTTGCTTCAACAACACACATTTATTCTCTCTCTCTCTCAGTCTCAAAATGATTGCAATTACCCGTGGAGATTGCCCAACCTAGTAACCATGGTAATCTTTTCTCTGTCTTATTATGATTCGTTTTACTAAATAAGTTTTAGAGAAGTTTGTCCATTTATGTATTGGCATTATAACAATTTTTTTATTTTTTTTCCATATCAAATGCATGAAAAAAGACTTGCGATGGCAACTGTAAATTTCATTTGCAATGAAATCACATAAATCAATGTCTTGATATTCATTAAGCAGTATTATCGTTCTGGAAGTTCTATTTAATAGTATTAAACCACAGATAATAAATGTTCTTAGAAGTTCGATCTAAGTTGCTAATCTGTTAAAAATGTTATTTTGTAAACAATTCCTTTGCAAGGTCCTAACGTAGAACAAGTGTATCATAGATGTGTATATATATATAAAATTTTTCATATCTTTTAAATGGCTGAATTTTTGCTACTTTTTCCATGGATTATGAAGAAAGTGAAGATTAAGGTTGAGGTATGTTTGTGACCTTCGACCCACTTCGTTCTTTTCTTTACAAAAAAAAAGGTTGAGGTATGTATCTTTTGTTTTTAAGTTTTTTTTGTAAATGTAATGAAGATTTACTCATTTCAAAAAGTGAAAGCGACATGGAAATTAAGGATTCCCCGTTTTATGATGTTATAATTCTATAGTTTTCTATTGACACCTATTTTGACCAAATTAATGGATATATGGGTGACGTCTAACGAAGAACAATTTGGAAAGAACAAGTTGATGTTGATTAAGATTCCTAAAGAAAATAGAATCGCCTATATTGACAACACGCACGATCATATTTCTTACTTTGGATCTAGTGTCGTTGATGCTATGAAATAGTGTCTTTTCATGGTTAATGTGTTTGGTATAAAGTCATCTTATTAAATATTGTAGATTACGTAAGCGTACTATAATTTAAAACTAAATCAAGTTTGTTTGTGCATCTTTCTATGCATTTTCCCTTAACCCATTGATATTAATGGTTGAGGATTAAAGTGACTAGGAACAACTTCTCCACTAGGGAGAGAAAATTATAAGAATGCATCGCCTAAAGAGAATAACATTTTCGTTGCAAAAATTATGTGAAATTATGCTATAATAACAAAATCCACCGACCATAACAACATTTTTTTATTTCAAACAATTCTATGGAAACTAATTATGGTTCAAAAGTATGAAATGGACGAAATTTATTGACTATAACGACTACGTTTTTTTTCCAAAGGCAGCATGTGCGAGGTACATTTAGATTGGAAGGTGAATTGCTTTATTCGTACGGGACACGGATTGGACCGGGTCGAAGAAAGAAGTCCGCCCCCGCGGTACACGCAGATGGTGATCTGTGACTAGTGAGTCAAGATACTCACTTTTCTGACTTTTTGCAGTTAACAAAAGAAACAGAAGTAAATGAAGAAGAAAAGCGCTTCAAAAAGCCGTCCTAAAAAATGCACACCTTGTTATAAATCTCTTGACAGTTTCCGTTGGCACTGATCCTGCCTCTTGTTTCTTCTTGCCTTCCTTGGGCTTTGAGTAATGAAGCTCGTAAGCATTAGTTTTGCTGTGTTTCAATCATGCCACTTGCTTCTCGGTATTGCTCTTGCTCTGTGCTTATACCAAGTCTCCTCCACCACCAATGAAACAGACAAACATGCCCTGCTCGCATTTAAGGCAGGCATAACTGCAGATCCTTTCGGCGTGCTCAACTCATGGAACCATAGCATTGGGTTTTGCCAATGGTATGGCATTACATGCGGCCAGAGGCACCAGAGGGTCACGGTCTTGGACTTGTCATCACAAGGACTCTCCGGGCCAATCTCTCCTCATATCGGAAACCTCAGCTTCATAAGGGAATTGAGGCTCCAAAACAATAGTCTCGGTCATGTAATCCCTCCGCAAGTCGGCCAATTGCGCCGCCTGCGTATTCTACGATTGCACAACAATTCATTGGTTGGGGAAGTTCCCAGAAACATATCGGGTTGCTCGGACTTGGTCCTCCTCAGGCTTGGGATCAACAAACTAACTGGAGAAATTCCTAGAGAGCTCGGTTCATTCCCGAAGCTACAGCAATTCGATTTGTATGGTAATAATCTAACCGGGAGTGTGCCTTCCACCATTGGGAACTTATCTTCACTAGAGGTGCTTCTTTTAACCCTAAACAACTTGGGCGGGAGCATTCCCCGAGTTCTAGGCCACCTGACAAATTTGCAAGTCATGGCCTTTGGAGGAAACAGATTGTCGGGTACAATTCCATCTTCGTTACTCAATCTCTCTTCACTAACTGGGTTTGATGTTGGAGACAATCGGATACATGGGACTCTTCATGCAGGCCTATGTCTCAAACTCCCAGATCTTGAATTTTTTGGTGTTTTCGAGAACCAAATTGAGGGGCCGATTCCTCCATCGATATCAAATTGTACGAAGCTAGAAATGCTTCAACTTGCTACGAACAGATTTTCCGGGAAAGTACCATCTTTGGAAAATTTGTATAAGCTTCGTGTGTTTTTCATCTATACAAATCAGCTTGGAAGGGGAAAACCTGAAGACTTGAGCTTCCTTTGCTTGTTGACTAACAGCACCAAGTTAGACGACGTGAATATTCGTCAGAACGAGTTTGGTGGGGTATTACCTAAATGCATAGGTAATTTATCCACCACTCTCAAACAATTTTCTGTAATGGACAATCAAATATATGGTGAAATTCCAGAAGAAATCGGGAATTTGGTCAAGCTGGAAACATTGTTTATGAGTCTCAATCCACTTTCAGGTGTTGCCCCCTCAAATTTGGGGAATCTACAAAATCTAGCGATGCTTGGGCTAGGTGATAACAACCTGGCAGGGACTATACCATCATCTTTGGGAAATCTAACCAAGTTGATTATACTAGACCTTTCTTGGAACAACATTCACGGGAGAATTCCGTCGCATCTATCTAAGTGTCGGTCTCTTCAATGGCTTGATCTATCGAATAATAATCTCAGTGGTGCCATACCCCCACAACTCATCGGTCTCTCATCATTATCGATCATTTTGGACTTGTCTTGTAACCATCTGACTGGGGTTCTACCGATAGAAGTTGGCAACTTGAGATCTTTGACTGCGTTGCATATATCGGACAATTTGTTGGTAGGTGAAATCCCAGGAAGTTTAGGTGATTGCATTGGATTGACATCACTAAGGATGGCAGGCAATTTCTTCCATGGGTCCATTCCCCAATCAATCAGATCATTAGGAGGCATTGAAGAACTAGATATTTCACGCAATAATTTGTCGGGTCAAATTCCAGAATTCTTCACGAAATTTCGTTCATTGAAACTTTTGAATTTGTCTTACAATAAGTTTGAAGGCATGCTACCATGTGAAGGAGTTTTCAAGAATGCTACTGGTACTTCGATTATTGGGAACAATGAGCTTTGCGGCGGACTGCCAGAATTTCACCTCTCCAACTGCATCTCCAAAAGCTCCAAGAGGAGAACCATCAATATAGTGATATTGTCTGTTTTCGTTGTGTTCGGAGTTCTTGGAATAGCTCTTATTCTAGCTTTTATTTATCTTTGTTGGTTGAAGAAGAAAGTAAATGAACCGGTTTCAAGTTCGATGGATGATTCACATCCAAGCATATCTTATAGAACACTCCTAAACGCAACCAACGGTTTTGCTTCTACGAATTTGATCGGTGTTGGGAGCTTTGGCTCTGTTTATAGGGGGATACTTGAGGACAATGGAACTGTTGTTGCCGTGAAGGTGCTTGATTTAGTCCGTCACGGTGCTATGAAGAGCTTTATGGTCGAGTGTGAGGCATTAAGGAACATCAAACATCGAAATCTTGTGAAGATACTAACAATTTGCTCGGGTAGTGATTATCAAGGGAATGATTTTAAGGCCTTAGTCTATCAATTCATGGACAATGGAAGCCTAGAACGGTGGCTACACCCAAACCCGACATTATCTCATCGTAATGAGCTTATGGAAAAGTTGAATTTCATTCGCAGGATAAATATTGCTATTGATGTTGCTTCTGTATTGGATTATCTTCATCACCAGTGCCACATTCCCATTGTTCATTGTGATCTAAAGCCAAGCAATATTCTCTTAGATGCTGAGATGGTCACACATGTTGGCGACTTTGGATTGGCAAAATTTCTTCTTGGATCATCCCTTGATACTGTAGCTAATCATATGAGCTCTCTGGGTCTTAAAGGGACAATCGGTTATGCTCCACCAGGTAATCTCTCTACTTTCTATTATAATGATATGAGCTTCACGTTCTTTTAGATGATCAACACTCCTAATTTAATCTGCACTATGATCAAAATGTGTGACAGAATATGTCATGGGATATGAGGTCTCAAGAGAAGGCGATATCTATAGTTACGGCATTCTCATGCTAGAGATGTTCACAGGATTGAGTCCCACCAACGAGAGATTCAAAGACAATTGGACTCTCCATAGTTTTGTCGTGGCAGCTTTGCCTGAACGAGCACTAGAAGTCACGGATCGCATTCTACTTCAAGAAAGAGAGAGTTGTCTCGACCCCAACAATCCTCAGCATTGGCGTTCCGAAAGTAATGGCATATTTCAAGAGTGTTTGATTGTGGTATATAATATTGGAGTTGCTTGTTCCAATGAAGTGCCTGGAAGAAGGATGAGCATCAGCGGTGTTGCAAATCAACTGCAAAAGATTAGGGAAAAGCTCTTTGCATTGGGTTTACATGAACAAGATGAACTACCGCGGGTGATATGATAATTTCTTAACCTCTCTCTTGTCCTAAATATTTAGTTTTGCATATGCTTGTGCAAACAGACATGCTAATCTGTAGCAGAATAGAGAATCGATCATGCATTGTCATTAAAAGGCAATAGATGATCGTCATTCCTCACCTATATATGTATGGAGCTTGCATGTGTGCTGCATTGCAGAGACCTTTTAGTAATATTTGCTAAAATTTGTCTCGAGTTTGAGAACATGGATGAAACCCAACCCGAATTGACGCGCTGGAAAGTCAAGCCATTTAAAGATTATCTGAATTGGACTTTGAAAATGTATAACTGAAGAGAAGCAGTCGTTTCTGTTGGGAGATAATAGTTGATTATCATTCCTCACCTGCACAGATTACTGCACTAGCATATGGCCCATGATGCAGAGCCTTGAGAATTGTTATTATATTTTAGAAGATCACTCTCAAATATTCAGTTCTTTTGTGGGTATGAATCTCATTTAGACGAATACAAATTAATCAACTATCGGCAATTTTCAATTGATATCCATAATCAAGCCTTTTCAATGTATGAATAGTTGTTCTCATAAGTTCATAGGACGCAGTAAAGGTGTGCAGAAGTTGATTCACATAAATCCTACATGTCTCCTTTTTTATTGGAAATTTATGTTTTTCCCCTTGCAAATCCTAGCTTTTGTCGAGGCTTTCTAACTCAGGGAAGTGCTTGGTTTCTTTCTACAGCTTCACTAGGAATCGGTATGTATCGCGGAAGCTGTGCGAGGCAGTTCAAGATGAGTGATGTTGTAGTCAAGCCAAGTATCTCTTTCAGCTTCAACCTAAATAAGCAAACGCTCTATTTGGGAACCAAAAAAAATGACAGTTCGGAGAAGAAAAGACTTTCAGATTCAGCTTCCTCGTTTGCATTAAATTGAGAAACAGATCTGGACGATTGATATGTGAGGCAGGAACTTTGCAATAATGTTTTAGCATAACTAGTCTATCCCAATTCTGATCATGCAACTTGTGCTATTTGTGTTTTTTCTGATGGGAAATGGATCTACAGAGCTGCTATTTCCAAACTATGCCACTTTGATTACTCTTCTTTTGCCAAAATTTTTCCTTCTCTCGGTCATTCATTTCTTATCACGATAGAACTTGTTTGACGAATACAAAATGTGTTGCCAGTGTCTAATAAATATTCTAGCCAAACAAAAACCGCCGAAACATATGAGCGTGTCCTCATCATCCTAAGACCAGAACAAACTTTTGGCGTTTCATTATGACGATGGAAATAATTTGAAGCATGTTATATCAATAGCAAATATCTCAGTCTCTGAAGAGAAGACTCATATTCTTCGTCTTGTCACTTGTCACGTTCCCCGTTCCTTACCCAACCCTCCAAGTTTCCAATGACCAAAACTCCATAAACATCGGCATCCAAGTTGAGCTGGGATGGTTGGCACATACCTGAACAAAGCTCAGCTGGGCGCGGCGACCCAGACCAAAATTTACCTTGAAAATTCATCTGTAGCTTTTGAAAGAGCTTTGATAACTGGAAGAGAATTCTCGAAACGAGTTGAAGCATTATAAAACTAGTTTTCAAGTTAAAACCATAACTCGTGAGGCAGGAGCTTCAAACCAACTTCGAGCTAGCTTTTGTTTTGAAAGCCTCATCATGAAGTTTTATGTATCTTAGGATGAGGTCATTGCACTTTGATTTTAACCCCCCAGTATGTTGAATTTTCAACATTTGCAATTAATGTGTTTTGATCTGAGTTCAGCAAATTTTTGTAGAAAATATAGACATGACCGGCATGTGTCATAGAGTCTAACTATCTAAGTGGATACCCCATGTTAATTTTCTTTTCACTTTGAGCTGACTTGGACTGAACGCTAATGTTGTGTGATTGTCATGTAAGCATTCTATCAAGAAATTATTCAAATTTTAATGAGAGTACGTTAACTGCAAAGGAATATTAATTCAGTTTATACATTAACGGATTTAGGTCCACTAATATGAATGACTACTTGTAACATCTATTGAAGTTTGCTAACTAAAAAATGGAATTTACTCTTCATAAGTGGACACACTCAAATGTGGCCAATCTTTGCAAGTGAAGCCGGATAGATCGCAATCGTTAATTATGTAAGCCCACACATGTGAGTCTTACTCAATCAACTGTTATAATTGTGCCCCGGTCCTAGGAATTTCTCCTTGTACACACTACATGCCAAGAGAAGACCATGCCTGATTCTGACCTCCAGGTGACTCCTCAAAACTGCAAACTTTGACGTTGTTGCCATTCCTCACCAATCTAACTCAAACGGAGTTCTTTTCTCCTGCTTCTTTCGGTCACCCTCGCCCCTTCCGTTCCCCAAGTTCTAGGCTTCTAGCTCATAAATATTGCGGTGCGGTTGGATTTGAGTGTGCCCTTTTTCTTTGCCCCAATTGAAAGGTCTATACATACGGAAGTTCTCCGTTTTGTTTCCGTTGACGTTTCTTGATTTGGTAACGAAGGCATTGGGTTTTTGAATTGGGTTGGAAATCAGTTTTTTTTTTCTTTTTCTTTGTAAATCAGGCAAAGAAGAAGGAGAAAGTTCGTGAATTGTCGACATGGGCACCGGCTGGCCTATGTGACATGGTCGGCACTGACATGGACAATTTTTAATAATATTTTAATATTTTTTAAATTTATTTTTTGAATTTTTCTTTTTTCCGTCCCTTCCTTCTTCCTCTAGCTAGTCTAGGGCTAGCGAGGTCGACCTCGCTAGCCACTAGCGAGTCTTGCCCTCACTAGAGGCCGCGAGGTCACGACCTTCAACTTGGCAGCCTCTAGCAAGAGCTCAAGCCTTGCCAACCCAATGCGAGGCCATCCTTGCGGCCATCTAGCATGGGCGAGCCTCGCCACTAGCAAGCGAGGTCGACCTCACCAGCCCTGGCCTCTGGCTAGTTGCTGAGGTCCGACGACCGGTTGGAGAAAGAAGGAAGGAAAGGAAAAAAAAATAATTTTAAAAATTTTATTAAAAGTTATCTATGTCAGCACCAATTGTGCCTATGCTGACAACCGTGCCACGTAGGCCGGCTAGCGTTATAGTCAGCAATATATGTTCAAAATTAACCAAAAAGACTGAATTGATACTACGTCAAAAAATTTATGATTAAATTGATATAAATATAATAAATTTAAAACTTTTCGGGCACTTTTCCCCTACTCATCAGTCTTCGGTTTATGTTCCAAAGTGGGGGGACTTGGGTTTTGGGGGCATTGATTGACTTGAAGTCAACATCTGGAAAGCCATCTAGATGGATCCATCATCCATCCCTTAATACACGCACTTGTATGGACACATGTCAAAGGGAACCATCAGTGACCGACTTCAACAAGGAGAAAAGAAGTCCGTGTACGGTGGGTCTTAACTCCTATTTGGCCACCGTTGGACTTTCCCTTGTTTTAGTTTCTTAACCAACTTCAATCTGGGAAGTAGATTCCATATATTTTAAGACAGTATTGCACCCAATGAAAATCCAAGTAAGGACTCCCATTCTTATCTTGATTCCAACGCGGTGACCATCTTTATTCTTTATTCGGATCGGATTTTGTTTACCAGTTCAAATTCGAAACATATTCTCTCTCTGTATTTACTTTATCATGTTGCTTTTTTCGTGTCTACGATACACCGACTTCATCTATATCTTCCCTAACCACTGCCCAATAAAATTATATTTTGATAATCCACACCCCTAATTTCGTCTGCACTATATCTAAATGTGTGGCAGCATATGCAATTAAGTGCGAGGTCCCAATAGAAGGCAATGTCTATATTTACGGTATTCGTTTGCTAGAGATTTTCACAGGATTGTATGCCACCAATGACACATGGAGAGACAATTTGACTATTTATAGTTTTGTTGCGGTAGTTTTACCGGAATGAATGCAGGAAATGATGGACATATCCTGCGTCGAAAGAGAGAGAATCATTTGGACCCATATAATCCTCAGCTGGCTCTCCGAAAGTTATGGTGAGGCCCGTGATGCACGGGTCTTGAGCACTGCTATGATGTTTCTGAGTCAATCTTAGTCATGAAGTTCTTTTGTTGGCATTGATGCCGATTTAGAAGAAAAAAATCAATCAATCATGGCCTATGGGAAATCTTAGAGTAATATCCACGACAAAGCTTTTTCACTGTATAAATAGTTGTTCTCAGATTTTCCTTGATCTCACTTTAGTAATTGTGTAAATATCTAACAAAAAGAAAAGAAGTGACATTGTGTGGGGTTTCACTCTTGTTAAATCCTAACTGGTCTCCTTTCTTATTGGAAATTTATATTGCACGCTTTCTTGTCCAGAGGTTTCCTAATTCAGAGGAGAGTTTGGGGTTTCACTCTAATGTCCATCCCCAATTTGATGTACGAAATAATTGGATATCGGTAATGTCGCGGTAAAGCAAAGTTAAGTCAGTTACAAGCTTCCTAAATGAGAAATGTTCTTCTATTTAGGGACACAGATATGGTAATCTGGAACAAGAAGCTACTCTTTTTGGATTCAGCTTTCTCGTGTAGAATCTGTCGAAGGTTAATTTCCATGCCAAGGGTGGTACACCAATGGTTTGGTAGATTAATGTTACTCAATTTTGGTGATGTAATCGTGTTCATTTGATTTCGCAATTAAGGATTGTTCCAATACTTGTAAGCATTTCGCATTCTTTACTTCCACGCTGCTAAAGATGAAATTCCACTTTTCTTCTAATGGAGAACCCTAACTCCAAGCAACTGTCAACAGTCCACAAGAAAATACTTGTAATCATGTTTATCTTGTGCAGTTTCATTCTCTGCATATAAAAGTCGTTTAAATGAAGTTAAATTATTCACAAGAAACTCTACCCGCAAAATGCATCTCGAGCATCATCGATAAATAAATACTTGGAGGATAAACGCAAGCCAGAATCAGTAGAGGAAGAAAAGAACCGGGAAGGAATTAGAGATGGAAGCGAATGGGTCTGGTTGCATTACAAGGAGTAATTGACCTACTTGGTAATCTTGGTATTACAGCCATTGCTAGCTTACTTGTTCATTGGGGTGCTGCCACTTCCAACACGATGCATCAATGCTTTAATCAAAAGCTGTTTTCCTTGACAATTCAGGGACCACTTCGGTCAAATATGTCTCCTGAAAATCAAAAGACATGTCCACATTCCTGAATCAAACAGAGCCATATATGCACGACGAATAACAGAATCGTAAAAAGGCTTGCTAACCAATTTGTCTGTCAACCATTCAGACATCGTTTTTGGAGATGTTGAACTGCCTTCATTTGCTGCCGCATTAAAATCACAAGGTGAGAGTGTTGGAACCGAAAGAATAATAATAAACTTTGGAAACTTAGAATAAGAGCACAAATAATTATTGGAGGGAGAACTTTTGTTTAGAATGCTTTGTCTTTGTGGCTTCGTGTTTGGCTTTATTTACAACTCACGACTTCATCCCTTTATATAGGAATTGAAGTTCACAAACTCCAATGATTACATTTAATAAAGAAACATAACAATCCATAATCATTAAGAAAGACAATAAAATAGCTTAATCTGTTGAAGAAAACCGAAGCCACGTTGAAGTTTTTATGACTCTTCTTTAACGCTTGTAGCTTCCAGCAACCGACGTGCTCAATCACACCAATAATCAATTTTATGTTTCTCCAACAGCCTCCCTTAAAATTGATTTTGGAATTCAACAACACCGAGCATCATCTTTAATTTTTTGAATGTCTCCGTCTTCAACGGTTTCGTCAAAATATCTGCAATCTGATCTTCTGACCTACAGAAATTAAGTTCAATCTCGCCATCTTTGACTCTATCACGAATATAGTGATACTTGATGTCGATGTGTTTGCTCCTACCATGAGAAACTGGATTCTTGGCTAAAGCCATAGCCGATTTATTATCACACAATATTTTGGTAGGACCTGTCTGTTCATGCATTAATTCACACAACATCCTGCGAAGCCATATTGCTTGACATGCCGCTGAAGATAATGCTATGTATTTTGCTTCAGCTATCGAAAGTGCAACGACTTGTTTTTTCGAGGACCAAGAAATTACTCCTGATCCAAGAAAGAAAGCATTTCCAGAAGTACTCTTTCGAGTCTCCATATCACCTGCCCAATCACTATCTGTGTAGCCCACCAAACTGAAATTATCGGTATAAGAATATAAAATTCCATGATTACGAGTTCCACTAACATACCGTAAAATTCTCTTTGCTGCCTACAAATGTGATTGTTATGGTTTCTCCATAAACCGACTAATAATTCTCACACCAAAAGTAATATCTGGTCTAGTAGAAGCCAAATATCTTAAATTGCCAACAATGCTTTTAAAATAAGTGGGATTTACTAGTTCACCGGCTCCTTCTTTCTTTAGCTCCAATCGTTTTGCTACGGGAGTTCGTATCGGTTTGAGTGATTCCATTTTCAATCGCTTCAAAATATTATTAGCATATTTCTGCTGTGAAATAAATATGCCATCACATTGGCTTTAAAGACTGAGAAAGTTAGAAAGTAGACCTTGGTGTGTGGCACGCTATCTTTTTTTTTTTTTTCTTTTATAATAGTGTACGTCCCAACGTAGCACACAAGCTATTAAATTCGTAATTTAAGATTAAATGATTATTTCGCATCAAGAAAAAAAAACCGGCAAAAATAGGTTACAATTACCACCATACGTTTCCAAACTTATATAGGAAATGCTAGACTTTCGGAATCGGGTGCTTAACAAGTATCCTGTTAATTAAATGCTTATCAAAATAGGTATATGGTGTGCGTCAGCTCCTGATTTTCAAGCTTTGAAGATCCACGCAGCTTCTTCCTCATGTGAGTACAATTTTCTTTTTTCTTTTTTTTTTTGGGGGGGGGGGGAGATAAACATCTTCCTAATGGCATGTATATATACCTTTATCATCATTTTATTTTCTTTATGATGGTTTCATAATAGTGTAATTGTACTTTCGAATCAATTCTATCCATTACGGTTGCTGTACATCTCAATTCCTTATCATTTTCTTTGACTACACATAGTTACTCTCTCTCTCTCTCTCTCTAATTGCAATTACCCGTGTAGATTGTACAACATACCATTTAAAAACAGGAACGCCACGGAGCCATTTGAAGAAACCATGGTAAACTTTTCTCCTCCTTCATAATTATTATTTTTACTAAATAAGTTATGGAGAAGTTTGTCCATTTACGTTCTGACTTTAAAAATGTTTTACAAATGCAGGAAGGAGGCTTGCGATGACAACTGTTGCAATGAAATTGCATAAATCAATTTCTTTGAAATTCTATTTGACTGTATTCAACCACTGATAATGAAGGTTCTTAAAAAGTTGTAAGTTGCTAATCTGTTTGAAAATATCATATTTTTTTTATAAAAGAAAATCCTTTGCAAGGTCCTAAGGTAGAATAAGAGTAAATAAACTTTTTTGATATATTTTCTTCATATTTTGTATTTTATAAATAACTGAATTTTCACTACTATATCCATGGATTATGATGAAAGTAAAGATTAAGGTTGAGGTATGTATTTTCCGTTCTTAAATTCTTTTTTTCTAAATGTAATAGGGATTTGCTCATTTCAACAAGTAAAAAACGTAAGTGACAATTAGGATTATACATTTTATAATGCCATAATTATGTAGTTTTTTATCGACTCAAATTGACTTTTTCACACGCTATATGTCTGTCTCGACCAAATTAATGATGAATGACCACCAATGAAGAGAAATGTGGAAAGAACGAGTTGATATTGAGGGTGCTTGTGGGTGGCTCCTGGTTGTGTCATGCTTCTTTCGAATATGAGTGGGTTCTGTTTGCTGTATGCTAGGTAGTTGAGATCATAGCATAATTTAATCAACAGGAACCAATTCTAATGGAAGGATTTTGCCACTACTTTGGCAATGTTGCACAGAGATTCATTGGAATAACACTATCTCATAATGCAAGGTTAATTTTTTTGTAATGACTTCGGGATGTGTCAAAGCGGTGACCTTTTGAGTCTCCATTTTATGTCATAAAGCAGTAGTCTCTATTTAATCCCAACAAGTCAGGATTCTCACACATCTCCACTCTCAATACGGGGAATACTCTCGCTTGGATTCCATGAACTGCGTGCAATCATCACTTTTGAAATTTGTGGTGCTTGCGGATCCATGGTTTATGCATATTATTGATAGATTTTTGGACAATACCAAGAACATTGGCATTATTGGTAAGGCTTAAATTGGCAGCCCTTGTTCCATCATTTTTAGATATTAATTGATAAGTGAGCGAGGAATTTCTCTTTAATTTGCTAGGGGGCAGAGCTTTTTCTTTTTTGTTTTGTGTTTTAGTCGGGGCAAGAGGGCAAGAAACTACTGTGTAAAAAAAAGGGGAAGAAAATGTAGAATTCCACCCCACGATACATATAAAAAAGAAAGAAAGGTTAATACCATGAAAATCCCAAACTGGTACACCTATGATAAATTTACTCTAAATTAATTTTTTGACCACAAAATACCTCAAACTGGTATGCCTGTGATAATTTTACCCTCCGCTAGTTTTTTTTAAATTTTACCGTAAAATTTCTGAGTTAGATGACACGTGGCAGTTGACGAGTGCACAAGTTTGGGGTTTTACTCTCCATTTGTCATAGATGTACCAATTTGTGATTTTTTGTTGTATTAACCCAATTTAATATAGGGTAAATTTATCGCAAATGTACTAGTTTGGGATTTTTGGTGGTCAAAAAATTACTTTAGGGTAAATTTGTCACTTATATACCAATTTGGGGTTTTTTATGATAAAAAAATTAGTTTAAGATAAATTTGTTACATGTGTACTATTTTTAGGATTTTTCGTGATATTAACTCAAAAAAAAAAGCGCTTTATTGACCACAAAGAGGAAAAGAAAGAAAAAAGCAGTTCGATGACTACTGAGTCAAAAAGAAAAAAAGAAGAAAAGCGTCTCAAAAAGCTGTCTAGAGAAATTGACACATTCTTATAAATCTCTTCACAATTTCCATTAGCACCAATCCCGCCTCTTGTTTCTTCTTGCCTTCCTTTCATATTTGCGTGCTTCCTTGGGCTTTGAGTTGTGAAACTCGTAAGCATGAGTTTTGCGGAGTTTCAATCATGCCATTTGCTTCTTGGTATTGTTCTTGCATTGTGCTTTAACTAAGTCTTGTCCACCACCAATGAAACAGACAGACTTGCACTGCTAGCACCAATCCTGCCTCTTGTTTCTTCTTGCCTTGCTTTCATATTTGCTTGGTTCTTGGGGCTCTGAGTTGTGAAACTCGTAAGCATGAGTTTTGTGGAGTTTCAATCATGCCATTTGCTTCTTGGTATTGTTCTTGCATTGTGCTTTAACCAAGTCTTGTCCACCACCAATGAAACAGACAGACTTGCACTGCTCGAATTTAAGGCCGGTATAGCTAGAGATCCTTTCGGCGTGCTCAAGTCATGGAACAATAGCACTGGATTTTGCCAGTGGTTTGGCGTTACGTGTGGTCGGAGGCATTGGAGAGTCACAGCCTTGAACTTGTCATCGCAAGCACTCTCCGGATCAATCTCTCGTCATATTGGGAATCTCAGTTTTGTAAGGAAAATGTTACTCCAAAACAACAGTCTTTATCATGAAATCCCTCCGCAAGTCGGTCAGTTGCGCCGCCTTTGTGTCTTACAACTAGACAACAATTCGTTGGTCGGTGAAATTCCCAAAAACATATCGTGTTGCTCTAACCTTGTCACACTCAATCTTCAAGGCAACCAACTAACTGGAGAAATTCCTACAGAGCTTGGTTCATTGCCAAAGCTACGGGAGTTCGTTTTGTCTGCCAATAATTTGACCGGGAGTGTGCCTTCCTCTATTGGCAACTTATCTTCACTGGAGGTCCTTTTTTTGGGCAGAAACAACTTGGGCGGGAGCATTCCCCAAGTTCTAGGCCACTTGACAAACTTGCGACTCATTTCCCTCGCAGAAAATAGATTGTCAGGTACAATTCCGTCTTTGTTACTCAATCTCTCTTTGCTAGCTGTGTTTGACGTTGGAGACAACTGGTTACTGGGGACTCTTCCTGCAGGCATAGGCCTCAAACTCCCAAATCTTGAATATTTTAGTGTTTGCTTGAACCAACTTGAGGGGCCGATTCCTCCGTCAATATCGAATTGCACAAAGTTAGATGTGCTTCAACTTTCATCTAACAAATTTTCCGGGAAAGTACCTTCTTTTGAAAATTTGCACAAGCTTCGTCAGCTTCTAATCTTTATAAATCAGCTTGGAAGTGGAAATCCTGGAGACTTAAGCTTCCTTTGCTCGTTAACCGACAACACCAAATTACTGGTCCTGATTATTGGCTCGAACAAGTTTGGTGGGGTGTTACCAAAATGCATAGGTAATTTATCCACTACTCTCGCATCATTCGTTGCACCCTGGACTCAAATAAACGGTGGGATTCCTGAAGAAATCGGGAATTTAGTCAACCTGGAAGTATTGTCTATGGATGGCAACCAGCTTTCAGGTGTTATCCCCTCAAATTTTGGGAATCTACCAAATCTAGCGGTACTGGGCTTGGTTGGTAACAAACTGAGAGGGATTATCCCGTCTTCTTTGGGAAATCTAACCAGGCTTATTGAACTAAATCTTAGTGGGAACACCTTTCACGGGCAAATTCCTTCACATCTATCAAACTGCTCGTCTCTTGATTTGCTTGATCTGTCTGATAACAATCTCAATAGTGTCATACCCCCGCAACTTATAGGTATCACATCATTATCGATCATTTTGGACTTGTCTCGTAACCATCTGACTGGAGTTCTACCCACAGAAGTTGGAAACTTGAGAACTTTGACTGTGTTGGACATCTCGCACAATTTGTTGGTAGGTGAAATCCCAAGTAGTTTAGGTGATTGCACTTCATTAACATCACTAAGGTTGGCGGGCAACTTCTTCCATGGGTCAATTCCTCAATCAATCAGATCGTTAGGAGGCATTGAAGAACTAGATTTTTCATGCAACAATTTGTCAGGTCAGATTCCTGAATTCTTATCAGTATTTCGTTCTTTGAAACTTCTAAATTTGTCGTACAATAAGTTTGAAGGCATGCTACCATGCGAAGGAGTTTTCAAGAATGCTACTGGTACTTCGATTATTGGGAACAATGAGCTTTGCGGTGGACTGCCAGAATTTCACCTCCCTAACTGCTTCTCCAAAAGCTCCAAGAGGAGAACCATCAATATAGTGATATTGTCCGTTTCCATTGTTTTCGGAGTTCTTGGAATAGCTCTTTTTCTAACTTTTATATATCTTTGTTGGTTGAACAAGAAAGTAAATGAACCAGTTTCAAGTTCGATGGATGATTCATGTCCAAGCGTATCTTATAGAACACTCCTAAACGCAACCAACGGTTTTTCTTCTACGAATTTGATTGGGGTTGGAAGCTTTGGCTCTGTTTACAGGGGGATACTTGAGGACAATGGAATTGTTGTTGCCGTGAAGGTGCTTGATTTAGTCCGTCACGGTGCTCTGAAGAGCTTTATGGTCGAGTGTGAGGCATTAAGGAACATCAAACATCGAAATCTTGTGAAGATACTAACAATTTGCTCGGGTAGTGATTATCAAGGGAATGATTTTAAGGCCTTAGTCTATCAATTCATGGACAATGGAAGCCTAGAACGGTGGCTACACCCAAACGCAACATTTTCTCATTATAATGAGCTTCTGGAAAAGTTGAATTTCATTCGCAGGATAAATATTGCTATTGATGTTGCTTCCGCATTGGATTATCTTCATCACCAGTGCCACATTCCCATTGTTCATTGTGATCTAAAGCCAAGCAATATTCTCTTAGATGCTGAGATGGTCGCACATGTTGGCGACTTTGGATTGGCAAAATTTCTTCTTGGATCATCCCTTGATACTGTAGCTAATCAAATGAGCTCTCTGGGTCTAAGAGGGACAATCGGTTATGCTCCACCAGGTAATCTCTCTACTTTCTATTATAATGATATGAGCTCCATGTTCTTTTAGATGATTGGCACTCCTAATTTAATCTGCACTATGATCAAAATGTGTGATAGAATATGCCATGGGACACGAGGTCTCAAGAGAAGGCGATGTCTATAGTTATGGCATTCTCTTGCTAGAGATGTTCACAGGATTGAGTCCCACCAACGAGAGATTCAGAGACAATTGGACTCTCCATAGTTTTGTCGCGGCAGCTTTGCCTGAACGAGCACTAGAAGTTACGGATCACATTCTACTTCAAGAAAGAGAGAGTTGTCTCGACCCCAACAATCCTCAGCATTGGCGTTCCGAAAGTAATGGCATATTTCAAGAGTGTTTGATTGTGGTATATAATATTGGAGTTGCTTGTTCCAATGAAGTGCCCGGAAGAAGGATGAGCATCAGCAGTGTTGCAAATCAACTGCAAAAGATTAGGGAAAAGCTCTTTGCATTGGGTTTACATGAACTAGATGAACTACCGCAGGTTATATGATAATTTCTTAACCTCTCTCTTGTCCTAAATATTTAGTTTTGCATATGCTTGTACAAACAGACATGTTAATCTGTAGCAGAATAGAGAATCGATCATGCATTGTCATTAAAAGGCAATAGTTGATTGTCATTCCTCACCTGTATACGTATCGAGCTTGCATGTGTGCTGCAGTGCAGAGACCTTTTAGTAATATTTGCTAAAATTTGTCTCGAGTTTGAGAACATGGATGAAACCCGACCCAAATCGAAGCGCTGGAAAGTCGGGCCGTTTAAAGATTGTCTGAATTGGACTTTGAAAATGTATAACTGGAGAGAAGCAGTCGTTTCTGTTAGGAGATAATAGTTGATTATCATTCCTCACCTGCACAGATTATTGCACTAGCATATGGTCCATGATGCAGAGTCTTGAGAATTGTTATGATATTTTAGAAGATCATTCTCAAATATTCAGTTCTTTTGTGGGCACGAAGCTCATTTAGACGAATACAAATTAATCAACTAGTGGCTATTTTCAGTTGATATCCATAATCAAGCCTTTTCAACGTATGAAAATTCGTTCTCTGAAGTTCATATGACGCAGTAACGGTGTGCGGTAGTCGATTCACATTAATCCTACATGTCTCCTTTTTTATTGAATTTATGTTTTTCCTCCAGCAAATCCCCTAGCTTTTGTCCAGGCTTTCTAACTCAGAGAAGTGCTTGGTTTCTTTCTACAGCTTCACTAGGAATCGCTATGTGTCGTGGAAGCTGTGCGAGACAGTTCGAGATGAGTGATGTTGCAGTCAAGCCAAGTATCTCTTTCAGCTTCAACCTAAATAAGCAAATGCTCTGTTTGGGAACAAAAAAAATGACAGTTTGGAGAAGAAAAGACTTTCAGATTCAGCTTCCTCGTATGCGTTAAATCGAGAAACAGATCTGGGCGATTGATATGTGAAGCAAGAACTTCCCAATAATGTTTTCGCATAACTAGTCTATCGCAATTCTGATCATGGAACTGTGCTATTTGTGTTTTTTCTGATGTGGAATGGATCTGCAGAGCTGCTATTTCTACAGTACGCCACTTTGATTAATCTTGTTTTGCCAAAATTTTTCCTTCTCTTGTTCATTCATTTCTTATCACGATAGAACTTGTTTGATGAATTACAAACTGTGTTGCCAATGTCTAATAAAAATTCTAGCCAAACAGAAATCACTGAAACATATGATCGTGTCCTCATCGTCTTAAGACCATAACAAGCTTTAGGTGTTTCATCATGACGATGGAAATAATTTGACGCATGTGATAGAGAAGACTCATATTCTTCGTCTTGTCACGTCTCCTTCCTTACCCAACCATCTGAAGTTTCCAATTACCAAAACTCCACAAACATCACCCAACCCTCTAAGTTTCCAATGACCAAAACTCCATAAACATCGGCATCCAAATTGTGCTGGGATGGTTGGCACATACCTGAACAAAGCTCGTGCGTTCACGGCGACCCAGACCAAAATTTTCATTGAAAATTCATCTGTGGCTTTTGAAAGAGCTTTGATAACTGGAAGAGAATTCTCGAAACGAGTTGTAGCATTAAAAAACTAATTTTCAAGTTGAAACCATAACCGGGAGGCAGGAGCTTAGCAAACCAAAACTTCGAGCTAGCTTTTGTTTTGAAGGCCTCATCATGAAGTTTAATGTATCTTAGGATGAGGTCATTGCACTTTGATTTTAACCCTCAGTATGTTGAATTTTCAACATTTGCAATTAATGTGTTTTGATCGGTGTTCAGCAAATTTTTGTAGAAAATACAGACATGACCGGCATGTGTCATAGAGTCTAAGTGGATACCCCATGTTAATTTTCTTTTCACTTTGAACTGACTTGGACCATATGCTAATGTCGTGTGATTGTAGCGTAAGCAAATTATCAAGAAATTATTCAAATTTTAATGAGAGTACGTTAACTGCAAAGGAATATTAACTCAGTTTATACAATTAACGGATTTAGGCCCACTAATATGAACGACTAATTGTAAAATCTATAGAAGTTTACTGACTAAAAAATGGAATTTACTCTTCATAAGTGGACACACTCAAATGTGGCCAATCTTTGCAAGTGAAGCCGAATAGATCGCAATCGTTAGTTGTGTGAGCCCACACACGCGAGTCTCACTCAATCAATGGTTATAATTGTGCCCCGGTCCTAGGAATTTCTCCTCGTACACACTACATGCAAAGAGAAGACCATGCCTGATTCTGACCTCCGGGTGACTCCTCAAAACTGCAAAGTTTGACGTTCGTGCCATCCCTCAACTTCTTTTGTGCACGTAGTTGGATTGTTTTCTAATTTTAGAATTTCACAATACATAAACATTTATAGATTTTGCAATTCTTTTAAAAATTTAGATAATTTTATGAATTTTTAAAAGTCCAAACAAACCAGCCCTAAACTTACGAGGGCCGAACTGACGGGAATCCGGTCAATATAATAACGAGACGTTCTACGGCCTAAGCTCGAAGATATGCTCAGAATATTTCCAAAGACTTTTGTCTGGCTAGAGAGAGAGAGAGAGGGAGGGAGGGAGATTGAGCTTGAGCTTGAGCTTGAGCTTGAGCTTTTTTATTTATTTATTTATCCCTTTTCTTTCTTTCTTTTTTCTTTTTTCCTTCCCTTCCTTCTTCCTCCAGCCAATCCACTAAAAGAAAGAAAAGAAAAGAAAAATAATAAATAAATATTTTGAAAAATATTAAAATATTAAAAGTTGTTCATGTTAGTGTTGGCTAGTCCACACCGGCTGTGCCACGTACGTCGGCCGGCGTCCATGTTAATAATATCTTACCATAATTAGTAGAAAGGACTGAATTGGCACTGCATCAAAAGGTTTGAAACTAAATTGACGTTACTAAGAAATTTAGGACTAAATTGATATAAATACAATAAATTTAGGAACTCTTCCCTTCTCATCAATCTTCGGTTTTTTTTCCGGACTTTGGGTTTCGGGGGCATTGGTTGACTCGAAGTCAACATCTGGAGAGCCATCTAGTCATCCATCCCTTAATACACGCACTTGTATAGACACATGTCAAAGGGAACCATCAGGGACCGACTTCAACATGGAGAAAAGAATTCCGTGTACAGAGGATCTTAACTCCTATTTGGCCAGCCTTGGACTTGCCCTTGTTTTAGTTTCTTAACCAACTTCAATCAGGGAAGTAGATTCCGTGTATTTTAAGACAGTAGTGCACCCAATGAAAATCCAAGTTGAGGACTTCCATTCTTTTCTTGATTCCAACGCGGTGACAATCTTTATTCTTGATCGTGACTTCGACGCGGATACAATTTCCATATTTTTCCGCATACTTTATTTCGGTGGGATTTTATTTACCAGTTCAAATTCAAGACATATTCTTTCTTTGTGTTTCCTTCATCTTGTTGTTTTCTTTGTGTCTATGATACACCGACTTCATCTATATCCTCTCTAACTGCTGCCCAATAAAATTATACTTTGATGATCCGCACCCCTAATTTCATATGCACTATGGTCTAAATGTGTGGCAGAATACGCCATTAGGTGTGAGGTCCCAAGAGAAGGCAATGTCTATAGTTACGTCATTCTCTTGCTAGAGATGTTCATGGGATTGTATGCCACCGAAGTCACATTAAGAGACAATTTGACTCTTTATAGTTTTGCTGCGGTAGTTTTGCCTAAATGAGCGCAGGAAATGATGCACCATATGCAGCATTGAGAGAGAGAGAGAGAGAGAGAGAGAGAGAGAGAGAGAGAGAGAGAGAGAGAGAGAGAGAGAGAGTCATTTAGACCCCTATAGTCCTCAGCGTTGACTCTCCGAAAGTTATGGCGAGGCCCGTGATGCATGGGTATTGAGCATAGTCAATCTTAGTCATAAAGTTCTTTTGTTGGCATTGATACCGATTTAGAAGGAAAAAAAATCAATTGACTGTGGTCTATGGGAAATCTTAAAGTAGTATTCGCGATCAAGCTTCTTCACTGTAAAAGTAGTTGTTCTCAATTTTTCCTTGATCTCACATAACAAAAAGAAATGAAGCTGAACTTCGAACTTCATTTTATCACTGATTATAATTCTAGGATGCCTCTTGCCGTGTACTCTATCCATTGTACTGAAGTGACGGTGTGTGGGGTTTCATTGTCGTAAAAAACAAACAAGTCTCCTTTCTTATTGAAAATTTATATTTCACGTTTTCTTGTTCAGAGGTTTCCCAATTCAGAGGAGAGTTTGGTTTCTGCAGCTCGAGTAGGAATTGCTCTCCAATGTCCATCCCCAATTTGATGTACGAAATAATTGGATATCAGTAATGTTGCAACAGAGCAAATTTAAGTCAGCCACAAGCTTCCTAAATGAGCATTGTTCTCTATTTTGGGACACGGATATGGTAGTCTGGAATAAGAAACTACTATTTCTGGATTCAGCTTTCTTGTGTAGAATATTTAGAACAATGTCTTTTGTAGAATTAGTCTTTCTCAATTCTGGTGATATAATCGTGTGTCTGATTTCACAATTGAGGATTGTTCCAGTACTTGTAAGCATTTCGCATTCTTTACTTCCACGCTGCTAAGGATAAAAGACCAATTTTCTATTACTGGAGAATCCTAACTCCAAGCAACAGTCAACGGTGCACAAGACAATACTTGCAATCATGGTTATCCAGTGCAATTTCTTTCTTTTCTGCATATAAAAATCGTCAAATGAAGTCAAATCATTCAGAAGAAAAATCTACCCGCAATATGCATATGGAGCATCGTTGATCAATGAATATTTGGGGGATTTGTCACAAAACCCTAAACTGGTATACCTGTAACAAATTTACCCCAAATTAATTTTTTGATCACAAAAAACTTCAAACTGGTACACCTGTGACAATTTTACTCTCCGTTAGTTTTTGTTAAATTTTACCGTCAAATTTCTGAGTTAGATAGCATGTGGCAGTTAACGGATATATCAGTTTGTGATATTACTCTTCGTTTGTCATAGATATACCAGTTTGTGATATTTCGTTGTATTAATCTAGTTTAATATAGGGTAAATTTATCGCAAATATATCAGTTTGTAGTTTGTTGTGGTAAAAAAATTAGTTTAGGGTAAATTTATCACATAAAAATCATTTTGTAGTTTTTTGTGGTCAAAAAATTAGTTTTGGATAAATTTGCTATATGCATATTATTTTTAGGATTTTTCGTGATATTAACCCTGTCGCGACCCTAAAAATCTTGTCAAATTCTCGAGCTAATGGATTATTAAGACTAATCTTAACTCGGGCCCTCCCAAGCCCTACCAATTCGCAACTTAGGGTTTAAGTTCTTAACATGCAAATGTTTTCATGCTTGGAGTCGCCACTAATCAATTTACGGTAGGCTGATTAGAAACCTAAATAAAACATAGGGAGATATGTTTTATTCCTACGAACCAGATATTCTAAGTCCGGGGACTTGATTGCGCTAGATCTAGTCTAACGCCCTTTCGGTACCTTTTCTTTTCAAAAATGTTTTGGCAGGCAGTTTGGATCCATTTTAACTTAGTCACTAACATGTGAGGTGTTCATGCGGGTGCGCAAACCACCAAATTAACACCCAGAAATCAAAGCATTAAATAAATTGCAAGCTTAGGAGAACAACTTACCTCGAATTCAGCAAGCATCTGCATTGTTAGCTAGAAAATCACATCAGACAATCCTAATATGATTTCTAGTTAACAAAGCAACTCATTCAATTTCTCTTTCTTTTGGATTTTCACTTTATTTAAATGAAACCTAGTCTATATGCAATGACGTGCAAATATGACATGCGAAATAATGCAACCTAGCATGCATACTATATGTCGTGCGACGACTTGACTTAATTCTAATGATGGATGCAATGACATATTTTTTGGTATTTTTTAATCAATGAAATTCGGAATTAAAACATGCCTAAATTAACATGCAACCTAATGACTTCCTTTTTTTGGTATTTTCTGTTAAAATTCGAAATTAAAAAATACCTAAATTAACATGCAATCTATGATGATTTAATCTACCATAGAATGGCTTATTTTTGGAATTTTTGTTAAAAATTCGAAATTATTAAATTGCTGAAATAATCTATTAAGATTAGAATATTACTTAATTTAAACTAGGAACTAGATCGTCTCATGTCCCAATTTAAATTAAATAATTACTCTATCCTCTAGACATATTCAAAATTCCTAGACATGCAAAAAATTCTAATTCAAACTCTAACTAATATATTTTTTTTTGAATTTTCTGTTTTATTTGAAAAGGAAAATAATCAAATAACTAAAGATAGCAACCAATTCAAATCAACCACGCAATCCGCCAAATTTATTTCAAACTCAGATTAGGCACAGAAATCGAATTATCGGTCATATCTATAGGGTTATAGATATTAACGGACATTCGATCATTCAAATTTGGAAAGCGAATCAAAATCATTATCGTATTCAAGTGGTTATGAATAGGATAATGATTTTCCGTACCGCCGCGTATCGGACTTTAGGGTTAAAGTCGGATAGACGTCCCGATACGTTGCTAAATTAGGAAAGTATCCTAATTTTGAATATTTCAAACATTGCGGATATATCGAACATTATCCAAATATATCTAGATACCCATGTGATATTCACGAAATATTTAAACACCCAAATTAGGAAACTAAATATTTGAAAAGAATATTCAGAATATATCCACTTACCTAATTTGAAAATACTTCCAAATTTCGAATTGGATCGGGATCGGCTTGCGGATCGAGAATGGGACGACCGGCGACGGCGGGACGGCGACGACGACACCAACGATGCACAGCAACACCGGCAAGGTTGTTCGGTGGATTTGATGCGTGCGTGGGCGAGTGACTCCGAACAGAAAATTTCAGGACTGCACGATTCCGGAAAAATGGGCGTAACTTCCTCAATACACGTCGGATTGACCCGATTCTAAAAGCTACAGATCAAGGACTCGTAGATCTACAACTTTCGTGTGTTGTGTTTCCACAAATAAGCTCTGTGGAGTGAGCGATTCTGGAAAGTATATGCTGCTATTTCGGGAATGAGTCTTCAGCTTGGCGAGGGAGAGCGGCTGAACGGCACGACGGCATGAGGGGCAATAACGAGCGGCAACAGCGACATCGAAGAGAGGATCCGGGGCACGCCGGCGTGGAGGGTGGCGAGGACTAGCAAGGCGGCTGCTCCGCCGGTGTGGCTGCAGCAACGGCGAACGGCGGTGAAGCTTCAGGCGCGGCGGGATGCAGCGGCGGGAAGCGGCTGCACGTGACTGAACGGGCGGCGAACGCGCCGGCGGGACAGTGGAAGACGCCGGCAATGCAGTGGCTGGCGCGGCGGTGTTGAGGATGCTGTTGGCGCCGGCGACGGCTTCGCCGGAGGGTGGTGGCGCGGCGCGCGGGGAGGGTGGTCGGCCACTCTCTCTCTCTCTCCCTCTCACTTGAGCTCTCAAAAATTCTGATCTCAAATTATGACGTGTTCCCCTTAATTCTGACTTAATAACATGTATATATAGCACTAATCCTAGGTCAATTTAAATGGGCTCTAGTCCTAATGGGTTTAGACTTGGGCTTAGGCTCTGATTAACATTTAAATGGGCTGATTTAATGTGGGTTGAATTAATTAATTCAACATCACTAAATTAAGCCCAAATGAAAACAACCATGCCCGTGTGACATGAAATTCCCGGCCTTTGCATTCTCGAGTGAACCGAGCTCGATTTAATGAAAATTAAGCACGTTCGCCATCGCCGGTTTGATGCAAAATGCAATTAAATCTAAATGAACCTAAACTATATGCTATGCAATTTTAGTATTTTTGTCTAGGGGTTAAAAATTTAATCCCTAATTTTCTATGCAAACTACTCTAAATGTTCGGTAAAATTTAGGTGTCAACAGCTGTCCCTCTTTGAAGGTGAGCTCGTAGAGGTTGCATTCAAAGATTAAATGATACCTAAATTTCAACCATGCAAATGCAATGAATGTTGTTTTTGTCGGGATTATGAATCCCATTTTTGAATGCAATAAGAAATGATGCATGATGACATGAATGGAAAACATACCTGGAATTACTTACCTGACAGAAGCGAGATAACGCAATTCGAGGCATGACTCTGACTTTGTTTTTTGTTTGGCAAATGTTTGGGCTCAGTCCCATAGGTATTGCCTGATACACGTTGATGAACTTCGGTGATCTGCAATCAAGTCAAAACACACGAAGAACGCTCGACGTACCCAATCATCATCTGGATCCGTGAGAACAGTTTGTAGCAAAAAAAATATAAAAACGTTCCGACCTTTACATATACCTGCTCATATGCAAAGATTTGGCCGCTTCACCTATACCTGCTCATAGGTGAGTAGTGGGGAAACTCAAGAGGATATTCCGACCTTTGCATATACCTGCTCATATGCAAAGATTTGACCGCCTCACTTATATCTGCTCATAAGTGAAATGCGGGGGAACACCTGGGGTTGATAGAATATTCCGACCTTTACATATACCTACTCATATGCAAAGATTTGGCCGCCATGCCTATACCTGCTCATAGACACGTGCGGGGAAATATCTGGGATAAGGGGAGTACTCCGACCTTTACATATACCTGCTCATATGCAAAGATTTAGCCACTTCACCTATACCTGCTCATAGGTGAGTAGCGGGGGAGTATCCGAGATAAGGGGGGAATATTCTGACCTTTACATATACCTGCTCATATGCAAAGATTTGGCCGCTTCACCTATACCTGCTCATAGGTGAGTAGCGGGGGAATACCTGAGATTGGGGAGAATATTTTGACCTTTACATATACCTACTCATATGCAAAGATTTGGCCGCCATGCCTATACCTGCTCATAGACACGTAACGGGGGAATCTTCTCGAGATTGTATGAAAATCTGTGATTTGGTGAACAAATGGGCTAGCCCAAGTGTTCAAGGGTTCCTTGACAAAGTACCTGGATATCATCAGAGGTACCTGAAAAGGATTGATCAATAGACACCTGAACATGATCAAAGGCATCTAGAGATCGTAACAAAATGATCAAAATGGGACCTGACGATTGCTCGAACAGGTTGGGGATATCTAGATAGTCATAGACATCCAAAGGATAGAGATATACTTATCTGGCGATATCTCCAACTCTGAAGGTGTGTCTCCTGCTAGACACGGTTTTAAGTAACATGTAATATGCATTCGCACTATCAAGAACACATGTACACATGCACCATGAATTCAACTGATTTTCATGCATGATGGTTTTGTCAAATCGGCATTACAAACTCCGTTGGGAAAAAATCATGACAAGACAATTCTAACTCACAAATGGGTGTCTTGAAAATGTCGAATGAGGGACCTTCGGTCTGAAAGGGCTTTTATCTCATTCTCATCGAAAAAGCTGATTTATAAGAATCTCTCTATCTCACCATCATCATGTCGACAAGGGTCCGAGTATTCTCGCAAGCGGTACGACCTTACCATCCAAGAGGTCTTTGTTGGAACTATAACATGGGCTTGGTCAATAGCTTAGTAAAAGAGACTCTTCGAGTCAAGGCTATTGAAAGAAAATACTCGGCAATTGTCTTCGGGTTTACAAGTCAAGAACCCTGTAAAATGAGATAGAAATGGACTTGCTTGCACTTCTTCGAGCTAAGCTTATAATCATCAGAAACTCTACGTTAGTTCAAGTGCCCTAATCTGAAGAGACTTTGTAAGGGATGTAACGTAGGCTAGGCTCATAGGTTAAGAAATGAATGAATCATTAGGCTCAAAATATGTATATAACTGGGGTGAATAAGTTGGTGATCATCTTGGCATTGTCACCGCTCTTCTTTTTCACCAGAGATTGTCTCCTCGGTAGATGTTCCATTGGCTTCAGGAGTCCATCATTTGATTCCTTTGAGACTTCTCGACTGGGGATTCTGACATGTCATATCCTTTCATCGGGTATTGGCCTTACTTTTACCAGGCATGCTGCTTTTTCTTGCCCCATTTTTTTTTAACAGTGACTGGCTAGCTATATCTGACTAAATGACTCGCTGTTTGTACTCAGAAGCCTTCGTCTTCGATTGACATTTCGGATATGCTGCTTGAACAATGATGATTTTTGCCTTGCCCCAGTGTGGGGGATGATCACCAACTGGGTTTAAGAAACGAATATGCAAGCTCAATTGGGCTTAGCAAAGGATAAAATGTGTATAGGATAGAGAAAGAAACGCTCTTCTTCATCCTAAGGCACTTGAACTCTCGCATGAATTCATCTGAAAAAGCAACACTCGAAGATTGATGCAAGTGAGAGCAAGAAAATTTCTACCCATTTTTTCTCATGATGTTGATTTACCTCCAGTTTGCCCCGATGTGGGATGGTTCTTGACATGGGTAATTTGAATGAATTTCTCCAAGCATTTAGGCTCAAAGTGGTGAAACAATGGATAACCTGTACTGTTTGGGATAAAGAAATGAAATGCCTTCTGTCATTTCGATCGCCGTACCTTTTGCGAGAGAACTCTTTACCTTGCAGACATGGAATTTTTCCACTCAACTCATTGAGGATTAATGCATGGGACTGTGTATAGGATAGGGCTTGCCTTTCATCGTCCCGATGTACCTCATTCGACATTTTCAAGTAATTTCACACGCACGAATTATCAAATTGTCTAAATAGACTTCCCCTTTGAAATCAACAATGCAAACCGACAAAATAATCATGTAGAAATTAAAGCCCATGCAAACATTTTAGACCAAAATTGATTGAAATGATTTATTCATCATTGAAATGTTTGCAATTCAGAACATAAAACCGAACCCTGGAAAATTTTTGCTGTGAAATGCCAGGTTTATCAAGGATAATACATCTTTACAGCATCAGAATTAACAGGATTGGAGAACTCACGACCATCCATCTCTGCGAGAATCAGGGCACCTCCAGGAAGCGCCTTCTTAACTATATATGGACCTATGTAGTTTGGAGCAAATTTACCTCTGGGAATAGGGAAGATTAGCAACACCTTCCTTAAGACTAGATCATTTATCTCAAAGTGTCTTTGACGCACTTTTTGGCTGAAAGTCTTACCTACTCATGCAGCAACTGGATTGGGCGTTTCGTCTCACCTTCGGGAAGGGTTGCCCCTATCTTCATCTCTTTGGGTTCTCCAGAATCACCCAAGTTAACGATAACAGTCTGGTCTGACGTGAGGACTTTGGGTTTCTCATGCCGCTCTAGATCGCGTTGAACATATGAGGAATCATCGAGTTCTACGGCATCATCGAGATCAGGCTCGGCGGCGCATAATTCATGGGTTTGGACCGTTCTCATACCCTCATGTGTCACAAGATTACCCCTGAAACATAAAGTAAGGGATTCAGAAGGACAAACAGGGCTAAACATTGCATTTTTTGTAAAAATTTTTTGTAATTAAATTTTGTGTTTTTGTTTTTCTGAAATTCATTTCGAAAAAGTTTTAAAACGAGGAAGCATGAAGAAGCCCAGGCCTCAGAATTCTCCTTGGACTTTATTTTCTTTTATCAGTTGGATATCATCACCGGGCTGCTTTGATATATCTCAACATGCCCTCAAAACACTGAAAACAATTTGTAATTTCATTGATGATTTCAAAATGAATTACATTTATTGAATGAAAATTGCAACAATCAAAACCTAGAAATGGAAATGAAAGCAGCACCCAAGATGGGGCAAGTCCTAAAAAAGCAATAAAAATTCCCACGCAGGGGAGTGTGTGGAAAAGTAAAAATTTTACTCTTGTGGGCCTGTGCCCATCCCCTCTAACGGTTCTTCTTCGATAGCTCCGATGAAGACGTTGTCAAACAGGGCGGTGATTCCGTCTATCGCATCCTCGGGGTCTTCTGTCATTTGAGGTGTCAGATCATCCATACCTCCCCATCCGTCAGGGATAATGTCACGGGGATCAACATAGAAGCTCGGGGGTGTTGAGTACTTTACGTAATAATCGAACTTGTCGCTCGGTTGCCCCAAGGTGTCAATCACCTCTTTCACTTCGTGAGCTTTAAGCGTGCTCTGTACGATCTCTTCATCATCGGTCGCGTCTTCGAGCGGAGGCATATCTTCAGGCAAAGGATCGAGCTTGTCCTTCCCGGCATTTAATGTAGCGAACTCCTCGTCCCAGTTAATGACGACCTCCGAGATAGTGGAAACGATGCCAGTATGGTCAGCATAAACAATCATCCCAGCTTCCACCATCTTCGAGATTCTTTCTCTCATGACAGCTAGGGAAATGGCCTCATTACTCGAATAATAACCGGCTTTCACCAGCTCGCCGTAGACCTCAGCAGTGTACACCTTGACGTTCTTGATCCGACCAGCGTCGAAGCTGAATATGGCATTCACATTGCCCGCGTGATCAGGGAGCGGGTTACTCTGAACGTTCGGCTTAGCGGGTTGGAATGAGAAAGCTTTCGTGTCAAGGAGATTTTGGATTCGGTGCTTGAGGGCGTAGCAATCGTCGGTTGAATGCCCTAGCTCGCCCATGTGATAATCGCATTTCTTCGACGGGTCGTAGTTATAGAACTTCTCAGGATTGGGCCGCTTTGGCTCGGTAGTAAGCAAGCCTCTCTTCCGGAGCACCGCCAATACTTGAGACAATGATCCAGGGAGGGGGGTGAATTACCTCTTGTTGTTCCTCCTCTGAAATGGTTGACGACCCGTGTTTTGGTGCTGAGCTTCTGCTACTTGAATTGCCGGGGCAGGATTAACATTCCGCCGGCCCGGTTGGGTATAAATCACATTCACTTCAGCCGCCGGTTCTTTCTCCTTCCTTGCACTGAATCTCTTGGTTGAGGAAGACGGCTCTACAAACCATCCATCTTTCAGCCCTATCTCAATCTGTTCACCTATAGGGATGAGCTGGTTGAAGTTGTCAGCTGGGATGGCCACCATTCGATTACGGTACTCGAACGGAAGAGTCTTGATGAACATCCTTTTCAGCTCACTGTCAATAGGCTCCGGGACAACCTGAGCAGCTAGATTCCTCCACCTGATGGCGTAATCTTTGAAGGACTCAGTCTTTTTCATTTGAGCGCGCTCAAGGTCATCGCGGGTGGGAATGATGTCCGTTATAAACCGGTATTGTTTCAGGAACGCCTCACTGGCCTCTTTCCAGGTTTTGAGGCTATTTATATTCTTCATGAGATACCAGTTCAAAACAGGACCCGTCAAACTTGCTTGGAACTCGTGGATCATCAGAAGCTCATTGTCAACATACGAGGTCATTTGCACGTGGTACAACTGCAGGTGGGCCTTCGGGCAGGTGGTGCCATTGTATTTGTCGAAGTCCGGCATCTTGAACTTCTTCGGGATCTTGATCTGTGAGTACAGGGATAGATCAATCGAGGGTGAATTCTGTGAACCCTCCAGCTGCTTGACTCTCTCTTCAAGTTTGTTGACTCGCTCATCAGGCTTAGGTTTGTTGACGACAATCTGGACGGGGTCATTTTCTAACTCAGGCATGTCATCATCTTCCTCGACGTCAACATTCTTTCCACCTGTATGCTTCGGGAGTGATGCTTCAGGGGGTGCTGGCACAGGGATCGACCGAAGAGCCTTGATTTCAGCGGTCATTTGTTGCATTGCAATGGCAAGTTGCCTGATTTGGTCTTCCATACCGATAACACGTTCCTGCAACTCAGTTTGATCGGCCATTCTAGCTCTTGACCATATGCGAATAGGCAATCTTGATCGGTCCGTAGTTACCTAATTCGAAAATAGAGCACGGGTAAGTATGTGTCTTCAAAACGATCGGTCCATGACTCAGTCTAATCGTCTCTTTTATTCCTTTTTTTTCACGACATTTTTCATTACTCCATGTATTTGTGAAAGTGATGGCAAATTTCTTAGGAAATAGTGACTTATGACAGACCCAGAAAAATGATAAGAATTGAAAGTAATTTTTTTAAAAGCTTTATCCCCTTTTTTTTTCTTCCCTTTGAAAAGAAAAATTCAATGATTATTACTTTCAAAATTACGATTGACCTAGACCTATCATGGACCGACCAAATGTACGAGAAAGTAAGTAAATTGCAAGATAAAGGTTCAGAACACTTACTTAACCTGGTAGGGAAATGGCAATCACATAGACATGCGCATGAAATGTGAGGCTCGATTTCTACCTAGACTCTGGCTTGCAAAGTGGAGACGAAAGGATTACTGAGCTAAACCAGTCATGGTGGTGGTTAAGCTGGGATTCCTCTGACTCCGGCTTAGTCAAAGAGCCGACCCGGGTTGCAAAGGGTGCAACCGTGGTGGGTATTCAATGACACCATGAAAAACATTTCGGGACCGAGGAGGGCGACCCGTACCACATGGTTTTGGTCGGGGTATCCACTGTCTTAGTACCATCTTAAACCTATGTCGCCTAGGTCCGACAGCAGGTAGTGTGTGCGGTGTAGTGTAAATGTAAGGCATGCACAGCAGGTTATATCAAACAGCACTTCGTGCATAAATTAAATCATACATTCGAACATCTCCTTGCAAAACAAGGGTTAACAATCACGCCTCCCCTTATACCTCCCATTCTGCAAAAACATTTAACACCTAAAAATGTTAGGGACGTATCTGGGATCCTTGCTGCCAAACAAAAATTATTTTTGAAAAGAAAAATTGGCCTAAGTCCACTAAGAGTTTTAACTCAAGTCCCCAGCGGAGTCGCCAAGCTGTCGCGGAGTCGCCAAGCTGTCGCGACCCTAAAAATCTTGTCAAATTCTCGGGCTAATGGATTATTAAGACTAATATTAACTCGGGCCCTCCCAAACCCTACCAATTCGCAACTTAGGGTTTAAGTTCTTAACATGCAAATGTTTTCATGCTTGGAGTCGCCACTAATCAATTTACGGTAGGCTGATTAGAAACCTAAATAAAACATAGGGAGATATGTTTTATTCCTATGAACCAGAGATTCTAAGTCCGGGGACTTGATTACGCTAGATCTAGTCTAACGCCCTTTCGGTACCTTTTCTTTTCAAAAATATTTTGGCAGGCAGTTTGGATCTATTTTAACTTAGTCACTAACATGTGAGGTGTTCATGCGGGTGCGCAAACCACCAAATTAACACCCAGAAATCAAAGTATTAAATAAATTGCAACCTTAGGAGAACAACTTACTTCGAATTCAACAAGCATCTGCATTGTTAGCTAGAAAATCACATCAGACAATCCTAATATGTTTTCTAGTTAACAAAGCAACTCATTCAATTTCTCTTTCTTTTGGATTTTCACTTTATTTAAATGAAACCTAGTCTATATGCAATGACGTGTAAATATGACATGCGAAATAATGCAACCTAGCATGCATACTATATGTTGTGCGACGACGTGACTTAATTCTAATGACGGATGCAATGACATATTTTTTGGTATTTTTTAATCAATGAAATTCGGAATTAAAACATGCCTAAATTAACGTGCAACCTAATGACTTCCTTTTTTTGATATTTTCTGTTAAAATTCGAAATTCAAAAATACCTAAATTAACATGCAATCTATGATGATTTAATCTACCATAGAATGACTTATTTTTGGAATTTTTGTTAAAAATTCGAAATTATTAAATTGCTGAAATAATCTATTAAGATTAGAATATTACTTAATTTAAACTAGGAACTAGATCGTCTCATGTCCTAATTTAAATTAAATAATTACTCTATCCTCTAGACATATTCAAAATTCCTAGACATGCAAAAAATTCTAATTCAAACTCTAACTAATATATTTTTTTTTGAATTTTCTGTTTTATTTGAAAAGGAAAATAATCAAATAACTAAAGATAGCAACCAATTCAAATCAACCACGCAATCCGCCAAATTTATTTCAAACTCAGATTAGGCACAGAAATCGAATTATCGATTATATCTATAGGGTTATAGATATTAACGGACATTCGATCATTCAAATTTGGAAAGCGAATCAAAATCATTATCGTATTCAAGTGGTTATGAATAGGATAATGATTTTCCGTACCGCCGCGTATCGGACTTTAGGGTTAAAGTCGGATAGACGTCCCGATACGTTGCTAAATTAGGAAAGTATCCTAATTTTGAATATTTCAAACATTGCGGATATATCGAACATTATCCAAATATATCTAGATACCCATGCGATATTCACGAAATATTTAAACACCCAAATTAGGAAACTAAATATTTGAAAAGAATATTCAGAATATATCCACTTACCTAATTTGAAAATACTTCCAAATTTCGAATTGGATCGGGATCGGCTTGCGGATCGAGAATGGGACGACCGGCGACGGCGGGACGGCGACGACGACACCAACGATGCACAGCAACACCGGCAAGGCTGTTCGGTGGATTTGATGCGTGCGTGGGCGAGTGACTCCGAACAGAAAATTTCAAGACTGCACGATTCCGGAAAAATGGGCGTAACTTCCTCAATACACGTCGGATTGACCCGATTCCAAAAGCCACAGATCAAGGACTCGTAGATCTACAACTTTCGTGTTTTGCGTTTCCACAAATAAGCTCTGTGGAGTGAGCGATTCTGGAAAGTATATGCTGCTGCTTCGGGAATGGGTCTTCAGCTTGGCGAGGGAGAGCGGCTGAACGGCACGACGGCGTGAGGGGCAATAACGAGCGGCAACAGCGACATCGAAGAGAGGATCCGGGGCACGCCGGCGTGGAGGGTGGCGAGGACTAGCAAGGCGGCTGCTCCGCCGGTGTGGCTGCAGCAACGGCGAACGGCGGTGAAGCTTCAGGCGCGGCGGGATGCAGCGGCGGGAAGCGGCTGCACGTGACTGAACGGGCGGCGAACGCGCCGGCGGGACAGTGGAAGACGCCGGCAATGCAGTGGCTGGCGCGGCGGTGTTGAGGATGCTGTTGGCGCCGGCGACGGCTTCGCCGGAGGGTGGTGGCGCGGCGCGCGGGGAGGGTGGTCGGCCACTCTCTCTCTCTCTCCCTCTCACTTGAGCTCTCAAAAATTCTGATCTCAAATTATGACGTGTTCCCCTTAATTCTGACTTAATAACATGTATATATAGCACTAATCCTAGGTCAATTTAAATGGGCTCTAGTCCTAATGGGTTTAGACTTGGGCTTAGGCTCTGATTAACATTTAAATGGGTTAATTTAATGTGAGCTGAATTAATTAATTCAACATCACTAAATTAAGCCCAAATTAAAACAACCAAGCCCGTGTGAAGTGAAATTCCCGGCCTTTGCATTCTCGAGTGAACCGAGCTCGATTTAATGAAAATTAAGCACGTTCGCCATCGCCGGTTTGATGCAAAATGCAATTAAATCTAAATGAACCTAAACTATATGCTATGCAATTTTAGTATTTTTGTCTAGGGGTTAAAAATTTAATCCCTAATTTTCTATGCAAACTACTCTAAATGTTCGGTAAAATTTAGGTGTCAACAAACCCAAAAACAAAAAAGCGTTTTAATGACCACAAAGAGGAAAAGAAAGAAAAAAAGCGCGATGACTGCTGAGTCAGAAAGAAAAAACGAAGAAAAGCGTCTCAAAAAGCTGTCCAGAGAAATCGACACATTCTTATAAATCTCTTCATAGTTTCCATTAGCACCAATCCTGCCTCTTGTTTCTTCTTGCCTTGCTTTCATATTTGCTTACTTCCTGGGCTTTGAGTTGTGAAACTCGTAAGCATGAGTTTCGCGGAGTTTCAATCATGCCATTTGCTTCTTGGTATTGTTCTTGCATTGTGCTTTAACCAAGTCTTGTCCACCACCAATGAAACAGACAGACTTGCACTGCTCGAATTTAAGGTTGGTATAGCCAGAGATCCTTTCGGCGTGCTCAAGTCATGGAACAATAGCACTGGATTTTGCCAGTGGTTTGGCGTTACGTGTGGTCGAAGGCACCGGAGAGTCACAGCCTTGGACTTGTCATCACAAGCACTCTCCGGATCAATCTCTCCTCATATTGGGAATCTAAGTTTTGTAAGGGAAATGTTACTCCAAAACAACAGTCTCTATCACGAAATCCCTCTGCAAGTCGGTCAGTTGCGCCACCTTCGTGTCTTACGACTAGACAACAATTCGTTGGTCGGTGAAATTCCCAAAAACATATCGGGTTGCTCTAACCTTGACGCCCTCATTCTTCACGGCAACCAACTAGCTGGAGAAATTCCTGCAGAGCTTGGTTCATTGCCAAAGCTACGGGATTTCGTTTTGTCTGTCAATAATTTGACCGGGAGTGTGCCTTCCTCCATTGGCAACTTATCTTCACTGGAGGCCCTTTATTTGTCCAGAAACAACTTGGACGGGAGCATTCCCCAAGTTCTAGGCCGCTTGACAAACTTGCGAGTCATTTCCCTCGGACAAAATAAGTTGTCTGGTACAATTCCATCTTTGTTACTCAATCTCTCTTTGCTAGCTGCGTTTGACGTTGGAGACAACCGGTTACTGGGGACTCTTCCTACAGGCATAGGCCTCAGACTCCCCAATCTTGAATATTTTAGTGTCTATTTGAACCAACTTGAGCGGCCGATTCCTCTGTCAATATCGAATTGCACAAAGTTAGACATGCTTCAACTTTCATCTAACAAATTTTTCGGGAAAGTACCTTCTTTTGAAAATTTGCACAAGCTTCAATGGCTTCTAATCTTTATGAATCAGTTTGGAAGTGGAAAACCTGGAGACTTGAGCTTCCTTTGCTCGTTAACCAACAACACCAAATTACAATTCCTGCGTATTGACTCGAACAAGTTTGGTGGGGTGTTACCTAAATGCATAGGTAATTTATCCACTACTCTGGCATCATTCATTGCACAGAGGACTCAAATAAATGGTGAGATTCCTGAAGAAATCGAGAATTTAGTCAACCTGGAAGTATTGTTTATGGCTGGCAACCAGCTTTCAGGTGTTATCCCCTCAAATTTCGGGAATCTACCAAATCTAGCGGTACTGGGCTTGAATGATAACAAACTGAGAGGGATTATCCCATCTTCTTTGGGAAATCTAACCAGGCTTATTGAACTATTTCTTGGTGGGAACAACTTTCACGGGCAAATTCCTTCACATCTATCAAACTGCCGGTCTCTTGATTTGCTTGATCTGTCTAATAACAATCTCAATGGTGTCATACCCCCGCAGCTTATCGGTCTCACATCATTATCGATCATTTTGGACTTGTCTCGTAACCATTTGACTGGAGTTCTACCCACAGAAGTTGGAAACTTGAGAACTTTGACTACGTTGGACATCTCGCACAATTTGTTGGTAGGTGAAATCCCAAGTAGTTTGGGTGATTGCACTTCATTGACATCACTAAGGTTGGCGGGCAACTTCTTCCATGGTTCAATTCCTCAATCAATCAGATCGTTAGGAGGCATTGAAGAACTAGATTTTTCATGCAACAATTTGTCAGGTCAGATTCCTGAATTCTTATCGGTATTTCGTTCCTTGAAACTTCTGAATTTGTCGTACAATAAGTTTGAAGGCATGCTACCACGTGAAGGAGTTTTCAAGAATGCTACCGGTACTTCGATTATTGGGAACAATGAGCTTTGCGGTGGACTGTCAGAATTTCACCTCCCCAATTGCATCTCCAAAAGCTCCAAGAGGAGAACCATCAATATAGTGATATTGTCTGTTTCCATTGTTTTCGGAGTTCTTGGAATAGCTCTTATTCTAACTTTTATATATCTTTGTTGGTTGAAGAAGAAAGTAAATGAACCGGTTTCAAGTTCGATGGATGATTCATGTCCAAGCGTATCTTATAGAACACTCCTAAACGCAACCAACGGTTTTTCTTCTATGAATTTGATTGGTGTTGGAAGCTTTGGCTCTGTTTACAGGGGGATACTTGAGGACAATGGAACTGTTGTTGCCGTGAAGGTGCTTGATTTAGTCCGTCACAATGCTCAGAAGAGCTTTATGGTCGAGTGTGAGGCATTAAGGAACATCAAGCATCGAAATCTTCTGAAGATACTAACAATTTGCTCGGGTAGTGATTATCGAGGGAATGATTTTAAGGCCTTAGTCTATCAATTCATGGACAATGGAAGCCTAGAACGGTGGCTACACCCAAACGCAACATTATCTCATCATAATGAGGTTATGGAAAAGTTGAATTTCATTCGCAGGATAAATATTGCTATTGATGTTGCTTCTGTATTGGATTATCTTCATCACCAGTGCCACATTCCCATTGTTCATTGTGATCTAAAGCCAAGCAATATTCTCTTAGATGCTGAGATGGTCGCACATGTTGGCGACTTTGGATTGGCAAAATTTCTTCTTGGATCATCCCTTGATACTGTAGCTAATCAGATGAGCTCTCTGGGTCTAAGAGGGACAATCGGTTATGCTCCACCAGGTAATCTCTCTACTTTCTATTATAATGATATGAGCTCCACGTTCTTTTTGATGATTAGCACTCCTAATTTAATATGCACTATGATCAAAATGTGTGACAGAATATGCCATGGGACACGAGGTGTCAAGAGAAGGCGACGTTTATAGTTACGGCATTCTCTTGCTAGAGATGTTCACAGGATTAAGTCCCACCAACGAGAGATTCAGAGACAATTGGACTCTCCGTAGTTTTGTCACGGCAGCTTTGCCTGAACGAGCACTAGAAGTTACGGATCGCATTCTACTTCAAGAAAGAGAGAGTTGTCTCGACCCTAACAATCCTCAGCATTGGCATTCCGAAAGTAATGGCATATTTCAAGAGTGTTTGATTGTGGTATATAATATTGGAGTTGCTTGTTCCAATGAAGTGCCTGGAAGAAGGATGAGCATTAGCGGTGTTGCAAATCAACTGCAAAAGATTAGGGAAAAGCTCTCTTGAATTGAGTTGACATGAACAAGATGAACTACCGCAGGTGATACGATAATTTCTTAACCTCTCTCTTGTCCTAAATATTTAGTTTTGCACATGCTTGTGCAAACAGACATGTTAATCTGTAGCAGAATAGAGAATCGATCATGCATTGTCATTAAAAGGCAATAACTGATTGTCATTCCTCACCTGTATATGCATCAAGCTAGCATGTGTGCTGCAGTGCAGAGACCTTTTAGTAATATTTGCTAAAATTTGTCTCGAGTTTGAGAACATGGATGAAACCCAACCTGAATTGACGCGCTGGAAAGTCAAGCCGTTTAAAGATTGTCTGAATTGGACTTTGAAAATGTATAACTGGAGAGCAGCAGTCGTTTCTGTTAGGAGATAATAGTTGATTATCATTCCTCATCTGCACAGATTACTGCACTCGCATATGGCCCATGATGCAGAGTCTTGAGAATTGTTATGATATTTTAGAAGATCAGTCTCAAATATTCAGTTCTTTTATGGGTGTGAAGCTCATTCAGACGAATACAAATTAGTCAACTATCAGCTATTTTCAGTTGATATCCATAATCAAGCCTTTTCAACATATGAATAGTCGTTCTCTGAAGTTCATATGACGCAGTAACGGTGTGCGGAAGTTGATTCACATTAATCCTACATGTCTCCTTTTTTATTGAATTTATGTTTTTCCTCCAGCAAATCACCTAGCTTTTGTCCAGGCTTTCTAACTTAGAGAAATACTTGGTTTCTTTCTACAGCTTCACTAGGAATCGCTATGCGTCGCGGAAGCTGTGCGATACAGTTCGAGATGAGTGATGTTGCAGTCAAGCCAGGTATCTCTTTCAGCTTCAACCTAAATAAGCAAATGCTCTGTTTGGGAACAAAAAAAAATGACAGTTTGGAGAAGAAAAGACTTTCAGATTCAGCTTCCTCGTATGCGTTAAATCGATAAACAGATCTGTTCTGGGCGATTGATATGTGAAGCAAGAACTTCGCAATAATGTTTTAGCATAACTAGTCTATCCCAATTCTGATCATGCAACTTGTGTATTTGTGTTTTTTCTGATGGGGAATGGATCTACAGAGCTGCTATTTCTACAGTACGCCACTTTGATTAATCTTTTTTTGCCAAAATTTTTCCTTCTCTCGTTCATTCATTTCTTATCACGATAGAACTTGTTTGATGAATTACAAACTGTGTTGCCAGTGTCTAATAAAAATTCTAGCCAAACAGAAATCACCGAAACATATGATCGTGTCCTTATCATCTTAAGACCAGAACAAACTTTAGGCGTTTCATCATGACGATGGAAATAATTTGAAGCATGTGATAGAGAAGACTCATATTCTTGGTCTTGTCACGTCTCGTTCCTTACCGAACCCTCTAGGTTTCCAATGACCAAAACTACATAAACATCGGTATCCAAATTGTGCTGGGATGGTTGGCACATACTTGAACAAAGCTCGGCCGGGCACGGCGACCCAGACCAAAATTTTCGTTGAAAATTCATCCGTAGCTTTTGACAGAGCTTTGATAACTGGAAGAGAATTCTCGAAGCGAGTTGTAGCATTAAAAAATTAATTTTGAAGTTGAAACCATAACCGGGAGGCAGGAGCTTAGCAAACCAAAACTTCGAGCTAGCTTTTGTTTTGAAAGCCTCATCATGAAGTTTTATGTATCTTAGGATGAGGTCATTGCACTTTGATTTTAACCCCCCAGTATGTTGAATTTTCAACATTTGCAGTTAATGTGTTTTGATCGGAGTTCAGCAAATTTTTGTAGAAAATACAGACATGACCGGCATGTGTCATATAGTCCAAGTGGATACCCCATGTTAATTTTCTTTTCACTTTGAGCTGACTTAGACTGAATGCTAATGTCGCGTGATTTTCATGTAAGCAATTTATCAAGAAATTATTCAAATTTTAATGAGAGTACGTTAATTGCAAAGGAATATTAATTTAGTTTATACAATTAACGGATTTAGGTCCACTAATATGCATGACTAATTGTAAATTCTATTGAAGTTTACTAACTAAAAAGTGGAATTTACTCTTCATAAGTGGACACACTCAAATGTGGTCCATCCTTGCAACTGAAGCCGGATAGATCGCAATTAGTAATTATGTGAGCCCACACACGCGAGTCTCACTCAATCAACGGTTATAATTGCGCCCCGGTCCTATGAATTTCTCCTCGTACACACTATATGCAAAGAGAAGACCATATGCCTGATTCTGACCTCTGGTGACTCCTCAAAACTGCAAACTTTGACGTTTGTGCCATCCCTCACCAATCTCACTCAAACGGAGTTCTCTTCTCCTGCTTCTCTCGGTCACCCTCGCTCCTTCCTTTCCCGAAGTTTTAGGCTTCTAGCTCATAAATATTGCAGTGCGGTTGGACCTGAGTGTGCCCTTTTTCTTGCCCCAATTGAAAGATCTATACAAACGGAAGTTCTCCGTTTTGTTTCCGTTGACGTTTCTTGATTTGCTAACGAAGGCATTGGGTTTTCGAATTGGCTAGGAAATCAGTTTTTAATTTCTTTTTCTATGTAACTCTGGCGAAGAAGACGGAGAAAGTTCGTGAATTGGGTTTATTATTCTTAGAGTAGATAGAAGTTTGTGATTAGGGTGTTGGAGGAACCAAATCTGAGGTCTTTACATAGTTTGGAATTGATGCTTTGGTGGGCTCTTTAGGCTGAAGAGATTAAACGGGGTGGAAGCAATGTAATCATTTTATAATTGTGTTTTTCGTTTTTATATCATCGCATCTTGGTCAATGGTATTGTAGAAAATTTCCCGTTGCAAGTATTTGTCCTTTGTATGAACATTACGTAACTTTCACTTGAATTTATCAAACGCGATATCTCATACACGATAAATCGAGTTTGTTTGGAGTAATTTTTACTTTTAACTTTTCATTTTCCTCAACTTATGTGGTGCACATAGTTGGATTGTTTTATAATTTTAGAATTTCACAATACATAAAAATTTACAGAGTTTGCAATTCTTTTAAAAATTTAGATAATTTTATGAATTTTTAAAAGTCCATACAAACCCGCCGTAAACTTACAAGGGCGGAACTGACAGGAATCCGGTCAATGTAATAACGAGATGCTCTGCGGCTCAAGCTCGAAGATATGCACAGAATATTTCCAAAGACTTTTGTCTGGCGAGAGAGAGAGAGACGGAGAGAGAGTGATCGAGCTTGAGCTTTTTTTAATCTATTTTTATTTTTTCCCTTGTCTTTCTTTTTCTTTTTCCTTTTTCCTTCCCTTCCTTCTTCCTCTGGCCAGTCCACTAAAAAGAAAGAAAAGAACATAGGAAAAAAAATAATTTGAAAAATATTAAAATATTAAAAGTTGTCCATGTTAGCGTTGGCCGATCCATACCGGCCGTGCCACGTAGGTCGACCGGCATCCACGTTAATAATATATGATCATAATTAGTTGAAAGGACTGAATTGGCACCGCATTAAAAGGTATGGAACTAAATTAATATTGCTAAAAAATTTATGATTAAATTGACATAAATACAATAAATTTAGGACTTTTTCCGACACTTCTTCCCTTATCATCAATCTTCGGTTTTTTTTCCAAAGTGGGGGGACTTTGGGTTTTGGGGGCATTGGTTGACTCGAAGTCAACATCTGGAGAGCCATCTAGTAATCCATCCCTTCATACACGCACTTCTATAGACACATGTCAAAGGGAACCATCAGTGACCGACTTCAACATGGAGAAAAGATTTCCGTGTACAGAGGGTCTTAACTCCTATTTGGCCAGCCTTGGACTTTCCCTTGTTTTAGTTTCTTAACCAACTTCAATCAGGGAAGTGGATTCCGTGTATTTTATGACAGTATTGCACCCGATGAAAATCCAAGTTGAGGACTTCCATTCTTATCTTGATTCCAATGCGGTGACGATCTTTATTCTTGATCGTGACTTCGATGCGGATACAATTTCCATAGTTTTGTTGCGGTAGTTTTGCCTGAATGAGTGCAGGAAATGTTGGACCATATTCTGCATAGAGAGAGAGAGAGAGAGAGTCGTTTAGACCCCTATAGTCCTCAGCGTTGACTCTCCGAAAGTTACGGTGAGGCCCGTGATGCATGGGTCTTGAGCATTGCTATCACGTTTCCGAGTCAATCTTAGTCATAAAGTTCTTTTGTTGGTATTGATACCGATTTAGAAGGAAAAAAATCAATCGACTGTGGTCTATGGGAAATCTTAAAGTAGTATTCGCGATAAAGCTTCTTCACTGTAAAAGTAGATGTTCTCAATTTTTCCTTGATCTCACGTAACAAAAAGAAATGAAGTTGAACTTCGAACTTCATTTTATCACTGATTATAATTCTTGGATGCCTCTTGCCGTGTACTCTGTCCATTGTACTGAAGTGACGGTGTGTGGGGTTTCATTGTCGTAAAAAACAAACTAGTCTCCTTTCTTATTGAAAATTTATATTTCACGTTTTCTTTTTCAGAGGTTTCCCAATTCAGAGGAGAGTTTGGTTTCTGCAGCTCGAGTAGGAATTGCTCTCCAATGTCCATCCCTAATTTGATGTACGAAATAATTGGATATCAGTAATGTTGCAACAGAGCAAATTTAAGTCAGTCACAAGCTTCCTAAATGAGCATTGTTCTCTATTTCGGGACACGGATATGGTAGTCTGGAATAAAAAACTACTGTCTCTGGATTCAGCTTTCTCGTGTAGAATATTTAGAACAATGTCTTTTGTAGAATTAGTCTTTCTCAATTCTGGTGATATAATCGTGTGTCTGATTTCACAAGTGAGGATTGTTCCAGTACTTGTAAGCATTTCGCATTCTTTACTTCCACGCTGCTAAGGATGAAAGACCAATTTTCTATTACTGGAGAATCCTAACTCCAAGCAACAGTCAACGGTCCACAAGAAAATACTTGTAATTATGGTTATCCAGTGCAATTTCTTTCTTTTCTGCATATAAAAATCGTTAAATGAAGTCAAATCATTCAGTAGAAAAATCTACCCGCAATATGCATCTCGAGCATATCGTTGATCAATGAATATTCGGGGGATTTACCACAGAAAACCCTAAATTGGTATACCTATAATAAATTTACCCAAAATTAATTTTTTGACCACAAAAACTTCAAACTGATACACTTTTGATAATTTTACCCTCCGTTAATTTTCGTTAAATTTTACCGTCAAATTTCTGAGTTAGATGACACGTGGCAGTTGACGGATGTACCAGTTTGGGGTTTTACTCTTAGTTTTGGATTAATTTACCACGTGCGTATCATTTTTTGGGATTGCTTTAATGACCACAAAGAGGAAAAGAAAGAAAAAAAAGCGGTTCAATGACTGCTGAGTCAGAAAGAAAAAAAAGAAGAAAAACATCTCAAAAAGCTATCCAGAGAAATCGACACATTCTTATAAATCTCTTCACAGTTTCCATTAGCACCAATCCCGCCTCTTGTTTCTTCTTGCCTTGCTTTCATATTTGCGTGCTTCCTTGGGCTTTGAGTTGTGAAACTCGTAAGCATGAGTTTTGCGGAGTTTCAATCATGCCATTTGCTTCTTGGTATTGTTCTTGCATTGTGCTTTAACTAAGTCTTGTCCACCGCCAATGAAACAGACAGACTTGCATTGCTCGAATTTAAGGCCGGTATAGCCAGAGATCCTTTCGGTGTGCTCAAGTCATGGAACAATAGCACTGGATTTTTCCTAGAGAAATCGACACATTCTTATAAATCTCTTCACAGTTTCCATTAGCAGCAATCCTGCCTCTTGTTTCTCCTTGCCTTGCTTTCATATTTGCTTGCTTCCTGGGGCTTTGAGTTGTGAAACTCGTAAGCATGAGTTTTGCGGAGTTTCAATCATGCCATTTGCTTCTTGGTATTGTTCTTGCATTGTGCTTTAACCAAGTCTTGTCCACCACCAATGAAAAAGATAGACTTGCATTGCTCGAATTTAAGGCCGGTATAGCCAGAGATCCTTTCGGCGTGCTCAAGTCATGGAACAATAGCACTGGATTTTGCCAGTGGTTTGGCGTTACGTGTGGTCGAAGGCATCGGAGAGTCACAGCCTTGGACTTGTCATCACAAGCACTCTCCCAATCAATCTCTCCTCATATTGGGAATCTAACTTTTGTAAGGGAAATGTTACTCCAAAACAACAGTCTCTATCATGAAATCCCTCCGCAAGTTGGTCAGTTGCACCGCCTTCGTGTCTTACGACTAGACAACAATTCGTTGGTCGGTGAAATTCCCAAAAACATATCGGGTTGCTGTAACCTTGTCGTCCTCATTCTTCACGGCAACCAACTAACTGGAGAAATTCCTGCAGAGCTTGGTACATTGCCAAAGCTACAGTCGTTCGTTTAGTCTACCAATAATTTGACCGGTAGTGTGCCTTCCTCCATTGGCAACTTATCTTCACTGGAGGTCCTTTATTTGTCCATAAACAACTTGGGCGGGAGCATTCCCCAAGTTCTAGGCCACTTGACAAACTTGTGAGTCATTTCCCTCGGACAAAATAGATCGTCAGGTACAATTCCATCGTTGTTACTCAATCTCTCTTTGCTAGCTACGTTTGACATCGCAGACAACTGGTTACTGGGGACTCTTCCTGCAGGCATATGCCTCAAACTCCCAAATCTTGAATTTTTTAGTGTCTACTTGAACCAACTTGAGGGGCCGATTCCTCCATCGGTATCAAATTGCACGAAGCTAGAAGTGCTTCAACTTAATACGAACAGATTTTCCGGGAAAGTACCATCTTTGGAAAATTTGTATATGCTTCGTGTGTTTTTCATCTATAAAAATCAGCTTGGAAGGGGAAAACCTGAAGACTTGAGCTTCTTATGCTCATTGACTAACAGCACCAAGTTAGACGACGTGGCTATTCACCAGAACGAGTTTGGTGGGGGTATTACCTAAATGCATAGGTAATTTATCCACCACTCTCACAAAATTTGTTGTAATGAACAATCAAATATATGGTGAAATTCCAAAAGAAATCGGGAATTTGGTCAACCTGGAAAGATTGCTTATGAGTTTCAATCCAGTTTCAGGTGTTGTCCCCTCAAATTTGGGGAATCTACAAAATCTAGCGATACTTGGGCTAGATGATAACAACCTGGCAGGGACTATACCATCATCTTTGGGAAATCTAACCAAGTTGATTATACTAGGCCTTTCTGGGAACAACTTTCACGGGAGAATTCCGTCGCACCTATCTAACTGCAGGTCTCTTCAATGGCTTGATCTATTGAATAGTAATCTCAGTGGTGCCATACCCCCACAACTCATCGGTCTCTCGTCATTAGCGATCATGTTGGACTTGTCTCGTAACCATCTGATTGGAGTTCTACCCACAAAAGTTGGAAACTTGAGAACTTTGACTGCGTTGGACATCTCGCACAATTTGTTGGTAGGTGAAATCCCAAGTAGTTTAGGTGATTGCACTTCATTGACATCACTAAGGTTGGCGGGCAACTTCTTCCATGGGTCAATTCCTCAATCAATCAGATCGTTAGGAGGCATTGAAGAACTAGACTTTTCATGCAACAATTTGTCAGGTCAGATTCTTGAATTCTTATTGGTATTTCGTTCCTTGAAACATTTGAATTTATCGTACAATAAGTTTGAAGGCATGCTACCATGTGGAGGAGTCTTAAAGAATGCCACTGCTACTTCTATTATTGGGAACAATGAGCTTTGCCGTGGACTGCCAGAATTCAACCTCCATAGCTGCATCTCCAAAAGCTTCAAGAGCAGAAAGATCAATGTAGTGATATTGTTAACTTCTATTATATTCGGAGTTCTTTTATTAGTTGTTATTCTTGCTTTTATACATAATTTTTGGTTAAAGAAGAAAGTAAATGAACCGATTTCCAGTTCAATGGATGATTCACCTCCGAAGATATCTTATGGAGCACTCCTAAAAGCAACCAACAATTTTTCCTCAACGAATTTGATCATAGTTGGAAGCTTTGGTTCTGTTTATAGGGGTATACTCAAGGGTAATGGGATTGCTGTTGCGGTGAAGGTGCTTCATTTAGTTCGTCACGGTGCACTTAAGAGCTTCATAGTTGAGTGCAAGGCTTTAAAGAACATTAGACATCGAAATCTTCTGAAAATACTGACAATATGCTTGGGTGTTGATTATCAAGGAAATGATTTTAAAGCCATAGTATATGACTTCATGAACAATGGAAGCCTGGAACGGTGGCTACACCCAAACTCAACCTCATCTCATGGGATTGAGTTTCGGAAAAAGTTGAATTTCATGAGAAGGATAAATATTGCTAATAGTGTTGCTTATGCATTGGATTATCTTCATCACTAGTGCCACATCCCCATTATTCATTGTGATTTAAAGCCAAGCAATATCCTCTTGGATAATGAGATGGTTGCTCGTGTGAGTGATTTTGGATTGGCGAAGTTCCTCCTGGGATCATCCCTTGATACCGTAGCTAATCAGATGAGCTCTATGGGCTTGAGAGGGACAACTGGTTATGCTCCACCAGGTAATCTCTCTAGTTTTTCTAATGATCTGAGCTCCACATTCTTTTTGATGTCAGCACTCCTAATTTCATCTGCACTACGATCTAAATGTGTGATAGAATATGCAATGGGATGTGAGGTCTCAAGAGAAGGTGATGTCTATAGTTACGGCATCATCTTACTAGAGATGTTCATAGGATTGAGTCCTACCGATGATAGATTCGGGGGCAATTTGACTCTCTATAGTTTTGTTGCGGCAGCTTTGCCTGAACGAGCCTCGGAAGTTACAGATCACATTTTGCTTATAGAAAGAGGGAGTCCCCTCGACCCCAATAGTCCTCCGCATTGTCTTTCCGAAAGCAATGCCATATTTCAAGAGTGTTTGGTTATGGTATATAATATTGGAGTTACTTGTTCCAATGAAGTGCCTGGAAGTCGGATGAGCATCAGCAGTGCTGCAAATCAACTGCAAAATATAAGGGAAAAGCTCTTGGCATTGGGTTTATATGAACAAGATGAATTACCGCAGGTGATATGATAATTTCTTAACCTCTCTTTCGTCCTAAATATTTAGTTTTACATATGCTAGTGCAAACGGACATGTTAATCTGTAGCCAAATAGAGAATCGATCATGCATTTTCATTGAAAGGCAATAGTTGATTGTCATTTCTCACCTGTATATGTATCAAGCTAGCATGTGTGCTGCAGTGCCGTGACCTTTTAGTAATATTTGTTACAATTTGTCTCAAGTTTGAGAACATGGATGAAACCTGACCCGAATCGAAGCGCGGGAAAGTCAGGCCATATAAAGATTGTCTGAATTGGACCCTGAAAATGTATAACTGGAGAGAAGCAGTCTTTTCTGTTAGGAGATAATAGTTGATTATCATTCCTCATCACTAGCATATGGCCCATGATGCAGAGTCTTGAGAATTGTCATGATATTTTAGAATATCTGTATCAAATGTTCAGTTCTTTTATGGGTATGAAGCTCATTTAGACGAATACAAATTAATCAACTATCGGCTATTTTCAATTGATATCCATAATCAAGCCTTTTCAACGTATGAATAGTTGTTCTTAGAAGTTTATATGACGCAGTAACGGTGAGCGGAAGTTGATTCACATAAATCCTACATGTCTCCTTTTTTTATTGAAAATTTGTAGTTTTCCCCTTGCAAATCCTAGCTTTTGTCAAGGCTTTCTAACTCAAAGAAGTGCTTGGTTTCTTTCTACAGCTTCACTAGGAATCGCTATACATCGAGGAAGCTGGGCGAGACAGTTCGAGATGAGTGATGTTGCAGTCAAGCCAAGTATCTCTTTCAGCTTCAACCTAAATAAGCAAATGCTGTGTTTGGGAGCAAAACAAAATGATTGTTTGGAGAAGAAAAGACTTTCAGATTCAGCTTCCTCGTATGCGTTAAATCGAGAAACAGATCTGTTCTAGGTGATTGATATGTGAAGCAGGAACTTCGCAATAATGTTTTAGCATAACTAGTCTATCCCAATTCTGATCATGCAACTTGTGCTATTTGATTTTTTTCTGATGGGGAATGGATCTGCAGAGCTGCTATTTCTACAGTAAGCCACTTTGATTACTCTTTTTTTGCCAAAATTTTTCCTTCTCTCGTACATTCATTTCTTATCAATATAGGACTTGTTTGATGAATACAAAATGTGATGCCAGTGTCTAATAAAAATTCTAGCCAAACAGAAATCACCGAAACATATGATTGTATCCTCATCGTCTTCAGACCAGAACAAACTTTAGGCGTTTCATTATGACGATGGAAATAATTTGAAGCATGTGATATCAATAGCAATGCTCCCACTCTCTGAAGAGAAGACTCATATTCTTCGTCTTGTCACGTTCCTCGTTCCTTACCCAACCCTCTAAATTTCCAATGACCAAAACTCCATAAACATCGGCATCCAAGTTGTGCTGGGATGGTTGGCGCATACTTGAACAAAGCTCGGCCGGGCACGGCGACCCAGACCAAAATTTACCTTGAAAATTCATCTGTAGCTTTTGAAAGAGCTTTGATAACTGTAAGAGAATTCTCGAAAGGAGTAGAAGCATTAAAAAACTAATTTTCAAGTTAAAGCCATAACCCGTGAGGCAGGAGCTTAGCAAACCAACTTCGAGCTAGCTTTTGTTTTGAAAGCCTCATCATGAAGTTTAATGTATCTTAGGATGAGGTCATTGCACTTTGATTTCAACCTCCCAGTATGTTTAATTTTCAACATTTGCAATTAATGTGTTTTGATCTGAGTTCAGCAAATTTTTGTAGAAAATACAGGCATGACCGGCATGTGTCATGGAGTCTAAGTGGATAGCCCATGTTAATTTTCTTTTCGCTTTGAGCTGACTTGGTCTGAACGTTAATGTCGTGTGATTGTCACGTAAGCAATTTATCACGAAATTATTTAAATTTTAATGAGAGTACGTTAACTGCAAAGGAATATTAATTTAGCTTATACATTAGCGGATTTAGGTCTACTAATATGAATGGCTAATTGTAAAATCTATTGAAGTTTGCTGACTAAAAAGTGAAATTTACTCTTCATAAGTGGACACACTCAAATGTGGCCCATCTTTGCAAGTGAAGCCCGATAAATCGCATTCGTTAATTATGTGAGCCCACACATGCAAGTCTTACTCAATCGACCGTTATAGTTGCGCCCCGGTCCTATGAATTTCTCCTCGTACACACTACATGCAAAGAGAAGACCTTATGCCTGATTCTGACCTCTGGGTGACTCCTCAAAACTGCAAACGGAGTTCTCTTCTCCTGCTTCTCTGGTTACCCTCCGCGCCTTCCGTTCCCCAAGTTCTACGCTTCTAGCTCATAAATATTGCGAGGCGGTTGGATTTGAGTGTGCCTTTTTTCTTGCCCCAATTGAAAGATCTATACATTATAAGATTTTGTGGGATCACTGCTAACTGTTCTAAAAGCTTAAGTTATTAGATGAAAACGTGGTTCAATAATTAATTACTGTGACATACACACGGAAGTTCTCTATTTTGTTTCCATTGACATTTCTTGATTTGGTAACGGAGGCATTGGGTTTTCGAATTGGGTTGGAAATCAGTTTTTATTTTCTTTTTCTTTGTAGATCAGGCAAAGAAGAAGGACAAAGTTCGTGAATTGTAGATGTGGGTACCGGCCAGCCTACGTGGCACGGTCAGCGTTGACGTGGATAATTTTTAATAATATTTTAATATTTTTCCGAAATTTTTTATTTTGTTTTTATTTTTCCTTTTTTCTCTTTTTTTTCTTTTTCTTTTTTACCCTTCCCTTTCTTCTTCCTCCGGCTGATCCAGGGCAAGCGAGGTTGTTGACACCTAAATTTTGGCGCGTCATTTAGTGTAATTTGCATAGAAAATTAGGGATTAAATTTTTAACCCCTAAAACAAAAATATTTAAATTGCATAACATATAGTTTAGGTTCATTTAGTTTAATTGTATTTTTTGCATCAAATTGATTGTGGCGAATGAGCTTAAATTTCATTCAATGAGACTCGGCACGTTCGGAATGAAAGGGCCGGGAATTTCTAGTCAAACAGGTTCGGTCATTTTAATTTGGGTTTAATTTGATACGTTGAGTTTAATTAATCAAAAGCCCAAGTTAATTCAGCCCATTAAACCTAAGCCAAAGCCTAAGCCCATTAGGACATAAAGCCCATCTAAATTGACCTAGATTAGTACTATATAAGCATAACATTAGGTCAGAATTGGGGGAGGACACACAATTTCATATCTGATTTTTTTTAGAGAGTCCAAGTGAGAGAGAGGGAGAAGACCGGTGAACCGTCGCCGCCGCTCGCGCGCGTCCGCCGTCGCATTGCTTGTTGCCGCCACCGCTTGCCGCGCCCCCACGACGCCGCTGTCTCGACGGAGAACATCTCCGCCGCTTTCGCCGCTTTAAATCGAGAATTGTTGCTGCCGTCGCTGCTTCTTCATCCCAACGCCAAGCTACTGATTTGCTGCTCCTCGTTCACTTCCTCCCATAATCGCTCACTCCACAGAGCTTATTTGTGGAAACTCAAAACACGAAAGTTGTAGATCTACGAGTCCTTGATCTGTGGCTTTTGGAATCGGGTCAATCCGGCGTGTATTGAGGAAGTTACGCCTATTTTTTCAGAATCGTGCAGTCCTAAAATTTTCCACCCGAGCCGCCCGGAACACCGCGCTATTGCTGCTGTTCGTCCCCACGCCGGTGCCGTCCCGTCGCCGGCCGTGTCCCGCCGTCGTCGTTCGTCGCAATCCGATCCGAAGTCGAGCTTGATCCCGATCCGAGTTCAAATTAGGAATTATCCAAATTAGGTAAGATGATTATCTAATAAATTTTCTGAATGTTCCAATTTCCTAATTTGAGTATTTTGAATATTGCATGATTATCACGTTGGAATATTAGATAGCTTTAGGATAATGTTTGATATCCGTGATATTTGAAATATTCAAATTAGGAATCGTTTCCTAATTTAGCAACGTATTGGGACGTCTATCCGACTTTAACCCTAAAGTCCGATACGCGGCGATACGGGAAATTATCATCCTATCTATAATCACTTAGATACGATGATAAATTTCATTAGCTTTCCAAATTCGAATGATCAATTATCCGTTAATATCTATAACCCTTTAGATATGACCGATAATTTGATTTTTGTGCCTAAACCGAGTTTGAAACGAATTTGGCGGATCGCGTGGTTGATTTGAGTTTGATTGTTATCCTTGTTTTGATTGTTTTCCTTTTCAAATAAAAAGAAAACCCAAAAAAATTTTCCGTTTTGAGATTTGAATTAAAATTTTGCATGTCTAGGATTTTTGAATATGTCCCAAGGGATAAGATAAATATCTAATTTAAATTAGGACTTAACGTGGCATGTTTCCTAATTTAAATTAGGTATTGTTTGAATCCTAACGGATTATTCACGTTATTTTATAATTCCGAATTTTCAAGAAAACCCAAAAAAAAGAGTGAATTGTTTTAGGGTAAATTAGGATAGATTGCATCTTAATTTAAGTTATTTTATTATTCCGAATTTTTAAACAAAAATCCCAAAAAGAAATCATTCTAGGATGGATTAAGTCATCATAAGTTGCATGATAACTTAGGTATTTTTGAATTTCGAATTTTAAACAGAAAATACCAAAAATAGAAATCATTAGGTTGCATGTTATTTTAGGCCTTTTTATTAATTCCGAATTTCATTTAATTCCGAATTTCCTTAAAGAAAAATACCAAAAATACATCATTGCACGTCATTAGAATTAAATCACGTCGTCGCATGACATATAGTTTGCATGTTTAGGTTGCATTAATTCGCATGTCATTATCGCACGTCATCGCATATAGTTTAAGTTTCATTAAAATAAAGTGAAAATCCAAAAAAAAAAGAAATTGGGTGATTGTTTGTTAACTAGAAATCATATTAGGGTGTTTGATGTGATTTTCTAGCTAACAATGCAGATGTTTGCGTTGGTCCGAGGTAAGTTGTTCTCCTAAGCTTGCAATTTATTTAATACTTTAATTTCTGGGTGTTAAATTGGTGGTTTGCGCACCCGCATGAACACCTCACATGTTAGTAATTAAGTTAAAATGGATCCAAACTGTCACGCCCCGGACCCCCGCCGAGCCCGCGACATCCCTTAGCTAGTCGTTTAGGGCGACGTCCCAGGTTATCGCCGACCTCAAATCGCCATCAGAGATTTACAACCACAACGGAAATAACCATTAATCCCGGACAAAATGAAACTGGGGAATCAATCAGGGAGAATATACATTTTCGTTCTCATTGCCAAACTTAGGCCACAACATTTACAATGTCCCTTATTATTACAAGTACACCGAACCAGCAGCTATTAACTTCCAAAATACAAACGGATCAACATTATCCAAAAATAGGGCACTCTCAATTTATTGCCTCGCTCCCAAAACTAGTCCCTACGCCCTCTCGGAGGCGTCCACTCTGACTCACCGTCCTCAGCATCACCACATGAATCCTCCTCAGCTGTCTGTTTACTCGACGGTCCCGAATCGGTCTCAATATGATCATGGCTCAGGCGGAGGATCTGAAATGGTTTGGTTGAAACAACCGTGAGAACACTTCTCAGTAAGTTCACCCCTAAACCCAACCTAGGCTACCACGTACCCTCCAGATAATTCACAAACACAATCACATGCGCCAAATTTCACATAACGTGCATAATACTCGCAATCACACACATATACAATTTTTCCCCCGTCGTGCATTCCTTTCGTTCTCATCCTCACTTTCCACATTCCTCGCCAGTGTCCCGCGTTAACGTACACGCCCCAGGCACACTGCGATCATTCACCACATCTGGCCTGCGTACTCGTTCACGCCTCAAGGCCCAATCTCGACCTGAGCATCACACGCTCCAGGCCCGATTTCAACTCAGCCCGCGCCAAATGCAACAAGCCTACATGATTGAAACCCGAGCTTATAATGTCTCGGTTCAATCCCGGTCTCACCCGAGCAATCGTGCCTTGGACCGATTCTCATGCTTGCTTTTCCACGCCTCAGTCTGTGCCAAATGCAACAGACCTACGTGATCGCAACCCGAGTTTAGAATACTCGGCCCGATCCCAAACTTGCACTTTCGCACTTTCGCACACTTTCCACCTTCACTTACCACACCACAATCACAATCAAGCACATGCCCAGCATACATTTACCATACACTACTGGCCAATCACACGTGGCCCACACACGCATTCGTCACGCGTAACTCGTGCATACTCAGCACAGAGCATGGCAAAACCAATAATCAATTTAATCTAACTCACGTGCACATCCAACTAGCATATCCAATCAACAAATTACCCAACAACATACTTAATTTATTCACCACAACTTAATTATAGATTAAAAAATACATCCGACACCCAATTTCTTATTTTTCTTCCACTAAACGGCGTCGGATTGATTCCGACCCTTCACGAAACTTTCTCGCCATGCACTATCGGTTCCAAAAACTCAACTTGCATCTCGAACCAACCACCACAGCCCCGTGAACAGTGATTCGCAGCTCGTGAACAGTGATTCGCAGCTTGTGAACAGTAAATCGCAGCTTGTGAACAGTAAATCGCAGCTTCTGTTTCACTTCAAATTGTTCTCCAAAAATTCCCAAATTAATCCTCAAGGCCCGCCACACAATCCCGACCTAAAGCCCCAACGTTCCTCGCCCCAACAACTCCGATTTCAACCCAAAAATCTAATTATCCAGCGATACCCAATTTCCTAAATCGGGATTAGAGGACGACTTACCTAGTTCTAGACTAAATCGGCTAGAACGGGGAGCGGCGGCACTATCTCGAACACGGCGGGGACTCACGGTGGTGTCCGGCTTGAGCGGCGACGGTCCGGCGGCGATGTGGGTCTTGCACGACCGAGACCCACGATGAGAGAGAGAGGAAAAGAGGGAGAAATATGGCTGTTGGTGGCTTGCGGGTGGCGTGGACGGCGGCTTGGAGGCGATCCGGCGTGCGGCGACGAGGCGATGGCGCCGGCGTGAGGGAGGAATGGCCAAGAAAAAACCCACGGCAAGGAGAGGAAGGGTTCACGGCCAAGAAAGAAAAAAAGGGGGGGTGTTGCCGTGAGAGAAGAGAGGAAAATGAGAGGAGAGAGTCAAAGTCTTGACTTACATAGTGATCTTGACCCAAAATATCTAGGGCACAAATGACCAAAATGCCCCTTGCCCCTAAAACTAATCCTTTATAAATCCTTAAGGGCAAAATCGTCACTTTCTCCATTTCTCGCCCAAATTGAATTTTTCCAAAGAATCTAGGCGCACCAAAAATTGACACGTGTCACGTGCAACGTGGTCCTAGCGTTTCGTCGTGAATTCCTAAATTTCCGGTGTCCAATTTGAGCGAAAACTCAATAATTAAATTCTATTAAATGCGACTCGAGCATTTCTCGAGCTAACGGGCGGCTTGCTAGGGAAATTCGTAGAATCGACTTGTGACTGATACTAGATCGAATCACGTGCAAGTCCATTCGGTACGTAACGATCTCGATTGTCATTAAAATCGCAAAGATCAATCGCTTGATTCGAGGGGTACGATCGTTCGGTATAATTTCAGGATCATTCGTCAAGTCGTTTCGTGGTCCAACGGAATCACCCACGATCCACTACTATGACAGTGGCGAACTGACCCCTAACTATCCTTGGATCGGCCAACAGTGGCTCAAAATATCACTTCTGCGATTTAATGGTCGAAATCCATTTACGATCGAATTTTTCTTTAGTCGTGCGAATTTAACTTCCCCTAATAGCCTTTCCCTAATGGTTAGCATTCCCAGGAATGATCAATTCCGGGCGAGAATTTACTACGAGCACATTTCATAAAACTCAGTTATTTCTTAATTTCCAATTGGCGGAAATTTCGGAATGTCACAATCTTCCCCTCTTATAAAATTTCGTCCTCGAAATTTACAACCTTACCACTACTAAGAATTTACAATTCCTACTACTGCTCAAACAACTGAGGGTACTGACGTTGCATCGTCTCTTCACTTTCCCAAGTTGCGCCTTCAGTCCCGTGGTGCTCCCAAATAACCTTGACCATCGGGATTGTCTTGTTCCTCAAAACTCTCTCCTTACGATCCTCAATTCTGATCGGTCTCTCGACGTACGATACCTTATCGTCCACCTCAATCTCCTCATAATTCAGTATATGTGTTGGGTCCGGTTCGTATTTCCTCAGCATCGATACGTGGAACACATTATGCACTTGCGATAGATTTGGCGGTAATGCAAGGCGATATGCCAAATCTCCAATTCTTTCCAATACTTCAAATGGTCCCACATACCTCGGACTCAACTTTCCCTTTTTACCAAATCTGGATAATCCCCTCATAGGCGATACCTTAAGAAAAACATGATCCCCAACTTGAAACTCCAAAGGTCTTCGCCTTCGGTCTGCATAACTTTTCTGACGGCTCTGCGCTGTTCTTAGCCTTTCGCGAATAATCTTAACTGCCTCAATCGACTGCTCAACAAGCTCTGGCCCAGTTATAGTCCTTTCTCCCACTTCGTCCCAACATACAGGCATTCTACAAGCCCTGCCATACAGCGCTTCAAAAGGCGCCATTCCAATGCTCTGCTGGAAACTATTATTGTACGCAAATTCCACCAAGGGTAATTGTTCTTCCCACTTACCCTGAAAATCCAGCATACACGCTCTGAGCATATCCTCCAATGTCTGAATCGTCCTCTCAGACTGGCCATCTGTTTGAGGATGGTAAGCCGTACTGAACTGTAACTTGGATCCTAAAGCCGTCTGCAGACTTTTCCAAAAATTGGCGGTAAATCGAGGATCACGATCTGAGGTTATCGACACTGGTACCCCATGAAGACGAACAATCTGTTGTACGTATAACTCCGCATATCTTTCTAGCGCGAAATCTTTTCGCACCGCCAAAAAGTGTGCCGACTTAGTCAATCTGTCGACAATCACCCAAATAGTGTCATGATTTCTTTGACTTCTTGGCAACCCCGTCACAAAGTCCATAGTTCTATGTTCCCATTTCCACTCTGGGATTTCCAACGGTCGCAACAATCCCCCGGGTTTGCAATGTTGTGCTTTCACCTGCTGGCACGTCAGACACTTAGCCACGTGCTTAGCTATATCCGACTTCATACCATTCCACCAATAAAATTGCCTCAAATTCCTGTACATTTTGGTACTACCGGGGTGAATACTGTACTGACTACGATGCGCTTCGGACAAAATTTCTTCCTTAACTCCCGCATCGTCTGGTACACATAACCTTCCACGAAATTTCAACACACCATCCTCAGATACCTGAAAATCCGGCTTCCTCTTAGTAACGTCCATCTCAATAACTTTCTGTATCTCTGGGTCCGTAGACTGCAAAGCTTTAACTTTAGCCTGGATCTCCGGCTCAATCCTTAACGTCGCTAACAGGCTCGAGACATGACTTACTTCCAATTTGAACTCGGAATCTCGCACATTCTCCAACAGGATCCACTCCTTGACCATTAAATGCGCAATGCTCGACTTCCGACTCAAAGCATCGGCTACCCGATTAGCTTTTCCAGGATGATATAGAATTTTGCAGTCGTAATCCTTCAACAACTCCATCCACCGACGCTGCCTCATGTTTAGCTCTTTCTGCGAAAATAAATACTTGAGACTCTGATGGTCAGTATAGATCTGAAATCTTTCTCCGCATAAATAATGTCGCCAAATCTTCAGGGCGAACACTATTGCGGCTAACTCCAAGTCATGCGTCGGATAATTCAATTCATGTGGCCTCAACTGCCTGGATGCATAGGCTACCACTCGCCCATGTTGCATCAACACACACCCTAATCCCTTCAACGACGCATCACTATAAATCTCGTATCCTCCGGGTCCTGATGGAATCGTCAACACTGGTGCCGTTGTCAACATGTGCTTCAACTCCTGAAAACTTCTTTCACATTTATCAGTCCATTCAAACCTCGTTTCCTTTTTCAACAAATGCGTCAACGGCATTGCTATTGCCGAAAATCCTTCCACGAATCGACGATAATATCCAGCCAAACCTAGAAAACTCCGAACCTCTGTTACCGTTGTCGGTCTAGGCCATTTCATCACAGCCTCAATTTTCGACGGATCCACTGAAATTCCTTCTCCGGAGATCACATGACCGAGAAATGCAACTCGACTGAGCCAAAATTCGCATTTGCTAAATTTAGCATATAATGCGTTCTCCCTTAAAGTCTGCAGCACTCGACGCAAATGAAATTCATGCTCCTCCAGGCTCCTCGAGTATACCAGTATATCGTCTATAAACACGATCACGAACTGGTCTAAAAATTCCTTAAACACCCGATTCATCAGATCCATAAAGGCAGCAGGGGCGTTCGTCAACCCAAACGGCATTACTGTAAATTCGTAATGTCCATACCTTGTCCTAAATGCCGTTTTCGGTATATCCTCCTTTCTAATTCGCAATTGATGATATCCTGTTCTCAGATCAATTTTAGAGAACACCGAAGCCCCTTGCAACTGGTCAAACAAATCATCAATCCTCGGCAAAGGATATTTATTTTTAACTGTCACTTGATTCAGCTGCCTGTAGTCTATACACAACCTCAATGATCCATCTTTCTTTCTAACAAATAACACCGATGCTCCCCACGGAGACGCACTGGGACGAATAAATCCCTTGTCTAGCAACTCTTGCATCTGCACCTTTAATTCCTTTAACTCTGACAACGACATTCTATAAGGTGCTTTCGAGATTGGCTCAGTTTTCGGTGCCAACTCGATCACAAATTCTACCTCCCTAGCTGGTGGCAGTCCCGGCAATTCCTGAGGAAACACATCGGGATACTCGCACACCACTGCTATGTCCTCAAGCCTCGGCTCTTCAGCCGTTGAATCAAGTACGGCCGCTAGAAATCCTTGACAACCCTCACTCAACAATTTCGTCATTTCCACTGACGAGATCCATGGAATCGAGGGTCCTCCTCGACTTCCCATAAATTTAAATTCCGGGTGTCCAACTGGATTAAATTGGATCACCCTGCTATTGCAATCCATTACGGCCCTCTGCTTAGATAACCAGTCCATACCCACAATCACATCGAAATCGTACATGTCTAGAACCGCTAAATCAATCATTTCCTCCCTATTCCCAATCACGATCTTACAGTTTGGGCATCCCAACGAGACCAGCATCTTATCATTCAAGGGAGTCATCACACATAGCACAACATCAAGCAATTGCGGTTCTATTCCAAGCAACTCAACAAACTGTTTCGATATAAAAGAATGCGACGCCCCAGGGTCAAATAAAGCATACGCAGCGTGATTGCACAGAGAAATCGTACCTGTGACAACCCCTGGTGCGTTCTCAGCTTCTCGTCTAGCCATGGCATACACTCGTCCTTGTGCCGGTGGCCTATTCTGATTTACTGTCTGGGCCGCTCCAGCTTGATTCCCGTTCCGAGGTGGCGGCAACGCAGGCGGTCTATTCTGCCTGGAATTGGGGCAATTCTTTATGTGGTGACCAAAACCTCCACATCCAAAACACGCTCCACCTCGGGTTGGACAAGGTCCATTCCCGTGTCTACCTCCACAAATCCTACACGGACCATTCTGATTCCGGGCCGGCTTTCCAATATTTCTTCTAACAGATGGAGTAAAACGTTTATTATCTATCATCGGCCTCTTCCCAGGGTTACGATTGTCCCTACCCTGAACAAACCTCGATCCAGACACGGCGGCTCTATCCATCTGATCCCGTTCTAGGATCTGAGCTCTATCAAATATTTCCTCGTAAGTTCCCAGATTTACCAGTAGTAACTGGCTACGGATATCAGCCCTCAATCCGTCCCGAAATCTTCGCGCCTTATCCTCGGGATGCTCAACCATTCTCGGCGCGAACTTAGACAATTTCGCAAATTCCGCCTCATATTGATCTACCGTCATCTGACCTTGGCGGAGTCTCATAAATTCAGCGAGTTTCCTCTCCCTTGCACTTGCCGAGAAATACTTTTCATAAAATTTCTTGGTAAAAACGGTCCAAGTTCCTGGGAATATCCTGCCTTTGGTGGCTTTCCACCAATCATTTGCATTATCTTGCAACTGATATACTGCCAGGGTTACCCTCTCATTGTCATTACACTCCAGTACCTCAAAAGCTTTCTCAAGTTCTTCTACCCATCGAGGTGCAGCCTCAGGGTCACCCTTCCCAGCAAACTTAGGCGGTTTAAGCTTCATAAACTGTTCTACCAGCTGATGCATTGGTCTATTAACAACCACTTGTCCCTGCCCTTGATTCTCATTCTCATTGACAACAGCAGCGGCCTCAGCAGCTTGGGCAATCGGAACAACTCTTTCCTGAGCTTGCTGTTCTAACAGATTTCCAATCCGTTCCAACGTTCTCATAACAACTTCCATTCGAGGATCCTCAGCAGGCCTAACTTCCCCTCTAGGGTCCACTGCAGCTCCAACACCTACCCCAGGGTTCTCTACTGCTCTAGCACCCACTCCGAGATCCTCAACAGCCCTAGCTCGAGCACGACCTCGACCTCTCGTTCCTCTTCCTGCACCCCTTCTTGGGACTCTTTCTACGCCTCTTCCTTCACTGCTCATCGACACGATTCTACCACTCTCTTACCTGCTATAATTCTATTCAGGAATTAGCAATCTAAGCCAACTAGATTAGTCTAGTTCTAGGCAGTGAATTAACACAATAATTCACTTAGCAGACAAACAACCATTACAACAAACAATTCAATCAATCAATCACAACAAACAAACTGGAGGTACGTGTAGCTCACTTTGCTCTAGGGCTCACTAAAATCTCCCTAATTTCTACCCCAGAACCTATACTCCTTATCACTCCAAACTTCGACCAGTCTAGATCGAGCTGACCTTGCTCTGATACCAATTCAAACGGGGATGTCACGCCCCAGACCCCCGCCGAGCCCGCGACATCCCTTAGCTGGTCGTTTAGGGCGACGTCCCAGGTTATCGCCGACCTCAAATCGCCATCAGAGATTTACAACCACAGCGGAAATAACCATTAATCCCAGACAAAATGAAACTGGGGAATCAATCAGGGAGAATATACATTTTCGTTCTCATTACCAAACTTAGGCCACAACATTTACAATGTCCCTTATTATTACAAGTACACCGAACCAGCAGCTATTAACTTCCAAAATACAAACGGATCAGCATTATCCAAAAATAGGGCACTCTCAATTTATTGCCTCGCTCCCAAAACTAGTCCCTACGCCCTCTCGGAGGCGTCCACTCTGACTCACCGTCCTCAGCATCACCACATGAATCCTCCTCAGCTGTCTGTTTACTCGACGGTCCCGAATCGGTCTCAATATGATCATGGCTCAGGCGGAGGATCTGAAATGGTTTGGTTGAAACAACCGTGAGAACACTTCTCAGTAAGTTCACCCCTAAACCCAACCTAGGCTACCACGTACCCTCCAGATAATTCACAAACACAATCACATGCGCCAAATTTCACATAACGTGCATAATACTCGCAATCACACACATATACAATTTTTCCCCCGTCGTGCATTCCTTTCGTTCTCATCCTCACTTTCCACATTCCTCGCCAGTGTCCCGCGTTAACGTACACGCCCCAGGCACACTGCGATCATTCACCACATCTGGCCTGCGTACTCGTTCACGCCTCAAGGCCCAATCTCGACCTGAGCATCACACGCTCCAGGCCCGATTTCAACTCAGCCCGCGCCAAATGCAACAGGCCTACATGATTGAAACCCGAGCTTATAATGTCTCGGTTCAATCCCGGTCTCACCCGAGCAATCGTGCCTCGGACCGATTCTCATGCTTGCTTTTCCAAGCCTCAGTCTGTGCCAAATGCAACAGACCTACGTGATCGCAACCCGAGTTTAGAATACTCGGCCCGATCCCAAACTTGCACTTTCGCACTTTCGCACACTTTCCACCTTCACTTACCACACCACAATCACAATCAAGCACATGCCCAGCATACATTTACCATACACTACTGGCCAATCACACGTGGCCCACACACGCATTCAGTCACGCGTAACTCGTGCACACTCAGCACAGAGCATGGCAAAACCAATAATCAATTTAATCTAACTCACGTGCACATCCAACTAGCATATCCAATCAACAAATTACCCAACAACATACTTAATTTATTCACCACAACTTAATTATAGATTAAAAAATACATCCGACACCCAATTTCTTATTTTTCTTCCACTAAACGGCGTCGGATTGATTCCGACCTTTCACAAAACTTTCTCGCCATGCACTATCGGTTCCAAAAACTCAACTTGCATCTCGAACCAACCACCACAGCCCCGTGAACAGTGATTCGCAGCTCGTGAACAGTGATTCGCAGCTTGTGAACAGTAAATCGCAGCTTGTGAACAGTAAATCGCAGCTTGTGAACAGTAAATCGCAGCGTCTGTTTCACTTCAAATTGTTCTCCAAAAATTCCCAAATTAATCCTCAAGGCCCGCCACACAATCCCGACCTAAAGCCCCAACGTTCCTCGCCCCAACAACTCCGATTTCAACCCAAAAATCTAATTATCCAGCGATACCCAATTTCCTAAATCGGGATTAGAGGACGACTTACCTAGTTCTAGACTAAATCGGCTAGAACGGGGAGTGGCGGCACTATCTCGAACACGGCGGGGACTCACGGTGGTGTCCGGCTTGAGCTGGCGACGGCCCGGCGGCGATGTGGGTCTTGCACGACCGAGACCCACGATGAGAGAGAGAGGAAAAGAGGGAGAAATATGGCTGTTGGTGGCTTGCGGGTGGCGTGGACGGCGGCTTGGAGGCGATCCGGCGTGCGGCGACGAGGCGATGGCGCCGGCGTGAGGGAGGAATGGCCAAGAAAAAACCCACGGCAAGGAGAGGAAGGGTTCACGGCCAAGAAAGAAAAAAAAGGGGGGGTGTTGCCGTGAGAGAAGAGAGGAAAATGAGAGGAGAGAGTCAAAGTCTTGACTTACATAGTGATCTTGACCCAAAATATCTAGGGCACAAATGACCAAAATGCCCCTTGCCCCTAAAACTAATCCTTTATAAATCCTTAAGGGCAAAATCGTCACTTTCTCCATTTCTCGCCCAAATTGAATTTTTCCAAAGAATCTAGGCGCACCAAAAATTGACACGTGTCACGTGCAACGTGGTCCTAGCATTTCGTCGTGAATTCCTAAATTTCCGGTGTCCAATTTGAGCGAAAACTCAATAATTAAATTCTATTAAATGCGACTCGAGCATTTCTCGAGCTAACGGGCGGCTTGCTAGGGAAATTCGCAGAATCGACTTGTGACTGATACTAGATCGAATCACGTGCAAGTCCATTCGGTACGTAACGATCTCGATTGTCATTAAAATCGCAAAGATCAATCGCTTGATCCGAGGGGTACGATCGTTCGGTATAATTTCAGGATCATTCGTCAAGTCGTTTCGTGGTCCAACGAAATCACCCACGATCCACTACTATGACAGTGGCGAACTGACCCCTAACTATCCTTGGATCGGCCAACAGTGGCTCAAAATATCACTTCTGCGATTTAATGGTCGAAATCCATTTACGATCAAATTTTTCTTTAGTCGTGCGAATTTAACTTCCCCTAATAGCCTTTCCCTAATGGTTAGCATTCCCAGGAATGATCAATTCCGGGCGAGAATTTACTACGAGCACATTTCATAAAACTCAGTTATTTCTTAATTTCCAATTGGCGGAAATTTCGGAAGGTCACACAAACTGCCTGCCAAAATATTTTTGAAATGAAAAGGTACCGAAAGGGCGTTAGACTAGATCTAGCGTAATCAAGTCCCCGGGCTTAGAATCTCTGGTTCGTAGGAATAAACATATCTCCCTATGTTTTATTTAGGTTTCTAATCAGCCTACCGTAAATTGATTAGTGGCGACTCCAAGCATGAAAACATTTGCATGTTAAGAACTTAAACCCTAAGTTGCGAATTGGTAGGGCTTGGGAGGGCCCGAGTTAAGATTAATCTTAATAATCCATTAGCCCGAAGAAAATGAAAATTTTTTTTTAGGGTCGCGACAGCTTGGCGACTCCGCTGGGGACTTAAGTAAAACTTTTAGTGGACTTAGGCCAATTTTTCATTTCAAAAATAATTTTTGTTTGGCAGCGAGGATCCCAGGTACGTCCCTAACATTCTAAGGTGTTAAATGTTCTTGCAGTATGGGAGGTATAAGGGGAGGCGTGATTGTTAACCCTTGTTTTGCAGGGAGGTGTTCGGATGTATGTTTAAATTATGCACGAAGCGCTGTTTGATATAACCTGATCTGCATGCCTTACATTTACACTACACCGCACACACTACCCGCTGCCGGACCTGGGTGGCATAAGTTTAGGATGGTACTGAGATAGTGGACACCCCGACCAAAACCATTTGGTACGGGTCGCCCTCCTCGGTCCCGAATTTTCTTTCAAGGTGTCATTGAGTACCCACCACGGTTGTATTCCACTCAACCCGGGTCGGCTCTTTGACCAAGCCGGAGTTAGGGGAATCCTAGCCTAACCACCACCATGACTGGTTTAGCTCGGTAATCCTCTCGTCTCCATTTTGCAAGCCAGAGTCTAGGTAGAAATCGAACCTCACATTTCATGCGCATGTCTATGTGATTGCCATTTTTCTACCCGGTGAAGTAAGTTTTCTGAACCCTTTTTCTCGCACTTTATTTATGTTTCGTACATGTGGTCGGTCCATGATAAGTCTAAGTCAGTCATAATTTTTGAAAGCAATGATCATTGAATTTCTTTTCAAATGAAAGAAAAAGGAAAAAATAAAGCTTTGAAAAAATTACTTTCAATTGCTATAATTATTTTCCCAGATCTGTCATAAGTCATTATTTCCTAAGAAATTTGCCACCATTTTCACAAATACATGGAATAAGGAAAAATGTCATGAAAAATGGGAATAAAAGAGACGATTGACTGAGTCATGGACCGATTGTTTTAAGGACTCATACTTACTGTGCTCTATTTTTCAAATTAGGTGACTACGGATCATCCACGGTTATCGATCCATCACTCGAGCCTTGCTAAGCGGCAACCTCGCCGAGTTCCTTCGTTGTTGCTTCTCTGCCACCGTGAGCTCACCGCCCAACATAAGCCGCAGCTCCATCCACCACTTGCCGTTCTCGCGGCGACTGCGGCTTCTCTGCATAAACGCCGTCCTTGTCTTTGTTTCTCAGAGCCCAATACGTCGGCCAGCCGCCAAGCTAAAACGCCCCTAGCTGTGAGCCACCACCACGAGGAAGTTGATACTCAAGCAAAGTGATCATGGATTGTCGACCACCGGCCGTTCCGGCCTGCCCATGAGAGAAAGTGCTTAGAGTGAAGTGCCGAACCGCCTCGTTGATATCGAGAAGGACCTGAAGTAAGCCTCTGTCATACTCCAACAACTCTCGAGGCAAACGGCGCATCTGCCGAACTACTTGAAACAACTCACCATGACTCGTCCCTTTCCTCAAGGGCCAAGGGTGATGATTCAAACGAAGCCCTTCAGCACCGACTCGAGTGACAAAGCAGTCGTACCTGGCAGTACTATTGAGTCCCCTGACCCTAGGGAGTTGAGCACCTTGCGTCCAAAGTTTGTAAAGTACGAACAAGGTGATCGGGATCCACTCGTTCCAACATTGCGGCCTCAGCAAAGCAAAGTACGACTATTCCCTGGATGTCAAGACAGCCCACCAAGACGCCCGTTCTCTAATCGACGACAATGCGCTAGAAGACAATTCACTCTTCTCCCCAGATCTCTATCCCAAGTATTGACAATCCTCTGGGAAAAAGACTTACTTTCCACTGAGCCGAGGTGGCCTAATCCTGAACGATTCTCCAACTACAACCCATCCAAAAAGTGTGACTATCACATGGGAGAAGTCGGTCACTCCACTGATGACTGCTATGTTCTAAAGCACAAGATTCAAGACCTCTTAGATACTGGGGCATTCACGTTCCGTGCTTCGTGGCTCTGCCAAGGCCGAGACGATCTTCTCATAGTTCCAAATATCCGGATTACACCCCCGAATCCTGCAAGAATGATATATGAAGAGAAGGAAGTGATCGACACCCTGGGGCAACCAAGCGGCAAGTTCGACTACTACGTGAAATATTCGGCTCCCCCGAGCTTCTATATTGACCCGCGTGATATCGTCCCTGATGGATGGGAAGGTATGGATGATCTAACACCTCCAATGACAGAAGATCCTGATGATGCGATGGAGGGAATCGCTGCTCTGTTCAATAACGTGCTCATTGGAGCTATCGAGGAAGGACCATTGGAAGGAGTGGGCACTTGCCCACAAGAGTAAAACCTTTACTTTTTTCGCACACTCCCCTGCGTGGGAATTTCTATTGCTTTCTAGGACTTGCCCCGTCTCGGGAGCTGTTTTTAGGGATTTTTCATTTCTATGACTTTATTCTCTCAGTTTTCAATCCAATAAGATGTAATTCGTTGATTCCATATCAATAAAATTACAGAAGTTTTTATCATTTTGAATCTTGTTGAAGTATTCCAAACCAACCCGATGACGATAACCAACGATTGAAAATTTGTCATCTACGGTAAGAACTGAGGGTTGGGCTTCTCAAGATTTTTCGTTTCAAGATCTTTGAAAGCAAAATGAATTTCAAGAAACAAAGAACAATTTTCGAAAATTGCATGTGGTTAAACCCTGTCTTGTCTTTTTGATCCCTTTCTTTTATGTTTCAGGACTGATCTCGAGGCATACAAAGGAACGGAAATCGTGGGTCCTCATATATGTGATATGAACGGAGCGGTTGAAGCAGCCAACAAGAACATCAAAAAGATTTTGGCTAAAACAGCCGAAAATTATCGTGATTGGCATGAGAGATTACCTTTTGCGCTTATGGCATATCGGACTTCTATCCGGACATCTAAAAGGGCAACTCTGTATTCTCTTGTGTACGGTATGGAAGCAGTTCTACCTGTTGAAGTTGAAATCCCTTCATTGCGTATTCTTTCACAGGTGCAATTGTCAGAAGCAGATTGGATTCAGCAGAGGTTGGACCAGTTGAACATGATTGATGAGAGAAGGCTTAGAGCTCTATGCCATGGCCAGTGCTACCAACAGCGAGTTGCTAAATCTTTCAACAAGAAAGTTAAGCCTCGACATTTCCAGGTAGGCGACCTTGTCCTGCGAAAGCTATTGTCGATATTTCCTCTTGCAGAAGGAAAATTTACCCCAAACTATGGTGGCCCGTACATTGTAAAGAAAATCCTTCCAGGAGGTAGCTTTGATTTTGGCCGAGATGGATGGTCGTGTTTTTTCCAGTCTAGTTAATTCCGATTCTGTAAAGAAGTATTACACTTGATTTGTACTCATTCTGACTTTGTTTCAATCAAGTTTCAAATTGAATTTCATGAATCAATTGATGTTACTAAGCTTCGTTTGAGGAAAGCCTTTGATTTGGCAATTTGTTTCTGTCCTAATGAAGTGATCATATTGCATGAGAGACTTCAAGATGACGAAAGGCAAGCCATTTTCATACACATCCTGAATAATAATCCCTAGTGCGAGTTGAGTGAAAATTCCGTGCTGACAAGGTAGAGGATTATCTCACGAAAAGTATGACGGCCAAAATGATGAGAGGCATTCATTTCTTCTATCTAAACACTACAGGTTATCATTTGCTTAACCCCTTTGAACGGAGTTTCATTTCTTACCCCTGTCAGGAACAATCCTTATACTGGGGCAATTTCTCAGAAAGTTTAAAATGTTTAGAATTTTCTTGCTTTCACTTGCATCAATCTTCAAGTATATTTATTGCATGCAAATTTTGTGTTAGCTCGAGTGCCTTAGATATGACGAAGAGCATTTCTTTCTATATCCCTACACATTATACCTTTTGCATACCCAATTTGAGCGGCGAATTCATTTCAACCCTATTGGTGATCATTCTTGAGATGAACAAATGAAATCATCTCAAAACAAGTTCAAGGTGACTTGGGGCAAATGGGAGCTCGAAGGAAAATTCATCAGAAAGGACGCAAAATGACTCCAATGAATCAAAGTTCTCTCGGAAAAAGAAAAAAAATCTCTCTCTCTCAAAACAAAAAAAAATGAGAGAAAAATGAGAAAAAGAAAAGCTTCGACAAGAACTGAGTCGATATGCAATATCATTTTTCAAGGAAAAGACCATTCGAAGGTTCATTTGTGGAGCAAGTGCTAGAGATAGATCAATTGGATGATCACCAATCTCCATATTCATAATACCCTCTTTTGATGGAAATAGGCCATTCATTTCAAGCCTACCCGAACCTACGTTACAACCATTACCGAAGTCTCTTCAGAATAGGGCACTTGAGTTAACGTAGAATTTCAAATGCTTATAAATGTTGCTCGAAGAAGTGCGAGCAAGATTTTTCTATCTCATTTCTGCAGCATTCCTGACTTGTGAATCCGGAGCAGCTGATGATATCAATTCTTTCAATAGCCTCGACTCGAAGAGTCCCTTTTGCTAAGCCATTTAACAAACCCATGTTTCAGTCCTTATAAAGACCTTTCAGATTGACTAAATTATACTGATTTTGAGAATATCCGAACCCTTGTCAAGCACGATGAAGAGAGTTTGAGTGATTCTTATACCCGCATTAAAGGTCGGGATAAAAGCCTTTCATTAAGAGTGAGTAGAAAGTCCTTTCTGATTAAAGGTCTCTCATTTAATGTGATCAAACTATCAAAAGGACAAAATGACTGTTCTTATTGATAAATTTCCCAATGAAGCTTGGTAATGCAAACAAATTCATGAATGATGTTTTCTCTGCCTCTGCGCATGTGGTATTTTAACATTTTCTCAGGAAAGAACATGAGCGATTCCAATGGCTCCGTCATAAGAAGAATTCAGGTACGCTTGCTACTTATTCTTCGTCGTTTCTCTTTTCGAAATATAATTTCTCACATGGTGTTGCCAAGTGGAGTACGCGGCACACCCCATCTTTTGTTCGCCTTGCAGGATAGGTGATATAATTTCCTATTTTTATGTTTGCCAAGTGGAGTAGGCGGCAGCATAATTTCTCATTTGGTGTTGCTAAGTGGAGTACGAAGCACACCCTAATTGATGTTGCTGAGTGGAGTACGAAGCACATCCCATTTCATGTTCGCCAAGTGGAGTACGCGGCGGCATGGTTTTTCATGGCGTTGCCAAGTGGAGTACGCGGCACACCCCAATTGATGTTGCTGAGTGGAGTACGAAGCACATCCCTTTTCATGTTTGCCAAGTGGAGTACGCGGCGGCATGGTTTTTCATGGTGTTGCCAAGTGGAGTACGCGGCACACCCCAATTGATGTTGCTGAGTGGAGTACGAAGCACATCCCTTTTCATGTTCGCCAAGTGGAGTACGCAGCGGTATGGTGTTGCTAAGTGGAGTACGAAGCACACCAGTTAATACATCCAATTCTTTCTTCATATCATGCGCTATTTCGCATCTGTAGGAAACTACAGGTAACAGATAGGCAACCCAGTACCTCGAAAACCAGAAGTTTGGAAATCGAGGGAATTGAAAGCATTATAAAGCATTCTGTCACTTAGACGCTTTTTGGTGCGATCCGTATGTAAGTCTCTTTCACCGCTCCGCATGAAGTGAGAAGCCTTAGCATCGTTCCTTATTGCTTGCATATCATGCATCATTACATAAAAAAAAAATCATTCATCATTTTGCATAGTTTAAATTTAGGTCTCAGTCTTTGAGCGAAACCTCTGCGAGCCTCCACTCAAAGAGGGGCAGCTGTTGACACCTAAATTTTGGCGCGTCATTTAGTGTAATTTGCATAGAAAATTAGGGATTAAATTTTTAACCCCTAAAACAAAAATATTTAAATTGCATAACATATAGTTTAGGTTCATTTAGTTTAATTGTATTTTTTGCATCAAATTGGTTGTGGCGAATGAGCTTAAATTTCATTCAATGAGACTCGGCACGTTCGGAATGAAAGGGCCGGGAATTTCTAGTCAAACAGGTTCGGTCATTTTAATTTGGGTTTAATTTGATACGTTGAGTTTAATTAATCAAAAGCCCAAGTTAATTCAGCCCATTAAACCTAAGCCAAAGCCTAAGCCCATTAGGACATAAAGCCCATCTAAATTGACCTAGATTAGTACTATATAAGCATAACATTAGGTCAGAATTGGGGGAGGACACACAATTTCATATCTGATTTTTTTTAGAGAGTCCAAGTGAGAGAGAGGGAGAAGACCGGTGAACCGTCGCCGCCGCTCGCGCGCGTCCGCCGTCGCATTGCTTGTTGCCGCCACCGCTTGCCGCGCCCCCACGACGCCGCTGTCTCGACGGAGAACATCTCCGCCGCTTTCGCCGCTTTAAATCGAGAATTGTTGCTGCCGTCGCTGCTTCTTCATCCCAACGCCAAGCTACTGATTTGCTGCTCCTCGTCCACTTCCTCCCAGAATCGCTCACTCCACAAAGCTTATTTGTGGAAACTCAAAACACGAAAGTTGTATATCTACGAGTCCTTGATCTGTGGCTTTTAGAATCGGGTCAATCCGACGTGTATTGAGGAAGTTACGCCTATTTTTTCGGAATCGTGCAGTCCTGAAATTTTCCACCCGAGCCGCCCGGAACACCGCGCTATTGCTACTGTTCGTCCCCACGCCGGTGCCGTCCCGTCGCCGGCCGTGTCCCGCCGTCGTCGTTCGTCGCAATCCGATCCGAAGTCGAGCTCGATCTCGATCCGAGTTCAAATTAGGAATTATCCAAATTAGGTAAGATGATTATCTAATAAATTTTCTGAATGTTCCAATTTCCTAATTTGAGTATTTTGAATATTGCATGATTATCACGTTGGAATATTAGATAGCTTTAGGATAATGTTTGATATCCGCGATATTTGAAATATTCAAATTAGGAATCGTTTCCTAATTTAGCAACGTATTGGGACGTCTATCCGACTTTAACCCTAAAGTCCGATACGCGGCGATACGGGAAATTATCATCCTATCTATAATCACTTAGATACGATGATAAATTTCATTAGCTTTCCAAATTCGAATGATCAATTATCCGTTAATATCTATAACCCTTTAGATATGACCGATAATTTGATTTTTGTGCCTAATCCGAGTTTGAAACGAATTTGGCGGATCGCGTGGTTGATTTGAGTTTGATTGTTATCCTTGTTTTGATTGTTTTCCTTTTCAAATAAAAAGAAAACCCAAAAAAATTTTCCGTTTTGAGATTTGAATTAAAATTTTGCATGTCTAGGATTTTTGAATATGTCCCAAGGGATAAGATAAATATCTAATTTAAATTAGGACTTAACGTGGCATGTTTCCTAATTTAAATTAGGTATTGTTTGAATCCTAACGGATTATTCACGTTATTTTATAATTCCGAATTTTCAAGAAAACCCCAAAAAAAAGAGTGAATTGTTTTAGGGTAAATTAGGATAGATTGCATTTTAATTTAAGTTATTTTATTATTTCGAATTTTTAAACAAAAATCCCAAAAAGAAATCATTCTAGGATGGATTAAGTCATCATAAGTTGCATGTTAACTTAGGTATTTTTGAATTTCGAATTTTAAACAGAAAATACCAAAAATAGAAATCATTAGGTTGCATGTTATTTTAGGCGTTTTCATTAATTCCGAATTTCATTTAATTCCGAATTTCCTTAAAGAAAAATACCAAAAATACATCATTGCACGTCATTAGAATTAAGTCACGTCGTCGCATGACATATAGTTTGCATGTTTAGGTTGCATTAATTCGCATGTCATTATCGCACGTCATCGCATATAGTTTAAGTTTCATTAAAATAAAGTGAAAATCCAAAAAAAAAAGAAATTGGGTGATTGTTTGTTAACTAGAAATCATATTAGGGTGTTTGATGTGATTTTCTAGCTAACAATGCAGATGTTTGCGTTGGTCCGAGGTAAGTTGTTCTCCTAAGCTTGCAATTTATTTAATGCTTTAATTTCTGGGTGTTAAATTGGTGGTTTACGCACCCGCATGAACACCTCACATGTTAGTAATTAAGTTAAAATGGATCCAAACTGCCTGCCAAAATATTTTTGAAATGAAAAGGTACCGAAAGGGCGTTAGACTAGATCTAGCGTAATCAAGTCCCCGGGCTTAGAATCTCTGGTTCGTAGGAATAAAACATATCTCCCTATGTTTTATTTAGGTTTCTAATTAGCCTACCGTAAATTGATTAGTGGCGACTCGAAGCATGAAAACATTTGCATGTTAAGAACTTAAACCCTAAGTTGCGAATTGATAGGGCTTGGGAGGGCCCGAGTTAAGATTAATCTTAATAATCCATTAGCCCGAAAAAAATGAAAATTTTTTTTTAGGGTCGCGACAGAGGTCGACCTCGTTGACTACTAGCAAGGCTTGAGCCTCACTAGCCCAGCGCAAGGCCGCCCTTACGACCATCTAACAAGGGCGAGCCTTGCTATTGGCAGGCGTGGTCGACCTCTCCGTCCCTGGCCCTAGCCTTTGGCCAGATGCTAAGGTCCGACGATCGGTTGGTGAAAGAAGGAAGGGAAGGAAAAAAATTATAATTCTAAATATATTATTAAAAGTTATCTATGTCAGCGTCGGTCGTGTCATGTAGGCCGATTGGCATCATAGTCAGCAATATCCAACTGAAATTAGATAAAAGGATTGAATTGACACGACGTCAAGAGCTTTAAGACTAAATTAACATAAATATAATAAATTTTGGACTTTTTTTTTTTACACTTTTTCTCTTCTCATCAGTCTTTGGGAATCGGGTGCTTAACAAGTATCCTGTTAATTAAATGCTTATCAAAATAGGTATATGGTGTGCGTCAGCTCCTGATTTTCAAGCTTTGAAGATCCACGCAGCTTCTTCCTCATGTGAGTACAATTTTCTTTTTTCTTTTTTTTTTTGGGGGGGGGGGGAGATAAACATCTTCCTAATGGCATGTATATATACCTTTATCATCATTTTATTTTCTTTATGATGGTTTCATAATAGTGTAATTGTACTTTCGAATCAATTCTATCCATTACGGTGGCTGTACATCTCAATTCCTTATCATTTTCTTTGACTACACATAGTTACTCTCTCTCTCTCTCTAATTGCAATTACCCGTGTAGATTGTACAACATACCATTTAAAAACAGGAACGCCACGGAGCCATTTGAAGAAACCATGGTAAACTTTTCTCCTCCTTCATAATTATTATTTTTACTAAATAAGTTATGGAGAAGTTTGTCCATTTACGTTCTGACTTTAAAAATGTTTTACAAATGCAGGAAGGAGGCTTGCGATGACAACTGTTGCAATGAAATTGCATAAATCAATTTCTTTGAAATTCTATTTGACAGTATTCAACCACTGATAATGAAGGTTCTTAAAAAGTTGTAAGTTGCTAATCTGTTTGAAAATATCATATTTTTTTATAAAGAAAATCCTTTGCAAGGTCCTAAGGTAGAATAAGAGTAAATAAACTTTTTTGATATATTTTCTTCATATTTTGTATTTTATAAATAACTGAATTTTCACTACTATATCCATGGATTATGATGAAAGTAAAGATTAAGGTTGAGGTATGTATTTTCCGTTCTTAAATTCTTTTTTTTCTAAATGTAATAGGGATTTGCTCATTTCAACAAGTAAAAAACGTAAGTGACAATTAGGATTATACATTTTATAATGCCATAATTATGTAGTTTTTTATCGACTCAAATTGACTTTTTCACATGCTATATGTCTGTCTCGACCAAATTAATGATGAATGACCACCAATGAAGAGAAATGTGGAAAGAACGAGTTGATATTGAGGGTGCTTGTGGGTGGCTCCTGGTTGTGTCGTGCTTCTTTCGAATATGAGTGGGTTCTGTTTGCTGTATGCTAGGTAGTTGAGATCATAGCATAATTTAATCAACAGGAACCAATTCTAATGGAAGGATTTTGCCACTACTTTGGCAATGTTGCACAGAGATTCATTGGAATAACACTATCTCATAATGCAAGGTTAATTTTTTTGTAATAACTTCGGGATGTGTCAAAGCGGTGACCTTTTGAGTCTCCATTTTATGTCATAAAGCAGTAGTCTCTATTTAATCCCAACAAGTCAGGATTCTCACACATCTCCACTCTCAATACGGGGAATACTCTCGCTTGGATTCCATGAACTGCGTGCAATCATCACTTTTGAAATTTGTGGTACTTGCGGATCCATGGTTTATGCATATTATTGATAGATTTTTGGACAATACCAAGAACATTGGCATTATTGGTAAGGCTCAAATTGGCAGCCCTTGTTCCATCATTTTTAGATATTAATTAATAAGTGAGCGAGGAATTTCTCTTTAATTTGCTAGGGGGCAGAGCTTTTTCTTTTTTGTTTTGTTTTTTAGTCGGGGCAAGAGGGCAAGAAACTACTGTGTAAAAAAAAAAGGGAAGAAAATGTAGAATTCCACCCCACGATACATATCAAAAAGAAAGAAAGGTTAATACCATGAAAATCCCAAACTGGTACACCTATGATAAATTTACTCCAAATTAATTTTTTGACCACAAAATACCTTAAACTGGTACGCCTGTGATAATTTTACCCTCCGCTAGTTTTTGTTAAATTTTACTGTAAAATTTCTGAGTTAGATGATACGTGGCAGTTGACGAGTGCACAAGTTTGGGGTTTTACTCTCCATTTGTCATAGATGTACCAATTTGTGATTTTTTGTTGTATTAACCCAATTTAATATAGGGTAATTTTATCGCAAATGTACTAGTTTGGGATTTTTGATGGTCAAAAAATTACTTTAGGGTAAATTTGTCACATATATACCAATTTGGGGTTTTTTATGATAAAAAAATTAGTTTGAGATAAATTTGTTACATGTGTACTATTTTTAGGATTTTTCGTGATATTAACTAAAAAAAAGCGCTTTATTGACCACAAAGAGGAAAAGAAAGAAAAAAGCAGTTCGATGACTACTGAGTCAAAAAGAAAAAAAGAAGAAAAGCGTCTCAAAAAGCTGTCTAGAGAAATTGACACATTCTTATAAATCTCTTCACAATTTCCATTAGCACCAATCCCGCCTCTTGTTTCTTCTTGCCTTACTTTCATATTTGCGTGCTTCCTTGGGCTTTGAGTTGTGAAACTCGTAAGCATGAGTTTTGCGGAGTTTCAATCATGCCATTTGCTTCTTGGTATTGTTCTTGCATTGTGCTTTAACTAAGTCTTGTCCACCACCAATGAAACAGACAGACTTGCACTGCTCGAATTTAAGGTCGGTATAGCCGGAGATCCTTTCGGCGTGCTCAAGTCATGGAACAATAGCACTGGATTTTGCCTAGAGAAATCGACACATTCTTATAAATCTCTTCACAGTTTCCATTAGCACCAATCTTGCCTCTTGTTTCTTCTTGCCTTGCTTTCATATTTGCTTGCTTCTTGGGGCTCTGTGTTGTGAAACTCGTAAGTATGAGTTTTGCGGAGTTTCAATCATGCCATTTGCTTATTGGTATTGTTCTTGCATTGTGCTTTAACTAAGTCTTGTCCACCGCCAATGAAACAGATAGACTTGCACTGCTCGAATTTAAGGCCGGTATAGCCGGAGATCCTTTCGGCGTGCTCAAGTCATGGAACAATAGCACTGGATTTTGCCAGTGGTTTGGCGTTACGTGTGGTCGGAGGCACCGGAGAGTCACAGCCTTGGACTTGTCATCACAAGCACTCTCCGGATCAATCTCTCCTTATATTGGGAATCTCAGTTTTGTAAGGGAAATGTTACTCCAAAACAACAGTCTCTATCATGAAATCCCTCCGCAAGTCGGTCAGTTGCCCCGCCTTCGCGTCTTACGACTAGACAACAATTCGTTGGTCGGTGAAATTCCCAAAAACATATCGTGTTGCTCTAACCTTGTCACCCTCATTCTTCAAGGCAACCAACTAACTGGAGAAATTCCTGCAGAGCTTGGTTCATTGCCAAAGCTACGGAAGTTCGTTTTGTCTAGCAATAATTTGACCGGGAGTGTGCCTTCCTCCATTGGCAACTTATCTTCACTGGAGGTCCTTTTTTTGGGCAGAAACAACTTGGGCGGGAGCATTCCCCAAGTTCTAGGCCACTTGACAAACTTGCGACTCATTTCCCTCGCAGAAAATAGATTGTCAGGTACAATTCCGTCTTTGTTACTCAATCTCTCTTTGCTAGCTGTGTTTGACGTTGGAGACAACCGGTTACTGGGGACTCTTCCTGCAGGCATAGGCCTCAAACTCCCAAATCTTGAATATTTTAGTGTCTACTTGAACCAACTTGAGGGGCCGATTCCTCCGTCAATATCGAATTGCACAAAGTTAGATGTGCTTCAACTTTCATCTAACAAATTTTCCGGGAAAGTACCTTCTTTTGAAAATTTGCACAAGCTTCGTCAGCTTCTAATCTTTATAAATCAGCTTGGAAGTGGAAATCCTGGAGACTTAAGCTTCCTTTGCTCGTTAACCAACAACACCAAATTACAGGTCCTGATTATTGGCTCGAACAAGTTTGGTGGGGTGTTACCAAAATGCATAGGTAATTTATCCACTACTCTCGCATCATTCGTTGCACCCTGGACTCAAATAAACGGTGGGATTCCTGAAGAAATCGGGAATTTAGTCAACCTGGAAGTATTGTCTATGGATGGCAACCAGCTTTCAGGTGTTATCCCCTCAAATTTCGGGAATCTACCAAATCTAGCGGTACTGGGCTTGGTTGGTAACAAACTGAGAGGGATTATCCCGTCTTCTTTGGGAAATCTAACCAGGCTTATTGAACTAAATCTTAGTGGGAACAACTTTCACGGGCAAATTCCTTCACATCTATCAAACTGCCGGTCTCTTGATTTGCTTGATCTGTCTGATAACAATCTCAATAGTGTCATACCCCCGCAACTTATAGGTATCACATCATTATCGATCATTTTGGACTTGTCTCGTAACCATCTGACTGGAGTTCTACCCAGAGAAGTTGGAAACTTGAGAACTTTGACTGCGTTGGACATCTCGCACAATTTGTTGGTAGGTGAAATCCCAAGTAGTTTAGGTGATTGCACTTCATTGACATCACTAAGGTTGGCGGGCAACTTCTTCCATGGGTCAATTCCTCAATCAATCAGATCGTTAGGAGGCATTGAAGAACTAGATTTTTCATGCAACAATTTGTCAGGTCAGATTCCTGAATTCTTATCAGTATTTCGTTCCTTGAAACTTCTAAATTTGTCGTACAATAAGTTTGAAGGCGTGCTACCACGTGAAGGAGTTTTCAAGAATGCTACTGGTACTTCGATTATTGGGAACAATGAGCTTTGCGGTGGACTGCCAGAATTTCACCTCCCCAACTGCATCCCCAAAAGCTCCAAGAGGAGAATCATCAATATAGTGATATTGTCTGTTTCTATTGTTTTCGGAGTTCTTGGAATAGCTCTTTTTCTAACTTTTATATATCTTTGTTGGTTGAACAAGAAAGTAAATGAACCAGTTTCAAGTTCGATGGATGATTCATGTCCAAGCGTATCTTATAGAACACTCCTAAACGCAACCAACGGTTTTTCTTCTACGAATTTGATTGGGGTTGGAAGCTTTGGCTCTGTTTACAGGGGGATACTTGAGGACAATGGAACTGTTGTTGCCGTGAAGGTGCTTGATTTAGTCCGTCACGGTGCTCTGAAGAGCTTTATGGTCGAGTGTGAGGCATTAAGGAACATCAAACATCGAAATCTTGTGAAGATACTAACAATTTGCTCGGGTAGTGATTATCAAGGGAATGATTTTAAGGCCTTAGTCTATCAATTCATGGACAATGGAAGCCTAGAACGGTGGCTACACCCAAACGCAACATTTTCTCATTATAATGAGCTTCTGGAAAAGTTGAATTTCATTCGCAGGATAAATATTGCTATTGATGTTGCTTCCGCATTGGATTATCTTCATCACCAGTGCCACATTCCCATTGTTCATTGTGATCTAAAGCCAAGCAATATTCTCTTAGATGCTGAGATGGTCGCACATGTTGGCGACTTTGGATTGGCAAAATTTCTTCTTGGATCATCCCTTGATACTGTAGCTAATCAAATGAGCTCTCTGGGTCTAAGAGGGACAATCGGTTATGCTCCACCAGGTAATCTCTCTACTTTCTATTATGATGATATGAGCTCCGCGTTGTTTTTGATGATTAGCACTCCTAATTTAATCTGCACTATGATCAAAATGTGTGATAGAATATGCCATGGGACACGAGGTCTCAAGAGAAGGCGATGTCTATAGTTATGGCATTCTCTTGCTAGAGATGTTCACAGGATTGAGTCCCACCAACGAGAGATTCAGAGACAATTGGACTCTCCATAGTTTTGTCATGGCAGCTTTGCCTGAACGAGCACTAGAAGTTACGGATCACATTCTACTTCAAGAAAGAGAGAGTTGTCTCGACCCTAACAATCCTCAGCATTGGCGTTCCGAAAGTAATGGCATATTTCAAGAGTGTTTGACTGTGGTATATAATATTGGAGTTGCTTGTTCCAATGAAGTGCCTGGAAGAAGGATGAGCATTAGCGGTGTTGCAAATCAACTGCAAAAGATTAGGGAAAAGCTCTCTTGCATTGGGTTGACATGAACAAGATGAACTACTGCAGGTGATATGATAATTTCTTAACCTCTCTCTTGTCCTAAATATTTAGTTTTGCATATGCTTGTGCAAACAGACATGTTAATCTGTAGCAGAATAGAGAATCGATCATGCATTGTCATTAAAAGGCAATAACTGATTGTCATTCCTCACCTCTATATGTATCGAGCTAGCATGTGTGCTGCAGTGCAGAGACCTTTTAGTAATATTTGCTAAAATTTGTCTCGAGTTTGAGAACATGGATGAAACCCAACCCGAATTGATGCACTGGAAAGTCAAGCCGTTTAAAGATTGTCTGAATTGGACTTTGAAAATGCATAACTGGAGAGAAGCAGTCGTTTCTGTTAGGAGATAATAGTTGATTATCATTCCTCATCTGCACAGATTACTGCACTAGCATATGGCCCATGATGCAGAGTCTTGAGAATTGTTATGATATTTTAGAAGATCAGTCTCAAATATTCAGTTCTTTTATGGGTGTGAAGCTCATTTAGACGAATACAAATTAATCAACTATCGGCTATTTTCAATTGATATCCATAATCAAGCCTTTTCAACGTATGAATAGTCGTTCTCTGAAGTTCATATGACGCAGTAACGGCGTGCGGAAGTTGATTCACATTAATCCTACATGTCTCCTTTTTTATTGAATTTATGTTTTTCCTCCAGCAAATCCCCTAGCTTTTGTCTAGGCTTTCTAACTCAGAGAAGTGCTTGGTTTCTTTCTACAGCTTCACTAGGAATCGCTATGCGTCGTGGAAGCTGTGCGATACAGTTCGAGATGAGTGATGTTGCAGTCAAGCCAAGTATCTCTTTCAGCTTCAACCTAAATAAGCAAATGCTCTGTTTGGGAACAAAAAAAAAATGACAGTTTGGAGAAGAAAAGACTTTCAGATTTAGCTTCCTCGTATGCGTTAAATGGAGAAACAAATATATTCTGGGCGATTGATATGTGAAGCAGGAACTTCGCAATAATGTTTTAGCATAACTAGTCTATCCCAATTCTGATCATGCAACTTGTGCTATTTGTGTTTTTTCTGATGGGGAATGGATCTGCAGAGCTGCTATTTCTACAGTACGCCACTTTGATTAATCTTTTTTTGCCAAAATTTTTCCTTCTCTCGTTCATTCATTTCTTATCACGATAGAACTTGTTTGATGAATTACAAACTGTGTTGCCAGTGTCTAATAAAAATTCTAGCCAAACATAAATCACCGAAACATATGATCGTGTCCTCATCATCTTAAGACCAGAACAAACTTTAGGCGTTTCATCATGACGATGGAAATAATTTGAAGCATGTGATAGAGAAGACTCATATTCTTCGTTTTGTCACGTCTTGTTCCTTACCCAACCCTCTAAGTTTCCAATGACCAAAACTCCATAAACATCGGCATCCAAATTGTGCTGGGATGGTTGGCACATACCTGAACAAAGCTCGGCCGGGCACGGCGACCCAGACCAAAATTTTCGTTGAAAATTCATCTGTAGCTTTTGAAAGAGCTTTGATAACTGGAAGAGAATTCTCGAAACGAGTTGAAGCATTAAAAAACTAATTTTCTAGTTAAAACCATAACCGGGGGCCAGGAGCTTAGCAAGCCAAAACTTCGAGCTAGCTTTTGTTTTGAAAGCCTCATAATAAAGTTTTATGTATCTCAGGATGAGGTCATTGCACTTTGATTTTAACCCCCAGTCTATTGAATTTTCAACATTTGCAATTAAATTTGTTTTGATCGGAGTTCAGCAAATTTTTGTAGAAAATACAGACATGACTGGCATGTGTCATAGAGTCTAAGTGGATACCCCATGTTAATTTTCTTTTCACTTTGAGCTGACTTCGACTGTATGCTAATGTCGTGTGATTGTCGCGTAAGCAATTTATCAAGAAATTATTCAAATTTTAATGAGAGTACGTTAACTGCAAAGGAATATTAATTCAGTTTATACACTAACGGATTTAGGTCCACTAATATGAATGACTAATTGTAACATCTATTGAAGTTTGCTGACTAAAAAATGGAATTTACTCTTCACAAGTGGACACACTCAAATGTGGCCAATCTTTGCAAGTGAAGCCGGATAGATCACAATCGTTAATTATGTGAGCCCACGTAGGCGAGTCTCACTCAATCAATGGTTATAATTGCGCCCCGGTCCTAGGAATTTCTCCTCGTACACACTACATGCAAAGAGAAGACCATGCCTGATTCTGACTTCCGGGTGACTCCTCAAAACTGCAAACTTTGACGTTCGTGCCATCCCTCACCGATGTCACTCAAACGGAGTTCTCTTCTGCTGCTTCTCTCGGTCACCCTCGCGCCTTCCATTCCCTAAGTTCTAGGCTTCTAGCTCATAAATATTGCGGTGCGGTTGGATCTGAGTGTGCCCTTTTTCTTGCCCCAATTGAAAGATCTATACATACGGAAGTTCTCCGTTTTGTTTCCGTTGACGTTTCTTGATTTGGTAACGAAGGCATTGGGTTTTCGAATTGGGTTGGAAATCAGTTTTTATTTTCTTTTTCTATGTAACTCTGGCCAAGAAGAAGGAGAAAGTTCGTGAATTGGGTTTATTATTCTTAGAGTAGATAGAAGTTTGTGATTAGGGTGTTGGAGGAGCCAAATCTGAGGTCTTTACATAGTTTGGAATTGATGCTTTGGTGGGCTCTTTAGGCTGAAGAGATTAAACGGGGTGGAAGCAATGTAATCATTTTATAATTGTGTTTTTCGTTTTTATATCATCGCATCTTGGTCAATGGTATTGTAGAAAATTTCCCGTTGTAGTTTTGTTATACCCATGCAAGTATTTCTCCTTCGTATGAACATTACGTAAATTTTCACTTGAATTTATCAAATGCGATATCTCATACACGATAAATCGAGTCTGTTTGGAGTAATTTTTACTTCTAACATTTCGTTTTCCTCAACTTCTGTGGTGCACGTAGTTGGATTGTTTTCTAATTTTAGAATTTCACAATACATAAACATTTATAGATTTTGCAATTTTTGTAAAAATTTAGATAATTTTACGAATTTTTAAAAGTCCAAACAAGCCCGCCCTAAACTTATAAGGGCCGAACTGACAAGAATCTGGTCAATGTAATAACAAGACGTTCTACGGCCCAAGCTCGAAGATATGCTCAGAATATTTCCTAAGACTTTTGTCTGGCTAGAGAGAGAGGGAGAGAGAGAGATTGAGCTTGAGCTTGAGCATTTTTATTTATTTTTCTTTTTTTTCTATTTTCTTTCTTTTTCTTTTTCTTTTTTCCTTTCCTTTCTTCTTCCTCTACCCAGTCCACTAAAAGAAAAGAAAAGAAAAGAAAAAGAATAAATAAATAATTTGAAAAATATTAAAATATTAAAAGTTGTCCATGTCAGCATTGGCTAGTCCACACCGGCTGAGCCACGTAGGTCGACCGACGTCCACGTCAATAATATCACACCACAATTAGCCGAAAAGACTAAATTGGCACTGTATCAAAAGGTTTGAAGCTAAATTGACATTACTAAAATATTTAGGACTCAATTGATATAAATACAATAAATTTAGGACTTTTTCCGGCACTTCTTCCCTTATCATCAATCTTCGGTTTTTTTTTTCCAAAGTGGGGGGACTTTGGGTTTTGGGGGCATTGGTTGACTCGAAGTCAACATCTGGACAGCCATCCAGTCATCCATCCCCTAATACACGCACTTGTATAAACATTGTTTAAAGGGAATTCCGTGTACAGAGGGTCTTAACTCCTATTTGGCCAGCGTTGGACTTTCCCTTGTTTTAGTTTCTTAACCAACTTCAATCAGGGAAGTAGATTCCGTGTATTTTAAGACAGTATTGCACCCAATGAAAATCCAAGTTGAGGACTTCCATTCTTTTCTTGATTCCAACGTGGTGACAATCTTTATTCTTGATCGTGACTTCCACGCGGATACAATTTCCATATTTTTCCGCATACTTTATTTGGGTGGGATTTTATTTACCAGTTCAAATTCAAGACATATTCTTTCTTTGTGTTTCCTTCATCTTGTTGTTTTCTTTGTGTCTATGATACACCGACTTCATCTATATCCTCTCTAACTGCTGCCCAATAAAATTATACTTTGATGATCCGCACCCCTAATTTCATATGCACTATGGTCTAAATGTGTGGCAGAATACGCCATTAGGTGTGAGGTCCCAAGAGAAGGCAATGTCTATAGTTACGTCATTCTCTTGCTAGAGATGTTCATGGGATTGTATGCCACCGAAGTCACATTAAGAGATAATTTGACTCTTTATAGTTTTGCTGCGGTAGTTTTGCCTAAATGAGCGCAGGAAATGATGGACCATATGCTGCATTGAGAGAGAGAGAGAGAGAGTCATTTAGACCCCTATAGTCCTCAGCGTTGACTCTCCGAAAGTTATGGTGAGGCCCGTGATGCATGGGTCTTGAGCATAGTCAATCTTAGTCATAAAGTTCTTTTGTTGGCATTGATACCGATTTAGAAGGAAAAAAAATCAATCGACTGTGGTCTATGGGAAATCTTAAAGTACTATTCGCGATCAAGCTTCTTCACTGTAAAAGTAGTTGTTCTCAATTTTTCCTTGATCTCACATAACAAAAAGAAATGAAGCTGAACTTCGAACTTCATTTTATCACTGATTGTTGACACCTAAATTTTACCGACATTCATTTAGTATAATTTGTATTAGAAAATTAGGGATTAATCGTTAACCCCTAAACAAAAATATTTAATTTTGCATAACATATAGTTTAGGTTCGTTCTAGTTTAATTGCATTATTGCATCGGACCGGCGATGGTGAGCGAGTCTAAAATTCATCGAACAAAAACGGGACGCTCGGGAATGCAAGGGCCTGGGAATTTCATGTCGCACGGGCTTGGTTGTTTTAATTTGGGCTTAATTTAGTGATATTGAATTGATTAATTTAGCCCATTTAATTAATGAGAAGCCCACATTAAATCAGCCCATTTAAATTAATTAAACCTAAGCCCACTAGGATTAGAAAACCCATCTAAGTTGACCTAGGGTTAGTCTATATAAACATGCATTAGGTCAGAAATTAGGGACAGAGGTCATAATTTTCAGATTAGAAAGTTCAGAGAGAACAAGTGAGAAAGAGAAGAGGCCGGCGATCACCCTTCACGTGCACCACCGCCCTTGCCTCGCCGGACCGCCGTGCTTCGCGTGCTGCCACCCTCCGGCGTCTTCCCCGTCGTGTCGCCGCCCGCGGCGCCGTGCAGCCTCGCCGCTCGTCGTCCTCGCCTGAACAGCTTCTGTTCGTGCTCGGTGAAACCACCACCGCCCGTGCCGGAGCCCGCTGAACGCCTGCAGCCACCGTCCCTGCCGCAAGTCACCGCCCCGGAGAAGCCCCTGCACTAGTCCGCGTTGAAGACCTGCTGATTCTGTTCTTCTTCGTCCACTTCCACCCAGAATCGCTCACTCCACAGAGTTTATTTGTGGAAACTCAAAACACGAAAGTTGTAGATCTACGAGTCCTTGATCTGTGGCTTTTGGAATCAGGTCAATCCGACGTGTATTGAGGAAGTTACGCCCATTTTTCCGGAATCGTGCAGTCCTGAAATTTTCTGCTCGCGTCCCTCACCGACCGGAGAGCCGTCCACCGTCGGAGCTCCCCTCACCGACGCCGTTCACCGCCAGACGCAGCTGCTGTCCCGACGGTGCCGTGAGTCCGTCGGTGTAGCCGTTGCCCGTACCGTCGTCGCTCGTCGCAATCCGATCCGCAGTCAATCCCGATCCCGAACCGAATTCGAAATTTGGAGGTTATCCAAATTAGGTAATATTATCCGGTAAATTTTTCATAATATTTCAATTTCCTAATTTGAGTACTTTGAATATTGCATGAATATCACGTCGGTAATTAGATATCTTTAGGATAATGTTCTAGATATCCGCAACATTTTGAAATATTCAAATTAGGAAAACTTTCCTAATTTAGCAACGTATCTGGACGACTATCTGACTTTAACCCTAAAGTCCGATACGCGGCGGTACGGAAAATCACTATCCTATTCATAACCACTTGAATACGATAATGATTTTGATTCGCTTTCCAAATTTGAATAATCGATTATCCGTTAATATCTATAACCCCTTAGATATGACCGATAATTTGATTCTTGTGCCTAATTCGAGTTTGAAACAAATTTGGCGGATCGCGTGGATGATTTGAATTGATTGCTATCCTTATTTGTTTAAATTTCTTTCCTTTTCAAATAAAAAGAAAACCAAAAAAATTCTGCTTTGATACTTAAATTAGAATAGTGCATGTCTAGGATTTTTGAATATATCCCGAAGGATAAGATAAATATCTAATTTAAATTAGGACTTAACGTGGCAAGTTTCCTAATTTAAATTAGGTATTATTCCAAATTCTAACGGATTATTCACGTTATTTTATTATTCCGAATTTTTAATCAAAAATCCCAAAAAAAGATCATCCTAGGATAGAATAAATTAGAATAGATTGCATTTTAATTTAAGTAATTTATAATTTCGAATTTTGCCAAAAAATCCCAAAAAGAAAACATGCTAGGGTAGATTAAGTCGTCATAGATTGCATGTTAATTTAGGTATTTTTGAATTTCGAATTTTAAACAGAAAATACCAAAAATAGAGATCATTAGATTGCATGTTAATTTAGGCATATTTTTCATTCCGAATTTCATCAGAAAATATCAAAAAAATATATCATTGCACGTCATTAGAATTAGGTCACGTCGTCGCACGACATATAGTATGCATGTTAGGGTGCATTAATTCGCATGTCATCTTTGCACGTCACTGCATATAGTTTAAGTTTCATTTAAATAAAGTGAAAATCCAAAAAAAGAGAAATTGAATGAGTTGCTTTGTTAACTAGAAATCATATTAGGGTTGTTTGTGTGATTTTCTAGCTAACAATGCAGATGCTTACGCTGGATTCGAGGTAAGTTGTTCTCCTAAGCTTGTAATTTATTTAATGCTTTGATTTCTGGGTGTTAAATTGGTGGTTTGCGCACCCGTATGAACACCTCACATGTTAGTGGCTAAGCTAAAATGGATCCAAATTGCCTGCCAAAATATTTTTTGAAATGAAAAGGTACCGAAAGGGCGTTAGACTAGATCTAGCGTAATCAAGTCCCCGGGTTTAGAATCTCTAGTTCGTAGGAATAAAACATATCTCCCTATGTTTTATTTAGGTTTCTAATCAGCCTACCGTAAAATGATTAGTGGCGACTCCAAGCATGAAAACATTTGCACGTTAAGAACTTAAACCCTAAGTTGCGAATTGGTAGGGCTTGGGAGGGCCCGAGTTAAGTTCAATCTAAATAATCCATTAGCCCCGAGAAAATGAGAAATTTTTTTTAGGGTCGCGACACTGATTATAATTCTTGGATGCCTCTTGCCGTGTACTCTGTCCATTGTACTGAAGTGACGGTGTGTGGGGTTTCATTGTCGTAAAAAACAAACTAGTCTCCTTTCTTATTGAAAATTTATATTTCACGTTTTCTGCAGCTCGAGTAGGAATTGCTCTCCAATGTCCATCCCCAATTTGATGTACGAAATAATTGGATATCAGTAATGTTGCAACAGAGCAAATTTAAGTCAGTCACAAGCTTCCTAAATGAGCATTGTTCTCTATTTTGGGACACGGATATGGTAGTCTGGAATAAGAAACTACTATTTCTGGATTCAGCTTTCTTGTGTAGAATATTTAGAACAATGTCTTTTGTAGAATTAGTCTTTCTCAATTCTGGTGATATAATCGTGTGTCTGATTTCACAATTGAGGATTGTTCCAGTACTTGTAAGCATTTCGCATTCTTTACTTCCACGCTGCTAAGGATGAAAGACCAATTTTCTATTACTGGAGAATCCTAACTCCAAGCAACAGTCAACGGTCCACAAGACAATACTTGCAATCATGGTTATCCAGTGCAATTTCTTTCTTTTCTGCATATAAAAATCGTCAAATGAAGTCAAATCATTCAGAAGAAAAATCTACCCGCAATATGCATCTGGAGCATCGTTGATCAATGAATATTTGGGGGATTTATCACAAAAACCCTAAACTGGTATACCTGTAACAAATTTACCCAAAATTAATTTTTTGACCACAAAAACTTCAAACTGGTACACCTGTGACAATTTTACTCTCCGTTAGTTTTTGTTAAATTTTACCGTCAAATTTCTGAGTTAGATAGCATGTGGCAGTTGACGGATATACCAGTTTGCGATATTACTCTTCGTTTGTCATAGATATACTAGTTTGTGATATTTCGTTGTATTAATCTAGTTTAATATAGGATAAATTTATCGCAAATGTATCAGTTTGTGGTTTGTTGTGGTAAAAAAATTAGTTTAGTGTAAATTTATCACATAAATATCAGTTTGTAGTTTTTTGTGGTCAAAAAATTAGTTTTGAATAAATTTGCTATATGCATATTATTTTTAGGATTTTTCGTGATATTAACCCAAAAACAAAAAAGCGTTTTAATGACCACAAAGAGGAAAAGAAAGAAAAAAAGCGCGATGACTGCTGAGTCAGAAAGAAAAAACGAAGAAAAGCGTCTCAAAAAGCTGTCCAGAGAAATCGACACATTCTTATAAATCTCTTCATAGTTTCCATTAGCACCAATCCTGCCTCTTGTTTCTTCTTGCCTTGCTTTCATATTTGCTTACTTCCTGGGCTTTGAGTTGTGAAACTCGTAAGCATGAGTTTCGCGGAGTTTCAATCGTGCCATTTGCTTCTTGGTATTGTTCTTGCATTGTGCTTTAACCAAGTCTTGTCCACCACCAATGAAACAGACAGACTTGCACTGCTCGAATTTAAGGTTGGTATAGCCAGAGATCCTTTCGGCGTGCTCAAGTCATGGAACAATAGCACTGGATTTTGCCAGTGGTTTGGCGTTACGTGTGGTCGAAGGCACCGGAGAGTCACAGCCTTGGACTTGTCATCACAAGCACTCTCCGGATCAATCTCTCCTCATATTGGGAATCTAAGTTTTGTAAGGGAAATGTTACTCCAAAACAACAGTCTCTATCACGAAATCCCTCCGCAAGTCGGTCAGTTGCGCCACCTTCGCGTCTTACGACTAGACAACAATTCGTTGGTCGGTGAAATTCCCAAAAACATATCGGGTTGCTCTAACCTTGACGCCCTCATTCTTCACGGCAACCAACTAGCTGGAGAAATTCCTGCAGAGCTTGGTTCATTGCCAAAGCTACGAGATTTCGTTTTGTCTGTCAATAATTTGACCGGGAGTGTGCCTTCCTCCATTGGCAACTTATCTTCACTGGAGGCCCTTTATTTGTCCAGAAACAACTTGGACGGGAGCATTCCCCAAGTTCTAGGCCGCTTGACAAACTTGCGAGTCATTTCCCTCGGACAAAATAGATTGTCAGGTACAATTCCATCTTTGTTACTCAATCTCTCTTTGCTAGCCGCGTTTGACGTTGGAGACAACCGGTTACTGGGGACTCTTCCTGCAGGCATAGGCCTCAGACTCCCAAATCTTGAATATTTTTTTTTTTTGGATAACCCAGGGAACCTCCGCACGGCCGACAGCCAGGGAGTAAACCCTGGGGGCGACACGTGCTAGCCACCACACACGTGCCACCAGTTAAGTCACCTTGCGGCGCCCGGAATTCGAACACTCAACCTTTTGCGAGAGGAAGAGTGCGCGTTCCAGCAGCGCCACCCAGGTGGGTGGTAATCTTGAATATTTTAGTGTCTATTTGAACCAACTTGAGGGGCCGATTCCTCTGTCAATATCGAATTGCACAAAGTTAGACATGCTTCAACTTTCATCTAACAAATTTTTCGGGAAAGTACCTTCTTTTGAAAATTTGCACAAGCTTCAATGGCTTCTAATCTTTATGAATCAGCTTGGAAGTGGGAAACCTGGAGACTTAAGCTTCCTTTGCTCGTTAACCAACAACACCAAATTACAGTTCCTGCGTATTGACTCGAACAAGTTTGGTGGGGTGTTACCTAAATGCATAGGTAATTTATCCACTACTCTGGCATCATTCATTGCACAGAGGACTCAAATAAACGGTGAGATTCCTGAAGAAATCGGGAATTTAGTCAACCTGGAAGTATTGTTTATGGCAACTTTCAGGTGTTATCCCCTCAAATTTCGGGAATCTACCAAATCTAGCGGTACTGGGCTTGAATGATAACAAACTGAGAGGGATTATCCCATCTTCTTTGGGAAATCTAACCAGGCTTATTGAACTATTTCTTGGTGGGAACAACTTTCACGGGCAAATTCCTTCACATCTATCAAACTGCCGGTCTCTTGATTTGCTTGATCTGTCTAATAACAATCTCAACGGTGTCATACGCCCGCAGCTTATCGGTCTCACATCATTATCGATCATTTTGGACTTGTCTCGTAACCATTTGACTGGAGTTCTACCCACAAAAGTTGGAAACTTGAGAACTTTGACTACGTTGGACATCTCGCACAATTTGTTGGTAGGTGAAATCCCAAGTAGTTTGGGTGATTGCACTTCATTGACATCACTAAGGTTGGCGGGCAACTTCTTCCATGGTTCAATTCCTCAATCAATCAGATCGTTAGGAGGCATTGAAGAACTAGATTTTTCATGCAACAATTTGTCAGGTCAGATTCCTGAATTCTTATCGGTATTTCGTTCCTTGAAACTTCTGAATTTGTCGTACAATAAGTTTGAAGGCATGCTACCACGTGAAGGGGTTTTCAAGAATGCTACTGGTACTTCGATTATTGGGAACAATGAGCTTTGCGGTGGACTGTCAGAATTTCACCTCCCCAATTGCATCTCCAAAAGCTCCAAGAGGAGAACCATCAATATAGTGATATTGTCTGTTTCCATTGTTTTCGGAGTTCTTGGAATAGCTCTTATTCTAACTTTTATATATCTTTGTTGGTTGAAGAAGAAAGTAAATGAACCGGTTTCAAGTTCGATGGATGATTCATGTCCAAGCGTATCTTATAGAACACTCCTAAACGCAACCAACGGTTTTTCTTCTACGAATTTGATTGGTGTTGGAAGCTTTGGCTCTGTTTACAGGGGATACTTGAGGACAATGGAACTGTTGTTGCCGTGAAGGTGCTTGATTTAGTCCGTCACGATGCTCAGAAGAGCTTTATGGTTGAGTGTGAGGCATTAAGGAACGTCAAGCATCGAAATCTTCTGAAGATACTAACAATTTGCTCGGGTAGTGATTATCGAGGGAATGATTTTAAGGCCTTAGTCTATCAATTCATGGACAATGGAAGCCTAGAACGGTGGCTACACCCAAACGCAACATTATCTCATCATAATGAGGTTATGGAAAAGTTGAATTTCATTCGCAGGATAAATATTGCTATTGATGTTGCTTCTGTATTGGATTATCTTCATCACCAGTGCCACATTCCCATTGTTCATTGTGATCTAAAGCCAAGCAATATTCTCTTAGATGCTGAGATGGTCGCACATGTTGGCGACTTTGGATTGGCAAAATTTCTTCTTGGATCATCCCTTGATACTGTAGCTAATCAGATGAGCTCTCTGGGTCTAAGAGGGACAATCGGTTATGCTCCACCAGGTAATCTCTCTACTTTCTATTATAATGATATGAGCTCCACGTTCTTTTTGATGATTAGCACTCCTAATTTAATATGCACTATGATCAAAATGTGTGACAGAATATGCCATGGGACACGAGGTGTCAAGAGAAGGCGACGTTTATAGTTACGGCATTCTCTTGCTAGAGATGTTCACAGGATTAAGTCCCACCAACGAGAGATTCAGAGACAATTGGACTCTCCGTAGTTTTGTCACGGCAGCTTTGCCTGAACGAGCACTAGAAGTTACGGATCGCATTCTACTTCAAGAAAGAGAGAGTTGTCTCGACCCTAACAATCCTCAGCATTGGCATTCCGAAAGTAATGGCATATTTCAAGAGTGTTTGACTGTGGTATATAATATTGGAGTTGCTTGTTCCAATGAAGTGCCTGGAAGAAGGATGAGCATTAGCGGTGTTGCAAATCAACTGCAAAAGATTAGGGAAAAGCTCTCTTGAATTGAGTTGACATGAACAAGATGAACTACCGCAGGTGATACGATAATTTCTTAACCTCTCTCTTGTCCTAAATATTTAGTTTTGCACATGCTTGTGCAAACAGACATGTTAATCTGTAGCAGAATAGAGAATCGACCATGCATTGTCATTAAAAGGCAATAACTGATTGTCATTCCTCACCTGTATATGCATCAAGCTAGCATGTGTGCTGCAGTGCAGAGACCTTTTAGTAATATTTGCTAAAATTTGTCTCGAGTTTGAGAACATGGATGAAACCCAACCTGAATTGACGCGCTGGAAAGTCAAGCCGTTTAAACATTGTCTGAATTGGACTTTGAAAATGTATAACTGGAGAGCAGCAGTCGTTTCTGTTAGGAGATAATAGTTGATTATCATTCCTCATCTGCACAGATTACTGCACTCGCATATGGCCCATGATGCAGAGTCTTGAGAATTGTTATGATATTTTAGAAGATCAGTCTCAAATATTCAGTTCTTTTATGGGTGTGAAGCTCATTCAGACGAATACAAATTAGTCAACTATCAGCTATTTTCAGTTGATATCCATAATCAAGCCTTTTCAACGTATGAAAATTCGTTCTCTGAAGTTCATATGACGCAGTAACGGTGTGCGGTAGTCGATTCACATTAATCCTACATGTCTCCTTTTTTATTGAATTTATGTTTTTCCTCCAGCAAATCACCTAGCTTTTGTCCAGGCTTTCTAACTTAGAGAAATACTTGGTTTCTTTCTATAGCTTCACTAGGAATCGCTATGCGTCGCGGAAGCTGTGCGATACAGTTCGAGATGAGTGATGTTGCAGTCAAGCCAGGTATCTCTTTCAGCTTCAACCTAAATAAGCAAATGCTCTGTTTGGGAACAAAAAAAAATGACAGTTTGGAGAAGAAAAGACTTTCAGATTCAGCTTCCTCGTATGCGTTAAATCGATAAACAGATCTGTTCTGGGCGATTGATATGTGAAGCAAGAACTTCGCAATAATGTTTTAGCATAACTAGTCTATCCCAATTCTGATCATGCAACTTGTGTATTTGTGTTTTTTCTGATGGGGAATGGATCTACAGAGCTGCTATTTCTACAGTACGCCACTTTGATTAATCTTTTTTTGCCAAAATTTTTCCTTCTCTCGTTCATTCATTTCTTATCACGATAGAACTTGTTTGATGAATTACAAACTGTGTTGCCAGTGTCTAATAAAAATTTTAGCCAAACAGAAATCACCGAAACATATGATCGTGTCCTTATCGTCTTAAGACCAGAACAAACTTTAGGCGTTTCATCATGACGATGGAAATAATTTGAAGCATGTGATAGAGAAGACTCATATTCTTGGTCTTGTCACGTCTCATTCCTTACCGAAACCTCTAAGTTTCCAATGACCAAAACTACATAAACATCGGTATCCAAATTGTGCTGGGATGGTTGGCACATACCTGTACAAAGCTCGGCCAGGCACGGCAACCCAGACGAAAATTTTCGTTGAAAATTCATCTGTAGCTTTTGAAAGAGCTTTGATAACTGGAAGAGAATTCTCGAAACTAGTTGAAGCATTAGAAAACTAATTTTCAAGTTAAAACCACAACCCGGGAGGCAGGAGCTTAGCAAACCAACTTCGAGCTAGCTTTTGTTTTGAAAGCCTCATCATGAAGTTTTATGTATCTTAGGATGAGGTCATTGCACTTTGATTTTAACCCCCCAGTATGTTGAATTTTCAACATTTGCAGTTAATGTGTTTTGATCGGAGTTCAGCAAATTTTTGTAGAAAATACAGACATGACCGGCATGTGTCATATAGTCCAAGTGGATACCCCATGTTAATTTTCTTTTCACTTTGAGCTGACTTAGACTGAATGCTAATGTCGCGTGATTTTCATGTAAGCAATTTATGAAGAAATTATTCAAATTTTAATGAGAGTACGTTAACTGCAAAGGAATATTAATTTAGTTTATACAATTAACGGATTTAGGTCCACTAATATGCATGACTAATTGTAAATTCTATTGAAGTTTACTAACTAAAAAGTGGAATTTACTCTTCATAAGTGGACACACTCAAATGTGGTCCATCCTTGCAACTGAAGCCGGATAGATCGCAATTAGTAATTATGTGAGCCCACACACGCGAGTCTCACTCAATCAACGGTTATAATTGCGCCCCGGTCCTAGGAATTTCTCCTCGTACACACTACATGCAAAGAGAAGACCATATGCCTGATTCTGACCTCTGGTGACTCCTCAAAACTGCAAACTCTGACGTTTGTGCCATCCCTCACCAATCTCACTCAAACGGAGTTCTCTTCTCCTGCTTCTCTCGGTCACCCTCGCTCCTTCCTTTCCCGAAGTTTTAGGCTTCTATCTCATAAATATTGCAGTGCGGTTGGACCTGAGTGTGACCTTTTTCTTGCCCCAATTGAAAGATCTATACAAACGGAAGTTCTCCGTTTTGTTTCCGTTGACGTTTCTTGATTTGCTAACGAAGGCATTGGGTTTTCGAATTGGCTAGGAAATCAGTTTTTAATTTCTTTTTCTATGTAACTCTGGCGAAGAAGACGGAGAAAGTTCGTGAATTGGGTTTATTATTCTTAGAGTAGATAGAAGTTTGTGATTAGGGTGTTGGAGGAACCAAATCTGAGGTCTTTACATAGTTTGGAATTGATGCTTTGGTGGGCTCTTTAGGCTGAAGAGATTAAACGGGGTGGAAGCAATGTAATCATTTTATAATTGTGTTTTTCGTTTTTATATCATCGCATCTTGGTCAATGGTATTGTAGAAAATTTCCCGTTGCAAGTATTTGTCCTTTGTATGAACATTACGTAACTTTCACTTGAATTTATCAAACGCGATATCTCATACACGATAAATCGAGTTTGTTTGGAGTAATTTTTACTTTTAACTTTTCATTTTCCTCAACTTATGTGGTGCACATAGTTGGATTGTTTTATAATTTTAGAATTTCACAATACATAAACATTTACAGATTTTGCAATTCTTTGAAAAATTTAGATAATTTTATGAATTTTTAAAAGTCCAAACAAACCTGCCGTAAACTTACAAGGGCGGAACTGACAGGAATCCGGTCAATGTAATAACGAGATGCTCTGCGGCTCAAGCTCGAAGATATGCACAGAATATTTCCAAAGACTTTTGTCTGGCGAGAGAGAGAGAGACGGAGAGAGAGTGATCGAGCTTGAGCTTTTTTTAATCTATTTTTATTTTTTCCCTTGTCTTTCTTTTTCTTTTTCCTTTTTCCTTCCCTTCCTTCTTCCTCCGGCCAGTCCACTAAAAAGAAAGAAAAGAACATAGGAAAAAAAATAATTTGAAAAATATTAAAATATTAAAAGTTGTCCATGTTAGCGTTGGCCGGTCCATACCGGCCGTGCCACGTAGGTCGGCCAGCATCCACGTTAATAATATATGACCATAATTAGTCGAAAGGACTGAATTGGCACTGCATTAAAAGGTATGGAACTAAATTGACATTGCTAAAAAATTTATGACTAAATTGACATAAATACAATAAATTTAGGACTTTTTCCGACACTTCTTCCCTTGTCATCAATCTTCGGTTTTTTTTCCAAAGTGGGGGGACTTTGGGTTTTGGGGGCATTGGTTGACTCGAAGTCAACATCTGGAGAGCCATCTAGTAATCCATCCCGTAATACACGCACTTCTATAGACACATGTCAAAGGGAACCATCAGTGACCGACTTCAACATGGAGAAAAGAATTCCGTGTACAGAGGGTCTCAACTCCTATTTAGCCAGCCTTGGACTTTCCCTTGTTTTAGTTTCTTAACCAACTTCAATCAGGGAAGTGGATTCCGTGTATTTTATGACAGTATTGCACCCGATGAAAATCCAAGTTGAGGACTTCCATTCTTATCTTGATTCCAATGCGGTGACGATCTTTATTCTTGATCGTGACTTCGATGCGGATACAATTTCCATAGTTTTGTTGCGGTAGTTTTGCCTGAATGAGTGCAGGAAATGTTGGACCATATTCTGCATAGAGAGAGAGAGAGAGAGAGTCATTTAGACCCCTATAGTCCTCAGCGTTGACTCTCCGAAAGTTATGGTGAGGCCCGTGATGCATGGGTCTTGAGCATTGCTATCACGTTTCCGAGTCAATCTTAGTCATAAAGTTCTTTTGTTGGTATTGATACCGATTTAGAAGGAAAAAAAATCAATCGACTGTGGTCTATGGGAAATCTTAAAGTACTATTCGCGATCAAGCTTCTTCACTGTAAAAGTAGATGTTCTCAATTTTTCCTTGATCTCACGTAACAAAAAGAAATGAAGTTGAACTTCGAACTTCATTTTATCACTGATTATAATTCTTGGATGCCTCTTGCCGTGTACTCTGTCCATTGTACTGAAGTGACGGTGTGTGGGGTTTCATTGTCGTAAAAAACAAACTAGTCTCCTTTCTTATTGAAAATTTATATTTCACGTTTTCTTGTTCAGAGGTTTCCCAATTCAGAGGAGAGTTTGGTTTCTGCAGCTCGAGTAGGAATTGCTCTCCAATGTCCATCCCCAATTTGATGTACGAAATAATTGGATATCAGTAATGTTGCAACAGAGCAAATTTAAGTCAGTCACAAGCTTCCTAAATGAGCATTGTTCTCTATTTCGGGACACGGATATGGTAGTCTGGAATAAAAAACTACTGTCTCTGGATTCAGCTTTCTTGTGTAGAATATTTAGAACAATGTCTTTTGTAGAATTAGTCTTTCTCAATTCTGGTGATATAATCGTGTGTCTGATTTCACAAGTGAGGATTGTTCCAGTACTTGTAAGCATTTCGCATTCTTTACTTCCACGCTGCTAAGGATGAAAGACCAATTTTCTATTACTGGAGAATCCTAACTCCAAGCAACAGTCAACGGTCCACAAGAAAATACTTGTAATTATGGTTATCCAGTGCAATTTCTTTCTTTTCTGCATATAAAAATCGTTAAATGAAGTCAAATCATTCAGTAGAAAAATCTACCCGCAATATGCATCTCGAGCATATCGTTGATCAATGAATATTCGGGGGATTTACCACAAAAAACTCCAAATTGGTATACCTATAATAAATTTACCCAAAATTAATTTTTTGACCACAAAAACTTCAAACTGATACACCTGTGATAATTTTACCCTCCGTTAGTTTTCGTTAAATTTTACCGTCAAATTTTTGAGTTAGATGACACGTGGCAGTTGACGGATGTACCAGTTTGGGGTTTTACTCTTCGTTTGTCATAGATGTATCGGTTTGTGATTTTTCATTGTATTAATCCTGTTTAATATAGGGTAAATTTATCGCAAATGTATTAGTTTGTGGTTTTTGGTGGTCAAAAATTAGTTTAGGGTAAATTTATCACATGAATATCAGTTTGGAGTTTTTTGTGGTTAAAAGTTTAGTTTTGGATTAATTTACTACGTGCGTATCATTTTTTGGGATTGCTTTAATGACCACAAAGAGGAAAAGAAAGAAAAAAAAGCGGTTCAATGACTGCTGAGTCAGAAAGAAAAAAAAGAAGAAAAACATCTCAAAAAGCTATCCAGAGAAATCGACACATTCTTATAAATCTCTTCACAGTTTCCATTAGCACCAATCCCGCCTCTTGTTTCTTCTTGCCTTGCTTTCATATTTGCGTGCTTCCTTGGGCTTTGAGTTGTGAAACTCGTAAGCATGAGTTTTGCGGAGTTTCAATCATGCCATTTGCTTCTTGGTATTGTTCTTGCATTGTGCTTTAACTAAGTCTTGTCCACCGCCAATGAAACAGACAGACTTGCATTGCTCGAATTTAAGGCCGGTATAGCCGGAGATCCTTTCGGTGTGCTCAAGTCATGGAACAATAGCACTGGATTTTTCCTAGAGAAATCGACACATTCTTATAAATCTCTTCACAGTTTCCATTAGCAGCAATCCTGCCTCTTGTTTCTCCTTGCCTTGCTTTCATATTTGCTTGCTTCCTGGGGCTTTGAGTTGTGAAACTCGTAAGCATGAGTTTTGCGGAGTTTCAATCATGCCATTTGCTTCTTGGTATTGTTCTTGCATTGTGCTTTAACCAAGTCTTATCCACCACCAATGAAAAAGATAGACTTGCATTGCTCGAATTTAAGGCCGGTATAGCCAGAGATCCTTTCGGCGTGCTCAAGTCATGGAACAATAGCACTGGATTTTGCCAGTGGTTTGGCGTTATGTGTGGTCGAAGGCATCGGAGAGTCACAGCCTTGGACTTGTCATCACAAGCACTCTCCCAATCAATCTCTCCTCATATTGGGAATCTAACTTTTGTAAGGGAAATGTTGCTCCAAAACAACAGTCTCTATCATGAAATCCCTCCGCAAGTTGGTCAGTTGCACCGCCTTCGTGTCTTACGACTAGACAACAATTCGTTGGTCGGTGAAATTCCCAAAAACATATCGGGTTGCTGTAACCTTGTCGCCCTCATTCTTCACGGCAACCAACTAACTGGAGAAATTCCTGCAGAGCTTGGTACATTGCCAAAGCTACAGTCGTTCGTTTTGTCTACCAATAATTTGACCGGTAGTGTGCCTTCCTCCATTGGCAACTTATCTTCACTGGAGGTCCTTTATTTGTCCATAAACAACTTGGGCGGGAGCATTCCCCAAGTTCTAGGCCACTTGACAAACTTGTGAGTCATTTCCCTCGGACAAAATAGATCGTCAGGTACAATTCCATCGTTGTTACTCAATCTCTCTTTGCTAGCTACGTTTGACATCGCAGACAACTGGTTACTGGGGACTCTTCCTGCAGGCATATGCCTCAAACTCCCAAATCTTGAATTTTTTAGTGTCTACTTGAACCAACTTGAGGGGCTGATTCCTCCATCGGTATCAAATTGCACGAAGCTAGAAGTGCTTCAACTTAATACGAACAGATTTTCCAGGAAAGTACCATCTTTGGAAAATTTGTATATGCTTCGTGTGTTTTTCATCTATAAAAATCAGCTTGGAAGGGGAAAACCTGAAGACTTGAGCTTCTTATGCTCATTGACTAACAGCACCAAGTTAGACGACGTGGCTATTCACCAGAACGAGTTTGGTGGGGGTATTACCTAAATGCATAGGTAATTTATCCACCACTCTCACAAAATTTGTTGTAATGAACAATCAAATATATGGTGAAATTCCAAAAGAAATCGGGAATTTGGTCAACCTGGAAAGATTGCTTATGAGTTTCAATCCAGTTTCAGGTGTTGTCCCCTCAAATTTGGGGAATCTACAAAATCTAGCGATACTTGGGCTAGATGATAACAACCTGGCAGGGACTATACCATCATCTTTGGGAAATCTAACCAAGTTGATTATACTAGGCCTTTCTGGGAACAACTTTCACGGGAGAATTCCGTCGCACCTATCTAAATGCGGGTCTTTTCAATGGCTTGATCTATTGAATAGTAATCTCAGTGGTGCCATACCCCCACAACTCATCGGTCTCTCGTCATTAGCGATCATGTTGGACTTGTCTCGTAACCATCTGACTGGAATTCTATCCACAAAAGTTGGAAACTTGAGAACTTTGACTGCGTTGGACATCTCGCACAATTTGTTGGTAGGTGAAATCCCAAGTAGTTTAGGTGATTGCACTTCATTGACATCACTAAGGTTGGCGGGCAACTTCTTCCATGGGTCAATTCCTCAATCAATCAGATCGTTAGGAGGCATTGAAGAACTAGACTTTTCATGCAACAATTTGTCAGGTCAGATTCTTGAATTCTTATTGGTATTTCGTTCCTTGAAACATTTGAATTTATCGTACAATAAGTTTGAAGGCATGCTACCATGTGGAGGAGTCTTAAAGAATGCCACTGCTGCTTCTATTATTGGGAACAATGAGCTTTGCCGTGGACTGCCAGAATTCAACCTCCATAGCTACATCTCCAAAAGCTTCAAGAGCAGAAAGATCAATGTAGTGATATTGTTAACTTCTATTATATTCGGAGTTCTTTTATTAGCTGTTATTCTTGCTTTTATACATAATTTTTGGTTAAAGAAGAAAGTAAATGAACCGATTTCCAGTTCAATGGATGATTCACCACCGAAGATATCTTATGGAGCACTCCTAAAAGCAACCAACAATTTTTCCTCAACGAATTTGATCATAGTTGGAAGCTTTGGTTCTGTTTATAGGGGTATACTCAAGGGTAATGGGATTGCTGTTGCAGTGAAGGTGCTTCATTTAGTTCGTCACGGTGCACTTAAGAGCTTCATAGTTGAGTGCAAGGCTTTAAAGAACATTAGACATCGAAATCTTCTGAAAATACTGACAATATGCTTGGGTGTTGATTATCAAGGAAATGATTTTAAAGCCATAGTATATGACTTCATGAACAATGGAAGCCTGGAACGGTGGCTACACCCAAACTCAACCTCATCTCATGGGATTGAGTTTTGGAAAATGTTGAATTTCATGAGAAGGATAAATATTGCTAATAGTGTTGCTTATGCATTGGATTATCTTCATCACTAGTGCCACATCCCCATTATTCATTGTGATCTAAAGCCAAGCAATATCCTCTTGGATAATGAGATGGTTGCTCGTGTGAGTGATTTTGGATTGGCGAAGTTCCTCCTGGGATCATCCCTTGATACCGTAGCTAATCAGATGAGCTCTATGGGCTTGAGAGGGACAACTGGTTATGCTCCACCAGGTAATCTCTCTAGTTTTTCTAATGATCTGAGCTCCACATTCTTTTTTATGTCAGCACTCCTAATTTCATCTGCACTACGATCTAAATGTGTGATAGAATATGCAAGGGGATGTGAGGTCTCAAGAGAAGGTGATGTCTATAGTTACGGCATCATCTTACTAGAGATGTTCACAGGATTGAGTCCTACCGATGATAGATTCGGGGGCAATTTGACTCTCTATAGTTTTGTTGCGGCAGCTTTGCCTGAACGAGCCTCGGAAGTTACGGATCACATTTTGCTTATAGAAAGAGGGAGTCCCCTCGACCCCAATAGTCCTCCGCATTGTCTTTCTGAAAGCAATGTCATATTTCAAGAGTGTTTGGTTATGGTATATAATATTGGAGTTACTTGTTCCAATGAAGTGCCTAGAAGTCGGATGAGCATCAGCAGTGCTGCAAATCAACTGCAAAATATAAGGGAAAAGCTCTTGGCATTGGGTTTATATGAACAAGATGAACTACCGCAGGTGATATGATAATTTCTTAACCTCTCTTTCGTCCTAAATATTTAGTTTTACATATGCTAGTGCAAACGGACATGTTAATCTGTAGCCAAATAGAGAATCGATCATGCATTTTCATTGGAAGGCAATAGTTGATTGTCATTTCTCACCTGTATATGTATCAAGCTAGCATGTGTGCTGCAGTGCCGTGACCTTTTAGTAATATTTGCTACAATTTGTTATAGTTGCGCCCCGGTCCTATGAATTTCTCCTCGTACACACTACATGCAAAGAGAAGACCTTATGCCTGATTCTGACCTCTGGGTGACTCCTCAAAACTGCAAACGGAGTTCTCTTCTCCTGCTTCTCTGGTTACCCTCCGCGCCTTCCGTTCCCCAAGTTCTACGCTTCTAGCTCATAAATATTGCGAGGCGGTTGGATCTGAGTGTGCCTTTTTTCTTGCCCCAATTGAAAGATCTATACATTATAAGATTTTGTGGGATTACTGCTAACTGTTCTAAAAGCTTAAGTTATTAGATGAAAACGTGATTCAATAATTAATTACTGTAACATACACACGGAAGTTCTCTATTTTGTTTCCATTGACATTTCTTGATTTGGTAACGGAGGCATTGGGTTTTCGAATTGGGTTGGAAATCAGTTTTTATTTTCTTTTTCTTTGTAGATCAGGCAAAGAAGAAGGACAAAGTTCGTGAATTGTCGATGTGGGCACCGGCCGGCCTACGTGGCACGGTCAGCGTTGACGTGGATAATTTTTAATAATATTTTAATATTTTTCCGAAATTTTTTATTTTGTTTTTATTTTTCCTTTTTTCTCTTTTTTTTCTTTTTCTTTTTTACCCTTCCCTTTCTTCTTCCTCCGGCTGATCCAGGGCAAGCGAGGTCGACCTCGTTGACTACTAGCAAGGCTTGAGCCTCACTAGCCCAGCGCAAGGCCGCCCTTACGACCATCTAACAAGGGCGAGCCTTGCTATTGGCAGGCGAGGTCAACCTCGCCGTCCCTGGCCCTAGCCTTTGGCCAGATGCTAAGGTCTGACAATCGGTTGGTGAAAGAAGGAAGGGAAGGAAAAAAATTATAATTCTAAATATATTATTAAAAGTTATCTATGTCAGCGTCGGTCGTGTCATGTAGGCCGATTGGCATCATAGTCAGCAATATCCAGCTAAAATTAGATAAAAGGATTGAATTGACACGACGTCAAGAGTTTTAAGACTAAATTAACATAAATATAATAAATTTTGGACTTTTTTTTTTACACTTTTTCTCTTCTCATCAGTCTTCGGTTTGTTTTCCAAAGTGGGGGGACTTTGGGTTCTGGGGGCATTGGTTGACTTGAAGTGGACATCTGGAAAGCCATCTAGATGGATCCATCATTCCATCCCTTAATACACGCACTTGTATAGACACATGTCAAAGGAACCATCGGCGACCGACTTCAACATGGAGAAAAGAATTCCGTGTACAGAGGGTCTTAACTCCCATTTGGCCAGCGTTGGACTTTCCCTTTTTTCAGTTTCTTGACGAAGTTCAATTAGGAAAGTAGATTCCGTCAGTATTGCAGCCAATGAAAATCCAAGTTGAGGACTTCCATTCTTATCTTGATTCCAACGCGGTGACAATCTTTATTCTTGATCGTGACACTGACGCGGATGTAATTTCCATATTTTTCTGCATACTTTATTTGGGTCGGATTTTATTTGCCGGTTCAAATTCGAGACATATTTTTTCTCTGTATTTCCTTTATCTTGTTGCTTCTCCATGTCTATGATACACCGACTTCATCTATATCCTCCCTAACCGCTGCCCAATAAAATTATATATATATTGATGATCCGTACCCCTAATTTCATTTACACTATGATCTAAATGTGTGGCAGAATATGCAATTAGGTGCAATGTCCCAAGAGAAGGCAATGCATGCCACCGATGACACGTTAAGAGATAATTTGACTCTTTATAGTTTTGTTGCGGTAATTTTGCCTGAATGAGTGCAGGAAATGATGGACCATATCCTGCGTCAAGACAAAGAGAGAGTCATTTAGATCCTAATAGTCCTCAGCGTCCACGCTCCGAAAGTTACGGTGAGGCCCGTGATGCACGGGTCTCGAGCATTGCTATGATGTTTCCAATTCAATCTTAGTCATAAAGTTCTTTTGTTGGTATTCATACCAATCTAGAAGAAAAAAATCAATCAATCAATCATGGCCTATGGGAAATCTTAGAGTAATATCCACGATAAAGTTTCTTCATGTATAAATAGTTGTTCTCAGATTTTCCTTGATCTCACTTTAGTAATTGTGTAAATATTTAACAAAAAGAAAAGAAGTGACATTGCGTGGGGTTTCACTCTTGTTGAAATCCTAACTAGTCTCCTTTCTTATTGGACAATTATATGTCACGCTTTCTTGTTCAGTGGTTTCCTACTTCAGAGAAGAGTTTGGTTTCTGCAGCTGACTAGGAATGCTCTCCAATGTCCATCCCCAATTTGATGTACGAAATAATTGGGTATCGGTAATGTTGCAGCAAAGCAAATTTAAGTCAATTACAAGCTTCTTAAATGAGCAATGTTCCTCTATTTCCGGACACGGATATGGTAGTTTGGAATAAGAAACTACTATTTTAGATTTAGCTTTCTCGTGAAGAATATTTCGAAGGTTAATGTCCATGCTAGGGGTGGTACAATGATGGTTTAGTATAATTAGTCTTAACTCAATTCTGGTGATGTAATCATGTGTGTCTAATTTGACAATGAAGGATTGTTCCAATTCCTGTAAACATTTCGCGTTCTTTACTCCAACGCTGCCTAGGATGATGACCACTTTTCTACTAATGGAGAACCCTAACTCCAAGCAACTGTCAAAGGTACACAAGAAAATACTTGTAATCATGTTTATCTTTTGCAGTTTGATTCTCATCTGCATATAAAAGTCATTCAATGAAGTAAAATTATTCCCAAGAAAATCTGCCCGCAAAATGCATCTCGAGCAACATTGATCAATAAATACTTGGAGGATAACCGCAAGCCAAAATCAGTAGAGGAAGAAAAGAACCGGGAAGGAATTAGAGATGGAAGCGAATGGGTCTAGTTGCATTACAAGGAGGAGCGATTTGACCTACTTTGCAATCTTGGTCCATATATATGCATGGCAAATAACAGAATCGTAAAAAGGTTTGTTGACCAATTTATCTGTCAATCATTCAGACATCGTTTTTGGAGATGTTGAACTGCCTTTTCATTTGTAAATGTACAGAAAATATATTCATTGAATATAAAAAGAAGAGTTTTCTTCTACATGGTATCAGAGCTTTAGGATTTGATCCTTGGGGTACTGTACGTTAATCATCAACTACGGCGGTCCCGTTCACCGGTGAGCGGGCTGGGGGTTCGGGGGCAGCGCCCACGAAAAATTTTTTTGGGCTCGCTTTCTTTCTCGATTGCGCCGTCCGACGTGCGTCTTATCCGATCTTCTTCATCGAAATTCAATTTGCGAAGCTGATCCCATGGCCGACGAATAGCCGGGTGTTGTAATTGACCAAGCGGATGCTAGTGCCTCTGCTACTGCCATTCTGGCAGACCTGACTGCTGCGATGAAGCAGCTCTTGACCCAGCAGGCCGAGCCACCGCGCGTTGAACCTCCTGTTGCACCGATTGCTGTCAAGCTTGATGGCAAAAATTATGGCGTATGGTCTCAGGTTGTTGAGATGTATGTCTCGGGCAAAGACAAACTAGGCTATTTGAATGGTGATTCTCCTGAGCCCCCTCCTACTGATTCGTTTTTTAGACAATGGAAGATCGATGATTCTACGGTGAAAGGTTGGCTTATCAATTCTATAGACCCAGCCTTGATACCAAATTTTATTCGGTTTCCTACTGCCAGAGCCGTATGGGAGGCTGTGGCAACAACCTTTTTTGATGGATCTGACACCTCCCAAATCTATGATCTTAAGAGGCAGGTTTCTCGATTGAAGCAAGGCGGTGGACCCATCGAGAAATATTACAATGATCTTCAAGGGTTCTAGCGTGAGGTTGATTTCCGCCGTCCTAATCCTATGTAGTGTCCGGCCGATATTTTGAGGTACAATGCCATTGTCCATGAAGATCGAGTTTATACTTTTTTGGATGGTCTCGATGACCGCCTGGATAATGTTCGTGCTGATGTTATGAAGATGGATCCATTTCCCACTATTGAGCAAGCTTATGCTCGAGTCAGGCGAGAGGATATGCGCCAATCTGTCATGCTCTCCACTACTGTCGAAGTCACCTCTGGTTTCGCCATGGTGTCACAGCGGGGCAAGGGTGATCAGTTAGTGCTTTCTACCCGGGGACCTCGCCCTAAATCTGGTATGCCAATTCAATCCGAGGGATGCTCTCACTGTGGGAATCCTAAACATGTAGCAGCATCTTGTTTTAAACTGCGTGGTTATCCATACTGGTGGGATGATTTTCACACCAAGAAGAAGAAACCAGGCTCCCAAAAGGGGCGGAATGGAGGGCAAGCCTCCTTAGTGACTAGCGGCTTGTCATTAATTTCCATAGAGCCTGAATCTGCTAATGCCGAATCCCTTGAAGGTAATTGTGGGTTTGTCTTTGCTAATGGACATGATGATGGTCATCATGGGTGGATAATTGATTCTGGCGCTACAGATCATATGACTCTAGAATCTGGTGACCTTCTTACATCTACTACACCACGTCGAGATCATATTTACAATGCTAATGGATATAGCTTTCCTGTGACGGCTGCTGGCCGTGCATCTGTCACGCCTTCTCTCTCTCTATCTCATACCTTGCTTGTTTCTTCATTGTCTAATCGTCTGTTATCAGTTGGACAGCTTACTAGTGAGTTGAACTGTGTTGTGCTTATGTACCCTGATTTTTGCCTATTTCAGCACATTCTCACGAAGAAGATTATTGGGCGTGGTACTAAGAGGGAGGGGCTGTATTTCGTGGATGAAATTACTTCTGGACAGACCTATCATTCTCGTGGACAGTTAGCTCAAGAGAAGAAACTTTGGTTATGGCACCGTCGGTTAGGTCACCCATCCTTTGGGTATTTACGGCATTTGTTTCCCAAGTTATTTCATGGTCTATCGAACTCTAGTTTTCAGTGTGATACATGTATTTTGGCAAAGAGCCATCGCACTTGTTTTCCTCCCAGTTTGAATATAAGTTCTACTCCTTTTTCCTTAATTCATTCTGATGTATGGGGTGCGTCTCCTATTACTACTGCATCTGGGTTTCGATGGTTTATCATCTTTGTTGATGATTGCACACGTATGATTTGGCTATATTTGATGAAACATAAGAATGAGGCTGAAGCTATCTTTCGGACTTTCCACCGTATGATTCAAACTCAGTTTGGAGCCAAACTTCAAGTTCTCAGGTCTGATAATGGTGGCGAATACTTAAGTAAACCTCTTGCGGCTTATTTTCAAGAACATGGTTTGATACATGAAACTTCTTGCCCTCAGTCTCCTCAGCAGAATGGTGTTACTGAGCGCAAGAATCGCCATCTTCTTGAAACCACTCGAGCACTCTTGGAGGGTAGCCATGTTCCCCATCGTTTTTGGGATTCTGCCATAGTCACAGCTTCTTATTTGTTGAATCGCATGCCTTCCCGCATTCTGAGCTATCGCACGCCAATGCAAGCACTTGTTGCCCATGTGTCTCTTCCTTCGGTTCTTACATTGCCTCCTAAGGTGCTTGGGTGTGTCGCTTATGTCCATCTTCACAAAAATCAGCGGACCAAACTTGACCCTTGTGCAGTCAAATGTGTGTTTCTTGGTTATGGCCCTTCTCAGAAAGGGTATTGGTGTTATGATCTTGCCGGGAAGCATATGTATGTCACCATGGATGTAACATTTATCGAGACGGAGCCCTATTTTCCTTCCCCTCAGTGTCCTGTTCAGGGGGAGAGTAGTTGTAGAACCAGACATTGGTGGGAGGTAGGAATTGCAGGAGCGACGGATGGGTGCGCACGACCACATGATTCTGAGGCGGATGGGTGCGCACGACCACATGATTCTGAGGCTACTGAGGCTGAAGTTTTTGAGCTACTGCCGCATGATTCTGAGGCTGCACGACCAGACAACACTGAATTACGACATGGGTCAGAACAGGTGTCAACAGATGCACAGCTGCAACAGCCTTCCTTGTCTTCGTCCTCTTTAGTACCACTCCAAGCTCCTGAGAATGTACCTGAGGTAAGTACTTCTACTGTACTTGATTCTTTTGAAGATACTGATGTGCTTACTGGTTATAAGCTACTCGATAGGCATAATAGGGGTAAACCATCGAATCGATATTCTCCAGATGTAGAGGACCGCCGGTCTCGATACCCTATTGCAGACTATGTGTCTGCTAAGAGGCTGTCCACGCCACTACAAGCCTTTGTGTTTACGATTTCCTCAATTCAAGTTCCAAACAGGGTTGAAGAAGCCATGAAGGATCCGAAATGGCTTCAAGCGATGGAGGCAGAGATGGAGGCATTGGAGAAAAATCGAACTTGGAAACTTGTGGAACTACCAAAGGATAAAAAGCCGGTTGGATGTAGGTGGGTGTTCACAGTCAAACATAAGGCAGACGGCACTATTGAGAGGTATAAGGCGCGACTGGTCGCTAAAGGGTATACACAGACTTATGGGGTGGATTATCAGGAAACATTCTCTCCAGTTGCAAAGTTAGACACTATAAGAGTGTTGTTATTTTTGGCTGCAAACTTGGACTGGCCTTTGCATCAATTTGATGTGAAGAATGCATTTCTTCATGGAGATTTAGAGGAGGAGATCTATATGGAGCTTCCACCTGGATACAGATGCGCAGATAAGCTAAACATGGTCTGTAAGCTGGAAAGATCATTGTATGGGTTGAAGCAGTCCCCTCGTGCATGGTTTGGTCGCTTTAGCTTAGCTATGAAAGGGTATGGATACTCCCAAAGTAACTCAGATCATACTTTGTTCTTAAAAAGTGCTCAAGGAAGAATGACAGCTCTTATCATATATGTAGACGACATGATTATTACAGGCAATGATAGTGCAGAGATTATGAGACTGCAGGAATTATTATCTAGGGAGTTTGAGATGAAGAACTTGGGAGGTCTGAAATATTTCCTGGGAATCGAGGTTGCTAGGTCGAAGGAAGGGATTTACTTGTCTTAGCGGAAGTATGTTCTTGATCTTTTGACCGAAGTTGGCATGCTAGATTGCAAGCCTGCAGACACTCCTATGGTACAAAACTATAAGCTTGGAGAGTACCCTAATCAGACGCCTACTAATAAAGAGAAATACCAAAGGTTAGTAGGTCGATTGATTTACTTATCACATACACGTCCTGATATTGCTCATGCAGTAAGTGTGGTGAGTCAGTTTATGCATGCACCTATTGAGGATCATATGAGTGCTGTGTGGCGCATCATTCGATATTTGAAGTCAGTCCCAAGAAAGGGGTTGCTATTTGCAAAGAATGGCTGTCGCGACCTAAAAAATTTTGTCAATTTCTCGGGCTAATGGATTATCAAGACTAATCTTAACTCGGACCCTCCCAAGCCCTACCAATTCGCAACTTAGGGTTTAAGTCATTAACATGCAAATATTTTCATGCTTGGAGTCGCCACTAATCATTTTGTGGTAGGTCGATTAGAAACCTAAATAAAACATAGGGAGATATGTTTTATTCCTACGAACCAGAGATTCTAAGCCCGGGGACTTGATTACGCTAGATTTAGTCTAACGCCCTTTCGGTACCTTTTTTTTTCAAAAATGTTTTGGCAGGCAGTTTGGATCCATTTTAACTTAATTACTAACATGTGAGGTGTTCATGCGGGTGCGCAAACCACCAATTTAACACCCAGGAAAGTGTTAAATAAATTGAAAGTTTGGAAGAATTACTTACCTCGAAGCAACGCAAGCATCTGCATTGTTAGCTAGAAAATCACATCAACACCCCTAATATGATTTCTAATTAACAAGCAATTCACTCAATATTTTTTGGATTTTCACTTATTTAAATGAGAGCTAGTCTACATGCAATGATGTGCAAAAATTGACATGCGAATTCATGCAACCTAACATGCAAACTATATGTTATGCAACGACGTGACCTAATTCTAATGACAAGGCAAATGATTTATTTTTTTTTAATGAAATTCGAAATAAAAAATATGCCTAAATTAACATGCAACCTAATGACTTCTCTTTTTGGTATTTTCTATTAAAATTTGAAATTTAAAATTGCCTAAGTTAACATGCAATCTATGATGACTTCATCTATCCTAACATGACTTATTTTTTTGGATTTTTGTTAAAATTCGAAATAATAATATGCTGAAATTAAGAATGCAATCTATCCTAATCTACCCTAAAGCAATTCATTCTCTTTTTGGGGTTTTCTTGAAAATTCGGAATTAAAAAATAACGTGAATAATCCGTTAGGATTAAAACAATCCTTAATTTAAACTAGAAAACATGCCACCTTAAGTCCCAATTTAAATTAAATACTTATATCATCCCTTAGGATATATTCAAAATTCCTAGACATGCAAAATTCTAATTTAAATAACAAAATAGATTTTTTTATTTTCTTTTTATTTGAAAAGGAAAGTAATTAAGTAAATAAGGATAGCAACCACATTCAAATTAACCACGCGATCCGCCAGATTTGTTTCAAACTTGAATTAGGCACAGAAATCGAACTATCGGTCATATCTACAGGGTTATAGATATCAACGGAAAGTCGATTTTTCAAATTTGGAAAGCAGATAAAAATCATTATCGTATCCAAGTGGTTATGGATAGGATAATAATTTTCCGTATCGCCGCGTATCGGACCTTAGGGTTAAGGTCAGATAGTCGTCCAGATACGTTGCTAAATTAGGAACGATTCCTAATTTTGAATATTTGAAAATATTGCGGATATATCGAACATTATCCTAAGATATCTAATTATCCACATGATATTCATGCAATATTCAAAACACTCAAATTAGGAAATTAGAATATTTTGAAAATTTACCGGATAATGATCCTTACCTAATTTACAGATAATTCCAAATTCGAATCGGCTCGGGATCGGGATGATCGGCGACGGAACGGCAACGAAGACGACGACACCGGCGGGGCTACGATGGGCGGAGCACGGCAGTGACGTCAAGCGACGGCGTGCAGCTCGGGCGATGACTGTTCTGGTGGGGGCTACTCGGTCGAGACAACTCCGGCGACGGTGGACGTTGGCGCAGCTCCAGCGTGCGGCGGTGGCGGTCTGTGGCTGCTCCGGTCAGTGGCTGTGCGAGCAGGGACCGGCGGGATCAGCGGGGCAGCAGGGGGCTATGATGGCGTCGTGTGGCGGCGGGCGTCCACAGGGGCCTCCGGCAGGGACGGCAACGGGCAGAGGCAGCGCACGGCGAGCAGTTCTGCGGCGGCTGTATATGCAAGCGTCGGCGGCACGGGAGAGAATGGCTCCGGCGATTAGCACAGGGCAGCTACAGGCGTCTCCGGTGAGGTCAGGCAGCGCGGAGAGGGGCGACGACCGTGGCTGGCCTTCGGGTGGCTGGCGATTACACGGGAGGCGGTGGCGCGGTGATGATCTCTGGAGGGCTGGCTTCAGTCCGGCACGGCGGTGGCTGGCTGTCCCGGCGACACGGGCGACCTCGGACAGCTTCAAGGCGGCGGCTGCAGGCGGCTGTGCACGACGCGGGTAGAGGCGTCAGCGACGGCAGCAAACGGGACGCCGGCAGGAGGCAAGGCAGCGGTACAGCGGCAGCGACGTCGGTGAGGGGGTGCGGCGGATGGGGCTGAGGCGCGCGGCAGCGGGCTCGGCCCGGGCGGTGGCGTTACGGTGGGGCTCCGGACACGGCGGCTCCGGCACGATGGGACGCCGGCGAGAAGCAGACGCGGCGACGATGAGGGGGCAGCGTGCTCGACCTCTTCTCTCTCTTTCTCTCAAAAACTCTCTCAAGATTCTGATCTGAAAATTGTAACGTGTCCCTCAAATTCTGACCTAATGTCATGTTTATATAGCACTAATCTAGGTCAAATTAAATGGGCTCTAGAGTACTAATGGGCTTAGGCTTTAATCAACATTTAAATGGGCTGAATTAACTTGGGCTGAATTAAGCTCAAAACATAATGGGCTGAATTAAGCTCAAATTAAAACGACCGAGCCCGTTCGACTTGTAATTCCCGGCCCTTGCATTCCCGAGCGAGCCGAGTTCCATTCGATGAAATTTAAGCTCATTCGCCAACGCCAATTCGATGCAAAAAATGCAATTAAACTAAAACGAACCTAAACTATATGTTATGCAATTTAAATATTTTTTTTAGGGGTTAAAATTTAATCCCTAATTTTCTATGCAAATTACACTAAATGACTGTCAAAATTTAGGTGTCAACAATGGCCATCTTGAAATAGAAGGTTACACAGATGCAAATTGGGCTGGAAGTGTGACAGACAGGAGGTCTACATCAGGGTATCTTACATTTGTGGGAGGCAACCTTGTTACATGGAGAAGTAAGAAACAAAATGTTGTAGCTAGGTCTAGTGCAGAAGCTGAATTCGGAGGTGTAGCAAAGGGGTTATGCGAACTTCTATGGCTTCGGAAGCTGCTAACTGAGCTTGGGTATCCACCAGGTTTGGAAATCAAATTGTTTTGTGATAATAAAGCAGCCATAAACATTGCTCATAATCCAGTTCAACATGATAGAACCAAACATGTGGATATTGACAGACATTTCATCAAAGAGAATTTGGAGGCAAAAGTGATCCAGTTACCATTTGTCAAGTCTGAAGACCAGTTAGCTGATATATTAACAAAAGCTCTGTCAATTAGAGAATTTCATTGCTCACTTATCAAGTTGGGTATCAAAGACATCTTTGCACCTACTTGAGGGGGAGTGTGGTTGTGAGCTATTTTAGCCTATTTGTTAGGGATTTTTATAGATTTCTTCCTAGTATAGAATCCTTCCTGTTGACACCTAAATTTCACTGAACATTTAGTAATAATTTGCATAGAAAATTAGGGATTAAATTTTTAACCCCTAAACAAAAAAATACTAAAATTGCATAGCATATAGTTTAGGTTCATTGCATTTTGCATCGGACCGGCAGTGGCGAACGATTTTAAATTTCATTGAACAAAAAAACGGTTCGCTCGGGAATGCAGGGGCCGGGAATTTCAAGTCGAATGGGCTTGGTTGTTTTAATTTGAGCTTAATTCAGCCCAAGTTAATTCAGCCCAGTTAAATGTTAATTAGACCTAAGCCCAAGCCTATGCCCATTAGGATTATCAAGCCTACTTAATTTGACCTAGATTAGTCTATATAAACATGCATTAGGTCAGAATTGAAGAGGGGGGGACACAATTTCAGAGATCAGAAAAATCTTAGAGAGAGGGAGATCTCGTGTGAGAGAGAGAGGGGAGAGATCGGCACTTCACCGGAGTTGCACCGCCGCTCGCCGGGTCTGCACGCGCCGCCCAATACCGTGACTGTTCGTCCGCCGCCGTGCTTGCCCTGTCGCCACGCCGACCTCGCTGAGTAGCTGCCCGGAGAAGCACGTCACCGCTGCTGTTCTGTCCGCAGCTCGTCCACCATCGAAGCCGCCCTCCACGTTCACGCCGCTGCTGTCCACGGCTGCGCCGGCGTGCTCCACACCGCTGCCTCTGCACCTCATCGCCTCATCATAGCCGCGCCAGCACCCCTGTCATCGCTGTTGCACCGCCGTTGCGTCGTCTTGTCCAGAGGCGATCACAACATCCTGACACTGCTGCTGCCGCTCCGGAGGTGCCTCATCGAGCTGACGCGTCGCCTGCCACCGCGCCTGCTCGCCCGCTGCCGTGCCGGACGCCCTGCTGGACGTCCTCACCGCGCCACAGCCAGGACCGATGCTGCCCTTGCTGTGTTTCTGCCGGACGTCCCTCGCTGATCGCCGATCATCGGCGTCGTTCGTTACCGTCGGAAACAACCCCCCCTCCATCCATAGTCACTGTTCCCGCCGGAGTTCTTCAAGCCGCCGTGTTGCTGCTGCCCCACTGTTGTCATCGTCACCGTGAGCCCGTCGGAGTTGCCGTGCTCGCCGTCGTCACCGGTTGCTCGATCCCGATCCGCAAATTCGAGCTCGGCCCGAGTTTAAAATTTGGAAGTATTTACAAATTAGGTAAGTGGATATATTCTGAATATTCTTTTCAAATATTTAGGTTCCTAATTTGGAGTGTTTGAATATTTTGTGATTATCGTGTGGATATTTAGATATCTTAGGATAATATTCTATATATCCGCAATACTTTCAAATATTCAAATTAGGAAAATTTCCTAATTTAGCAACGTATTTGGACGACTGTCTTACCTTAACCCTAAGGTCCGATACGCGGCGATACGGGAAATCATTATCCTATCCATAACTATTTGGATACGATAATGGATTTCATTAGCTTTCCAATTTTGAATAATCGACTTTCCGTCGATATCTATAACCCTATAGATATGACCGATAGTTCGATTTCTGTGCCTAATTCAAGTTTGAAACGAATTTGGCTGATTGCGTGGTGGATTTGATTGTGATTGTTATCTCTTTGTTTGAATTGTCTTTCCTTTTCAAATAAAACAGAAAAATTCAAAAATATTAGCTAGATTTAAATTAGAATTTTGCATGTCTAGGATTTTTGAATATATCCCATAGGATGAGATAAGTATTTAATTTAAATTGGGATTTAAAGTGGCATGTTTCCTAGTTTAAATTAGGTATTATTTTAATCCTAACGGATTATTCACGTTATTTCTTAATTCCGAATTTTACATAAAAATCCCAAAAATAAGTCATTCTAGGGTAGATTAAGTCATCATAGATTGCATGTTAACTTAGGTATTTTTGAATTTCGAATTTTAATAGAAAATACAAAAAAAAAAGAAGTCATTGGGTTGCATGTTATTTTAGGTATATTTATTATTCCGAATTTCATCAGAAAATACCAAAAATAATCATTCGTCCGTCATTAGAATTAGGTCACGTCGTCGCACGACATATAGTATGCACGCTAGGTTGCATTATTTCGCATGTCATCTTTGCACGTCATTGCATATAGCTAGGTTTCATTGAAATAAGTGAAAATACAAAAAAAAGATTGAGTGAATTGCGTATTAATTAGAAATCATATTAGGATTGTCTGTATGATTTTTCATTAACAACGCAGATGCTAGCGTGGCATTCAGGTAAGTTGTTCTCCTAAGTTTGCAATTTATTTAATACTTTCTGGGTGTTAATTTGGTGGTTTGCGCACTCGCATGAACACCTCACATGTTAGTAATTAAGCTAAAATGGATCCAAACTGCTTGCCAAAATATTTTTGAAAAGAAAAGGTACCGAAAGGGCGTTAGACTAGATCTAGCGTAATCAAGTCCCCGGGCTTAGAATCTCTGGTTCGTAGGAATAAAACATATCTCCCTATGTTTTATTTAGGTTTCTAATCAGCCTACCGTAAATTGATTAGTGGCGACTCCAAGCATGAAAATATTTGCATGTTAAAGACTTAAACCCTAAGTTGCGAATTGGTAGGGCTTGGGAGGGCCCGAGTTAAGATTAGTCTTAATAATCCATTAGCCCGAAAATTGACAAGATTTTTTAGGGTCGCGACACTTCCTATTGTATATCTCCTAATTAGGGTTGTTATATGTCCTATATATATAACAGGATGAAGCATAAATGTACAGAAAATATATTCATTGAATACAAAAAGAAGAGTTTTCTTCTACATCTATAAATGTACATTTAAGCTCCTCGGATATATAAGTTTATATCATCCTAAAAGATGTCCACCGGAGCATATTAATCGCTAGTAAATGTCACTACTAAACGATTCTTTTTTTTTTTCGATAATTAATTAACTCATTAATGGTTAAAGTACGGCGAACAGCAGCTAAATTATACTAGAGGACCAAGAAAGGACGTTAATTTGATGTATGGCCGTAGATAATAAATAAGGTCAACGGAGACTAGCAATTAATGTTCAAGTATAGCAGAAAATCTTAACTACCATCATAATCCAGTGCATAATCTATTAACGTGGACGTGAAGGAGAGTTGATGATATACTTTGTGTACTCTTTCTATGGACCTTTCTTAATGAAACTGTGTAAATGCTTTTCAGATTAGACATCATAAAGGATTTCTGGTGAAACACACGTAAATCAACAACGCGAGCCTAGTGCATGCACGTCTTTTGAAATGTCTTTCTTTGGCTTTTCCTTAGATTGGTCAAAGGAAGAGCACCGGTCAAATGCTTACCGGCCGGCGAGCACGTTACTGTTTTGGCGACCGGAACAAGGGCAATTTCGTCATTTACTCTTTTTTTTTTCTCTTTTCCTTTTCCTTTTCTTCTTTTTTTCCTCTTTTTCCTCCGCCGGCCATAGCCGAGGCCGGCGGAAGTCGCCGACCTCAAGTGGAGGCCGCCCTTGCCGGCGTCAGGCGAGGGCCGCCCTCGTTGGGGGCGAGCGAGGGAAACCCAGGTCCGCCCTCTCCAGCGTCAGGTGACCCTTGCCAGATCCGGCGAGAACAACCCTTGCTGTCGCTGGATCTAGCGAGGGTCGCCCTCGCCCGTCCAGCCTATAGGAACTCTCTCTCTCTCTAATTGCAATTATCTGTGCAACTTACGCAGCATACCATTTAAAAATAGGAACGACATGGAGCCATTTGAAGAAACCATGGTAATCTTTTCTCTTCCTTTTTAATGATTCTTTTTACTAAATAAGTTATAGAGAAGTTTGTCCATTTACGTTCTGACATTATAACAATGTTTTACTTTTTTCCAGATCAAATGTAGGAAGGAGGCTTGCGATGGCAACTGTTGCAATGAAATTACACAAATCAATTTCTTGAAATTCTATTTGACATTATTCAACCACTGATAATGAAGGTTCTTAAAAAGTTCTAAGCTTCTAATCTGTTTAAAAAGATCATATTTTTTTATAAAAAAAATCCTTTGCAAGGTCCTAAGGTATAATAAGAGTAAATACACTTTTTGGTATATTTTCTTCATATTTTGTATTTTATAAATAACTGAATTTTCACTACTATATCCATGGATTATGATGAAAGTAAAGATTAAGGTTGAGGTATGTATTTTCCATTCTTAAATTCTTTTTTTCTAAATGTAATGGGGATTTGCTCAATTCAACAAGTAAAAAACGTAAGTGACAATTAGGATTATACATTTTACAATGCCATAATTTTGTAGTTTTTTTTTTTACTCAAATTGACTTTTTCACATACTTTCTGTCTGTCTCGACCAAATTAATGATGAATGACGACCACCAATGAAGAGAAATGTGGAAAGAACGAGTTGATGTTGAGGGTGCTTGTGGGTGGCTCCTAATTGTGTCGTGCTTCGTTCGAATATGAGTGGGTTCTGTTTGTTGTATGCTAGGTAGTGGAGATAATAGCATAATTTAATCAACAGGAACCAATTCTAATGGAAGGATTTTGCCTCTACTTTGGCAATGGTGCACAGAGATTCATTGGAATAACACTATCTCATAATGCAAGGTTAATTTTTTTGTAATAACTTTGGGATGTATCAAAGCGGTGACCTTTTGAGTCTCCATTTTATGTCATAAAGCAGTAGTCTCTATTTTAATCCCAACAAGTCAGGATTCTCACACATCTCCACTCTTAATACGGGGCATACTCTCGCCTGGATTCCATGAACTGCGTGCAATCATCACTTTCGAAATCTGTGGGACTCGCGGATCCATGGTTTGTGCATATTATTGATAGATTTTTGGACAATACCAAGAACATGGGCATTATTGGTAAGGGTCAAACTGCCGGCCCTTGTTCCATCATTTTTTAGACATTAATTAATAAGTGAGCGAGGAATTACTCTTTAATTTGCTAGGGGGCAGAGCTTTTTCTTTTTTGTTTTGTTTTTTAGTCAGGGCAAGGGGGCAAGAAACTACTGTGTAAAGAAAAAAAGGGAAGAAAAGGTATAATTCCACCCCACGATACGTATGAAAAAGAAAACGCGCTTTAATGATCACTGAGTAAAAAAACAAGAGGTAAAGAAAAAAAAAAGCGGTTCCATGACTACTGAGTCAAAAAGAAAAAAAGAAGAAAAACGCCTCGAAAAGCCGTTTAGAGAAATCGACACATTCTTATAAATCTCTTCACAGTTTCCATTAGCACCAATCCTGCCTCTTGTTTCTTCTTGCCTTGCTTTCATATTTGCTTGCTTCCTCGGGCTTTGAGTTGTGAAACTCGTAAGCATGAGTTTTGCGGAGTTTCAATCATGCCATTTGCTTCTTGGTATTGTTCTTGCATTGTGCTTTAACCAAGTCTTGTCCACCACCAATGAAACAGACAGACTCGCATTGCTCGAATTTAAGGCCGGTATAGCCAGAGATCCTTTCGGTGTGCTCAACTCATGGGACAATAGCACTGGATTTTGCCAGTGGTATGGCGTTACGTGTGGTCGGAGGCACCAGAGAGTCAAAGTGTTGGACTTGTCATCACAAGCACTCTCCGGATCAATCTCTTCTCATATTGGGAATCTCAGTTTTGTAAGGGAAATGTTACTCCAAAACAACAGTCTCTATCATGAAATCCCTCCACAAGTCGGCCAATTGCATCGCCTTCGTGTCTTACGACTAGACAACAATTCATTGGTCGGTGAAATTCCAAAAAACATATCGGGTTGCTCTAACCTTGTCAGACTCATTCTTCGATTTAACCAACTAACTGGAGAGATTCCTAGAGAGCTCGGTTCACTGTCGAACCTACGAACAATCTCATTGTGTGTTAATAGTTTGACCGGGAGCGTGCCTTCCTCCATTGGGAACTTATCTTCACTGGAGAACCTTGTTTTAACCGGGAACAACTTGGGCGGGAGCATTCCCCAAGTTCTAGGCCACCTGACAAACTTGCAACGGATTGGCCTGGGATTAAACAAATTGTCAGGTACAATTCCATCTTCGCTACTCAATCTCTCTTCGCTAATTGTCTTTGATGTTGGAGGCAACTGGATACATGGGACTCTTCCTGCAGGCATAGGCCTCAAACTCCTAGACCTTGATTTTTTAAGTGTTTTCATGAACCAAATTGAGGGGTCGATTCCTCCATCGGTATCAAATTGCACGAAGCTAGAAGTGCTTCAACTTGATATGAACAAGTTTTCCGGGAAAGTACCATCTTTGGAAAATTTGTACAAGCTTCGTTGGTTTCGCATCTATAAAAATCAGCTTGGAAGGGGAAAACCTAAAGACTTGAGCTTCCTTTGCTCGTTGACTAACAGCACCAAGTTAGACGACGTGGTTATTCACCGGAACGAGTTTGGTGGAGTATTACCTAAATGCATAGGTAATTTATCCACCACTCTCACAATATTTTCTGTATCGGACAATCAAATATCGGGTGAAATTCCAGAAGAAATCGGGAATTTGGTCAACCTGAATTGGTTGTCTATGTATCTCAATCAATTTTCAGGTGTCGTCCCCTCAAATTTGGGGAATCTACAAAATCTAGCGATACTTGAGCTAGGTGGTAACAACCTGGCGGGGACTATACCATCATCTTTGGGAAATCTAACCAAGTTGTTTGCACTAAACCTTTTCCGGAACAACTTTCATGGGAGAATTCCGTTGCACCTATCTAATTGCCGGTCTCTTCAATGGCTTGATCTATCGAATTGTAATCTCAGTGGTGCCATACCCCCACAACTCTTCGGTCTCTCGTCATTAGCGATCATGTTGGACTTGTCTCGTAACCATCTGACTGGGGTTCTACCCACAGAAGTTGGCAACTTGAGAACTTTGACTGCGTTGGACATCTCGAACAATTTGTTGGTTGGTGAAATCCCAAGTAGTTTAGGTGACTGCACTTCATTGACATCACTAAAGTTGGGTGGCAACTTCTTCCATGGGTCAATTCCGCAATCAATCAAATCGTTAGGAGGCATTGAAGAACTAGATCTGTCATGCAACAATTTGTCGGGTCAGATTCCTGAATTCTTATCGGTATTTCGTTCCTTAAAACATTTGAATTTATCGTACAATAAGTTTGAAGGCATGCTACCACGTGAAGGAGTCTTTAAGAATGCTACCGCTACTTCTATTATTGGGAACAATGAGCTTTGCGGTGGATTGCCAGAATTCAATCTCCACAGCTGCATCTCCAAAAGCTCCAAGAGCGGAAAAATCAATGTAGTGATATTGTCCGCTTCTGTTATATTCGGAGTTCTTTTAGTAGTTGTTATTCTTGCTTTTATACATAATTTTTGGTTAAAGAAGAAAGTAAATGAACCGGTTTCCAGTTCAATGGATGATTCACCTCCGAACATATCTTATGGAGCACTCCTAAAAGCAACCAACAATTTTTCTTCAACGAACTTGATCGGAGTTGGAAGCTTTAGTTCTGTTTATAGGGGTATACTCAATGATAATGGGATTGCTGTTGCTGTGAAGGTGCTTGATTTAGTTCGTCGCGGTGCACTTAAGAGCTTCATAGTTGAGTGCGAGGCATTAAAGAACATCAGACATCGAAATCTCTTGAAGATACTGACAATTTGCTCGGGTGTTGATTATCAAGGAAATGATTTTAAAGCCATAGTATATGACTTCATGAACAATGGAAGCTTGGAACGGTGGCTACACCCAAAGTCAACCTCATCTCATGGGATTGAGTTTCGGAAAAAGTTGAATTTCATGAGGAGGATAAATATTGCTACTAGTGTTGCTTATGCATTGGATTATCTTCATCACCAGTGCCACATCCCCATTATTCATTGTGATCTAAAGCCAAGCAATATCCTCTTGGATGATGAGATGGTCGCGCATGTGAGCGATTTTGGATTGGCTAAGGTCCTCCTAGGATCATCCCTTGATACCGTAGCTAATCAGATGAGCTCTATGGGTTTGAGAGGGACAATCGGTTATGTTCCACCAGGTAATCTCTCTAGTTTTTCTAATGATTTGAGCTCTACATTCTTTTTTATGATAAGCACTCCTAATATCATATGCAATATCATCTAAATGTGTGGTAGAATATGCAATGGGATGCGAGGTCTCAAGAGAAGGCGATGTCTACAGTTACGGCATCCTCTTACTAGAGATGTTCACAGGATTGAGTCCCACTGATGATAGATTCGGGGGCAATTTGACTCTCCATAGTTTGGTTGCGGCAGCTTTGCCTGAACGAGCCTCGGAAGTTACGGATCACATTTTGCTTCTAGAAAGAGGGAGTCCCCTCAACCCCAATAGTCCTCCGCATTGTCTTTCCGAAAGGAATGTCATATTTCAAGAGTGTTTGGTTATGGTATATAATATTGGAGTTACTTGTTCCAATGAAGTGCCTGGAAGTCGGATGAGCATCAGTAGTGTTGCAAATCAACTGCAAAATATAAGGGAAAAGCTCTTGGCATTGGGTTTATATGAACAAGATGAACTACCGCAGGTGATATGATAATTTCTTAACCTCTCTTTCGTCCTAAATATTTAGTTTTACATATGCTAGTGCAAACGGACATGTTAATCTGTAGCCAAATAGAGAATCGATCATGCATTTTCATTGGAAGGCAATAGTTGATTGTCATTTCTCACCTGTATATGTATCAAGCTAACATGTGTGCTGCAGTGCCGTGACCTTTTAGTAATATTTGTTACAATTTGTCTCAAGTTTGAGAACATGGATGAAAGCTGACCCGAATTGAAGCTCGGGAAAGTCAGGCCATATAAAGATTGTCCGAATTGGACCCTGAAAATGTATAACTGGAGAGAAGCAGTCGTTTCTGTTAGGAGATAATAGTTGATTATGATTCCTCATCTGCACAGATTACTGCACTAACATATGGCCCATGATGCAGAGTCTTGAGAATTGTCATGATATTTTAGAATATCTGTCTCAAATGTTCAGTTCTTTTATGGGTATGAAGCTCATTTAGACGAATACAAATTAATCCACTATCGGCTATTTTCAATTGATATCCATAATCAAGCCTTTTCAATGTATGAATAGTTGTTCTCTGAAGTTTACATGATGCAGTAACGGTGAGCGGAAGTTGATTCACATAAAAACTACATGTCTCCTTTTTTTTTATTGAAAATTTGTATTTTTCCCCTTGCAAATCCTAGCTTTTGTCCAGGCTTTCTAACTCAGAGAAGTGCTTGGTTTCTTTCTATAGCTTCACTAGGAATCGCTATGCGTCGAAGAAGCTGGGCGAGACAGTTCGAGATGAGTGATGTTGCAGTCAAGCCAAGTATCTCTTTCAGCTTCAACCTAAATAAGCAAATGCTCTGTTTGGGAACAAAAAAAAATGATTGTTTGGAGAAGAAAAGACTTTCAAATTCAGCTTCCTCGTATGCATTAAATCGAGAAACAGATCTGGGCGATTGATATGTGAAGCGGGAACTTCGCAATAAGGGTTTAGCATAACTAGTCTATCCCAATTCTGATCGTGCAACTTGTGCTATTTGTGTTTTTTCTGATGGGGAATGGATCTGCAGAGCTGCTATTTCTAAAGTATGCCAATTTTTTTTTTTTTTGATGACTCGGGAACCTCCCTTTCGCCCGACAGGCTAATCGGTACTAAACCCGGGGCGACGCTAGCGCAGGACCCACCACCACGGCGTCACACTTAAGAATCCCTAACGCCTACGCTGGGGTTCGAACTCCCATCCCGTCGTGAGGGGACAAGAGCGCAAGCCAACGCAGCCGCTGTGGACGGTGGTAAGTATGCCACTTTGATTACTCTTTTTTTGCCAAAAATTTTTCCTTCTCTCGTACATTCATTTCTTATCACGATAGAACTTGTTTGATGAATACAAAATGTGTTGCCAGTGTCTAATAAAAATTCTAGCCAAACAGAAATCACCGAAACATATGATTGTGTCCTCATCGTCTTAAGACCAGAACAAACTTTAGGCGTTTCATTATGACGATGGAAATAATTTGAAGCATGTGATATCAATAGCAATGCTCTCACTCTCTGAAGAGAAGACTCATATTCTTGGTCTTGTCACTTGTCACGTTCCTCATTCCTTACCCAACCCTCTAAATTTCCAATGACCAAAACTCCATAAACATCGGCATCCAAGTTGTGCTAGGATCTCACTCTCTGAAGAGAAGACTCATATTCTTGGTCTTGTCACTTGTCACGTTCCTCATTCCTTACCCAACCCTCTAAATTTCCAATGACCAAAACTCCATAAACATCGGCATCCAAGTTGTGCTAGGATGGTTGGGGCATACCTGAACAAAGCTCGGCCGGGCACTGCGACCCAGACCAAAATTTACCTTGAAAATTCATCTGTAGCTTTTGAAAGAGCTTTGATAACTGTAAGAGAATTCTCGAAAGGAGTTGAAGCATTAAAAAACTAATTTTCAAGTTAAAACCATAACCCGTGAGGCAGGAGCTTAGCAAACCAACTTCGAGCTAGCTTTTGTTTGGAAAGCCTCATCATGAAGTTTATTGTATCTTAGGATGAGGTCATTGCACTTTGATTTCAACCCCCCAGTATGTTGAATTTTCAACATTTGCAATTAATGTGTTTTGATCTGAGTTCAGCAAATTTTTATAGAAAATACAGACATGACCAGCATGTGTCATGGAGTGTAAGTGGATACCCCATGTTAATTTTCTTTTCGCTTTGTGCTGACTGGATCTGAACGTTAATGTCGTGTGATTGTCATGTAAGCAATTTATCAAGAAATTATTCAAATTTTAATGAGAGTATGTTAACTGCAAAGGAATATTAATTTAGTTTATACAATTAACGGATTTAGGTCCACTAATATGCATGACTAATTGTAAAATCTATTGAAGTTTGCTGACTAAAAAAGGAATTTACTATTTATAAGTGGACGCACTCAAATGGGGTCCATCCTTGCAAGTGAAGCCGGATAGATCGCAATCGTTAATTATGTGAGCCCACACACGTGAGTCTTACTCAATCAACGGTTATAATTGTGCCCCGGTCCTAGGAATTTCTCCTTGTACACACTACATGCAAAGAGAAGACCATGCCTGATTCTGACCTCCAGGTGACTCCTCAAAACTGCAAACTTTGACGTTCGTGCCATCCCTCACTAATCTCACTGAAACGGAGTTCTCTTCTCCTGCTTCTCTCGATCACCCTCGCGCTTTCCGTTCCCGAAGTTCTAGGCTTCTAGCTCATAAATATTGCGGAACGGTTGGATCTGAGTGTGCCCTTTTTCTTGCCCCAATTGAAAGATCTATACATACGGAAGTTCTCCGTTTTGTTTCCGTTGACGTTTCTTGATTTGGTAACGAAGGCATTGGGTTTTCGAATTGGCTTGGAAATCAGTTTTTATTTTCCTTTTCTATGTAACTCTGGCGAAGAAGAAGGAGAAAGTTCGAGAATTGGGTTTATTATTCTTAGAGTAGATAGAAATTTGTGATTAGGGTGTTAGAGGAGCCAAATCTAAGGTCTTTACTAGGAGTGTGCAATCGGACTGGGTTTACCCGGGAACCGGATTGGAACACCCGAAAAACAGGTCCGGGAACCAGTTCTATATTTTTGGAACCGGTTGAAACCGGTCCGGTCCCCGGGTCTAAGTGAAAACCCACCCGGACCGGTTTTTAGAACCGGTTTTAAGTTACTATAAAAAAAGTAAAAACCCTAACATCGGACTCTCACTTCTCAGCTTCTCACTTCTCAGTCTCGAGTAATGACTCTCTTCCAGTTTGCGAGCGATTCCCCTTCCTTCTTGCCCTTCTCAGTATGCTTGCAAGAGCTCGTTGCCGCCGGCTACTCGCCGCTTGTCGTCCGCGGCTGCTCGTTGCTCGTCACCACGGCTTGGCTCTTCGCCGCGGCTGCTCGCCGCTAGTCACCGCGGCTTGGCTCTTCGCTGCTAGTCACCGCTGCTGCTCGCCGCTTGTCACCGCGGGATGCTCGCCGCTCGTTGCCCACGGTTGCTCGCCGCTCGTCGCCCACGGCTGCTCGCCGCTCGTCGCTCGCGGCTGCTTGTTGCTGCAACCCAACTCATCGTCGCGGCTGATCGCTTCCTCAGTCCCCGCAACCCAGCTCGTTGCCTCTCGTCGCCGCGGCTCTCAAGAACGCAACCCCTCTCGTCGCCTCTCGACTTGTTATGGACGACTCCGACGCAACTATCGAGAGAAAGGTGAGTTCGCAATTGAATTTTTTTGGGTACTTTTTTCTTAGGTGACGAGGTTTTTGTTGTAAAATTTTTCGGACCGAGGGGGGAAAAGGGACTAGGGGTTCAAACAAATTTTTGATAATTCTCGTTGTAAAATTTTTCGATTTGATTGTGTTGCATTTGAGAGGAAAGAAGGGAATGCTCCTTGTGAGTAGTACAATTCTTGCGATCTTCGAGTTCTTGTTCGATGTGTTTTGGTGTTGTGTTTTTGTGGTGATTGTTGTTTGCTTGTGGGGGGGTTTGTGTTCGGGATGGTGGGTGACTGTATTCTCTTGACTTTTTGGGCCATCGTTCAAGCTGTGTGTTCGTTTGGTGGGGGTAAGCTCTAGGGTATCCATGGCGGTTTGGTCAGTCTGATTGTGCTGCATTTGAGAGAAAAGAGAAAACATGTTGCTTTTGGTGGGAGCATGCCAATTGCTGGATAGTGCTCGTGGATTGTTTATATTGCTTCAAATTTCTAAAATCAGAAAAAGGAAAAAGAAAAAAATAGGTTATCGGGTAGACCTTGAAACTGGATCGGAAAAACAGGGTAGGTTCGAAAATAGGGTTTAGGGAAAACATGATAGGTTCTAGGTTCCAAAAATCGAGAACCGGTTATAACAGGATAGGTTCCAAGTTCTAGGTCTGGACCCTACCCACCCTGGAATCGATCACTCCTAGTCTTTACATAGTTTGGAATTGATACTTTGGTTGGCTCCTTAGGCTGAAGAGATTAAACGGGGTGGAAGCAATGTAATCATTTTATAATTGTGTTTTTCGTTTTTATATCATCGCATCTTGGTCAATGGTATTGTAGAAAATTTCCCGTTGTAGTTTTGTTATACCCATGCAAGTATTTCTCCTTCGTATGAACATTACGTAAATTTTCACTTGAATTTATCAAATGCGATATCTCATACACGATAAATCGAGTCTAGTTGGAGTAATTTTTACTTTTACCTTTTCATTTTCCTCAATTTCTGTGGTGCACGTAGTTGGATTGTTTTCTAATTTTAGAATTTCACAATACATAAACATTTATAGTTTTTGCAATTGTTTTAAAAATTTAGATAATTTTATGAAATTTTAAAAGTCCAAACAAACCCGCCCTAAACTTACATGAGCCGAATTGACGGAAATCCGGTCAATGTAATAACGAGACGTTCTATGGCCCAAGCTTGAAGATATGCTCAAAATATTTCCAAAGACTTTTGTCTGGTGAGAGAGAGGGGGAGAGAGATTGAGCTTGAGCCTTTTTAATTTATTTTTCTTTTTTTCCCTTTTCTTTCTTTTTCTTTTTCTTTCTTCTTTCCCTTCCTTCTTCCTCCGGCCAGTCCACTAAAAAGAAAGAAAAGAAAAAAATAATTTGAAAAATATTATAATATTAAAGGTTATCCACGTGAGCACCGGCCGGTCCACACCGGCCGTGCCACTTAGGTCGGCCAACGTCCACGTCAATAATATCCGACCACAATTAGCCGAAAGGACTGAATTAGCACTGCATCAAAATGTTTGGAATTAAATTGACATCACTAAAAAAATTAGGGCTAAATTGACACAAATACAATAAATTTGGGACTTTTTCCAGCACTTCTTCCCTTATCATCAATCTTCGGTTATTTTTCCAAAGTGGGGGGACCTTGGGTTTTGGGGGCATTGGTTGACTCGAAGTCAACATATGGAGAGCCATCCAGTCATCCATCCCTTAATACACGCACTTGTATAGACACATGTCAAAGGGGACCATCAGTGACCGACTTCAACATGGAGAAAAGAATTCCGTGTACAGAGGGTCTCAACTCCTATTTAGCCAGCCTTGGACTTTCCCTTGTTTTAGTTTCTTAACCAACTTCAATCAGGGAAGTAGATTCCGTGTATTTTAAGACAGTATTGCACCCAATGAAAATCCAAGTTGAGGACTTCCATTCTTATCTTGATTCCAACGCGGTGACAATCTTTATTCTTGATCGTGACTTCCACGCGGATACAATTTCCATATTTTTCCGCAAACTTTATTTGGGTGTTTATTTACCGGTTCAAATTCAAGACATATTCTCTCTGTGTTTCCTTCATCTTGTTGTTTTCTTTGTGTCTATGATACACCAACTTCATCTATATCCTCTCTAACCGCTGCCCAATAAAATTATATTTTGATGATCCGCACCCCTAATTTCATATGCACTATGGTCTAAATGTGTAGCAAAATACGCCATTAGGTGCGAGGTCCCAAGAGAAGGCAATGTCTATAGTTACGTTATTCTCTTGCTAGCGATGTTCACGAGATTGTATGCCACCGAAGTCACATTAAGAGACAATTTGACTCTTTATAGTTTTGTTGCGATAGTTTTGCCGAATGAGTGCAGGAAATGATGGACCATATTCTGCATCGAGAGAGAGAGAGAGAGAGAGAGAGAGAGAGAGAGAGAGAGAGAGAGAGAGAGAGAGAGTCATTTAGACCCCTATAGTCCTCAAACGTTGACTCTCCGAAAGTTACGGTGAGGCCCATGATGCATGGGCCTTGAGCATTGCTATCACGTTTCCGAGTCAATCTTAGTCATAAAGTTCTTTTGTTGGTATTGATACCGACTTAGAAGGAAAAAAATCAATCAACTGTGGTCTATGGGAAATCTTAAAGTAGTATTCACGATAAAGCTTCTTCACTGTAAAAGTAGTTGTTCTCAATTTTTCCTTGATCTCACATAACAAAAAGAAATGGAGCTGAACTTCGAACTTCATTTTATCACTGATTATAATTGTTGGATGCCTCTTGCCGTGTACTCTGTCCATTTTACTGAAGTGACAGTGTGTGGGGTTTCATTCTCGTAAAAAACAAACTAGTCTCCTTTCTTATTGGAAATTTATGTTTCACGTTTTCTTGTTCAGAGGTTTCCCAATTCAGAGGAGAGTTTGGTTTCTGCAGCTCGAGTAGGAATTGCTCTCCAATGTCCATCCCCAATTTGATGTACGAAACAATTGGATATCAGTAATGTTGCAACAGAGCAAATTTAAGTCAGTCACAAGCTTCCTAAATGAGCAATGTTCTCTATTTCGGGACACGGATATGGTAGTCTGGAATAAGAAACTACTGTTTCTGGATTCAGCTTTCTAGTGTAGAATATTTAGAACAATGTTTTTTTGTAGAATTAGTCTTTCTCAATTCTCTGGTGATATATAATCGTGTGTCTGATTTCACAATTAAGGATTGCTCCAGTAATTGTAAGCATTTCGCATTCTTTACTTCCACGCTGCTAAGGATGAAAGACCAATTTTCTATTACTGGAGAATCCTAACTCCAAGCAACAGTCAGCGGTCCACAAGAAAATACATGTAATCATGGTTATCCAGTGCAATTTCTTTCTTTTCTGCATATAAAAATCGTTAAATGAAGCCAAATCATTCACAGGAAAAATCTACCCGCAATATGCATCTCGAGCATCGTTGATCAATGAATATTTGGGAGATTTACTACAAAAAATCTCAAACTGGGGTACTTGTAATAAATTTACCCCAAATTAATTTTTTTACTACAAAAAACTTCAAACTGGTACACCTGTGATAATTTTACCCTCCGTTAGTTTTCGTTAAATTTTACCGTCAAATTTTTGAGTTAGATGACATGTGGCAATTGACGGGTGTACCAGTTTGAGGTTTTACTCCTCGTTTGTCATAAATGTACCGGTTTATGATTTTTTTTTTGTATTAATCCAGATTAATATAAGGTAAATTTATCGCGAATGTACCAGTTTGTGATTTTTGGTGGTCAGAAAATTAGTTTAGGATAAATTTATCACATGAATATTAGTTTGGAGTTTTTGTTGATCAAAAAATTAATTTTGGATAAATTTGCTACATGCTTATCATTTTTAGGATTTTTCGTGATATTAACCCAAAAAAAAGCGCTTTAATGACCACAAAAAGGAAAAGAAAGAAAAAAAGCGATTCAATGACTGCTGAGTCAGAAAGAAAAAAAGAAGAAAAGCGCCTCAAAAAGCTGTCCTGAGAAATCGACACATTCTTATAAATCTCTTCACAGTTTCCAATAGCACCAATCCTACCTCTTGTTTCTTCTTACCTTACTTTCATATTTGCATGCTTCCTTGGGCTTTGAGTTGTGAAACTCGTAAGCATGAGTTTTGCGGAGTTTCAATCATGCCATTTGCTTCTTGGCATTGTTCTTGCATTGTGCTTTAACTAAGTCTTGTCCACCGCCAATGAAACAGACAGACTTGCACTGCTCGAATTTAAGGCCGGTATAGTCGGAGATCCTTTTGGCATGCTCAAGTCATGGAACAATAGCATTGGATTTTACCTAGAGAAATCGACACATTCTTATAAATCTCTTCATAGTTTCCATTAGCACGAATCTTGCCTCTTGTTTCTTCTTGCCTTGCTTTCATATTTGCTTGCTTCCTAGGGCTTTGAGTTGTGAAACTCGTAAGCATGAGTTTTGCGGAGTTTAAATCATGCCATTTGCTTCTTGGTATTGTTCTTGCATTGTGCTTTAACCAAGTCTTGTCCACCACTAATGAAACAAACAAACTTGCACTGCTCGAATTTAAGGCCGGTATAGCCGGAGATCCTTTCGGCGTGCTCAAGTCATGGAACAATAGCACTGGATTTTGCCAGTGGTTTGGCGTTACGTGTGGTCAGAGGCACCGGAGAGTCACAGCCTTGGACTTGTCATCACAAGCACTCTCCGGACCAATCTCTCCTCATATTGGGAATCTCAATTTTGTAAGGGAAATATTACTCCAAAACAACAGTCTCTATCATGAAATCCCTCCACAAGTTGGTCAGTTGCACTGCCTTCGTGTCTTACGACTAGACAACAATTCATTGGTCGGTGAAATTCCCAAAAACATATCGTGTTGCTCTAACCTTGTCGCCCTCATTCTTCACGGCAACCAACTAACTGGAGAAATTCCTACAGAGCTTGATTCATTGCCAAAGCTACGGGATTTCGTTTTGTCTGCCAATAATTTGACCGGGAGTGTGCCTTCCTCCATTGGCAACTTATCTTCATTGGTGGTCCTTCAATTGTCCATAAACAACTTGGGCGGGAGCATTCCCCAAGTTCTAGGCCACTTGACAAACTTGCGAGTCATTTCCCTCGCACAAAATAGATTGTCAGGTACAATTCCATCTTTGTTACTCAATCTCTCTTTGCTAGCTGTGTTTGACGTCGGAGAGAATCGGTTGCTGGGGACTCTTCCTGCAAGCGTAGGCCTCAAACTCCCAAATCTTGAATTTTTTAGTGTCGGCAAGAACCGACTTGAGGGGCCGATTCCTCCGTCAATATCAAATTGGACAAAGTTAGATGTGCTTCAACTTTCAGCTAACAAATTTTCCGGGAAAGTACCTTCTTTTGAAAATTTGCACAAGCTTCGTCAGCTTCTAATCTTTATAAATCAGCTTGGAAATGGAAAACCTGGAGACTTAAGCTTCCTTTGCTCGTTAACCAACAACACCAAATTACAGGCCCTGCTTATTGGCTCTAACAAGTTTGGTGGGGTGTTACCTAAATGCATAGGTAATTTATCCACTACTCTAGCATATTTCGTTGCACCCGGGACTCAAATAAACGGTGAGATTCCTAAAGAAATTGGGAATTTAGTCAGCCTGGAAGTATTGTTTATGGATGGCAATCAGCTTTCAGGTGTTATCCCCTCAAATTTTGGGAATCTACCAAATCTAACTGTACTGGGCTTAGTTGGTAACAAACTGAGAGGGATTATCCCGTCTTCTTTGGGAAATCTAACCAGGCTTATTCAACTAAATCTTGGTGGGAACAACTTTCACGGGCAAATTCCTTCGCATCTATCAAACTGCCGGTCTCTTGATTCGCTTGATCTGTCTAATAACAATCTCAATGGTGTCATACCCCCGCAGCTTATAGGTCTCACATCATTATCGATCATTGTGGACTTGTCTCGTAACCATCTGACTGGAGTTCTACCCACAGAAGTTGGAAACTTGAGAACTTTGACTGCATTGGACATCTCGCACAATTTGTTGGTAGGTGAAATCCCAAGTAGTTTAGGTGATTGCACTTCATTGACATCACTAAGGTTGGCGGGCAACTTCTTCCAAGGGTCAATTCCTCAATCAATCAGATCGTTAGGAGGCATTGAAGAACTAGATTTTTCATGCAACAATTTGTCAGGTCAAATTCCTGAATTCTTATCGGTATTTCGTTTTTTGAAACTTCTGAATTTGTCGTACAATAAGTTTGAAGGCATGCTACCATGTGAAGGAGTTTTCAAGAATGCTACTGGTACTTCGATTATTGGGAACAATGAGCTTTGCGGTGGACTGCCAGAATTTCACCTCCCCAACTGCATCTCCAAAAGCTCCAAGAGGAGAACCATCAATATAGTGATATTGTCTGTTTCCATTGTTTTCGGAGTTCTTGGAATAGCTCTTATTCTAACTTTTATATATCTTTGTTGGTTGAAGAAGAAAGCAAATGAACCAGTTTCAAGTTCGATGGATGATTCACGTCCAAGCGTATCTTATAGAACACTCCTAAACGCAACCAACGGTTTTTCTTCTACGAATTTGATTGGTGTTGGAAGCTTTGGCTCTGTTTACAGGGGGATACTTGAGGACAATGGAACTGTTGTTGCTGTGAAGGTGCTTGATTTAGTCCGTCACGGTGCTCTGAAGAGCTTTATGGTCGAGTGTGAGGCATTAAGGAACATCAAACATCGAAATCTTTTGAAGATACTAACAATTTGCTCAGGTAGTGATTATCAAGGGAATGATTTTAAAGCCTTAGTCTATCAATTCGTGGACAATGGAAGCCTAGAACGGTGGCTACACCCAAACGCAACATTATCTCATCATAATGAGCTTCTGGAAAAGTTGAATTTCATTCACAGGATAAATATTGCTATTGATGTTGCTTCTATATTGGATTATCTTCATCACCATTGCCACATTCCCATTGTTCATTGTGATCTAAAGCCAAGCAATATTCTCTTAGATGCTGAGATGGTCGCACATGTTGGCGACTTTGGATTGGCAAAATTTCTTCTTGGATCATCCCTTGATACCGTAGCTAATCAAATGAGCTCTCTGGGTCTAAGAGGGACAATCGGTTATGCTCCACCAGGTAATCTCTCTACTTTCTATTATAATGATATGAGCTCCGCGTTCTTTTTGATGATTAGCACTCCTAATTTAATCTGCACTATGATCAAAATGTGTGATAGAATATGCCATGGGACACGAGGTCTCAAGAGAAGGCGATGTCTATAGTTATGGCATTCTCTTGCTAGAGATGTTCACAAGATTGAGTCCCACCAACGAGAGATTCAAAGACAATTGGACTCTCCATAGTTTTGTCGCGGTAGCTTTGCCTGAACGAGCACTAGAAGTTACGGATCACATTCTACTTCAAGAAAGAAAGAGTTGTTGTTGACACCTAAATTTTACCGACATTCATTTAGTATAATTTGCATTAGAAAATTAGGGATTAATTTTTAACCCCTAAACAAAAATATTTAATTTTGCATAACATATAGTTTAGATTCATTTAGTTTTAATTGCATTTTGCATCGGATTGGCGACGGCGAGCGAGCTTAAAATTCATCGAACAAAAAGCGGGACGCTCCGAAATGCAAGGGCCCCGAATTTCAAGACGAACGGGCTCGAGTGTTTTTAATTTGGGCTTGATTTAGTTTGTTGAATTTAATTAATTCAGCCCACGTTAAATCAGCCCATTTTAATGTTAATTAAAATTAAGCCCAAGCCTAAGCCCACTAGAATTAGAACCCATCTAAGTTGACCTAGGATTAGTGCTATATATACATGTTATTAGGTCAGAATTGGGGGGGACACAATTCCAGATCTGAAATTTGAGAGAAAGGAGAGGCCGGCAACACGACCACCCGTCGTCGCGCCTCCCATCGCATGCCACCGCCGCTTCGGGGAACCGCCGACGCCGTCCCGGACAGCCACCACCTCCTCACGCGTTGACGGTTTTTCACAACGAAACCAGCTATCTCGGTGGTGGTTCTAGCGTCAAGGACACCCCGCGTTGGAGCCCGTTGGTCGCTGCTTCCTGTTTGGCGGTGAACCCAGCAGTTTTTGCAAGCTTCTGCAGTACCTTGTCTGCTTCAGTCGAGCGTCCCCGCTGCACCTCAAGCGATCCTCACCAGCGTTTCTGATTGAAGATGGCGTTCCTGACCACACTTCCAGCAAAGCCTTGTTGAATCCCCTCCCCAACGTTGACTTTGTTGACCTGGACGAGCTTCCTTGGCGTTTTCCCATGCAGAACACATAAAACGCATGCAGAGATGAAGAGGGGAACGTGGACAGGAATCGGTCAACAGTGGGAGGAGAAAGTGCAAAAGAATTAGTCAACAAAGTGGGGGAGTTCTCTTCAGCAAATACAGAAGAGTAAAAGAAGAATAAAAGGGAAAGAGGGAGAGAACGTGAGAAAGAGAAGTGAGAAGGGAAGGGCTGGTCTTCTACGAGAACACACGGCCAGCGAAGAGATAGAACAGTCTCGCGCTTCCCTGCCGCACCGCAACGCCGACGAGCTGCACGCGATTCACCACAAACCGTCGCCACCCTCAACGCCAGAGCAGCCCCACGAGACGTCCTGTGCTGCCGCTGCTTGCTTCTTCGCAGCTTCCGATCGTGTCCAAATCGCTTGAGGAGCTCTCAACAGCCGCAACATCACCGTGCACGCCGTCGTCGAGCATCTCGTTCGCTGCACATCGGTGTCGCCGTGATCTTACCGGAGCTCCCTTGCCGTGAGTCCCGACGTCGCCGTCGTGAGCCGCGCCGACACTCGGTTGTCCCGAGTCCCAATCCGCAAGCCCGAGCTCGATCCCGATCGATTCGCTTTTGGAAATATCTCAAATTAGGTGAGCGAATATTATCCGATAAAATCAGAATATTCAATTTCCTAATTTGGGTATTTGAATATTTTGTGAATATTGCATGAATATCTTGCGCATAATTTGATATCTTTAGGATAATGTCTGATATTCGCAATATTTTGAGAATGTTCAAATTAGGAAAATTTCCTAATTTAGCAACGTATCGGGACGTCTATCCGACTTTAACCCTAAAGTCCGATACGCGGCGGTACGGAAAATCATTATCATATTCATAACCACTTGAATACGATAATGATTTTGATTCGCTTTCCAAATTTGAATAATCAGTTATCCGTTAATATCTATAACCCCTTAGATATGACCGATAATTTGATTTTTGTGCCTAATCCGAGTTTGAAACGAATCTGGCGGATCGCGTGGATGATTTGAATTGTTTTCTATCCTTGTTTGATTTGATTATCTTTCCTTTTCAAATAAAACAGAAAATTCAAAAAATATTAGTTAGAGTTTGAATTAGAATTTTTGCATGTTTAGGCTTTGAATATATCCCGAAGGATAAGATGAATATCTAATTTAAATTAGGACTTAACGTGGCATGTTTCCTAATTTAAATTAGGTATTATTTCAAATCCTAACGGATTATTCACGTAATTTATTATTCTGAATTTTAATCAAAAATCCCAAAAAATAAGTCATTCTAGGGTAGATTAAGTCATAATAGATTGCATGTTATTTTAGGTATTTTTATTATTCCGAATTTTAACAGAAAATACCAAAAATAGAAGTCGTTAGCTTGCATGTTAATTTAGGCATTTTTATTAATTCCGAATTCCATTAATTCCGAATTTCCTTAAAGAAAAATACCAAAAATACATCGTTGCACGTCATTAGAATTAGGTCACATCGTCGTGTGTCATATATTATGCATGTCTAGGTCGCATTAATTCGCATGTCATATTTGCACGTCATTGCATATAGACTAGGTTTCATTTAAATAAGTGAAAATCCTAAAAAAGAGAAATTGAGTGAATGCTTTGTTAATTAGAAATCATATTAGGGCTGCCTATATGATTTTTCGCTAACAATGCAGATGCTTGCTGGATCCCGGGTAAGTTGTTCTCCTAAGCTTGCAATTTATTTAATGCTTTAATTATTGGGTGTTAAATTGGTGGTCTGCGCACCCGCATGAAAACCTCACATGTTAGTGACATAAGCTAAAATTGATCCAAACTGCCTGCCAAAATATTTTTGAAATGAAAAGGTACCGAAAGGGCGTTAGACTAGATCTAGCGTAATCAAGTCCCCGAGCTTAGAATCTCTGGTTCGTAGGAATAAAACATATCTCCCTATGTTTTATTTAGGTTTCTAATCAGCCTACCGTAAATTGATTAGTGGCGACTCCAAGCATGAAAACATTTGCATGTTAAGAACTTAAACCCTAAGTTGCGATTTGGTAGGACTTGGGAGGGTCCGAATTAAGTTCAATCTTAATAATCCATTAGCCCGGAAAAACCGTTCGATAGATTTTTTTTTTAGGGTCGCGACAGTTGTCTCAACCCCAACAATCCTCAGCACTGGCGTTCCGAAAGTAATGGCATATTTCAAGAGTGTTTGATTGTGGTATATAATATTGGAGTTGCTTGTTCCAATGAAGTGCCCGGAAGAAGGATGAGCATCAGCGGTGTTGCAAATCAACTGCAAAAGATTAGGGAAAAGCTCTTTGCATTGGGTTTACATGCACAAGATGAACTACCGCAGGTGATATGATAATTTCTTAACCTCTCTCTTGTCCTAAATATTTAGTTTTGCATATGCTTGTGCAAACAGACATGTTAATCTGTAGCAGAATAGAGAATCGATCATGCATTGTCATTAAAAGGCAATAGTTGATTGTCATTCCTCACCTGTATACGTATCGAGCTTGCATGTGTGCTGCAGTGCAGAGACCTTTTAGTAATATTTGCTAAAATTTGTCTCGAGTTTGAGAACATGGATGAAACCCGACCCAAATCGAAGCACTGGAAAGTCAGGCCGTTTAAAGATCGTGTGAATTGGACTTTGAAAATGTATAACTGGAGAGAAGCAGTCGCTTCTGCTAGGAGATAATAGTTGATCATTCCTCACCTGCACAGATTACTGCACTAGCATATGGCCCATGATGCAGAGTCTTGAGAATTGTTATGATATTTTAGAAGATCACTCTCAAATATTCAGTTCTTTTGTGGGTATGAAGCTCGTTTAGACGAATACAAATTAATCAACTATTGGCTATTTTCAGTTGATATCCATAATCAAGCCTTTTCAACGTATGAAAATTTGTTCTCTGAAGTTCATATGACGCAGTAACGGTGTGCGGAAGTTTTTTTTTTTGGTAACCCAGGGAACCCCCGCATGGCCGACAGCCGGGAGGTAAACCCTAGGGGCGACACGTGCTAGACACCACACGGTGTGCGGAAGTTGATTCACATTAATCCTACATGTCTCCTTTTTTATTGAATTTATGTTTTTCCTCCAGCAAATCCCCTAGCTTTTGTCTAGGCTTTCTAACTCAGAGAAGTGCTTGGTTTCTTTCTACAGCTTCACTAGGAATCGCTATGTGTCGTGGAAGCTGTGCGAGACAGTTCGAGATGAGTGATGTTGCAGTCAAGCCAAGTATCTCTTTCAACTTCAACCTAAATAAGCAAATGCTCTGTTTGGGAACAAAAAAAAATGGCAGTTTGGAGAAAGAAAAGAGTTTCAGATTCAGCTTCCTCGTATGCGTTAAATCGAGAAACAGATCTGGGCGATTGATATGTGAAGCAGGAACTTCACAATAATGTTTTCGCATAACTAGTCTATCGCAATTCTGATCATGCAACTGTGCTATTTGTGTTTTTTCTGATGGGGAATGGATCTGCAGGGCTGCTATTTCTACAGTACGCCACTTTGATTAATCTTTTTTTGCCAAAATTTTTCCTTCTCTCGTTCATTCATTTCTTATCAGGATAGAACTTGTTTGATGAATTACAAACTGTGTTGCCAATGTCTAATAAAAATTCTAGCCAAACAGAAATCACCGAAACATATGATCGTGTCCTCATCGTCTTAAGACCATAACAAACTTTAGGTGTTTCATGATGACGATGGAAATAATTTGACGCATGTGATAGAGAAGACTCATAATCTTGGTCTTGTCACGTCTCTTTCATTACCCAACCATCTTAAGTTTCCAATGACCAAAACTCCACAAACATCACCCAACCCTCCAAGTTTCCAATGACCAAAACTCCATAAACGTCGGCATCCAAATTGTGCTGGGATGGTTGGCACATACCTGAACAAAGCTCGGCCGGGCACGGTGACCCAGACCAAAATTTTCGTTGAAAATTCATCCGTAGCTTTTGACAGAGCTTTGATAACTGGAAGAGAATTCTCGAAGCGAGTTGTAGCATTAAAAAATTAATTTTGAAGTTGAAACCATAACCGGGAGGCAGGAGCTTAGCAAACCAAAACTTCGAGCTAGCTTTTGTTTTGAAAGCCTCATCATGAAGTTTAATGTATCTTAGGATGAGGTCATTGCACTTTGATTTTAACCCCCAGTATGTTGAATTTTCAACATTTGCAATTAATGTGTTTTGATCGGAGTTCAGCAAATTTTTGTAGAAAATACAGACATGACCAGCATATATCATATTGTCCAAGTGGATACCCCATGTTAATTTTCTTTTCACTTTGAGCTGACTTGGACTGAACGCTAATGTCGCGTGATTGTCATGCAAGCAATTTATCAAGAAATTATTCAAATTTTAATGAGAGTACGTTAACTGCAAAGGAATATTAATTGAGTTTATACAATCAACGGATTTAGGTCCACTAATATGAATGACTAATTGTAAAATCTATAGAAGTTTACTGACTAAAAAATGGAATTTACTCTTCATAAGTGGACACACTCAAATGTGGCCAATCTTTGCAAGTGAAGCCGAATAGATCGCAATCGTTAATTATGTGAGCCCACGTAGGCGAGTCTCACTCAATCAATGGTTATAATTGCGCCCCGGTCCTAGGAATTTCTCCTCGTACACACTACATGCAAAGAGAAGACCATGCCTGATTCTGACTTCCGGGTGACTCCTCAAAACTGCAAACTTTGACGTTCGTGCCATCCCTCACCGATGTCACTCAAACGGAGTTCTCTTCTGCTGCTTCTCTAGGTCACCCTCGCGCCTTCCGTTCCCTAAGTTCTAGGCTTCTAGCTCATAAATATTGCGGTGCGGTTGGATCTGAGTGTGCCCTTTTTCTTGCCCCAATTGAAAGATCTATACATACGGAAGTTCTCCGTTTTGTTTCCGTTGACGTTTCTTGATTTGGTAACGTAGGCATTGGGTTTTCGAATTGGGTTGGAAATCAGTTTTTATTTTCTTTTTCTATGTAACTCTGGCGAAGAAGAAGGAGAAAGTTCGTGAATTGGGTTTATTATTCTTAGAGTAGATAGAAGTTTGTGATTAGGGTGTTGGAGGAGCCAAATCTGAGGTCTTTACGTAGTTTGGAATTGATGCTTTGGTGGGCTCTTTAGGCTGAAGAGATTAAACGGGGTGGAAGCAATGTAATCATTTTATAATTGTGTTTTTCGTTTTTATATCATCGCATCTTGGTCAATGGTATTGTAGAAAATTTCCCGTTGTAGTTTTGTTATACCCATGCAAGTATTTCTCCTTCGTATGAACATTACGTAAATTTTCACTTGAATTTATCAAATGCGATATCTCATACACGATAAATCAAGTCTGTTTGGAGTAATTTTTACTTCTAACATTTCGTTTTCCTCAACTTCTGTGGTGCACGTAGTTGGATTGTTTTCTAATTTTAGAATTTCACAATACATAAACATTTATAGATTTTGCAATTTTTGTAAAAATTTAGATAATTTTACGAATTTTTAAAAGTCCAAACAAGCCCGCCCTAAACTTATAAGGGCCGAACTGACAGGAATCTGGTCAATGTAATAACGAGACGTTCTACGGCCCAAGCTTGAAGATATGCTCAGAATATTTCCTAAGACTTTTGTCTGGCTAGAGAGAGAGGGAGAGAGAGAGATTGAGCTTGAGCTTGAGCATTTTTATTTATTTTTCTTTTTTTCTATTTTCTTTCTTTTTCTTTTTCTTTTTCTTTTTTCCTTTCCTTTCTTCTTCCTCTAGCCAGTCCACTAAAAGAAAAGAAAAGAAAAAGATTAAATAAATAATTTGAAAAATATTAAAATATTAAAAGTTATCCATGTCAGCATTGGCTAGTCCACACCGGCTGAGCCACGTAGGTCGGCCGATGTCCACGTCAATAATATCATACCACAATTAGCCGAAAAGACTGAATTGGCACTGTATCAAAAGGTTTGAAGCTAAATTGACATTACTAAAATATTTAGGACTCAATTGATATAAATACAATAAATTTAGGACTTTTTCCTACACTTCTTCCCTTATCATCAATCTTCGGTTTTTTTTTTCCAAAGTGGGGGGACTTTGGGTTTTGGGGGCATTGGTTGACTCGAAGTCTAACATCTGGACAGCCATCTAGTCATCCATCCCCTAATACACGCACTTGTATAAACATTGTTTAAAGGGAATTCCGTGTACAGAGGGTCTTAACTCCTATTTGGCCAGCGTTGGACTTTCCCTTGTTTTAGTTTCTTAACCAACTTCAATCAGGGAAGTAGATTCCGTGTATTTTAAGACAGTATTGCACCCAATGAAAATCCAAGTTGAGGACTTCCATTCTTATCTTGATTCCAACGCGGTGACAATCTTTATACTTGATCGTGACTTCGACGCGGATACAATTTCCATATTTTTCCGCATACTTTATTTGGGTGGGATTTTATTTACCAGTTCAAATTCAAGACATATTCTTTCTTTGTGTTTCCTTCATCTTGTTGTTTTCTTTGTGTCTATGATACACCGACTTCATCTATATCCTCTCTAACTGCTGCCCAATAAAATTATACTTTGATGATCCGCACCCCTAATTTCATATGCACTATGGTCTAAATGTGTGGCAGAATACGCCATTAGGTGTGAGGTCCCAAGAGAAGGCAATGTCTATAGTTACGTCATTCTTTTGCTAGAGATGTTCATGGGATTGTATGCCACCGAAGTCACATTAAGAGACAATTTGACTCTTTATAGTTTTGCTGCGGTAGTTTTGCCTAAATGAGCGCAGGAAATGATGGACCATATGCTGCATTGAGAGAGAGAGAGAGAGAGAGAGAGAGAGAGAGAGAGAGTCATTTAGACCCCTATAGTCCTCAGCGTTGACTCTCCGAAAGTTATGGTGAGGCCCGTGATGCATGGGTCTTGAGCATAGTCAATCTTAGTCATAAAGTTCTTTTGTTGGCATTGATACCGATTTAGAAGGAAAAAAAATCAATCGACTGTGGTCTATGGGAAATCTTAAAGTACTATTCGCGATCAAGCTTCTTCACTGTAAAAGTAGTTGTTCTCAATTTTTCCTTGATCTCACGTAACAAAAAGAAATGAAGCTGAACTTCGAACTTCATTTTATCACTGATTATAATTGTTGGATGCCTCTTGCCGTGTACTCTGTCCATTGTACTGAAGTGACGGTGTGTGGGGTTTCATTGTCGTAAAAAACAAACTAGTCTCCTTTCTTATTGAAAATTTATATTTCACGTTTTCTTGTTCAGAGGTTTCCCAATTCAGAGGAGAGTTTGGTTTCTGCAGCTCCAGTAGGAATTGCTCCCCAATGTCCATCCCCAGTTTGATGTACGAAATAATTGGATATCAGTAATGTTGCAACAGAGCAAATTTAAGTCAGTCACAAGCTTCCTAAATGAGCAATGTTCTCTATGTCGGGACACGGATGTGGTAGTCTGGAAAAAGAAACTACTGTTTCTGGATTCAGCTTTCTAGTGTAGAATATTTAGAACAATGTTTTTTTGTAGAATTAGTCTTTCTCAATTCTCTGGTGATATAATCGTGTGTCTGATTTCACAATTAAGGATTGGTCCAGTAATTGTAAGCATTTCGCATTCTTTACTTCCACGCTGCTAAGGATGAAAGACCAATTTTCTATTACTGGAGAATCCTAACTCCAAGCAACAGTCAGCGGTCCACAAGAAAATACATGTAATCATGGTTATCCAGTGCAATTTCTTTCTTTTCTGCATATAAAAATCGTTAAATGAAGCCAAATCATTCAGTAGAAAAATCTACCCGCAATATGCATCTCGAGCATATCGTTGATCAATGAATATTCGGGGGATTTATCACAGAAAACCCCAAACTGGTGTACCTGTAATAAATTTACCCAAAATTAATTTTTTGACCACAAAAACTTCAAACTGGTACACCTGTGATAATTTTACCCTCCATTAGTTTTCGTTAAATTTTACCTTCAAATTTCAGAGTTGGATGACACGTGGCAGTTGACGGATATACCAGTTTGGGATTTTACTCTTCGTTTGTCATAGATGTACCGGTTTGTGATTTTTCGTTGTATTAATCCAGTTTAATATAAGGTAAATTTATCGCAAATGTACTAGTTTGTGGTTTTGGTGGTCAAAAAATTAGTTTAGGGTAAATTTATCACATGAATATCATTTTGGAGTTTTTTGTGGTCAAAAAATTAATTTTGGATAAGTTTGCTACATGCGTATTATTTTTAGGATTTTTCGTGATATTAACCTAAAAACAAAAAAGCGCTTTAATGACCACAAAGAGGAAAAGAAAGAAAAAAAGCGGTTCCATGACTGCTGAGTCAGAAAGAAAAAGAGAAGAAAAGCGTCTCAAAAAGCTGTCCAGAGAAATCGACACATTCTTATAAATCTCTTCACAGTTTCCATTAGCACCAATCCCGCCTCTTGTTTCTTCTTGCCTTGCTTTCATTTTTGCTTGCTTCTTGGGGCTCTGTGTTGTGAAACTCGTAAGTATGAGTTTTGCGGAGTTTCAATCATGCCATTTGCTTATTGGTATTGTTCTTGCATTGTGCTTTAACTAAGTCTTGTCCACCGCCAATGAAACAGATAGACTTGCACTGCTCGAATTTAAGGCCGGTATAGCGGAGATCCTTTCGGCGTGCTCAAGTCATGGAACAATAGCACTGGATTTTGCCTAGAGAAATCGACACATTCTTATAAATCTCTTCACAGTTTCCATTAGCACTAATCCTGCCTCTTGTTTCTTCTTGCCTTGCTTTCATATTTGCCTACTTCCCGGGGCTTTGAGTTGTGAAACTCGTAAGCATGAGTTTTGCGGAGTTTCAATCATGCCATTTGCTTCTTGGTATTGTTCTTGCATTGTGCTTTAACCAAGTCTTGTCCACCACCAATGAAACAGACAGACTTGCACTACTCGAATTTAAGGCCGGTATAGCCGGAGATCCTTTCGGCGTGCTCAAGTCATGGGACAATAGCATTGGATTTTGCCAGTGGTTTGGCGTTACGTGTGGTCGGAGGCAGCGGAGAATCACAGCCTTGGACTTGTCATCACAAGCACTCTTCGGATCAATCTCTCCTCATATTGGGAATCTCAGTTTTGTAAGGGAAATGTTACTCCAAAACAACAGTCTCTATCATGAAATCCCTCCGCAAGTTGGTCAGTTGCGCCGCCTTCGTGTCTTACGACTAGACAACAATTCGTTGGTCGGTGAAATTCCCAAAAACACTTCGGGTTGCTGTAACCTTGTCGCCCTCATTCTTCACGGCAACCAACTAACTGGAGAAATTCCTGCAGAGCTTGGTACATTGCCAAAGCTACAGGGGTTCGCTTTGTCTGCCAATAAATTGACCGGGAGTGTGCCTTCCTCCATTGGCAACTTATCTTCACTGGAGGTCCTTCATTTGTCCACAAACAACTTGGGCGGGAGCATTCCCCAAGTTCTAGGCCACTTGACAAACTTGCGAGTCATTTCCCTCGCAGAAAATAGATTCTCAGGTACAATTCCGTCTTTGTTACTCAATCTCTCTTTGCTAGCTGCGTTTGACGTTGGAGACAACCGGTTACTGGGGACTCTTCCTGCAGGCATAGGCCTCAAACTCCCAAATCTTGAATATTTTAGTGTCTGCTTGAACCAACTTGAGGGGCCGATTCCTCCGTCAATATCGAATTGCACAAAGTTAGATGTGCTTCAACTTTCATCTAACAAATTTTCCGGGAAAGTACCTTCTTTTGAAAATTTGCACAAGCTTCGTCAGCTTCGAATCTTTATAAATCAGCTTGGAAGTGGAAATCCTGGAGACTTAAGCTTCCTTTGCTCGTTAACCAACAACACCAAATTACAGGTCCTGATTATTGGCTCGAACAAGTTTGGTGGGGTGTTACCAAAATGCATTGGTAATTTATCCACTACTCTGGCATCATTCATTGCACCCTAGACTCAAATAAACGGTGGGATTCCCGAAGAAATCGGGAATTTAGTCAACCTGGAAGTATTGTCTATGGATGGCAACCAGCTTTCAGGTGTTATCCCCTCAAATTTTGGGAATCTACCAAATCTAGCGGTACTGGGCTTGAATGATAACAAACTGAGAGGGATTATCCCATCTTCTTTGGGAAATCTAACCAGGCTTATTGAACTATTTCTTTGTGGGAACAACTTTCACGGGCAAATTCCTTCACATCTATCAAACTGCCGGTCTCTTGATTTGCTTGATCTGTCTTATAACAATCTCAATGGTGTCATACCCCCGCAGCTTATCGGTCTCACATCATTATCGATCATTTTGGACTTGTCTCGTAACCATCTGACTGGAGTTCTACCCACAGAAGTTGGAAACTTGAGAACTTTGACTGCGTTGGACATCTCGCACAATTTGTTGGTAGGTGAAATCCCAAGTAGTTTAGGTGATTGCACTTCATTGACATCACTAAGGTTGGCGGGCAACTTCTTCCATGGGTCAATTCCTCAATCAATCAGATCGTTAGGAGGCATTGAAGAACTAGATTTTTCATGCAACAATTTGTCAGGTCAGATTCCTGAATTCTTATCAGTATTTCGTTCCTTGAAACTTCTAAATTTGTCGTACAATAAGTTTGAAGGCATGCTACCACGCGAAGGAGTTTTCAAGAATGCTACTGGTACTTCGATTATTGGGAACAATGAGCTTTGCGGTGGACTGCCAGAATTTCACCTCCCCAACTGCTTCTCCAAAAGCTCTAAGAGGAGAACCATCAATATAGTGATATTGTCCGTTTCCATTGTTTTCGGAGTTCTTGGAATAGCTCTTATTCTAACTTTTATATATCTTTGTTGGTTGAACAAGAAAGTAAATGAACCAGTTTCAAGTTCGATGGATGATTCATGTCCAAGCGTATCTTATAGAACACTCCTAAACGCAACCAACGGTTTTTCTTCTACGAATTTGATTGGGGTTGGAAGCTTTGGCTCTGTTTACAGGGGGATACTTGAGGACAATGGAACTGTTGTTGCCGTGAAGGTGCTTGATTTAGTCCGTCACGGTGCTCTGAAGAGCTTTATGGTCGAGTGTGAGGCATTAAGGAACATCAAACATCGAAATCTTGTGAAGATACTAACAATTTGCTCGGGTAGTGATTATCAAGGGAATGATTTTAAGGCCTTAGTCTATCAATTCATGGACAATGGAAGCCTAGAACGGTGGCTACACCCAAACGCAACATTTTCTCATTATAATGAGCTTCTGGAAAAGTTGAATTTCATTCGCAGGATAAATATTGCTATTGATGTTGCTTCCGCATTGGATTATCTTCATCACCAGTGCCACATTCCCATTGTTCATTGTGATCTAAAGCCAAGCAATATTCTCTTAGATGCTGAGATGGTCGCACATGTTGGCGACTTTGGATTGGCAAAATTTCTTCTTGGATCATCCCTTGATACTGTAGCTAATCAAATGAGCTCTCTGGGTCTAAGAGGGACAATCGGTTATGCTCCACCAGGTAATCTCTCTACTTTCTATTATAATGATATGAGCTCCACATTCTTTTTGACGATTAGCACTCCTAATTTAATCTGCACTATGATCAAAATGTGTGACAGAATATGCCATGGGACACGAGGTGTCAAGAGAAGGCGACGTTTATAGTTACGGCATTCTCTTGCTAGAGATGTTCACAGGATTAAGTCCCACCAACGAGAGATTCAGAGACAATTGGACTCTCCGTAGTTTTGTCACGGCAGCTTTGCCTGAACGAGCACTAGAAGTTACGGATCGCATTCTACTTCAAGAAAGAGAGAGTTGTCTTGACCCTAACAATCCTCAGCATTGGCATTCCGAAAGTAATGGCATATTTCAAGAGTGTTTGATTGTGGTATATAATATTGGAGTTGCTTGTTCCAATGAAGTGCCTGGAAGAAGGATGAGCATTAGCGGTGTTGCAAATCAACTGCAAAAGATTAGGGAAAAGCTCTCTTGAATTGAGTTGACATGAACAAGATGAACTACCGCAGGTGATACGATAATTTCTTAACCTCTCTCTTGTCCTAAATATTTAGTTTTGCACATGCTTGTGCAAACAGACATGTTAATCTGTAGCAGAATAGAGAATCGATCATGCATTGTCATTAAAAGGCAATAACTGATTGTCATTCCTCACCTGTATATGCTTCAAGCTTGCATGTGTGCTGCAGTGCAGAGACCTTTTAGTAATATTTGCTAAAATTTGTCTCGAGTTTGAGAACATGGATGAAACCCAACCTGAATTGACGCGCTGGAAAGTCAAGCCGTTTAAAGATTGTCTGAATTGGACTTTGAAAATGTATAACTGGAGAGCAGCAGTCGTTTCTGTTAGGAGATAATAGTTGATTATCATTCCTCATCTGCACAGATTACTGCACTCGCATATGGCCCATGATGCAGAGTCTTGAGAATTGTTATGATATTTTAGAAGATCAGTCTCAAATATTCAGTTCTTTTATGGGTGTGAAGCTCATTCAGACGAATACAAATTAGTCAACTATCAGCTATTTTCAGTTGATATCCATAATCAAGCCTTTTCAACGTATGAATAGTCGTTCTCTGAAGTTCATATGATGCAGTAACGGTGTGCGGAAGTTGATTCACATTAATCCTACATGTCTCCTTTTTTATTGAATTTATGTTTTTCCTCCAGCAAATCACCTAGCTTTTGTCCAGGCTTTCTAACTTAGAGAAATACTTGGTTTCTTTCTACAGCTTCACTAGGAATCGCTATGCGTCGCGGAAGCTGTGCGATACAGTTCGAGATGAGTGATGTTGCAGTCAAGCCAGGTATCTCTTTCAGCTTCAACCTAAATAAGCAAATGCTCTGTTTGGGAACAAAAAAAAATGACAGTTTGGAGAAGAAAAGACTTTCAGATTCAGCTTCCTCGTATGCGTTAAATCGATAAACAGATCTGTTCTGGGCGATTGATATGTGAAGCAAGAACTTCGCAATAATGTTTTAGCATAACTAGTCTATCCCAATTCTGATCATGCAACTTGTGTATTTGTGTTTTTTCTGATGGGGAATGGATCTACAGAGCTGCTATTTCTACAGTACGCCACTTTGATTAATCTTTTTTTGCCAAAATTTTTCCTTCTCTCGTTCATTCATTTCTTATCACGATAGAACTTGTTTGATGAATTACAAACTGTGTTGCCAGTGTCTAATAAAAATTCTAGCCAAACAGAAATCACCGAAACATATGATCGTGTCCTTATTGTCTTAAGACCAGAACAAACTTTAGGCGTTTCATCATGACGATGGAAATAATTTGAAGCATGTGATAGAGAAGACTCATATTCTTGGTCTTGTCATGTCTTGTTCCTTACCGAACCCTCTAAGTTTCCAATGACCAAAACTACATAAACATCGGTATCCAAATTGTGCTGGGATGGTTGGCACACACCTGTACAAAGCTCGGCCAGGCACGGCGACCCAGACGAAAATTTTCGTTGAAAATTCATCTGTAGCTTTTGAAATAGCTTTGATAACTGGAAGAGAATTCTCGAAACCAGTTGAAGCATTAGAAAACTAATTTTCAAGTTAAAACCACAACCCGGGAGGCAGGAGCTTAGCAAACCAACTTCGAGCTAGCTTTTGTTTTGAAAGCCTCATCATGAAGTTTTATGTATCTTAGGATGAGGTCATTGCACTTTGATTTTAACCCCCCAGTATGTTGAATTTTCAACATTTGCAGTTAATGTGTTTTGATCGGAGTTCAGCAAATTTTTGTAGAAAATACAGACATGACCGGCATGTGTCATATAGTCCAAGTGGATACCCCATGTTAATTTTCTTTTCACTTTGAGCTGACTTAGACTGAATGCTAATGTCGCGTGATTTTCATGTAAGCAATTTATCAAGAAATTATTCAAATTTTAATGAGAGTACGTTAACTGCAAAGGAATATTAACTTAGTTTATACAATTAACGGATTTAGGTCCACTAATATGCATGACTAATTGTAAATTCTATTGAAGTTTACTAACTAAAAAGTGGAATTTACTCTTCATAAGTGGACACACTCAAATGTGGTCCATCCTTGCAACTGAAGCCGGATAGATCGCAATTAGTAATTATGTGAGCCCACACACGCGAGTCTCACTCAATCAACGGTTATAATTGCGCCCCGGTCCTATGAATTTCTCCTCGTACACACTATATGCAAAGAGAAGACCATATGCCTGATTCTGACCTCTGGTGACTCCTCAAAACTGCAAACTCTGACGTTTGTGCCATCCCTCACCAATCTCACTCAAACGGAGTTCTCTTCTCCTGCTTCTCTCGGTCACCCTCGCTCCTTCCATTCCCGAAGTTTTAGGCTTCTATCTCATAAATATTGCAGTGCGGTTGGATCTGAGTGTGCCCTTTTTCTTGCCCCAATTGAAAGATCTATACAAACGGAAGTTCTCCGTTTTGTTTCCGTTGACGTTTCTTGATTTGCTAACGAAGGCATTGGGTTTTCGAATTGGCTAGGAAATCAGTTTTTAATTTCTTTTTCTATGTAACTCTGGCGAAGAAGACGGAGAAAGTTCGTGAATTGGGTTTATTATTCTTAGAGTAGATAGAAGTTTGTGATTAGGGTGTTGGAGGAGCCAAATCTGAGGTCTTTACATAGTTTGGAATTGATGCTTTGGTGGGCTCTTTAGGCTGAAGAGATTAAACGGGGTGGAAGCAATGTAATCATTTTATAATTGTGTTTTTCGTTTTTATATCATCGCATCTTGGTCAATGGTATTGTAGAAAATTTCCCGTTGCAAGTGTTTGTCCTTTGTATGAACATTACGTAACTTTCACTTGAATTTATCAAACGCGATATCTCATACATGATAAATCGAGTTTGTTTGGAGTAATTTTTACTTTTAACTTTTCATTTTCCTCAACTTATGTGGTGCACATAGTTGGATTGTTTTATAATTTTAGAATTTCACAATACATAAACATTTACAGATTTTGCAATTCTTTTAAAAATTCAGATAATTTTATGAATTTTTAAAAGTCCAAACAAACCCGCCGTAAACTTACAAGGGCGGAACTGACAGGAATCCGGTCAATGTAATAACGAGATGCTCTACGGCTCAAGCTCTAAGATATGATCGAGCTTGAGCTTTTTTTAATCTATTTTTATTTTTTCCCTTGTCTTTCTTTTTCTTTTTCCTTTTTCCTTCCCTTCCTTCTTCCTCCGGCCAGTCCACTAAAAAGAAAGAAAAGAACATAGGAAAAAAAATAATTTGAAAAATATTAAAATATTAAAAGTTGTCCATGTTAGCGTTGGCCGATCCATACCGGCCGTGCCACGTAGGTCGGCCGGCATCCACGTTAATAATATATGATCATAATTAGTCAAAAGGACTGAATTGGCACTGTATGGAACTAAATTGACATTGCTAAAAAATTTATGATTAAATTGACATAAATACAATAAATTTAGGACTTTTTCCGACACTTCTTCCCTTATCATCAATCTTCGGTTTTTTTTCCAAAGTGGGGGGACTTTGGGTATTGGGGGCATTGGTTGACTCGAAGTCAACATCTGGAGAGCCATCTAGTAATCCAACCCTTAATACACGCACTTCTATAGACACATGTCAAAGGGAACCATCAGTGACCGACTTCAACATGGAGAAAAGATTTCCGTGTACAGAGGGTCTTAACTCCTATTTGGCCAGCCTTGGACTTTCCCTTGTTTTAGTTTCTTAACCAACTTCAATCAGGGAAGTGGATTCCGTGTATTTTATGACAGTATGGCACCCGATGAAAATCCAAGTTGAGGACTTCCATTCTTATCTTGATTCCAATGCAGTGACGATCTTTATTCTTGATCGTGACTTCGATGCGGATACAATTTCCATAGTTTTGTTGCGGTAGTTTTGCCTGAATGAGTGCAGGAAATGTTGGACCATATTCTGCATAGAGAGAGAGAGAGAGAGAGAGAGTCATTTAGACCCCTATAGTCCTCAGCGTTGACTCTCCGAAAGTTACGGTGAGGCTCGTGATGCATGGGTCTTGAGCATTGCTATCACGTTTCCGAGTCAATCTTAGTCATAAAGTTTTTTTGTTGGTACTGATACCGCTTTAGAAGAAAAAAAATCAATCGACTGTGGTCTATGGGAAATCTTAAAGTAGTATTCGCGATAAAGCTTCTTCACTGTAAAAGTAGATGTTCTCAATTTTTCCTTGATCTCACGTAACAAAAAGAAATGAAGTTGAACTTCGAACTTCATTTTATCACTGATTATAATTCTTGGATGCCTCTTGCCGTGTACTCTGTCCATTGTACTGAAGTGACGGTGTGTGGGGTTTCATTGTCGTAAAAAACAAACTAGTCTCCTTTCTTATTGAAAATTTATATTTCACGTTTTCTTTTTCAGAGGTTTCCCAATTCAGAGGAGAGTTTGGTTTCTGCAGCTCGAGTAGGAATTGCTCTCCAATGTCCATCCCCAATTTGATGTACGAAATAATTGGATATCAGTAATGTTGCAACAGAGCAAATTTAAGTCAGTCACAAGCTTCCTAAATGAGCATTGTTCTCTATTTCGGGACACGGATATGGTAGTCTGGAATAAAAAACTACTGTCTCTGGATTCAGCTTTCTCGTGTAGAATATTTAGAACAATGTCTTTTGTAGAATTAGTCTTTCTCAATTCTGGTAATATAATCGTGTGTCTGATTTCACAAGTGAGGATTGTTCCAGTACTTGTAAGCATTTCGCATTCTTTACTTCCACGCTGCTAAGGATGAAAGACCAATTTTCTATTACTGGAGAATCCTAACTCCAAGCAACAGTCAACGGTCCACAAGAAAATACTTGTAATTATGGTTATCCAGTGCAATTTCTTTCTTTTCTGCATATAAAAATCGTTAAATGAAGTCAAATCATTCAGTAGAAAAATCTACCCGCAATATGCATCTCGAGCATATCGTTGATCAATGAACATTCGGGGGATTTACCACAGAAAACCCCAAATTGGTATACCTATAATAAATTTACCCAAAATTAATTTTTTGACCACAAAAACTTCAAACTGATACACCTGTGATAATTTTACCCTCCGTTAGTTTTCGTTAAATTTTACCGTCAATTTTCTGAGTTAGATGACGCGTGGCAGTTGACGGATGTACCAGTTTGGGGTTTTACTCTTCGTTTGTCATAGATGTACCAGTTTGTGATTTTTCATTGTATTAATCCTGTTTAATATAGGGTAAATTTATCGCAAATATATTAGTTTGTGGTTTTTGGTGGTCAAAAATTAGTTTAGGGTAAATTTATCACATGAATATCAGTTTGGAGTTTTTTGTGGTTAAAAGTTTAGTTTTGGATTAATTTACTATGTGCGTATAATTTTTTGGGATTGCTTTAATGACCACAAAGAGGAAAAGAAAGAAAAAAAAGCGGTTCAATGACTGCTGAGTCAGAAAGAAAAAAAAGAAGAAAAACATCTCAAAAAGCTATCCAGAGAAATCGACACATTCTTATAAATCTCTTCACAGTTTCCATTAGCACCAATCCCGCCTCTTGTTTCTTCTTGCCTTGCTTTCATATTTGCGTGCTTCCTTGGGCTTTGAGTTGTGAAACTCGTAAGCATGAGTTTTGCGGAGTTTCAATCGTGCCATTTGCTTCTTGGTATTGTTCTTGCATTGTGCTTTAACTAAGTCTTGCCCACCGCCAATGAAACAGACAGACTTGCATTGCTCGAATTTAAGGCCGATATAGCCGGAGATCCTTTCGGTGTGCTCAAGTCATGGAACAATAGCACTGGATTTTTCCTAGAGAAATCGACACATTCTTATAAATCTCTTCACAGTTTCCATTAGCAGCAATCCTGCCTCTTGTTTCTCCTTGCCTTGCTTTCATATTTGCTTGCTTCCTGGGGCTTTGAGTTGTGAAACTCGTAAGCATGAGTTTTGCGGAGTTTCAATCATGCCATTTGCTTCTTGGTATTGTTCTTGCATTGTGCTTTAACCAAGTCTTGTCCACCACCAATGAAAAAGATAGACTTGCATTGCTCGAATTTAAGGCCGGTATAGCCAGACATCCTTTTGGCGTGCTCAAGTCATGGAACAATAGCACTGGATTTTGCCAGTGGTTTGGCGTTACGTGTGGTCGAAGGCATCGGAGAGTCACAGCCTTGGACTTGTCATCACAAGCACTCTCCCAATCAATCTCTCCTCATATTGGGAATCTAACTTTTGTAAGGGAAATGTTACTCCAAAACAACAGTCTCTATCATGAAATCCCTCCGCAAGTTGGTCAGTTGCACCGCCTTCGTGTCTTACGACTAGACAACAATTCGTTGGTCGGTGAAATTCCCAAAAACATATCGTGTTGCTCTAACCTTGTCACACTCAATCTTCAAGGCAACCAACTAACTGGAGAAATTCCTACAGAGCTTGGTTCATTGCCAAAGCTACGGGAGTTCGTTTTGTCTGCCAATAATTTGACCGGGAGTGTGCCTTCCTCCATTGGCAACTTATCTTCACTGGAGGTCCTTTTTTTGGGCAGAAACAACTTGGGCGGGAGCATTCCCCAAGTTCTAGGCCACTTGACAAACTTGTGAGTCATTTCCCTCGGACAAAATAGATCGTCAGGTACAATTCCATCGTTGTTACTCAATCTCTCTTTGCTAGCTACGTTTGACATCGCAGACAACTGGTTACTGGGGACTCTTCCTGCAGGCATATGCCTCAAACTCCCAAATCTTGAATTTTTTAGTGTCTACTTGAACCAACTTGAGGGGCCGATTCCTCCATCGGTATCAAATTGCACGAAGCTAGAAGTGCTTCAACTTAATACGAACAGATTTTCCGGGAAAGTACCATCTTTGGAAAATTTGTATATGCTTCGTGTGTTTTTCATCTATAAAAATCAGCTTGGAAGGGGAAAACCTGAAGACTTGAGCTTCTTATGCTCATTGACTAACAGCACCAAGTTAGACGACGTGGCTATTCACCAGAACGAGTTTGGTGGGGGTATTACCTAAATGCATAGGTAATTTATCCACCACTCTCACAAAATTTGTTGTAATGAACAATCAAATATATGGTGAAATTCCAAAAGAAATCGGGAATTTGGTCAACTTGGAAAGATTGCTTATGAGTTTCAATCCAGTTTCAGGTGTTGTCCCCTCAAATTTGGGGAATCTACAAAATCTAGCGATACTTGGGCTAGATGATAACAACCTGGCAGGGACTATACCATCATCTTTGGGAAATCTAACCAAGTTGATTATACTAGGCCTTTCTGGGAACAACTTTCACGGGAGAATTCCGTCGCACCTATCTAACTGCGGGTCTCTTCAATGGCTTGATCTATTGAATAGTAATCTCAGTGGTGCCATACCCCCACAACTCATCGGTCTCTCGTCATTAGCGATCATGTTGGACTTGTCTCGTAACCATCTGATTGGAGTTCTACCCACAAAAGTTGGAAACTTGAGAACTTTGACTGCGTTGGACATCTCGCACAATTTGTTGGTAGGTGAAATCCCAAGTAGTTTAGGTGATTGCACTTCATTGACATCACTAAGGTTGGCGGGCAACTTCTTCCATGGGTCAATTCCTCAATCAATCAGATCGTTAGGAGGCATTGAAGAACTAGACTTTTCATGCAACAATTTGTCAGGTCAGATTCTTGAATTCTTATTGGTATTTCGTTCCTTGAAACATTTGAATTTATCGTACAATAAGTTTGAAGGCATGCTACCATGTGGAGGAGTCTTAAAGAATGCCACTGCTACTTCTATTATTGGGAACAATGAGCTTTGCCGTGGACTGCCAGAATTCAACCTCCATAGCTGCATCTCCAAAAGCTTCAAGAGCAGAAAGATCAATGTAGTGATATTGTTAACTTCTATTATATTCGGAGTTCTTTTATTAGTTGTTATTCTTGCTTTTATACATAATTTTTGGTTAAAGAAGAAAGTAAATGAACCGATTTCCAGTTCAATGGATGATTCACCTCCGAAGATATCTTATGGAGCACTCCTAAAAGCAACCAACAATGTTTCCTCAACGAATTTGATCGGAGTTGGAAGCTTTAGTTCTGTTTATAGGGGTATACTCAAGGGTAATGGGATTGCTGTTGCAGTGAAGGTGCTTCATTTAGTTCGTCACGGTGCACTTAAGAGCTTCATAGTTGAGTGCAAGGCTTTAAAGAACATTAGACATCGAAATCTTCTGAAAATACTGACAATATGCTTGGGTTTTGATTATCAAGGAAATGATTTTAAAGCCATAGTATATGACTTCATGAACAATGGAAGCCTGGAACGGTGGCTACACCCAAAGTCAACCTCATCTCATGGGATTGAGTTTCGGAAAAAGTTGAATTTCATGAGAAGGATAAATATTGCTAATAGTGTTGCTTATGCATTGGATTATCTTCATCACTAGTGCCACATCCCCATTATTCATTGCGATCTAAAGCCAAGCAATATCCTCTTGGATAATGAGATGGTTGCTCGTGTGAGTGATTTTGGATTGGCGAAGTTCCTCCTGGGATCATCCCTTGATACCGTAGCTAATCAGATGAGCTCTATGGGCTTGAGAGGGACAACTGGTTATGCTCCACCAGGTAATCTCTCTAGTTTTTCTAATGATCTGAGCTCCACATTCTTTTTGATGTCAGCACTCCTAATTTCATCTGCACTACGATCTAAATGTGTGATATAATATGCAATGGGATGTGAGGTCTCAAGAGAAGGTGATGTCTATAGTTACGGCATCCTCTTACTAGAGATGTTCACAGGATTGAGTCCTACCGATGATAGATTCGGGGGCAATTTGACTCTCTACAGTTTTGTTGCGGCAGCTTTGCCTGAATGAGCCTCGGAAGTTACGGATCACATTTTGCTTATAGAAAGAGGGAGTCCCCTCGACCCCAATAGTCCTCCGCATTGTCTTTCCGAAAGCAATGTCATATTTCAAGAGTGTTTGGTTATGGTATATAATATTGGAGTTACTTGTTCCAATGAAGTGCCTGGAAGTCGGATGAGCATCAGCAGTGCTGCAAATCAACTGCAAAATATAAGGGAAAAGCTCTTGGCATTGGGTTTATATGAACAAGATGAATTACCGCAGGTGATATGATAATTTCTTAACCTCTCTTTCGTCCTAAATATTTAGTTTTACATATGCTAGTGCAAACGGACATGTTAATCTGTAGCCAAATAGAGAATCGATTATGCATTTTCATTGGAAGGCAATAGGTGATTGTCATTTCTCACCTGTATATGTATCAAGCTAGCATGTGTGCTGCAGTGCCGTGACCTTTTAGTAATATTTGTTACAATTTGTCTCAAGTTTGAGAACATGGATGAAACCTGACAAGAATCGAAGCGCGGGAAAGTCAGGCCATATAAAGATTGTCTGAATTGGACCCTGAAAATGTATAACTGGAGAGAAGCAGTATTTTCTGTTAGGAGATAATAGTTGATTATCATTCCTCATCACTAGCATATGGCCCATGATGCAGAGTCTTGAGAATTGTCATGATATTTTAGAATATCTGTATCAAATGTTCAGTTCTTTTATGGGTATGAAGCTCATTTAGACGAATACAAATTAATCAACTATCGGCTATTTTCAATTGATATCCATAATCAAGCCTTTTCAACGTATGAATAGTTGTTCTTAGAAGTTTATATGACGCAATAACGGTGAGCGGAAGTTGATTCACATAAATCCTACATGTCTCCTTTTTTTATTGAAAATTTGTAGTTTTCCCCTTGCAAATCCTAGCTTTTGTCAAGGCTTTCTAACTCAAAGAAGTGCTTGGTTTCTTTCTACAGCTTCACTAGGAATCGCTATACATCGAGGAAGCTGGGTGAGACAGTTCGAGATGAGTGATGTTGCAGTCAAGCCAAGTATCTCTTTCAGCTTCAACCTAAATAAGCAAATGCTCTGTTTGGGAGCAAAACAAAATGATTGTTTGGAGAAGAAAAGACTTTCAGATTCAGCTTCCTCGTATGCGAAGCAGATCTGTTATTGCATAACAGATCTGTTCTAGGTGATTGATATGTGAAGCAGGAACTTCGCAATAATGTTTTAGCATAACTAGTCTATCCCAATTCTGATCATGCAACTTGTGCTATTTGATTTTTTTCTGATGGGGAATGGATCTGCAGAGCTGCTATTTCTACAGTAAGCCACTTTTTTTTTTGGGTAAAGCTACAGTAAGCCACTTTGATTACTCTTTTTTTGCCAAAATTTTTCCTTCTCTCGTACATTCATTTCTTATCAATATAGGACTTGTTTGATGAATACAAAATGTGATGCCAGTGTCTAATAAAAATTCTAGCCAAACAGAAATCACCGAAACATATGATTGTATCCTCATCGTCTTCAGACCAGAACAAACTTTAGGCGTTTCATTATGACGATGGAAATAATTTGAAGCATGTGATATCAATAGCAATGCTCCCACTCTCTGAAGAGAAGACTCATATTCTTCGTCTTGTCACGTTCCTCGTTCCTTACCCAACCCTCTAAATTTCCAATGACCAAAACTCCATAAACATCGGCATCCAAGTTGTGCTGGGATGGTTGGCGCATACTTGAACAAAGCTCGGCCGGGCACGGCGACCCAGACCAAAATTTACCTTGAAAATTCATCTGTAGCTTTTGAAAGAGCTTTGATAACTGTAAGAGAATTCTCGAAAGGAGTAGAAGCATTAAAAAACTAATTTTCAAGTTAAAGCCATAACCCGTGAGGCAGGAGCTTAGCAAACCAACTTCGAGCTAGCTTTTGTTTTGAAAGCCTCATCATGAAGTTTAATGTATCTTAGGATGAGGTCATTGCACTTTGATTTCAACCTCCCAGTATGTTTAATTTTCAACATTTGCAATTAATGTGTTTTGATCTGAGTTCAGCAAATTTTTGTAGAAAATACAGGCATGACCGGCATGTGTCATGGAGTCTAAGTGGATAGCCCATGTTAATTTTCTTTTCGCTTTGAGCTGACTTGGTCTGAACGTTAATGTCGTGTGATTGTCACGTAAGCAATTTATCACGAAATTATTTAAATTTTAATGAGAGTACGTTAACTGCAAAGGAATATTAATTTAGCTTATACATTAGCGGATTTAGGTCTACTAATATGAATGGCTAATTGTAAAATCTATTGAAGTTTGCTGACTAAAAAGTGAAATTTACTCTTCATAAGTGGACACACTCAAATGTAGCCCATCTTTGCAAGTGAAGCCCGATAAATCGCATTCGTTAATTATGTGAGCCCACACATGCAAGTCTTACTCAATCGACGGTTATAGTTGCGACCCGGTACTATGAATTTCTCCTCGTACACAATACATGCAAAGAGAAGACCTTATGCCTGATTCTGACCTCTGGGTGACTCCTCAAAACTGCAAACGGAGTTCTCTTCTCCTGCTTCTCTGGTTACCCTCCGCGCCTTCCGTTCCCCAAGTTCTACGCTTCTAGCTCATAAATATTGTGAGGCGGTTGGATTCGAGTGTGCCTTTTTTCTTGCCCCAATTGAAAGATCTATACATTATAAGATTTTGTGGGATCACTGCTAACTGTTCTAAAAGCTTAAGTTATTAGATGAAAACGTGGTTCAATAATTAATTACTGTAACATACACACGGAAGTTCTCTATTTTGTTTCCATTGACATTTCTTGATTTGGTAACGGAGGCATTGGGTTTTCGAATTGGGTTGGAAATCAGTTTTTATTTTCTTTTTCTTTGTAGATCAGGCAAAGAAGAAGGACAAAGTTCGTGAATTGTCGATGTGGGCACCGGCCGGCCTACGTGGCACGGTCAGCGTTGACGTGAATAATTTTTAATAATATTTTAATATTTTTCCGAAATTTTTTATTTTGTTTTTATTTTTCATTTTTTTTCTTTTTTTTTTCTTTTTCTTTTTTACCCTTCCCTTTCTTCATCCTCCGATTGATCCAGGGCAAGCGAGGTCGACCTCGTTGACTACTAGCAAGGCTTGAGCCTCACTAGCCCAGCGCAAGGCCGCCCTTACGACCATCTAACAAGGGCGAGCCTTGCTATTGGCAGGCGAGGTCAACCTCGCCGTCCCTGGCCCTAGCCTTTGGCCAGATGCTAAGGTCCGACGATTGGTTGGTGAAAGAAGGAAGGGAAGAAAAAAAATTATAATTCTAAATATATTATTAAAAGTTATCTATGTCAACGTCGGTCGTGTCATGTAAGCCGATTGGCATCATAGTCAGCAATATCCAGCTGAAATTAGATAAAAGGATTGAATTGACACGACGTCAAGAGCTTTAAGATTAAATTAATATAAATATAATAAATTTTGGACTTTTTTTTTACACTTTTTCTCTTCTCATCAGTCTTCGGTTTATTTTCCAAAGTGGGGGGACTTTGGGTTCTGGGGGCATTGGTTGACTTGAAGTGGACATCTGGAAAGCCATCTAGATGGATCCATCATTCCATCCCTTAATACACGCACTTGTATAGACACATGTCAAAGGAACCATCGGCGACCGACTTCAACATGGAGAAAAGAATTCCGTGTACAGAGGGTCTTAACTCCCATTTGGCCAGCGTTGGACTTTCCCTTTTTTCAGTTTCTTGACGAAGTTCAATTAGGAATGTAGATTCCGTCAGTATTGCAGCCAATGAAAATCCAAGTTGAGGACTTCCATTCTTATCTTGATTCCAACGCGGTGACAATCTTTATTCTTGATCGTGACACTGACGCGGATGCAATTTCCATATTTTTCCGCATACTTTATTTGGGTCGGATTTTATTTGCCGGTTCAAATTTGAGACATATTTTTTCTCTGTATTTCCTTTATCTTGTTGCTTCTCCATGTCTATGATACACCGACTTCATCTATATCCTCCCTAACCGCTGCCCAATAAAATTATATATATATTGATGATCCGTACCCCTAATTTCATCTGCACTATGATCTAAATGTGTGGCAGAATATGCAATTAGGTGCAATGTCCCAAGAGAAGGCAATGCATGCCACCGATGACACGTTAAGAGATAATTTGACTCTTTATAGTTTTGTTGCGGTAATTTTGCCTGAATGAGTGCAGGAAATGATGGACCATATCCTGCGTCAAGACAAAGAGAGAGTCATTTAGACCCTAATAGTCCTCAGCGTCCACGCTCCGAAAGTTACGGTGAGGCCCGTGATGCACGGGTCTCGAGCATTGCTATGATGTTTCCAATTCAATCTTAGTCATAAAGTTCTTTTGTTGGTATTCATACCAATCTAGAAGAAAAAAATCAATCAATCATGGCCTATGGGAAATCTTAGAGTAATATCCACGATAAAGTTTCTTCATGTATAAATAGTTGTTCTCAGATTGTCCTTGATCTCACTTTAGTAATTGTGTAAATATTTAACAAAAAGAAAAGAAGTGACATTGCGTGGGGTTTCACTCTTGTTGAAATCCTAACTAGTCTCCTTTCTTATTGGACAATTATATGTCACGCTTTCTTGTTCAGTGGTTTCCTACTTCAGAGAAGAGTTTGGTTTCTGCAGCTGACTAGGAATGCTCTCCAATGTCCATCCCCAATTTGATGTACGAAATAATTGGGTATCGGTAATGTTGCAGCAAAGCAAATTTAAGTCAATTACAAGCTTCTTAAATGAGCAATGTTCCTCTATTTCCGGACACGGATATGGTAGTTTGGAATAAGAAACTACTATTTTAGATTTAGCTTTCTCGTGAAGAATATTTCGAAGGTTAATTTCCATGCTAGGGGTGGTACAATGATGGTTTAGTATAATTAGTCTTAACTCAATTCTGGTGATGTAATCATGTGTGTCTAATTTGACAATGAAGGATTGTTCCAATTCCTGTAAACATTTCGCGTTCTTTACTCCAACGCTGCCTAGGATGATGACCACTTTTCTACTAATGGAGAACCCTAACTCCAAGCAACTGTCAAAGGTACACAAGAAAATACTTGTAATCATGTTTATCTTTTGCAGTTTGATTCTCATCTGCATATAAAAGTCATTCAATGAAGTAAAATTATTCACAAGAAAATCTGCCCGCAAAATGCATCTCGGGCAACATTGATCAATAAATACTTGGAGGATAACCGCAAGCCAAAATCAGTAGAGGAAGAAAAGAACCGGGAAGGAATTAGAGATGGAAGCGAATGGGTCTAGTTGCATTACAAGGAGGAGCGATTTGACCTACTTTGCAATCTTGGTCCATATATATGCATGGCAAATAACAGAATCGTAAAAAGGTTTGTTGACCAATTTATCTGTCAATCATTCAGACATCGTTTTTGGAGATGTTGAACTGTCTTCATTTGGAAATGTACAGAAAATATATTCATTGAATATAAAAAGAAAAGTTTTCTTCTACATGGTATCAGAGCCCTAGGGTTTGATCCTTGGGGTACTGTACGTTAATCATCGACTACGGCGGTCCCGTTCACCGGTGAGCGGGCTGGGGGTTCGGGGGCAGCGCCCACGAAAAATTTTTTTGGGCTCGCTTTCTTTCTCGATTGCGCCGTCCGACGTGCGTCTTATCCTATCTTCTTCATCGAAATTCAATTTGCAAAGCTGATCCCATGGCCGACGAACAGCCGGGTGTTGTAATTGACCAAGCGGATGCTAGTGCCTCTGCTACTGCCATTCTGGCAGACCTGACCGCTGCGATGAAGCAGCTCTTAACCCAGCAGGCCGCGCCACCGCGCGTTGAACCTCCTGTTGCACCGATTGCTGTCAAGCTTGATGGCAAAAATTATGGCGTATGGTCTCAGGTTGTTGAGATGTATGTCTCGGGCAAAGACAAACTGGGCTATTTGAATGGTGATTCTCTTGAGCCCCCTCCTACTGATCCGTTTTTTAGACAATGGAAGACCGATGATTCTACGATGAAAGGTTGGCTTATCAATTCTATAGACCCAGCCTTGATACCAAATTTTATTCGGTTTCCTACTACCAGAGCCGTATGGGAGGCTGTGGCAACAACCTTTTTTGATGGATCTGACATCTCCCAAATCTATGATCTTAAGAGGCAGGTTTCTCGATTGAAGCAAGGCGGTGGACCCATCGAGAAATATTACAATGATCTTCAAGGGCTCTGGCGTGAGATTGATTTCCGCCGTCCTAATCCTATGCAGTGTCCGGCCGATATTTTGAGGTACAATGCCATTGTCCATGAAGATCAAGTTTATACTTTTTTGGATGGTCTCGATGACCGCCTGGATAATGTTTGTGCTGATGTTATGAAGATGGATCTATTTCCCACTATTGAGCAAGCTTATGCTCGAGTCAGGCGAGAGGATATGCGCCAATCTATCATGCTCTCCACTACTGTCGAAGTCACCTCTGGTTCCGCCATGGTGTCACAGCGGGGCAAGGGTGATCAGTTAGTGCTTTCTACCCGGGGACCTCGCCCTAAATCTGGTATGCCAATTCAATCCGAGGGATGCTCTCACTGTGGGAATCCTAAACATGTAGCAGCATCTTGTTTTAAACTACATGGTTATCCAAACTGGTGGGATGATTTTCAGACCAAGAAGAAGAAACCAGGCTCCCAAAAGGAGCGGAATGGAGGGCAAGCCTCCTTAGTGACTAGCGGCTTGTCATTAATTCCCATAGAGCCTGAATCTGCTAATGCCAAATCCCTTGAAGGTAATTATGGGTTTGCCTTTGCTAATGGACATGATGATGGTCATCATGGGTGGATAATTGACTCTGGCGCTACAGATCATATGACTCCGGAATCTGGTGACCTTCTTACATCTACTACACCACGTCGAGATCATATTTACAATGTTAATGGACATAGCTTTCCTGTGACGACTGTTGGGCGTGTGTCTATCATGCCTTCTCTCTCTCTATCTCATATCTTGCTTGTTCCTTCATTGTCTAATCGTCTGTTATCAGTTGGACAGCTTACTAGTGATTTGAACTGTGTTGTGCTTATGTACCCTGATTTTTGCCTATTTCAGGACATTCTCATGAAGGAGATTATTGGGCGTGGTACTAAGAGGGAGGGGCTGTATTTCGTGGATGAAATTACTTCTGGACAGACCTATCATTCTCGTGGACAGTTAGCTCAAGAGAAGGAACTTTGGCTATGGCACCGTCGGTTAGGTCACCCATCCTTTGGGTATTTACGGCATTTGTTTCCCAAGTTATTTCATGGTCTATTGAACTCTAGTTTTCAGTGTGATACATGTATTTTGGCAAAGAGCCATCGCACTTGTTTTCCTCCCAGTTTGAATATAAGTTCTACTCCTTTTTCCTTAATTCATTCTGATGTATGGGGTGCGTCTCCTATTACTACTGCATTTGGGTTTCGATGGTTTATCATCTTTGTTGATGATTGCACACGTATGATTTGGCTATATTTGATGAAACATAAGAATGAGGCTGAAGCTATCTTTCCGACTTTCCACCGTATGATTCAGACTCAGTTTGGAGCCAAACTTTAAGTTCTCAGGTCTGATAATGGTGGCGAATACTTAAGTAAACCTCTTGCGGCTTATTTTCAAGAACATGGTTTGATACATGAAACTTCTTGCCCTCAGTCTCCTCAGCAGAATGGTGTTACTGAGCGCAAGAATCGCCATCTTCTTGAAACCACTCGAGCACTCTTGGAGGGTAGCCATGTTCCCCATCGTTTTTGGGATTCTGCCATAGTCACAGCTTCTTATTTGTTGAATCGCATGCCTTCCCGCATTCTGAGCTATTGCACGCCAATGCAAGCACTTGCTGCCCATGTGTCTCTTCCTTCGGTTCTTACATTGCCTCCTAAGGTGTTTGGGTGTGTCGCTTATGTCCATCTTCACAAAAATCAGCGGACCAAACTTGACCCTTGTGCAGTCAAATGTGTGTTTCTTGGTTATGGCCCTTCTCAGAAGGGGTATCGGTGTTATGATCTTGCCGGGAAGCACAAGTATGTCACCATGGATGTAACATTTATCGAGATGGAGCCCTATTTTCCTTCCCCCTAGTGTCCTGTTCGGGGGGAGAGTAGTTGTAGAACCAGACATTGGTGGGAGGTAGGAATTGCAGGAGCGACGGATGGGTGCGCACGACCACATGATTCTGAGGCTACTGAGGCTGAAGTTTTTGAGCTACTGCCGCATGATTCTGAGGCTGCACGACCAGACAACACTGAATTACGACATGGGTCAAAACAGGTGTCAACAGATGCACAGTTGCAATAGCCCTCCTTGTCTTCGCCCTCTTTAGTACCACTCCAAGCTCCTAAGAATGTACCAGAGGCAAGTACTTCTACTGTACTTGATTCTTTTGAAGATACTGATGTGCTTACTGGTTATAAGCTACCTGATAGGCATAATAGGGGTAAATCACCGAATCGATATTCTCCAGATGTAGAGGACCGTCGGTCTCGATACCCTATTGCAGACTATGTGTCTGCCAAGAGGCTGTCCACACCACTACAAGCCTTCGTGTTTACGATTTCCTCAGTTCAAGTTCTAAACAGGGTTGAAGAAGCCATGAAGGATCCGAAATGGCTTCAAGCGATGGAGGCAGAGATGGAGGCATTGGAGAAAAATCGAACTTGGAAACTTGTGGAACTACCAAAGGATAAAAAGCCGGTTGGATGTAGGTGGGTGGTCACAGTCAAACATAAGGCAAACGGCACTATTGAGAGGTATAAGGCGCGACTGGTCGCTAAAGGGTATACACAGACTTATGGGGTGGATTATCAGGAAACATTCTCTCCAGTTGCAAAGTTAGACACTATAAGAGTGTTGTTATCTTTGGCTGCAAACTTGGACTGGCCTTTGCATCAATTTGATGTGAAGAATACATTTCTTCATGGAGATTTAGAGGAGGAGATCTATATGGAGCTTCCACTTGGATACAGATGCGCAAATAAGCTAAACATGGTCTGTAAGCTGGAAAGATCATTGTATGGCTTGAAGCAGTCCCCTCGTGCATGGTTTGGTCGCTTTAGCTCAGCTATGAAAGGGTATGGATACTCCCAAAGTAACTCAGATCATACTTTGTTCTTAAAAGGTGTTCAAGGAAGAATGACAGCTCTTATCATATATGTAGACGACATGATTATTACAGGCAATGATAGTGCAGAGATTATGAGACTGCAGGAATTATTATCTAGGGAGTTTGAGATGAAGAACTTGGGAGGTCTGAAATATTTCCTGCGAATCGAGGTTGCTAGGTCGAAGGAAGGGATTTACTTGTCTTAGCGGAAGTATGTTCTTGATCTTTTGACCGAAGTTGACATGCTAGATTGCAAGCCTGCAGACACTCCTATGGTACAAAACTGTAAGCTCGGAGAGTACTCTAATCAGACGCCTACTAATAAAGAGAAATACCAAAGGTTAGTAGGTCGATTGATTTACTTATCACATACACGTCCTGATATTGCTCATGCAGTAAGTGTGGTGAGTCAGTTTATGCATGCACCTATTGAGGATCATATGAGTGTTGTGTGGCGCATCATTCGATATTTGAAGTCAGCCCCAGGAAAGGGGTTGCTATTTGCAAAGAATGGCTGTCGCGACCTAAAAAATTTTGTAAATTTCTAGGGCTAATGGATTATTAAGACTAATCTTAACTCGAGCCCTCCCAAGCTCTACCAATTCGCAACTTAGGATTTAAGTCATTAACATGCAAATATTTTCATGCTTGGAGTCGCCACTAATCATTTTGTGGTAGGTCGATTAGAAACCTAAATAAAACATAGGGATATATGTTTTATTCCTACGAACCAGAGATTCTAAACCCGGGGACTTGATTACGCTAGATTTAGTCTAATGCCCTTTCGGTACCTTTTCTTTTCAAAAATGTTTTGGCAGGCAGTTTGGATCCATTTTAATTTAATTACTAACATGTGAGGTGTTCATGCGGGTGCGCAAACCACCAATTTAACACCTAGGAAAGCGTTAAATAAATTGCAAGTTTGGAAGAATTACTTACCTCGAAGCAACGCAAGCATCTGCATTGTTAGCTAGAAAATCACATCAACACCTCTAATATGATTTCTAATTAACAAACAATTCACTCAATATTTTTTGGATTTTCACTTATTTAAATGAGAGCTAGTCTATATGTAATGACGTGCAAAAATTGACATGCGAATTAATGCAACCTAACATGCAAACTATATGTCATGCAACGACGTGATCTAATTCTAATGACAAGGCAAATGATTTATTTTTTTTAATGAAATTCGGAATAAAAAATATGCCTAAATTAACATGCAACCTAATGACTTCTCTTTTTGGTATTTTCTATTAAAATTTGAAATTTAAAATTGCCTAAGTTAACATGCAATCTATGATGACTTAATCTATCCTAACATGACTTATTTTTTTGGATTTTTGTTAAAATTCGAAATAATAATCTGCTGAAATTAAGAATGCAATCTATCCTAATCTACCCTAAAGTAGTTCATTCTCTTTTTGGGGTTTTCTTGAAAATTCGGAATTAAAAAATAACGTGAATAATCCGTTAGGATTAAAACAATCCTTAATTTAAACTAGGAAACATGCCACCTTAAGTCCCAATTTAAATTAAATACTTATCTCATCCCTTGGGATATATTCAAAATTCCTAGACATGCAAAATTCTAATTTAAATAACAAAAAAGATTTTTTTATTTTCTTTTTATTTGAAAAGGAAAGAAATTAAGTAAATAAGGATAGCAACCACATTCAAATTAACCACGCGATCCGCCAAATTTGTTTCAAACTCGGATTAGGCACAGAAATCGAACTATCGGTCATATCTATAGGGTTATAGATATCGACGGAAAGTCGATTATTCAAATTTGGAAAGCAGATAAAAATCATTATCGTATCCAAGTGGTTATGGATAAGATAATAATTTTCCGTATCGCCGCGTATCAGACCTTAGGTTTAAGGTCAGATAGTCGTCCAGATACGTTGTTAAATTAGGAACGATTCCTAATTTTGAATATTTTAAAATATTGCGGATATATCGAACATTATCCTAAGATATCTAATTATCCACATGATATTCATGCAATATTCAAAACACTCAAATTAGGAAATTAGAATATTCTGAAAATTTACCGGATAATGATCCTTACCTAATTTGCAGATAATTCCAAATTCGAATCGGCTCGGGATCGGGATGATCGGCGACGGAACGGCAACGAAGACGACGACACCGGCGGGGCTACGATGGGCGGAGCACGGCTTGCCGGCACGGCAGTGACGTCAAGCGACGGCGTGCAGCTCGGGCGATGACTGTTCTGGTGGGGGCTACTCGGTCGAGACAACTCCGGCGACGGTGGACGTTGGCGCAGCTCCGGCGTGCGGCGGTGGCGGTCTGTGGCTGCTCCGGTCAGTGGCTGTGCGAGCAGGGACCGGCGGGATCAGCGAGGCAGCAGGGGGCTATGACGGCGACGTGTGGCGGCGGGCGTCCACAGGGGCCTCCGGCAGGGACGGCAACGGGCAGAGGCAGCGCACGGCGAGCAGTTCTGCGGCGGCTGTATATGCAAGCGTCGGCGGCACGGGAGAGAATGGCTCCGGCGATTAGCACAGGGCAGCTACAGGCGTCTCCGGTGAGGTCAGGCAGCGTGGAGAGGGGCGACGACTGTGGCTGGCCTTCGGGTGGCTGGCGGTGACACGGGAAGCGGTGGCGCGGTGATGATCTCCGGAGGGTTGGCTTCAGTCCGGCACGGCGGTGGCTGGCTGTCCCGGCGACACGGGCGACCTCGGACAGCTTCAAGGCGGCGGCTGCAGGCGGCTGTGCACGACGCGGGTAAAGGCGTCAGCGATGGCAGCAAAGGGGACGCCGGCAGGAGGCAAGGCAGCGGTACAGCGGCAGCGACGTCGGTGAGGGGGTGCGGCGGATGGGGCTGAGGCGCGCGGCAGCGGGCTCGACGCGGGCGGTGGCGTTGCGGTGGGGCTCCGGACACGGCGGCTCCGGCACGATGGGACGCCGGCGAGAAGCAGACGCGGCGACGATGAGGGGGCAGCGTGCTCGACCTCTTCTCTCTCTTTCTCTCAAAAACTCTCTCAAGATTCTGATCTGAAAATTGTGACGTGTCCCCCAAATTCTGACCTAATGTCATGTTTATATAGCACTAATCTAGGTCAAATTAAATGGGCTATAGAGTCCTAATGGACTTAGGCTTGAGCTTAGGCTTTAATCAACATTTAAATGGGCTGAATTAACTTGGGCTGAATTAAGCTCAAAACATAATGGGCCGAATTAAGCTCAAATTAAAACGACCGAGTCCGTTCGACTTGTAATTCCCGGCCCTTGCATTCCCGAACGAGCCGAGTTCCATTCGATGAAATTTAAGCTCATTCGCCAACGCCAATTCGATGCAAAAAATGCAATTAAACTAAAACGAACCTAAACTATATGTTATGCAATTTAAATATTTTTGTTTAGGGGTTAAAATTTAATCCCTAATTTTCTATGCAAATTACGCTAAATGACTGGCAAAATTTAGGTGTCAACAATGGCCATCTTGAAATAGAAGGTTACACAAATGCAAATTGGGCTGGAAGTGTGACAGACAGGAGGTCTACATCAGGGTATCTTACATTTGTGGGAGGCAACCTTGTTACATGGAGAAGTAAGAAACAAAATGTTGTAGCTCGGTCTAGTGCAGAAGCTGAATTCAGAGGTGTAGCAAAGGGGTTATGCGAACTTCTATGGCTTCGGAAGCTGCTAACTGAGCTTGGGTATCCACCAGGTTTGGAAATCAAATTGTTTTGTGATAATAAAGCAGCCATAAACATTGCTCATAATCCAGTTCAACATAATAGAACCAAACATGTGGAGATTGACAGACATTTCATCAAAGAGAATTTGGAGGCAAAAGTGATCCAGTTACCATTTGTCAAGTCTGAAGAACAGTTAGCTGATATATTAACAAAAACTCTGTCAAGTAGAGAATTTCATTGCTCACTTATCAAGTTGGGTATCAAAGACATCTTTGCACCTACTTGAGGGGGAGTGTGGTTGTGAGCTATTTTAGCCTATTTGTTAGGGATTTTTATAGATTTCTTCCTAGTATAGAATCCTTCCTATTGTATATCTCCTAATTAGGGTTGTTATATGTCCTATATATATATAACAGGATGAAGCGTAAATGTACAGAAAATATATTCATTGAATACAAAAAGAAGAGTTTTCTTCTACATCTATAAATGTACATTTAAGCTCCTCGGATATATAAGTTTATATCATCCTAAAAGATGTCCACCGGAGCATATTAATCGCTAGTAAATGTCACTACTAAACGATTCTTTTTTTTTCGATAATTAATTAACTCATTAATGGTTAAAGTACGGCGAACAGCAGCTAAATTATACTAGAGGACTAAGAAAGGACGTTAATTTGATGTATGGCCGTAGATAATAAATAAGGTCAACGGAGACTAGCAATTAATGTTCAAGTATAGCAGAAAATCTTAACTACCATCATAATCCAGTGCATAATCTATTAACGTGGACGTGAAGGAGAGTTGATGATATACTTTGTGTACTCTTTCTATGGACCTTTCTTAATGAAACTGTGTAAATGCTTTTCAGATTAGACATCATAAAGGATTTCTGGTGAAACACACGTAAATCAACAACGCGAGCCTAGTGCATGCACGTCTTTTGAAATGTCTTTCTTTGGCTTTTCCTTAGATTGGTCAAAGGAAGAGCACCGGTCAAATGCTCACTGGCCGGCGAGCACGTTACTGTTTTGGCGACCGGAACAAGGGCAATTTCGTCATTTACTTTTTTTTTTCTCTTTTCCGTTTCCTTTTCTTTTTCTTCTTTTTTTCGTCTTTTTCCTCCGCCGGCCATAACCGGGGCCGGCGGAAGTCGCCAGCCTCAGGTGGAGGCCGCCCTTGCCGGCGTCAGGCGAGGGCCGCCCTCATTGGGGGCGAGCGAGGAAAACCCAGGTCCGCCCTCTCCAGCGTCAGGTGACCTTTGCCAGATCCGGCGAGAACAACCCTTGCTATCGTTGGATCTATCGCTGGATCTAGCGAGGGTCGCCCTCGCCCATCCAGCCTATAGGTACTCTCTCTCTCTCTCTAATTGCAATTATCTGTGCAACTTACGCAGCATACCATTTAAAAATAGGAACGACATGGAGCCATTTGAAGAAACCATGGTAATCTTTTCTCTTCCTTTTTAATGATTCTTTTTACTAAATAAGTTTGTCCATTTACGTTCTGACATTATAACAATGTTTTACTTTTTTCCAGATCAAATGTAGGAAGGAGGCTTGCGATGGCAACTGTTGCAATGAAATTACACAAATCAATTTCTTGAAATTCTATTTGACATTATTCAACCACTGATAATGAAGGTTCTTAAAAAGTTCTAAGCTTCTAATCTGTTTAAAAAGATCATATTTTTTTATAAAAAAAATCCTTTGCAAGGTCCTAAGGTATAATAAGAGTAAATACACTTTTTGATATATTTTCTTCATATTTTGTATTTTATAAATAACTGAATTTTCACTACTATATCCATGGATTATGATGAAAGTTGTCGCGACCCTAAAAAAATCTTCATCATTTTCTCGAGCTAATGCATTATTAAGATTGAACTTAACTCGGGCCCTCCCAAGCCCTACCAATTCGCAACTTAGGGTTTAAGTTCTTAACATACAAATGTTTTCATGCTTGGAGTCGCCACTAATCATTTTACGGTAGGCTGATTAGAAATTTAAATAAAACATAGGGAGATATGTTTTATTCCTACGAACCAGAGATTCTAAGTCCGGGGACTTGATTACGCTAGATCTAGTCTAACGCCCTTTCGGTACATTTTCTTTTCAAAAATATTTTGGCAGACAGTTTGGATCCATTTTTAGCTCATTTGCTAACATGTGAGGTGCTCATGCGGGTGCGCAAACCACCAAATTAACACCCAGAAAGCATTAAATAAATTGCAAGCTTAGGAGAACAACATAACTCGAATCCCGCAAGCATCTGCGTTGTTAATGAAAAATCATACAGACAATCCTAATATGATTTCTAATTAACACGCAATTCACTCAATTTCTTTTTTTTTGGGTTTTCACTTATTTAAATGAAATCTAGTCTACATGCAATGACGTGCAAATATGACATGCGAAATAATGCAACCTAGCATGCATACTATATATCGTGCGACGACGTGACTTAATTCTAATGACGGATGAATGATATATTTTTGGTATTTTCTGATGAAATTCGGAATGAAAATATACCTAAATTAACATGCAACCTAATGACTTCTATTTTTGGTATTTTCTATTTAAAATTCGAAATTCAAAAATACCTAAATTAACATGTAATCTATGATGACTTGATCTACCCTAGAATGACTTATTTTTGGAATTTTTGTGTAAAATTCGGAATAATAAAATAACGTGAATAATCCGTTAGGATTAAAATAATGCCTAATTTAAACTAGGAAACATGCCACTTTAAATCCTAATTTAAATTAAATGTTTATCTCATTCTTCGGGATATATTCAAAAATCCTAGACATGCAAAACTCTAATTTAAATCTAGCTAATATTTTTTGAATTTTCTGTTTTATTTGAAAAGGAAAGACAATCAAATAACTAAGGATAGCAAACAATTCAAATCAACCACGCAATCCGCCAAATTCGTTTCAAACTCGGATTAGGCACAAAATTCGAATTATCGGTCATATCTATAGGGTTATAGATATCGACGGATAGTCGATTATTCAAATTTGGAAAGCTAATGAAATTCATCATCGTATCTAAGTGATTATAGATAGGATGATAATTTCCCGTATCGCCGCGTATCGGACCTTAGGGTTAAGGTCAAATAGTCGTCTAGATACGTTGCTAAATTAGGAAATTTTCCTAATTTGAATATTTGAAAATATTGCGGATATATAGAACATTATCCTAAGATATCTAAATATCCACACGATAATCACAAAATATTCAAACACACCAAATTAGGAATCTAAATATTTGAAAAGAATATTCAGAATATATCCACTTACCTAATTTGAAAATACTTCCAAATTTCGAATTGGATCGGGATCGGCTTGCGGATCGAGAATGGGACGACCGGCGACGGCGGGACGGCGACGACGACACCGACGATGCACAGCAACACCGGCAAGGCTGTTCGGTGGATTTGATGCGTGCGTGGGCGAGTGACTCCGAACAGAAAATTTCAAGACTGCACGATTTCGGAAAAATGGGCGTAACTTCCTCAATACACGGCGGATTGACCCGATTCCAAAAGCCACAGATCAAGGACTCGTAGATCTACAACTTTCGTGTTTTGAGTTTCCACAAATAAGCTCTATGGAGTGAGCGATTCTGAAAAGTATATGCTGCTGCTTCGGGAATGGGTCTTCAGCTTGGCGAGGGAGAGCGGCTGAACGTGGACATCTTCATGCGCTGCATGAGGGGATCTTCAAAGCAGTAGCTGCTGCTTCGTGGGGACTTCTGACTTTGCTGCTTGGGAGTTCGTTGACTGTTGGACTTGTATTCCATGCAGAGGAGCAGCAGCTACGTCAGACTCCACGTTGATCAGCCACGAATCAAATCAGGAACAACAGCAGCGATCATCGTGGCTTCGCTTCAAGGCTGGGGAGGCGTTGTTCAGCGTGGGAGGCGGCAGCACGGCAACGAGGAGGAGCAGAGCAGCGGCGGTGGGTGGAAGGTAGCGACGTCGACGGGCGGTTGAGGTGCGACGACGGCGGTGCGATGACGCGCGGCGTCCTCGGTGGTGATGCGTGACGTCGCTTCTCTCTCTCCCTCTCTCTCACACTTGTCTCTCTAAAAATTTCTGATCTCTGAAAAAAATTGTGTCCTCCCCAAAAATTCTGACCTAATGAAATATATATAGTACTAACCCTAGGTCAATTAGGTGGGCTCTAGAGTCCTAATGGGCTTAAACTTGGGCTTAGGCTCTAATTAACATTTAAATGGGCTGAATTAACTTGGGCTGAATTAATTAACTCAACATTACTAAATTAAACCCAAATTAAAACAACCAAGCCCGTGTGACGTGAAATTCCCGGCCCTTGAATTCCCGAGCGAACCGGTTTTTGTTCGATGAAATTTAAGCTCATTCGCCAACGCCAATCCGATGCAAAAATATGCAACTAAATTAAAATGAACCTAAACTATATGCTATGCAATTTAAATATTTTTGTTTAGGGGTTAAAAATTTAATCCCTAATTTTCTATGCAAATTACACTAAATGTTCGGTAAAATTTAGGTGTCAACAAAAGTAAAGATTAAGGTTGAGGTATGTATTTTCCATTCTTAAATTCTTTTTTTCTAAATGTAATGGGGATTTGCTCATTTCAACAAGTAAAAAACGTAAGTGACAATTAGGATTATAAATTTTACAATGCCATAATTTTGTAGTTTTTTTTTTTTACTCAAATTGACTTTTTCATATACTTTCTGTCTGTCTCGACCAAATTAATGATGAATGACGACCACCAATGAAGAGAAATGTGGAAAGAACGAGTTGATGTTGAGGGTGCTTGTGGGTGGCTCCTAATTGTGTCGTGCTTCGTTCGAATATGAGTGGGTTCTGTTTGTTGTATGCTAGGTAGTGGAGATAATAGCATAATTTAATCAACAGGAACCAATTCTAATGGAAGGATTTTGCCTCTACTTTGGCAATGGTGCACAGAGATTCATTGGAATAACACTATCTCATAATGCAAGGTTAATTTTTTTGTAATAACTTTGGGATGTATCAAAGCGGTGACCTTTTGAGTCTCCATTTTATGTCATAAAGCAGTAGTCTCTATTTTAATCCCAACAAGTCAGGATTCTCACACATCTCCACTCTTAATACGGGGCATGCTCTCGCCTGGATTCCATGAACTGCGTGCAATCATCACTTTCGAAATCTGTGGGACTCGCGGATCCATGGTTTGTGCATATTATTGATAAGTTTTTGGACAATACCAAGAACATGGGCATTATTGGTAAGGCTCAAACTGCCGGCCCTTGTTCCATCATTTTTTAGATATTAATTAATAAGTGAGCGAGGAATTTCTCTTTAATTTGCTAGGGGGCAGAGCTTTTTCTTTTTTGTTTTGTTTTTTAGTCAGGGCAAGGGGGCAAGAAACTACTGTGTAAAGAAAAAAAGGGAAGAAAAGGTATAATTCCACCCCACGATACGTATGAAAAAGAAAACGCGCTTTAATGATCACTGAGTAAAAAAACAAGAGGAAAAGAAAAAAAAAAGAGCGGTTCCATGACTACTGAGTCAAAAAGAAAAAAAAGAAGAAAAACGCCTCAAAAAGCCGTTTAGAGAAATCGACACATTCTTATAAATCTCTTCACAGTTTCCATTAGCACCAATCCTGCCTCTTGTTTCTTCTTGCCTTGCTTTCATATTTGCTTGCTTCCTCGGGCTTTGAGTTGTGAAACTCGTAAGCATGAGTTTTGCGGAGTTTCAATCATGCCATTTGCTTCTTGGTATTGTTCTTGCATTGTGCTTTAACCAAGTCTTGTCCACCACCAATGAAACAGACAGACTCGCACTGCTCGAATTTAAGGCCGGTATAGCCAGAGATCCTTTCGGTGTGCTCAACTCATGGGACAATAGCACTGGATTTTGCCAGTGGTACGGCGTTACGTGTGGTCGGAGTCACCAGAGAGTCAAAGTGTTGGACTTGTCATCACAAGCACTCTCCGGATCAATCTCTTCTCATATTGGGAATCTCAGTTTTGTAAGGGAAATGTTACTCCAAAACAACAGTCTCTATCATGAAATCCCTCCACAAGTCGGCCAATTGCATCACCTTCGTGTCTTACGACTAGACAACAATTCATTGGTCGGTGAAATTCCCAAAAACATATCGGGTTGCTCTAACCTCGTCAGACTCATTCTTCGATTTAACCAACTAACTGGAGAGATTCCTAGAGAGCTCGGTTCACTGTCGAACCTACGAACAATCTCATTGTGTGTTAATAATTTGACCGGGAGCGTGCCTTCCTCCATTGGGAACTTATCTTCACTGGAGAACCTTGTTTTAACCAGGAACAACTTGGGCGGGAGCATTCCCCAAGTTCTAGGCCACCTGACAAACTTGCAACGGATTGGCCTGGGATTAAACAAATTGTCAGGTACAATTCCATCTTCGCTACTCAATCTCTCTTCGCTAACTGTCTTTGATGTTGGAGACAACCGGATACATGGGACTCTTCCTGCAGGCATAGGCCTCAAACTCCTAGACCTTGATTTTTTAAGTGTTTTCATGAACCAAATTGAGGGGTCGATTCCTCCATCGGTATCAAATTGCACGAAGCTAGAAGTGCTTCAACTTGATATGAACAGGTTTTCCGGGAAAGTACCATCTTTGGAAAATTTGTACAAGCTTCGTTGGTTTCGCATCTATAAAAATCAGCTTGGAAGGGGAAAACCTGAAGACTTGAGCTTCCTTTGCTCGTTGACTAACAGCACCAAGTTAGACGACGTGGTTATTCACCGGAACGAGTTTGGTGGAGTATTACCTAAATGCATAGGTAATTTATCCACCACTCTCACAATATTTTCTGTATCGGACAATCAAATATCGGGTGAAATTCCAGAAGAAATCGGGAATTTGGTCAACCTGAATTGGTTGTCTATGTATCTCAATCAATTTTCAGGTGTCGTCCCCTCAAATTTGGGGAATCTACAAAATCTAGCGATACTTGAGCTAGGTGGTAACAACCTGGCGGGGACTATACCATCATCTTTGGGAAATCTAACCAAGTTGTTTGCACTAAACCTTTTCCGGAACAACTTTCATGGGAGAATTCCGTTGCACCTATCTAATTGCCGGTCTCTTCAATGGCTTGATCTATCGAATTGTAATCTCCGTGGTGCCATACCCCCACAAGTCATCGGTCTCTCGTCATTAGCGATCATGTTGGACTTGTCTCGTAACCATCTGACTGGGGTTCTACCCACAGAAGTTGGCAACTTGAGAACTTTGACTGCGTTGGACATCTCGAACAATTTGTTGGTTGGTGAAATCCCAAGTAGTTTAGGTGACTGCACTTCATTGACATCCCTAAAGTTGGGTGGCAACTTCTTCCATGGGTCAATTCCGCAATCAATCAAATCGTTAGGAGGCATTGAAGAACTAGATCTGTCATGCAACAATTTGTCGGGTCAGATTCCAGAATTCTTATCGGTATTTCGTTCCTTAAAACATTTGAATTTATCGTACAATAAGTTTGAAGGCATGCTACCACGTGAAGGAGTCTTTAAGAATGCTACCGCTGCTTCTATTATTGGGAACAATGAGCTTTGCGGTGGATTGCCAGAATTCAACCTCCACAGCTGCATCTCCAAAAGCTCCAAGAGCGGAAAAATCAATGTAGTGATATTGTCCACTTCTGTTATATTCGGAGTTCTTTTAGTAGTTGTTATTCTTGCTTTTATACATAATTTTTGGTTAAAGAAGAAAGTAAATGAACTGGTTTCCAGTTCAATGGATGATTCACCTCCGAACATATCTTATGGAGCACTCCTAAAAGCAACCAACAATTTTTCTTCAACGAATTTGATCGGAGTTGGAAGCTTTAGTTCTGTTTATAGGGGTATACTCAATGATAATGGGATTGCTGTTGCTGTGAAGGTGCTTGATTTAGTTCGTCGCGGTGCACTTAAGAGCTTCATAGTTGAGTGCGAGGCATTAAAGAACATCAGACATCGAAATCTTTTGAAGATACTGACAATTTGCTCGGGTGTTGATTATCAAGGAAATGATTTTAAAGCCATAGTATATGACTTCATGAACAATGGAAGCCTGGAACGGTGGCTACACCCAAAGTCAACCTCATCTCATGGGATTGAGTTTCGGAAAAAGTTGAATTTCATGAGGAGGATAAATATTGCTACTAGTGTTGCTTATGCATTGGATTATCTTCATCACCAGTGCCACATCCCCATTATTCATCGTGATCTAAAGCCAAGCAATATCCTCTTGGATGATGAGATGGTCGCGCATGTGAGCGATTTTGGATTGGCTAAGTTCCTCCTAGGATCATCCCTTGATACCGTAGCTAATCAGATGAGCTCTATGGGTTTGAGAGGGACAATCGGTTATGTTCCACCAGGTAATCTCTCTAGTTTTTCTAATGATTTGAGCTCTACATTCTTTTTTATGATAAGCACTCCTAATATCATATGCACTATCATCTAAATGTGTGGTAGAATATGCAATGGGATGCGAGGTCTCAAGAGAAGGCGATGTCTACAGTTACGGCATCCTCTTACTAGAGATGTTCACAGGATTGAGTCCCACTGATGATAGATTTGGGGGCAATTTGACTCTCCATAGTTTGGTTGCGGCAGCTTTGCCTGAACGAGCCTCGGAAGTTACGGATCACATTTTGCTTCTAGAAAGAGGGAATCCCCTCGACCCCAATAGTCCTCCGCATTGTCTTTCCGAAAGGAATGTCATATTTCAAGAGTGTTTGGTTATGGTATATAATATTGGAGTTACTTGTTCCAATGAAGTGCCTGGAAGTCGGATGAGCATCAGCAGTGTTGCAAATCAACTGCAAAATATAAGGGAAAAGCTCTTGGCATTGGGTTTATATGAACAAGATGAACTACTGCAGGTGATATGATAATTTCTTAACCTCTCTTTCGTCCTAAATATTTAGTTTTACATATGCTAGTGCAAACGGACATGTTAATCTGTAGCCAAATAGAGAATCGATCATGCATTTTCATTGAAAGGCAATAGTTGATTGTCATCTCTCACCTGTATATGTATCAAGCTAGCATGTGTGCTGCAGTGCCGTGACCTTTTAGTAATATTTGTTACAATTTGTCTCAAGTTTGAGAACATGGATGAAAGCTGACCCGAATTGAAGCTCGGGAAAGTCAGGCCATATAAAGATTGTCCGAATTGGACCCTGAAAATGTATAACTGGAGAGAAGCAGTCGTTTCTGTTAGGAGATAATAGTTGATTATCATTCCTCATCTGCACAGATTACTGCACTAACATATGGCCCATGATGCAGAGTCTTGAGAATTGTCATGATATTTTAGAATATCTGTCTCAAATGTTCAGTTCTTTTATGGGTATGAAGCTCATTTAGACGAATACAAATTAATCCACTATCGGCTATTTTCAATTGATATCCATAATCAAGCCTTTTCAATGTATGAATAGTTGTTCTCTGAAGTTTACATGACGCAGTAACGGTGAGCGGAAGTTGATTCACATAAATCCTACATGTCTCCTTTTTTTTTTATTGAAAATTTGTATTTTTCCCCTTGCAAATCCTAGCTTTTGTCCAGGCTTTCTAACTCAGAGAAGTGCTTGGTTTCTTTCTATAGCTTCACTAGGAATCGCTATGCGTCGAAGAAGCTGGGCGAGACAGTTCGAGATGAGTGATGTTGCAGTCAAGCCAAGTATCTCTTTCAGCTTCAACCTAAATAAGCAAATTCTCTGTTTGGGAACAAAAAAAATGATTGTTTGGAGAAGAAAAGACTTTCAAATTCAGCTTCCTCGTATGCATTAAATCGAGAAACAGATCTGGGCGATTGATATGTGAAGCGGGAACTTCGCAATAAGGGTTTAGCATAACTAGTCTATCCCAATTCTGATCGTGCAACTTGTGCTACTTGTGTTTTTTCTGATGGGGAATGGATCTGCAGAGCTGGTATTTCTAAAGTATGCCACTTTGATTACTCTTTTTTTGCCAAAAATTTTCCTTCTCTCGTACATTCATTTCTTATCACGATAGAACTTGTTTGATGAATACAAAATGTGTTGCCAGTGTCTAATAAAAATTCGAGCCAAACAGAAATCACCGAAACATATGATTGTGTCCTCATCTTCTTAAGACCAGAACAAACTTTAGGCGTTTCATTATGACGATGGAAATAATTTGAAGCATGTGATATCAATAGCAATGCTCTCACTCTCTGAAGAGAAGACTCATATTCTTGGTCTTGTCACTTGTCACGTTCCTCATTCCTTACCCAACCCTCTAAATTTCCAATGACCAAAACTCCATAAACATCGGCATCCAAGTTGTGCTAGGATGGTTGGGGCATACTTGAACAAAGCTCGGCCGGGCACGGCGACCCAGACCAAAATTTACCTTGAAAATTCGTCTGTAGCTTTTGAAAGAGCTTTGATAACTGTAAGAGAATTCTCGAAAGGAGTTGAAGCATTAAAAAACTAATTTTCAAGTTAAAACCATAACCCGTGAGGCAGGAGCTTAGCAAACCAACTTCGAGCTAGCTTTTGTTTGGAAAGCCTCATCATGAAGTTTAATGTATCTTAGGATGAGGTCATTGCACTTTGATTTCAACCCCCCAGTATGTTGAATTTTCAACATTTGCAATTAATGTGTTTTGATCTGAGTTCAGCAAATTTTTGTAGAAAATACAGACATGACCAGCATGTGTCATGGAGTGTAAGTGGATACCCCATGTTAATTTTCTTTTCGCTTTGAGCTGACTGGATCTGAACGTTAATGTCGTGTGATTGTCATGTAAGCAATTTATCAAGAAATTATTCAAATTTTAATGAGAGTATGTTAACTGCAAAGGAATATTAATTTAGTTTATACAATTAACGGATTTAGGTCCACTAATGTGCATGACTAATTGTAAAATCTATTGAAGTTTGCTGACTAAAAAAGGAATTTACTATTTATAAGTGGACGCACTCAAATGGGGTCCATCCTTGCAAGTGAAGCCGGATAGATCGCAATCGTTAATTATGTGAGCCCACACACGTGAGTCTTACTCAATCAACGGTTATAATTGTGCCCCGGTCCTAGGAATTTCTCCTTGTACACACTACATGCAAAGAGAAGACCATGCCTGATTCAGACCTCCAGGTGACTCCTCAAAACTGTAAACTTTGACGTTCGTGCCATCCCTCACTAATCTCACTGAAACGGAGTTCTCTTCTCCTGCTTCTCTCGATCACCCTCGCGCTTTCCGTTCCCGAAGTTCTAGGCTTCTAGCTCATAAATATTGCGGAACGGTTGGATCTGAGTGTGCCCTTTTTCTTGCCCCAATTGAAAGATCTATACATACGGAAGTTCTCCGTTTTGTTTCCGTTGACGTTTCTTGATTTGGTAACGAAGGCATTGGGTTTTCGAATTGGCTTGGAAATCAGTTTTTATTTTCCTTTTCTATGTAACTCTGGCGAAGAAGAAGGAGAAAGTTCGAGAATTGGGTTTATTATTCTTAGAGTAGATAGAAATTTGTGATTAGGGTGTTGGAGGAGCCAAATCTAAGGTCTTTACTAGGGGTGTGCAACCGGACCGGATTTACCCGGGAACCGGATCGGCCCACCCGAAAAAACAGGTCCGGGAACCAGTTCTATATTTTTGGAACCGGTTGAAACCGGTCCGGTCCCCGGGTCTAAGTGAAAACCCACCCGGACCGGTTTTTAGAACCGGTTTTAAGTTACTATAAAAAAAGTAAAAACCCTAACATCGGACTCTCACTTCTCAGCTTCTCACTTCTCAGTCTCGAGTAATGACTCTCTTCCAGTTTGCGAGCGATTCCCCTTCCTTCTTGCCCTTCTCAGTATGCTTGCAAGAGCTCGTCGCCGCTGGCTACTCGCCGCTTGTCGTCCGCGGCTGCTCGCCGCTCGTCACCGCGGCTTGGCTCTTTGCCGCGGCTGCTCACCGCTAGTCACCGCGGCTGCTCGCCGCTCGTCACCGCGGGCCGCTCGCCGCTCGTCACCCACGGCTGCTCGCCGCTCGTCGCTCGCAGCTGCTTGTTGCTGCAACCCAACTCATCGTCGCGGCTGATCGCTTCCTCAGTCCCCGCAACCCAGCTCGTTGCCTCTCGTCGCCGCGGCTCTCAAGAACGCAACCCCTCTCGTCGCCTCTCGACTTGTTATGGACGACTCCGACTCAACTATCGAGAGAAAGGTGATTTCGCAATTGAATTTTTTTGGGTACTTTTTTGTTAGGTGACGAGGTTTTTGTTGTAAAATTTTTCGGACCGAGGGGGGAAAAGGGACTAGGGGTTCAAACAAATTTTTGATAATTCTCGTTGTAAAATTTTTCGATTTGATTGTGTTGCATTTGAGAGGAAAGAAGGGAATGCTCCTTGTGAGTAGTACAATTCTTGCGATCTTCGAGTTCTTGTTCGATGTGTTTTGGTGTTGTGTTTTTGTGGTGATTGTTGTTTGCTTGTGGGGGGGTTTGTGTTCGGGATGGTGGGTGACTGTATTCTCTTGACTTTTTGGGCCATCGTTCAAGCTGTGTGTTCGTTTGGTGGGGGTAAGCTCTAGGGTATCCATGGCGGTTTGGTCAGTCTGATTGTGCTGCATTTGAGAGAAAAGAGAAAACATGTTGCTTTTGGTGGGAGCATGCCAATTGCTGGATAGTGCTTGTGGATTGTTTATATTGCTTCAAATTTCTAAAACCAGAAAAAGGAAAAAGAAAAAAATAGGTTATCGGGTAGACCTTGAAACTGGATCGGAAAAACAGGGTAGGTTCGAAAATAGGGTTTAGGGAAAACATGATAGGTTCTAGGTTCCAAAAATCGAGAACCGGTTATAACAGGATAGGTTCCAGGTTCTAGGTCTGGACCCTACCCACCCTGGAATCGATCACCCCTAGTCTTTACATAGTTTGGAATTGATACTTTGGTTGGCTCCTTAGGCTGAAGAGATTAAACGGGGTGGAAGCAATGTAATCATTTTATAATTGTGTTTTTCGTTTTTATATCATCGCATCTTGGTCAATGGTATTGTAGAAAATTTCCCGTTGTAGTTTTGTTATACCCATGCAAGTATTTCTCCTTTGTATGAACATTACGCAAATTTCACTTGAATTTATCAAATGCGATATCTCATACACGATGAATCGAGTCTATTTGGAGTAATTTTTACTTTTACCTTTTCATTTTCCTCAATTTATGTGGTGCACGTAGTTGGATTGTTTTCTAATTTTAGAATTTCACAATACATAAACATTTATAGATTTTGCAATTGTTTTAAAAATTTAGATAATTTTATGAAATTTTAAAAGTTCAAACAAACCCGCCCTAAACTTACATGAGCCGAATTGACGGAAATCCGGTCAATGTAATAACGAGACGTTCTATGGCCCAAGCTCGAAGATATGCTCAAAATATTTCCAAAGACTTTTGTCTGGTGAGAGAGAGGGGGAGAGAGATTGAGCTTGAGCCTTTTTAATTTATTTTTCTTTTTTTCCCTTTTCTTTCTTTTTCTTTTTCTTTTTTCTTTCCCTTCCTTCTTCCTCCAGCCAGTCCACTAAAAAGAAAGAAAAGAAAAAAATAATTTGAAAAATATTATAATATTAAAGGTTATCCACGTGAGCACCGGCCGGTCCACACCGGCCGTGCCACGTAGGTCAGCCAACGTCCACGTCAATAATATCCGACCACAATTAGCCGAAAGGACTGAATTAGCACTGCATCAAAATGTTTGGAATTAAATTGACATCACTAAAAAAATTAGGGCTAAATTGACACAAATACAATAAATTTGGGACTTTTTCCAGCACTTCTTCCCTTATCATCAATCTTCGGTTATTTTTCCAAAGTGGGGGGACCTTGGGTTTTGGGGGCTTTGGTTGACTCGAAGTCAACATATGGAGAGCCATCAAGTCATCCATCCCTTAATACACGCACTTGTATAGACACATGTCAAAGGGGACCATCAGTGACCGACTTCAACATGGAGAAAAGAATTCCGTGTACAGAGGGTCTCAACTCCTATTTAGCCAGCCTTGGACTTTCCCTTGTTTTAGTTTCTTAACCAACTTCAATCAGGGAAGTAGATTCCGTGTATTTTAAGACAGTATTGCACCCAATGAAAATCCAAGTAGAGGACTTCCATTCTTTATCTTGATTCCAACGCGGTGACAATCTTTCTTCTTGATCATGACTTCCACGCGGATACAATTTCCATATTTTTCCGCAAACTTTATTTGGGTGTTTATTTACCGGTTCAAATTCAAGACATATTCTCTCTGTGTTTCCTTCATCTTGTTGTTTTCTTTGTGTCTATGATACACCAACTTCATCTATATCCTCTCTAACCGCTGCCCAATAAAATTATATTTTGATGATCCGCACCCCTAATTTCATATGCACTATGGTCTAAATGTGTAGCAAAATACGCCATTAGGTGCGAGGTCCCAAGAGAAGGCAATGTCTATAGTTACGTTATTCTCTTGCTAGCAATGTTCACGAGATTGTATGCCACCGAAGTCACATTAAGAGACAATTTGACTCTTTATAGTTTTGTTGCGATAGTTTTGCCGAATGAGTGCAGGAAATGATGGACCATATTCTGCATCGAGAGAGAGAGAGAGAGAGAGAGAGTCATTTAGACCCCTATAGTCCTCAAACGTTGACTCTCCGAAAGTTACGGTGAGGCCCATGATGCATGGGCCTTGAGCATTGCTATCACGTTTCCGAGTCAATCTTAGTCATAAAGTTCTTTTGTTGGTATTGATACCGACTTAGAAGGAAAAAAATCAATCAACTGTGGTCTATGGGAAATCTTAAAGTAGTATTCACGATAAAGCTTCTTCACTGTAAAAGTAGTTGTTCTCAATTTTTCCTTTATCTCACATAACAAAAAGAAATGGAGCTGAACTTCGAACTTCATTTTATCACTGATTATAATTGTTGGATGCCTCTTGCCGTGTACTCTGTCCATTTTACTGAAGTGACAGTGTGTGGGGTTTCATTCTCGTAAAAAACAAACTAGTCTCCTTTCTTATTGGAAATTTATGTTTCACGTTTTCTTGTTCAGAGGTTTCCCAATTCAGAGGAGAGTTTGGTTTCTGCAGCTCGAGTAGGAATTGCTCTCCAATGTCCATCCCCAATTTGATGTACGAAACAATTGGATATCAGCAATGTTGCAACAGAGCAAATTTAAGTCAGTCACAAGCTTCCTAAATGAGCAATGTTCTCTATTTCGGGACACGGATATGGTAGTCTGGAATAAGAAACTACTGTTTCTGGATTCAGCTTTCTAGTGTAGAATATTTAGAACAATGTTTTTTTGTAGAATTAGTCTTTCTCAATTCTCTGGTGATATAATCGTGTGTCTGATTTCACAATTAAGGATTGCTCCAGTAATTGTAAGCATTTCGCATTCTTTACTTCCACGCTGCTAAGGATGAAAGACCAATTTTCTATTACTGGAGAATCCTAACTCCAAGCAACAGTCAGCGGTCCACAAGAAAATACATGTAATCATGGTTATCCAGTGCAATTTCTTTCTTTTCTGCATATAAAAATCGTTAAATGAAGCCAAATCATTCACAGGAAAAATCTACCCGCAATATGCATCTCGAGCATCGTTGATCAATGAATATTTGGGAGATTTACTACAAAAAATCCCAAACTGGGGTACTTGTAATAAATTTACCCTAAATTATTTTTTTTACTACAAAAAACTTCAAACTGGTACACCTGTGATAATTTTACCCTCCGTTAGTTTTCGTTAAATTTTACCGTCAAATTTTTGAGTTAGATGACATGTGGCAATTGACGGGTGTACCAGTTTGAGGTTTTACTCCTCGTTTGTCATAAATGTATCGGTTTATGATTTTTTTTTGTATTAATCCAGATTAATATAGGGTAAATTTATCGCGAATGTACCAGTTTGTGATTTTTGGTGGTCAGAAAATTAGTTTAGGATAAATTTATCACATGAATATCAGTTTGGAGTTTTTGGTGATTAAAAAATTAATTTTGGATAAATTTGCTACATGCTTATCATTTTTAGGATTTTTCGTGATATTAACCCAAAAAAAAGCGCTTTAATGACCACAAAAAGGAAAAGAAAGAAAAAAAGCGATTCGATGACTGCCGAGTCAAAAAGAAAAAAAGAAGAAAAGCACCTCAAAAAGCTGTCCTCAGAAATCGACACATTCTTATAAATCTCTTCACAGTTTCCAATAGCACCAATCCTACCTCTTGTTTCTTCTTACCTTACTTTCATATTTGCATGCTTCCTTGGGCTTTGAGTTGTGAAACTCGTAAGCATGAGTTTTGCGGAGTTTCAATCATGCCATTTGCTTCTTGACATTGTTCTTGCATCGTGCTTTAACTAAGTCTTGTCCACCGCCAATGAAACAGACAGACTTGCACTGCTCGAATTTAAGGCCGGTATAGTCGGAGATCCTTTTGGCATGCTCAAGTCATGGAACAATAGCATTGGATTTTACCTAGAGAAATCGACACATTCTTATAAATCTCTTCATATTTTCCATTAGCACCAATCTTGCCTCTTGTTTCTTCTTGCCTTGCTTTCATATTTGCTTGCTTCCTAGAATTTGAGTTGTGAAACTCGTAAGCATGAGTTTTGCGGAGTTTCAATCATGCCATTTGCTTCTTGGTATTGTTCTTGCATTGTGCTTTAACCAAGTCTTGTCCACCGCTAATGAAACAGACAAACTTGCACTGCTCGAATTTAAGGCCGGTATGGCCGGAGATCCTTTCGGCGTGCTCAAGTCATGGAACAATAGCACTGGATTTTGCCAGTGGTTTGGCGTTACGTGTGGTCGGAGGCACCGGAGAGTCACAGCCTTGGACTTGTCATCACAAGCACTCTCCGGACCAATCTCTCCTCATATTGGGAATCTCAATTTTGTAAGGGAAATATTACTCCAAAACAACAGTCTCTATCATGAAATCCCTCCACAAGTTGGTCAGTTGCACTGCCTTCGTGTCTTACGACTAGACAACAATTCGTTGGTCGGTGACATTCCCAAAAACATATCGTGTTGCTCTAACCTTGTCGCCCTCATTCTTCACGACAACCAACTAACTGGAGAAATTCCTACAGAGCTTGATTCATTGCCAAAGCTACGGGATTTCGTTTTGTCTGCCAATAATTTGACCGGGAGTGTGCCTTCCTCCATTGGCAACTTATCTTCATTGGTGGTCCTTCAATTGTCCATAAACAACTTGGGCGGGAGCATTCCCCAAGTTCTAGGCCACTTGACAAACTTGCGAGTCATTTCCCTCGCACAAAATAGATTGTCAGGTACAATTCCATCTTTGTTACTCAATCTCTCTTTCCTAGCTGTGTTTGACGTCGGAGAGAATCGGTTGCTGGGGACTCTTCCTGCAAGCGTAGGCCTCAAACTCCCAAATCTTGAATTTTTTAGTGTCGGCAAGAACCGACTTGAGGGGCCGATTCCTCCGTCAATATCAAATTGGACAAAGTTAGATGTGCTTCAACTTTCAGCTAACAAATTTTCCGGGAAAGTACCTTCTTTTGAAAATTTGCACAAGCTTCGTCAGCTTCTAATCTTTATAAATCAGCTTGGAAATGGAAAACCTGGAGACTTAAGCTTCCTTTGCTCGTTAACCAACAACACCAAATTACAGGCCCTGCTTATTGGCTCGAACAAGTTTGGTGGGGTGTTACCTAAATGCATAGGTAATTTATCCACTACTCTAGCATATTTCGTTGCACCCGGGACACAAATAAACGGTGAGATTCCTAAAGAAATTGGGAATTTAGTCAGCCTGGAAGTATTGTTTATGGATGGCAATCAGCTTTCAGGTGTTATCCCCTCAAATTTTGGGAATCTACCAAATCTAACTGTACTGGGCTTAGTTGGTAACAAACTGAGAGGGATTATCCCGTCTTCTTTGGGAAATCTAACCAGGCTTATTCAACTAAATCTTGGTGGGAACAACTTTCACGGGCAAATTCCTTCGCATCTATCAAACTGCCGGTCTCTTGATTCGCTTGATCTGTCTAATAACAATCTCAATGGTGTCATACCCCCGCAGCTTATAGGTCTCACATCATTATCGATCATTGTGGACTTGTCTCGTAACCATCTGACTGGAGTTCTACCCACAGAAGTTGGAAACTTGAGAACTTTGACTACGTTGGACATCTCGCACAATTTGTTGGTAGGTGAAATCCCCAGTAGATTAGGTGATTGCACTTCATTGACATCACTAAGGTTGGCGGGCAACTTCTTCCAAGGGTCAATTCCTCAATCAATCAGATCGTTAGGAGGCATTGAAGAACTAGATTTTTCATGCAACAATTTGTCAGGTCAAATTCCTAAATTCTTATCGGTATTTCGTTTCTTGAAACTTCTGAATTTGTCATACAATAAGTTTGAAGGCATGCTACCATGTGAAGGAGTTTTCAAGAATGCTACTGGTACTTCGATTATTGGGAACAATGAGCTTTGCGGCGGACTGCCAGAATTTCACCTCCCCAACTGCATCTCCAAACGCTCCAAGAGGAGAACCATCAATATAGTGATATTGTCTGTTTCCATTGTTTTCGGAGTTCTTGGAATAGCTCTTATTCTAACTTTTATATATCTTTGTTGGTTGAAGAAGAAAGCAAATGACCCAGTTTCAAGTTCGATGGATGATTCCCGTCCAAGCGTATCTTATAGAACACTCCTAAACGCAACCAACGGTTTTTCTTCTACGAATTTGATTGGTGTTGGAAGCTTTGGCTCTGTTTACAGGGGGATACTTGAGGACAATGGAACTGTTGTTGCCGTGAAGGTGCTTGATTTAGTCCGTCACGGTGCTCTGAAGAGCTTTATGGTCGAGTGTGAGGCATTAAGGAACATCAAACATCGAAATCTTTTGAAGATACTAACAATTTGCTCGGGTAGTAATTATCAAGGGAATGATTTTAAAGCCTTAGTCTATCAATTCGTGGACAATGGAAGCCTAGAACGGTGGCTACACCCAAACGCAACATTATCTCATCATAATGAGCTTCTGGAAAAGTTGAATTTCATTCACAGGATAAATATTGCTATTGATGTTGCTTCTATATTGGATTATCTTCATCACCTTTGCCACATTCCCATTGTTCATTGTGATCTAAAGCCAAGCAATATTCTCTTAGATGCTGAGATGGTCGCACATGTTGGCGACTTTGGATTGGCAAAATTTCTTCTTGGATCATCCCTTGATACTGTAGCTAATCAAATGAGCTCTCTGGGTCTAAGAGGGACAATCGGTTATGCTCCACCAGGTAATCTCTCTACTTTCTATTATAATGATATGAGCTCCGCGTTCTTTTTGATGATTAGCACTCCTAATTTAATCTGCACTATGATCAAAATGTGTGACAGAATATGCCATGGGACACGAGGTCTCAAGAGAAGGCGATGTCTATAGTTACGGCATTCTCTTGCTAGAGATGTTCACAGGATTGAGTCCCACCAACGAGAGATTCAAAGACAATTGGACTCTCCATAGTTTTGTCGCGGCAGCTTTGCCTGAACGAGCACTAGAAGTTACGGATCACATTCTACTTCAAGAAAGAAAGAGTTGTCTCGACCCCAACAATCCTCAGCACTGGCGTTCCGAAAGTAATGGCATATTTCAAGAGTGTTTGATTGTGGTATATAATATTGGAGTTGCTTGTTCCAATGAAGTGCCCGGAAGAAGGATGAGCATCAGCGGTGTTGCAAATCAACTGCAAAAGATTAGGGAAAAGCCCTTTGCATTGGGTTTACATGCACAAGATGAACTACCGCAGGTGATATGATAATTTCTTAACCTCTCTCTTGTCCTAAATATTTAGTTTTGCATATGCTTGTGCAAACAGACATGTTAATCTGTAGCAGAATAGAGAATCGATCATGCATTGTCATTAAAAGGCAATAGTTGATTGTCATTCCTCACCCGTATACGTATCGAGCTTGCATGTGTGCTGCAGTGCAGAGACCTTTTAGTAATATTTGCTAAAATTTGTCTCGAGTTTGAGAACATGGATGAAACCCGACCCAAATCGAAGCACTGGAAAGTCAGGCCGTTTAAAGATCGTGTGAATTGGACTTTGAAAATGTATAACTGGAGAGAAGCAGTCGCTTCTGCTAGGAGATAATAGTTGATCATTCCTCACCTGCACAGATTACTGCACTAGCATATGGCCCATGATGCAGAGTCTTGAGAATTGTTATGATATTTTAGAAGATCACTCTCAAATATTGAGTTCTTTTGTGGGTATGAAGCTCGTTTAGACGAATACAAATTAATCAACTATCGGCTATTTTCAGTTGATATCCATAATCAAGCCTTTTCAACGTATGAAAATTCGTTCTCTGAAGTTCATATGATGCAGTAACGGTGTGCGGAAGTTTTTTTTTTTTTTGGTAACCCAGGGAACCCCCGCACGGCCGACAGCTGAGAGGTAAACCCTGGGGCGACACGTGCTAGCCACCACACGGTGTGCAGAAGTTGATTCACATTAATCCTACATGTCTCCTTTTTTATTGAATTTATGTTTTTCCTCCAGCAAATCCCCTAGCTTTTGTCTAGGCTTTCTAACTCAGAGAAGTGCTTGGTTTCTTTCTACAGCTTCACTAGGAATCGCTATGTGTCGTGGAAGCTGTGCGAGACAGTTCGAGATGAGTGATGTTGCAGTCAAGCCAAGTATCTCTTTCAGCTTCAACCTAAATAAGCAAATGCTCTGTTTGGGAACAAAAAAAAATGACAGTTTGGAGAAAGAAAAGAGTTTCAGATTCAGCTTCCTCGTATGCGTTAAATCGAGAAACAGATCTGGGCGATTGATATGTGAAGCAGGAACTTCACAATAATGTTTTCGCATAACTAGTCTATCGCAATTCTGATCATGCAACTGTGCTATTTGTGTTTTTTCTGATGGGGAATGGATCTGCAGGGCTGCTATTTCTACAGTACGCCACTTTGATTAATCTTTTTTTGCCAAAATTTTTCCTTCTCTCGTTCATTCATTTCTTATCACGATAGAACTTGTTTGATGAATTACAAACTGTGTTGCCAATGTCTAATAAAAATTCTAGCCAAACAGAAATCACCGAAACATATCATCGTTTCCTCATCGTCTTAAGACCATAACAAACTTTAGGTGTTTCATGATGACGATGGAAATAATTTGACGCATGTGATAGAGAAGACTCATATTCTTGGTCTTGTCACGTCTCGTTCCTTACCCAACCATCTTAAGTTTCCAATGACCAAAACTCCACAAACATCACCCAACCCTCTAAGTTTCCAATGACCAAAACTCCATAAACGTCGGCATCCAAATTGTGCTGGGATGGTTGGCACATACCTGAACAAAGCTCGGCCGGGCACGGCGACCCAGACCAAAATTTTCGTTGAAAATTCATCCGTAGCTTTTGACAGAGCTTTGATAACTGGAAGAGAATTCTCGAAGCGAGTTGTAGCATTAAAAAATTAATTTTGAAGTTGAAACCATAACCGGGAGGCAGGAGCTTAGCAAACCAAAACTTCGAGCTAGCTTTTGTTTTGAAAGCCTCATCATGAAGTTTAATGTATCTTAGGATGAGGTCATTGCACTTTGATTTTAACCCCCAGTATGTTGAATTTTCAACATTTGCAATCAATGTGTTTTGATCGGAGTTCAGCAAATTTTTGTAGAAAATACAGACATGACCGGCATGTGTCATAGAGTCCAAGTGGATACCCCATGTTAATTTTCTTTTCACTTTGAGCTGACTTGGACTGAACGCTAATATCGCGTGATTGTCATGCAAGCAATTTATCAAGAAATTATTCAAATTTTAATGAGAGTACGTTAACTGCAAAGGAATATTAATTGAGTTTATACAATCAACGGATTTAGGTCCACTAATACGAATGACTAATTGTAAAATCTATAGAAGTTTACTGACTAAAAAATGGAATTTGCTCTTCATAAGTGGACACACACAAATGTGGCCAATCTTTGCAAGTGAAGCCGGATAGATCGCAATCGTTAATTATGTGAGCCCACGTAGGCGAGTCTCACTCAATCAATGGTTATAATTGCGCCCCGGTCCTAGGAATTTCTCCTCGTACACACTACATGCAAAGAGAAGACCATGCCTGATTCTGACTTCCGGGTGACTCCTCAAAACTGCAAACTTTGACGTTCGTGCCATCCCTCACCGATGTCACTCAAACGGAGTTCTCTTCTGCTGCTTCTGTCGGTCACCCTCGCGCCTTCCGTTCCCTAAGTTCTAGGCTTCTAGCTCATAAATATTGCGGTGCGGTTGGATCTGAGTGTGCCCTTTTTCTTGCCCCAATTGAAAGATCTATACATACGGAAGTTCTCCGTTTTGTTTCCGTTGACGTTTCTTGATTTGGTAACGTAGGCATTGGGTTTTCGAATTGGGTTGGAAATCAGTTTTTATTTTCTTTTTCTATGTAACTCTGGCGAAGAAGAAGGAGAAAGTTCGTGAATTGGGTTTATTATTCTTAGAGTAGATAGAAGTTTGTGATTAGGGTGTTGGAGGAGCCAAATCTGAGGTCTTTACATAGTTTGGAATTGATGCTTTGGTGGGCTCTTTAGGCTGAAGAGATTAAACGGGGTGGAAGCAATGTAATCATTTTATAATTGTGTTTTTCGTTTTTATATCATCGCATCTTGGTCAATGGTATTGTAGAAAATTTCCCGTTGTAGTTTTGTTATACCCATGCAAGTATTTCTCCTTCGTATGAACATTACGTAAATTTTCACTTGAATTTATCAAATGCGATATCTCATACACGATAAATCGAGTCTGTTTGGAGTAATTTTTACTTCTAACATTTCGTTTTCCTCAACTTCTGTGGTGCACGTAGTTGGATTGTTTTCTAATTTTAGAATTTCACAATACATAAACATTTATAGATTTTGCAATTTTTGTAAAAATTTAGATGATTTTATGAATTTTTAAAAGTCCAAACAAGCCCGCTCTAAACTTATAAGGGCCGAACTAACAGGAATCCGGTCAATGTAATAACGAGACGTTCTCCGGCCCAAGCTCGAAGATATGCTCAGAATATTTCCTAAGACTTTTGTCTGGCTAGAGAGAGAGAGGGAGAGAGAGAGATTGAGCTTGAGCTTGAGCATTTTTATTTATTTTTCTTTTTTTCTATTTTCTTTCGTTTTCTTTTTCTTTTTTCCTTTCCTTTCTTCTTCCTCTAGCCAATCCACTAAAAGAAAAGAAAAGAAAAGAAAAATAATAAATAAATAATTTGAAAAATATTAAAATATTAAAAGTTGTCCATGTCAGCATTGGCTAGTCCACACCGGCTGAGCCACGTAAGTCGGCCGACGTCCACGTCAATAATATCATACCACAATTAGCCGAAAAGACTGAATTGGCACTGTATCAAAAGGTTTGAAGCTAAATTGACATTACTAAAATATTTAGGACTCAATTGATATAAATACAATAAATTTAGGACTTTTTCCGACACTTCTTCCCTTATCATCAATCTTCAGTTTTTTTTTTCCAAAGTGGGGGGACTTTGGGTTTTGGGGGCATTGGTTGACTCGAAGTCAACATCTGGACAGCCATCTAGTCATCCATCCCCTAGTACACGCACTTGTATAAACATTGTTTAAAGGGAATTCCGTGTACAGAGGGTCTCAACTCCAATTTGGCCAGCGTTGGACTTTCCCTTGTTTTAGTTTCTTAACCAACTTCAATCAGGGAAGTAGATTCCGTGTATTTTATGACAGTATTGCACCCAATGAAAATCCAAGTTGAGGACTTCCATTCTTATCTTGATTCCAACGCGGTGACAATCTTTATACTTGATCGTGACTTCGACGCGGATACAATTTCCATATTTTTCCGCATACTTTATTTGGGTGGGATTTTATTTACCAGTTCAAATTCAAGACATATTCTTTCTTTGTGTTTCCTTCATCTTGTTGTTTTCTTTGTGTCTATGATACACCAACTTCATTTATATCCTCTCTAACCGCTGCCCAATAAAATTATATGTTGATGATCCACACCCCTAATTTCATATGCACTGTGGTCCAAATGTGTGGCAGAATATGCCATTAGGTGCGAGGTCCCAAGAGAAGGCAATATCTATAGTTACGTTATTCTCTTGCTAGAAATGTTCACGAGATTGTATGACACCGAAGTCACATTAAGAGACAATTTGACTCTTCATAGTTTTGTTGCGGTAGTTTTGCCTGAATGAGTGCAGGAAATGTTGGACTATATTCTGCATGGAGAGAGAGAGAGAGAGTCATTTAGACCCCTATAGTCCTTAGCGTTGACTTTCCGAAAGTTACGGTGAGGCCCATGACGCATGGGTCTTGAGCATTGCTATCACGTTTCCGAGTCACTCTTAGTCATAAAGTTCTTTTGTTGGTATTGATACCGATTTAGAAGGAAAAAAATCAATCGACTGTGGTCTATGAGAAATCTTAAAGTACTATTCACGATAAAGCTTCTTCACTGTAAAAGTAGTTGTTCTCAATTTTTCCTTGATCTCACATAACAAAAAGAAATGAAGCTGAACTTCGAACTTCATTTTATCACTGATTATAATTGTTGGATGCCTCTTGCCGTGTACTCTGTCCATTGTACTGAAGTGAGTGTGTGGGGTTTCATTGTCGTAAAAAACAAACTAGTCTCCTTTCTTATTGAAAATTTATATTTCACGTTTTCTTGTTCAGAGGTTTCCCAATTCAGAGGAGAGTTTGGTTTCTGCAGCTCGAGTAGGAATTGCTCTCCAATGTCCATCCCCAGTTTGATGTACGAAATAATTGGATATCAGTAATGTTGCAACAGAGCAAATTTAAGTCAGTCATAAGCTTCCTAAATGAGCAATGTTCTCTATTTCGGGACACGGATATGGTAGTCTGGAATAAGAAACTACTGTTTCTGGATTCAGCTTTCTAGTGTAGAATATTTAGAACAATGTTTTTTTGTAGAATTAGTCTTTCTCAATTCTCTGGTGATATAATCGTGTGTCTGATTTCACAATTAAGGATTGGTCCAGTAATTGTAAGCATTTCGCATTCTTTACTTCCACGCTGCTAAGGATGAAAGACCAATTTTCTATTACTGCAGAATCCTAACTCCAAGCAACAGTCAGCGGTCCACAAGAAAAAACATGTAATCATGGTTATCCAGTGCAATTTCTTTCTTTTCTGCATATAAAAATCGTTAAATGAAGCCAAATCATTCAGTAGAAAAATCTACCCGCAATATGCATCTCGAGCATATCGTTGATCAATGAATATTCGGGGGATTTATCACAGAAAACCCCAAACTGGTATACCTGTAATAATTTACCCAAAATTAATTTTTTGACCACAAAAACTTCAAACTGGTACACCTGTGATAATTTTACTCTCCATTAGTTTTCGTTAAATTTTACCGTCAAATTTCTGAGTTGGATGACACGTGGCAGTTGACGGATATACCAGTTTGGGATTTTACTCTTCGTTTGTCATAGATGTACCGGTTTGTGATTTTTCGTTGTATTAATCCAGTTTAATATAAGGTAAATTTATCGCAAATGTACTAATTTGTGGTTTTGGTGGTCAAAAAATTAGTTTAGGGTAAATTTATCACATGAATATCATTTTGGAGTTTTTTGTGGTCAAAAAATTAATTTTGGATAAGTTTGCTACATGCGTATTATTTTTAGGATTTTTCGTGATATTAACCTAAAAATAAAAAAGCGCTTTAATGACCACAAAGAGGAAAAGAAAGAAAAAAAGCGGTTCCATGACTGCTGAGTCAGAAAGAAAAAGAGAAGAAAAGCGTCTCAAAAAGCTGTCCAGAGAAATCGACACATTCTTATAAATCTCTTCACAGTTTCCATTAGCACCAATCCCGCCTCTTGTTTCTTCTTGCCTTGCTTTCATTTTTGCTTGCTTCTTGGGGCTCTGTGTTGTGAAACTCGTAAGTATGAGTTTTGCGGAGTTTCAATCATGCCATTTGCTTATTGGTATTGTTCTTGCATTGTGCTTTAACTAAGTCTTGTCCACCGCCAATGAAACAGATAGACTTGCACTGCTCGAATTTAAGGCCGGTATAGCGGAGATCCTTTCGGCGTGCTCAAGTCATGGAACAATAGCACTGGATTTTGCCTAGAGAAATCGACACATTCTTATAAATCTCTTCACAGTTTCCATTAGCACTAATCCTGCCTCTTGTTTCTTCTTGCCTTGCTTTCATATTTGCCTACTTCCTAGGGCTTTGAGTTGTGAAACTCGTAAGCATGAGTTTTGCGGAGTTTCAATCATGCCATTTGCTTCTTGGTATTGTTCTTGCATTGTGCTTTAACCAGGTCTTGTCCACCACCAATGAAACAGACAGACTTGCACTACTCGAATTTAAGGCCGGTATAGCCGGAGATCCTTTCGGCGTGCTCAAGTCATGGGACAATAGCATTGGATTTTGCCAGTGGTTTGGCGTTACGTGTGGTCGGAGGCACCGGAGAGTCACAGCCTTGGACTTGTCATCACAAGCACTCTTCGGATCAATCTCTTCTCATATTGGGAATCTCAGTTTTGTAAGGGAAATGTTACTCCAAAACAACAGTCTCTATCATGAAATCCCTCCGCAAGTTGGTCAGTTGCGCCGCCTTCGTGTCTTACGACTAGACAACAATTCGTTGGTCGGTGAAATTCCCAAAAACACTTCGGGTTGCTCTAACCTTGTCGCCCTCATTCTTCACGGCAACCAACTAACTGGAGAAATTCCTGCAGAGCTTGGTACATTGCCAAAGCTACAGGAGTTCGCTTTGTCTGCCAATAAATTGACCGGGAGTGTGCCTTCCTCCATTGGCAACTTATCTTCACTGGAGGTCCTTCATTTGTCCACAAACAACTTGGGCGGGAGCATTCCCCAAGTTCTAGGCCACTTGACAAACTTGCGAGTCATTTCCCTCGCACAAAATAGATTGTCAGGTACAATTCCATCTTTGTTACTCAATCTCTCTTTGCTAGCTGTGTTTGACGTCGGAGAGAATCGGTTGCTGGGGACTCTTCCTGCAAGCGTAGGCCTCAAACTCCCAAATCTTGAATATTTTAGTGTCTGCTTGAACCAACTTGAGGGGCCGATTCCTCCGTCAATATCGAATTGCACAAAGTTAGATGTGCTTCAACTTTCATCTAACAAATTTTCCGGGAAAGTACCTTCTTTTGAAAATTTGCACAAGCTTCGTCAGCTTCTAATCTTTATAAATCAGCTTGGAAATGGAAAACCTGGAGACTTAAGCTTCCTTTGCTCGTTAACCAACAACACCAAATTACAGGCCCTGCTTATTGGCTCGAACAAGTTTGGTGGGGTGGTACCTAAATGCATAGGTAATTTATCCACTACTCTCGCATATTTCGTTGCACCCTGGACTCAAATAAACGGTGGGATTCCCGAAGAAATCGGGAATTTAGTCAACCTTGAAGTATTGTTTATGGATGGCAACCAGCTTTCAGGTGTTATCCCCTCAAATTTCGGGAATCTACCAAATCTAACTGTACTGGGCTTAGTTGGTAACAAACTGAGAGGGATTATCCCGTCTTCTTTGGGAAATCTAACCAGGCTTATTGAACTAAATCTTGGTGGGAACAACTTTCACGGGCAAATTCCTTCACATCTATCAAACTGCCGGTCTCTTGATTTGCTTGATCTGTCTAATAACAATCTCAATGGTGTCATACCCCCGCAGCTTATAGGTCTCACATCATTGTCGATCATTTTGGACTTGTCTTGTAACCATCTAACTGGGGTTCTACCCACAGAAGTTGGCAACTTGAGAACTTTGACTGCGTTGGATATCTCGGACAATTTGTTGGTAGGTGAAATCCCAGGAAGTTTAGGTGATTGCATTGGATTGACAGCACTAAGGATGGCAGGCAACTTCTTCAATGGGTCCATTCCTCAATCAATCAGATCATTAGGAGGCATTGAAGAACTAGATATTTCACGCAATAAATTGTCAGGTCAAATTCCAGAATTCTTCACGAAATTTCGTTCCTTGAAACTTTTGAATTTGTCTTACAATAAGTTTGAAGGCATACTACCACGTGAAGGAGTTTTCAAGAATGCTACTGGTACTTCGATTATTGGGAACAATGAGCTTTGCGGCGGACTGCCAGAATTTCACCTCCCCAACTGCATCTCCAAAAGCTCCAAGAGGAGAACCATCAATATATTGAGATTGTCCGTTTCCGTTGTTTTCGGAGTTCTTGGAATAGCTCTTATTCTAGCTTTTATGTATCTTTGTTGGTTGAAAAAGAAAGTAAATGAACCAGTTTCAAGTTCAATGGACGATTCACGTCCAAGCGTATCTTATAGAACACTCCTAAACGCAACCAACGGTTTTTCTTCTACGAATTTGATTGGTGTTGGAAGCTTTGGCTCTGTTTACAGGGGGATACTTGAGGACAATGGAAATGTTGTTGCCGTGAAGGTGCTTGATTTAGTCCGTCACGGTGCTCTGAAGAGCTTTATGGTCGAGTGTGAGGCATTAAGGAACATCAAACATCGAAATCTTTTGAAGATACTAACAATTTGCTCGGGTAGTGATTATCAAGGGAATGATTTTAAAGCCTTAGTCTATCAATTCATGGACAATGGAAGCTTAGAACGGTGGCTACACCCAAAAGCAACCTTATCTCATCATAATGAGCTTCTGGAAAAGTTGAATTTCATTCGCAGGATAAATATTGCTATTGATGTTGCTTCTATATTGGATTATCTTCATCACCAGTGCCACATTCCCATTGTTCATTGTGATCTAAAGCCAAGCAATATTCTCTTAGATGCTGAGATGGTCGCACATGTTGGCGACTTTGGATTGGCAAAATTTCTTCTTGGATCATCCCTTGATACTGTAGCTAATCAGATGAGCTCTCTGGGTCTAAGAGGGACAATCGGTTATGCTCCGCCAGGTAATCTCTCTACTTTCTATTGTAATGATATGAGCTCCACATTCTTTTTGATGATTAGCACTCCTAATTTAATATGCACTATGATCAAAATGTGTGACAGAATATGCCATGGGACACGAGGTGTCAAGAGAAGGCGACGTTTATAGTTACGGCATTCTCTTGCTAGAGATGTTCACAGGATTAAGTCCCACCAACGAGAGATTCAGAGACAATTGGACTCTCCATAGTTTTGTCGCGGCAGCTTTGCCTGAACGAGCACTAGAAGTTACGGATCACATTCTACTTCAAGAAAGAAAGAGTTGTCTCGACCCCAACAATCCTCAGCACTGGCGTTCCGAAAGTAATGGCATATTTCAAGAGTGTTTGATTGTGGTATATAATATTGGAGTTGCTTGTTCCAATGAAGTGCCCGGAAGAAGGATGAGCATCAGCGGTGTTGCAAATCAACTGCAAAAGATTAGGGAAAAGCTCTTTGCATTGGGTTTACATGCACAAGATGAACTACCGCAGGTGATATGATAATTTCTTAACCTCTCTCTTGTGCTAAATATTTAGTTTTGCATATGCTTGTGCAAACAGACATGTTAATCTGTAGCAGAATAGAGAATCGATCATGCATTGTCATTAAAAGGCAATAGTTGATTGTCATTCCTCACCCGTATACGTATCGAGCTTGCATGTGTGCTGCAGTGCAGAGACCTTTTAGTAATATTTGCTAAAATTTGTCTCGAGTTTGAGAACATGGATGAAACCCGACCCAAATCGAAGCGCTGGAAAGTTGGGCCGTTTAAAGATTGTCTGAATTGGACTTTGAAAATGTATAACTGGAGAGAAGCAGTCATTTCTATTAGGAGATAATAGTTGATTATCATTCCTCACCTGCACAGATTAGTGCACTAGCATATGGCCCATGATGCAGAGTCTTGAGAATTGTTATGATATTTTTGAAGATCACTCTCAAATATTCAGTTCTTTTGTGGGTATGAAGCTCATTTAGACAAATACAAATTAATCAACTATTGGCTATTTTCAGTTGATATCCATAATCAAGCCTTTTCAACGTATGAATAGTTGTTCTCAGAAGTTCATATGATGTAGTAAAGGTGTGTGGAAGTTGATTCACATAAATCCCACGTGTCTCCTTTTTTTATTGAAAATTTATGTTTTTCCCCCTTGCAAATCCTAGCTTTTGTCGAGGCTTTCTAACTCGGGGAAGTGCTTGGTTTCTTTCTACAGCTTCACTAGGAATCGCTATGTATCGCGGAAGCTGTGCGAGGCAGTTCAAGATGAGTGATGTTGCAGTCAAGCCAAGTATCTCTTTCAGCTTCAACCTAAATAAGCAAATGCTCTGTTTCGGAGCCAAAAAAAATGACAGTTCGGAGAAGAAAAGACTTTCAGATTCAGCTTCCTCGTATGCATTAAATCGAGAAACAGATCTGGACGATTGATATGTGAGGCAGGAACTTTGCAATAATGTTTTAGCATAACTAGTCTATCCCAATTCTGATCATGCAACTTGTGCTACTTGTGTTTTTTTTTATGGGGAATGGATCTACAGAGCTGCTATTTCTAAATTATGCCACTTTGATTACTCTTCTTTTGCCAAAATTTTTCCTTCTCTCGTTCATTCATTTCTTTTCACGATAGAACTTGTTTGATGAATACAAAATGTGTTGCCAGTGTCTAATAAATGTTCTAGCCAAACAGAAATCACCGAAACATATGAGCGTGTCCTTATCGTCTTAAGACCAGAACAAACTTTAGGCATTTCATTATGACGATGGAAATAATTTGAAGCATGTGATATCAATAGCAATGATCTCACTCTCTGAGGAGAAGACTCATATTCTTCGTCTTGTCACTTGTCACGTTCCCCGCTCCTTACCCAACCCTCCAAGTTTCCAATGACCAAAACTCCATAAACATCGGCATCCAAGTTGAGCTGGGATAGTTGGGACATACCTGCACAAAGCTCGGCTGGGCGGCGACCCAGACCAAAATTTACCTTGAAAATTCATCTGTAGCTTTTGAAAAAGCTTTGATAACTGGAAGAGAATTCTCGAAACGAGTTGAAGCATTAAAAAACTAGTTTTCAAGTTAAAACCATAACCCGTGAGGCAGGAGCTTAGCAAACCAACTTCGAGCAACCTTTTTTTGAAAGCCTCGTCATGAAGTTTTATGTATCTTAGGATGAGGTCATTGCACTTTGATTTTAACCCCCCAGTAGGTTGAATTTTCAACATTTGCAATTAATGTGTTTTGATCTGAGTTCAGCAAATTTTTGTAGAAAATATAGACATGACCGGCATGTGTCATAGAGTCTAAGTGGATACCCCATGTTAATTTTCTTTTCACTTTGAGCTGACTTGGACTGAACCCTAATGTCGTGTGATTGTCATGTAAGCAATTTATCAAGAAATTATTCAAATTTTAATAAGAGTACGTTAACTGCAAAGGAATATTAATTTAGCTTATACAATTAACGGATTTAGGTCCACTAATATGCATGAGTAATTGTAAAATCTATTGAAGTTTACTGACTAAAAAATGGAATTTACTCTTCATAAGTGGACACACTCAAATGGGGTCCATCCTTGCAAGTGAAGCCGGGTAGATTGCAATCGTTAATTATGTGAGCCCACACATGCGAGTCTCACTCAATCAACGGGTGTAATTGCGCCCCGGTCCTATGAATTTCTCCTCGTACACAATACATGCAAAGATAAGACCATATGCCTGATTCTGACCTCTGGTGACTCCTCAAAACTGCAAACTTTGACGTTGTTGCCATTCCTCACCAATCTAACTCAAACGGAGTTCTTTTCTCCAGCTTCTCTCGGTCACCCACGCGCCTTCCATTCCCCAAGTTCTAGGCTTCTAGCTCATAAATATTGCGGTGCGGTTGGATTTGAGTGTGCCCTTTTTCTTGGCCCAATTGAAAGGTCTATACATACGGAAGTTCTCCGTTTTGTTTCCGTTGACGTTTCTTGATTTGGTAACGAAGGCATTGGGTTTTTGAATTGGGTTGGAAATCAGTTTTTTTTTCTTTGTAAATCAGGCGAAGAAGAAGGAGAAAGTTCATGAATTGTGGACGTGGATATCGGCCGGCCTACGTGGCATGGTCGGCGTTGACATAGACAATTTTTAATAATATTTTAATATTTTTTAAATTTATTTTTTGAATTTTTCTTTTTTCTCGTTTCTTTCTTCTTCTTCTTTTTTCCGTTCCTTCCTTCTTCCTCTAGCTAATCTAGGGCTAGCGAGGACCTCGCTAGCCACTAGCGAGTCTTGCCCTCACTAGAGGCCGCGAGGTCACGACCTTCAACTTGGCAGCCTCTAGCAAGAGCTCAAGCCTCGCCAACCCAACGAGAGGCCATCCTTGTGGCCATCTAGCATGGGCGAGCCTCGCCACTAGCAAGCGAGGTCGACCTCACCAGCCCTGGCCTCTGGCTAGTTGCTGAGGTCCGACGACCGGCTGGAGAAAGAAGGAAGGAAAGGAAAAAAAAAGATAAAAATAATTTTAAAAATTTTATTAAAAGTTATCTATGTCAGCACCAATCGTGCCTATGCTGACAACCGTGCCACGTAGGCCGGCTAGCGTTATAGTCAGCAATATATGTTCAAAATTAATCAAAAAGACTGAATTGATACTACGTCAAAAAATTTATGATTAAATTGATATAAATATAATAAATTTAAAACTTTTCGGGCACTTTTCCCCTACTCATCAGTCTTCGGTTTATGTTCCAAAGTGGGGGGACTTGGGTTTTGGGGGCATTGATTGACTTGAAGTCAACATCTGGAAAGCCATCTAGATGGATCCATCCTCCATCCCTTAATACACGCACTTGTATGGACACATGTCAAAGGGAACCATCAGTGACCGACTTCAACATGGAGAAAAGAAGTCCGTGTACGGTGGGCTTAACTCCTATTTGGCCACCGTTGGACTTTCCCTTGTTTTAGTTTCTTAACCAACTTCAATATGGGAAGTAGATTCCATATATTTTAAGACAGTATTGCACCCAATGAAAATCCAAGTAAGGACTCCCATTCTTATCTTGATTCCAACGCAGTGACCATCTTTATTCTTTATTCGGATCGGATTTTGTTTACGAGTTCAAATTCGAAACATATTCTCTCTCTGTATTTAGTTTATCATGTTGCTTTCTTCGTGTCTACGATACACTGACTTCATCTATATCCTCCCTAATCACTGCCCAATAAAATTATATTTTGACAATCCACACCCCTAATTTCGTCTGCACTATATCTAAATGTGTGGCAGCATATGCAATTAAGTGCGAGGTCCCAATAGAAGGCAATGTCTATATTTACGGTATTCGTTTGCTAGAGATTTTCACGGGATTGTATGCCACCAATGACACATGGAGAGACAATTTGACTATTTATAGTTTTGTTGCGGTAGTTTTACCGGAATGAATGCAGGAAATGATGGACATATCCTGCGTCGAAAGAGAGAGAATCATTTGGACCCATATAATCCTCAGCTGGCTCTCCGAAAGTTATGGTGAGGCCCGTGATGCACGGGTCTTGAGCACTGCTATGATGTTTTTGAGTCAATCTTAGTCATGAAGTTCTTTTGTTGGTATTGATACCGATTTAGAAGAAAAAAATCAACCGATCATGGCCTATGGGAAATCTTAGAGTAATATCCACGATAAAGCTTCTTCACTGTATAAATAGTTGTTCTCAGATTTTCCTTGATCTCACTTTAGTAATTGTGTAAATATCTAACAAAAAGAAAAGAAGTGACATTGTGTGGGGTTTCACTCTTGTTAAATCCTAACCGGTCTCCTTTCTTATTGGAAATTTATATTTCACGCTTTCTTGTCCAGAGGTTTCGTAATTCAGAGGAGAGTTTGGGGTTTCACTCTAATGTCCATCCCCAATTTGATGTACGAAATAATTGGATATCGGTAATGTCGCGGTAAAGCAAAGTTAAGTCAGTTACAAGCTTCCTAAATGAGAAATGTTCTTCTATTTAGGGACACAGATATGGTAATCTGGAATAAGAAGCTACTCTTTTTGCATTCAGCTTTCTTGTGTAGAATATGTCGAAGGTTAATTTCCATGCCAAGGGTGGTACACCAACGGTTTGGTAGATTAATCTTACTCAATTTTGGTGATGTAATCGTGTTTGTCTGATTTCGCAATTAAGGATTGTTCCAATACTTGTAAGCATTTCGCATTCTTTACTTCCACGCTGCTGAAGATGAAATTCCACTTTTCTTCTAATGGAGAACCCTAACTCCAAGCAACTGTCAACAGTCCACAAGAAAATACTTGTAATCATGTTTATCTTGTGCAGTTTCATTCTCTGCATATAAAAGTCGTTTAAATGAAGTTAAATTATTCACAAGAAAATCTACCCGCAAAATGCATCTCGAGCATCATTGATCAATAAATACTTGGAGGATAAAAGCAAGCCAGAATCAGTAGAGGAAGAAAAGAACCGGGAAGGAATTAGAGATGGAAGCGAATGGGTCTGGTTGCATTACAAGGAGTAATTTGACCTACTTGGTAATCTTGGTATTACAGCCACTGCTAGCTTACTTGTTCATTGGGGTGCTGCCACTTCCAACACGATGCATCAATGCTTTAATCAAAAGCTGTTTTCCTTGACAATTCAGGGACCAGTTCGGTCAAATATGTCTCCTGAAAATCAAAAGACATGTCCACATTCCTGAATCAAACAGAGCCATATATGCATGACGAATAACAGAATCGTAAAAAGGCTTGTTGACCAACTTATCTGTCAACCATTCAGACATCGTTTTTGGAGATGTTGAACTGCCTTCATTTGCTGCCGCATTAAAATCACAAGGTGAGAGCACCGTTATAGTTCCATTCTCAAGATGTCGACCCGATTCTGTAGACTGTTTGTGGGTGTTTTTACATCTTCATACGTATCTATAAATGTACATTTCAGCTCCTCGGATATATAAGATTATATCATCCTAAAAGATGTTCATCGGAGCATATTAATTGCTAGTAAATATTACTACTAAGCGATTCTTTTTTTTCTATAATTAATTAACTCATTAATGGTTAAAGTACGGCGAAAAGCAGCTAAATTATGCTAGAGGACTAGGAAAGGACGTTAATTTGATGTATTGCCGTAGATAATATACAAGGTCAATGGAGACTAGCAATCAATATTCAAGTATAGTGGAAAATATTAAATACCATCATAATCCAGTGTATAATCTATTAACGTGGACGTGAAGGGGAGTTGATGATACTTTGTGTACTCTTTCTATGACCCTTTCTTAATTAAGTGTGTAAATGCTTTTCTGATTAGACGTCTTAAAGGATTTCAGGTGAAACACATGTAAATCGACAACGCGAGCCTAGTGCATGCATGTCTTTTGGAATCTCTTTCTTTAGCTTTTACTTAGATGGGTCAAAGGAAGAGCAACTCAGCAACTACCTTGAAATGTGGTCTTCCCATATGATTATAATAATCATACACTCGAAAAAGTCTTGCGTAAATAATGTTTGCGATTTCCTATGCACATTAGTCAATAATCACGTCTGAAAAAGTTATGGTAGGACACCTGTACAAAATATATTATGGGAACTTTTATTTTCCATCTTTTTTAGTGCTGTTAATCCGCTTTTTCCTGTAAAAAACTTAATTACTCCCTATCTTCTTTCTTTTTAATTTTACATGCTGGTTTGAGTTAATTTTGAAAAAATTTTCAGTTGTGATTCCAAAAAAAAAAAAGGGAAGACCTAATCTTTTCCACTTTTCAATATATATTTGGTTTGTGGAAAAAAAATCGATGAGAATGGAGATTTTGGAAATCATATTTTCATTTTAGGCTAAGAAAGAATGAAAACGAAAAATATTTATATTATGTGAGATTTAATGAAAGCTCACTTATTTTATTTTCATTTAGATATTGTTTCCAATCATCTCCTTTACCCATCGTTGTTTTTTTTATTACACGGTAATGAAGGCAGAAATTTTGACAATTCTCATGAACTAAATATATCTATAGTTGATGTTGGTTTCTATGTATAGATTTTCGTTAGGATGAACATTTATTAGCTATAGAAGAATAGATCTACATCTAAATGTCTTGTGCAGGTAACATTTATGGGCATTTTTGCCATGTTGTGGGCTAATTCACAACAAAGCTATCGGGCTCAAACAAACGCGACTGTTGATCCAATAACCGTTAATGATTGTCAATAAACATCTAACGATCATTGTCCGTCATTCAACCTCTCGTGCTGAGATTAATAATTTTGCCTTGGTTTTTGCCCACGGCATTGTACAGGGGCCGATTCTTTTCCGAGGAGCTCAATGCAAATTTCACAATAAGTGAACAATATAATCTACGATGACGCATAATGTTTATATCTCCCCTTATATATTAAGAACGATATTTTATTTGGTTCGAGAGAAATAGAGAAATTATACCTCATAAACTAATGTGAATTCCCCAAGGAAAATTAATTATCCGGACCGCATACACTGTTGCTCCTCATAAGTTAAAAGACACGGGAAACCTTTGTGAATCCTACATCCAAATGACTCCGTTCTGACAAGGGACGACCGCACCAAAAACTAAAAGTCTCTTTCGTTTGTAATTAAAGTCCAACTTTTCTATTATCTCTCCTGTTCACATTGGACTTTTTATTTTTGATCGAAAGTTCACACTTGACTTTAAAGACTTGGAAAGTTAAAAAGTAGACCTTGGTGTGAGGCACACTATCTTCTTTTCTTTTATTATAATGTACGTCCAAAAGTAGCCCACAAGCTATTAAATTTATAATTTAAAATTAAATGATTATTTCGTATCAAGAAAAAAAGAACGACCAAATTAGGTAACAAGTATCACGGTACTTTTCCAAACTTATATCGGAAATGCTAGACTTCCAGTAATTGGATGTTTAACAAGTATCCTGTTAATTAAATGCTTATCAAAATTGGTATACGGTGTGCGATAAACATCTTCCTGATGGCATGTATATCTACCTTTATTTATTTATTTTTATTTTCTTTATATAGTTTCATAATAGTGTGATGGTACATTCTAATCAATTTTATCCATTGCAGTGGTTGTACATCTCAATTCCTTATCATTTGCTTCGACAACACATTGTTAGTCTCCCTCTCTCTCTCTCTATCTAATTGCAATTACCCGTGCAGATTGTGTACAAACCTGACTTCTAAATACAGGAACGTCACGAAGCCATTTGAAGAAACCATGCTAATTTTTTCTCTGCCTTTTTATGCTTCTTCATACTAAATAAGTTATAGAGAAGTTTGTCCATGCATGTTCTGACAATATGTTGACACCTAAATTTTACCGACAATTAGTTAGTCGTAATTTGCATAGAAAAATTAGGGATTAATTTTTAACCCCTAAACAAAAATATTTAAATTACATAGCATATAGTTTTAGTTTAATTGCATTTGCATCAAATTGGCGATGGCAATCGAACTTAGATTTTATCGAACGAGACTCGGCTCGCTCGGGATGCTAGGGCCGGGAATTTCACGTCACGTGGGCTTGGTTGTTTTAATTTGGACTTAGCCCAAGTTAATTCAGCCCATTTAAGTGCAGATTAAGCCCTAAGCCCAAGTCTAAGCCCATTAGGTTAATTAAGCCCACTTAATTTGACCTAGATTCGTCTATATATACATAATGTTAGGTCAAATTTTTTTGGAGACCAGAATTTTTTTTTTTGGAGAGAACGTGAGGAAAGGAGAGCCCCTACGTCGCCGTTGCCCATGCCTCACGGCTGCTCCCCATGATGTCTCACCATTCGAAGGTCCCTGCACGTCCAGACGTCTCCCCACAGCGTTGAAGAGGGGCTGTCCCAGCCGATTCTGGCGATTTTCCCATGCAGAAGGCGTAGAAGACCATATAGAGAAGTCCCCCAGTCAACCGAGAACTTCTCCCGGCGCTGTCAACGTGCGCTGCACCCTGGACGAGCTTCCTTGGCGTTTTCCCATGAAGAACGCACAGAACATCCCCCACGTTGCCGCTGTTGGTCCACCTTGCTGACTTCTCTGATCTGCTGCTCCTTCCCCCGAACGAAGACCATCACGTTGCTGCTGCTTCATCAACGCCATAGCTTCTGCAAGCCCAGTCAACCGAGAAACCCCCGAGGCTGAAGTCCACTGAAGACTCATCCAAACTCCTGTCCCAACCACCTCTTGCTCACGCCAAGGCCATACCGTCAAAGTCAATACCGTGGCTGCTGTTGCCGTTTCTTTAGGTCCATGCAGAAAGCGCCGAGCGTGTAGAAAAACCTCTTCGTCCAAGGTCTTCACGTGAAGGTCTTCACGTGCAGTAACGCGTCATCAACATTCAAAGAGTCCACGTTCTTCCTTGGCGTGGACACCACTAATCTTGCATGTTTCGTTCGTGATCTACATCAGAACGTGCAGAATAGAAAAAGCAACAGGAAAGAAAAGAGAAGAAGAGCTTCCTCATGTGAAAATTGTTCACGTTCTTTGCCTATTGAAGAAAGTCCAAGAAGCCACGCATGAAAGGGGGTCTCTGGACACATGATGGGAAGAGAAGAAAATCAAAAAAAGAAGAGTAGAGAGGGTCAACATTATTTTTCACGGAAGACACAGCCACAAATTGAAAGAAAGTCAGCCGGTCTTCATCAGAAAAATTGAGACGATCACTATCGTGGTTCTTCTCGCCACACCGAGAACACCGTGAGCTCCCCACCGTCGACCGCCGCTGCCCGGAGTCGTCCCCGCCGTGTCGGACAGCCGCGCCGTGAGCCTGCACCAAGCGCCAACGTGAGTCGCCGTGCCCCGTGTCTCGCCGTCGCGATCCCGACCCCGACCGACGCGAATTTGGAAATTTTTCAAATTAGGTAAGTGGATATGTTTTGGATATTTTTAGAATATCTAATTTCCTAGTTTGAATCGTTTTGAATATTTCGTGAATATCACGTGCATATTTAGATATCTTTAGATAATGTTCTAGATATCCGCAATATTTTGAGAATATTCAAATTAGGAAATTTTCCTAATTTAGCAACGTATCGGGACGACTATCCGACTTTAACCCTAAAGTCCGATACGCGGCGGTACGGAGAATCATTATCCTGTTCATAACTATTTGAATACGATAATGATTTTTATTTGCTTCCCAAATTTGGATATCAATTATCCGTTAATATCTATAACCCTTTAGATATGACCGATAATTTGATTCTTGTGCTTAATCCGAGTTTGAAGCGAACGTGGCGGATCGCGTGGTTGAGTTGAATTGATTGCTATCTTTGCTTGTTTAATTGTTTTCTTTTTTTAAAATAAAACAGAAAATTTTCAAAAGATATCATTTAGATTTAAATTAGAAGTTTTGCATGTCTAGGGTTTTTGAACATATCCCGAAGGATGAGATAAGTATTTAATTTAAATTAGGACTTAACGTGGCATGTTTCCTAATTTGAATTAAATATGGTTTTAATCCTAACGGATTATTCACGTTATTTTATTATTCCGAATTTTCATAAAAAATCCCAAAAAGATGGTGAATTGTTTCATGTTTTATTAGGATAGATTGCATTTTAATTTCTGCAATTTTATATTCCGAATTTTTATTAAAAATCCCAAAAAGAAATCATTCTAGGGTAGATTAAGTCATCATAGAATGCATGTTAACTTAGGTATTTTTGAATTTCGAATTTTAAACAGAAAATACCAAAAACAGAAAGTCATAGATTGCATGTTATTTTAGGCATGTTTTTCATTCCGAATTTCATAAAGAAAAATACCAAAAATATGTCATTCTTTCGTCATTAGAATTATGTCACGTCGTCGCATGTCATATAGTTTGCATGCTAGGTTGCATTAATTCGCATGTCATTAATTGCATGTCATTGCATATAGTCTAGATTTCATTTAAATAAAGCGAAAATCCAAAAAAAGAAAACTTGAGTGATTGTTTGTTAACTAGAAATCATATTAGGATGTTTGATGTGATTTTATAGCTAACAATGCAGATGCTAGCGTGGCATTCAGGTAAGTTGTTATCCTAAGCTTGCAATTTATTTAATGCTTTGATTATTGGGTGTTAAATTGGTGGTTTGCGCACCCGCATGATCACCTCACATGTTAGTGACATAAGTTAAAATGGATCCAAGCTGCCTGCCAAAATATTTTTGAAATGAAAAGGTACCGAAAGGGCGTTAGACTAGATCTAGCGTAATCAAGTCCCCGGGCTTAGAATCTCTGGTTCGTAGAAATAAAACATATCTCCCTATGTTTTATTTAGGTTTCTAATCAGTCTACCGCAAATTGATTAGTGGCGACTCCAAGCATGAAGACATTTGCATGTTAAGAACTTAAACCCTAAGTTGCGAATTGGTAGGGCTTGGGAGGGCCCGAGTTAAGATTATTCTTAATAATCCATTAGCCCGAGAAAAATTGACGAACAAAATTTTTTAGGGTCGCGACAGCTTGGCGACTCCGCTGGGGACTTGAGTTAAAACTCTTTGTGGACTTAGGCCAATTTTTCATTTCAAAAGTAATTTTTGTTTGGCAGCGAGGATCCCAGGTACGTCCCTAACATTTTAAGGTGTTAAATGTTCTTGCAGTATGGGAGGTATAAGGGGAGGCGTGATTGTTAACCCTTGTTTTGCAGGGAGGTGGTTGAATGTATGGTTTAATTTATGCACGAAGCGCTGTTTGATATAACCTGCTGTGCATGCCTTACATTTACACTACACCGCACACACTACCCGCCGCCGGACCTGGGTGGCATAGGTTTAGGATGGTACTGAGACAGTGGACACTCCGACCAAAACCATTTGGTACGGGTCGCCCTCCTCGGTCCCGAATTTTCTTTCAAGATGTCATTGAGTACCCACCACGGTTGTATTCCACTCAACCCGGGTCGGCTCTTTGACCAAGCCGGAGTCAGGGGAATCCTAGCCTAACCACCACCATGACTGGTTTAGCTCGGTAATCCTCTCGTCTCCATTTTGCAAGCCAGAGTCTAGGTAGAAATCGAACCTCACATTTCATGCGCATGTCTATGTGTTTGCCATTTCCTTACCCGGTGAAGTAAGTCTTCTGAACCTTTACCTCGCAATTTATTCAAGTTTCTTACATTTGGTCGGTCCATGATGGGTCTAAGTCGATCGTAATTTTTGAAAGTAAAAATCATTGAAATTTTTTCAAAGGGAAAGAAAAAGAAAAGATAAAGCTTTGAAAAAAAATTACTTTCAACTCTTATCATTATTTTCCTAAGTCTGTCATAATTCATTATTTCCTAAGAAATTTGTCATCATTTTCACAAATATATGGAATAATGAGAAATGTCATGAAAATGGGAATAAAAGAGACGATTAGACTGAGTCATGGACCGATTGTTTTGAGGACTTATACTTACCCTGTTTTATCTTCGAAATTAGGTAACTACGGGCCGATCACGATCACCTATTCGCACACGGTCAAAAACTAGGATGGCCGATCAAACTGAGTTACAGGAGCGTGTTGACGGTATGCAAGACCAGATCAAGCAACTTGCCATCGCATGCAACAAATGACCGCCGAGATCAAGGCTCTTCGGTCGATCCCTGTTCCAACATCCTCTGAAGTATTGGTCCCGAAGCATAAAGGTGTAAAGAGTGTTGACCTCGAAGAGGATGATGATATGCCTGAGTTAGAAGATGACCCTGTCCAGATAGTCGTCAACAAAACCAAACCTGATGAACGAGTCAACAAGCTCGAGGAGAGGGTCAAGCAGTTAGAAGGTTCGCAGGATTCACCCTCGGTCGATCTGTCTCTGTACTCGCAGATCAAAATTCCAAAGAAGTTCAAAATGCCGGACTTCAACAAGTACAATGGCACCACTTGCCCGAAAGCTCACCTGCAGTTGTACCACGTGCAAATGACCTCGTACGTTGACAATGAACTTCTGATGATTCATGCATTCCAAGCGAGTTTGACCGGCCCTGCTTCGCACTGGTACCTCATGAAAAAGATCAATAGCCTCAAAAGCTGGAAGGAGGCCAGTGAGGCGTTCCTCAAACAGTACCGGTTCATTACAGACATCACTCCTACTCGTGATGATCTCGAGCGTGCTCAAATGAAGAAAACCGAGTCTTTCAAAGACTACGCCATCAGATGGCGAAACCTAGCCGCTCAGGTTGTCCCCGAGCCCATCGACAGTGAGTTAAAGAGAATGTTCGTGAAGACTCTTCCATTTGAATACCGCAATCGGATGGTGGCCATTCCGGCCGATAATTTCAACCAACTCATCCCTATAGGCGAACAGATCGAGATAGGGTTGAAAGACGGATGGTTTGTGGAGCCGTCTTCGTCGAGCAAGAGGTTCAGTGCAAAGAAGGAGGAAGAACCGACAGCTGAAGTCAATGTGGCTTTTAATCAATCGAGCCGCCGGGGTACTAACCCTGCTCTAGCAATTCAAGTAGTAGAAGCTCAGCACCAAAATACAGGCCGTCAGCCTTTTCAGAGGAGGAACAACAGGAAGCAATTCACCCCTCTCCCCGGGTCGCTGTCTCAAGTATTGGCTGTGCTCCGAAAGAAAGGCTTGTTGACTTCCGAGCCAAAGCGGCCCAATCCCGAGCAGTTCTACAACTTCGACCCGTCGAAGAAGTGTGATTATCACATGGGCGAACTGGGGCACTCAACCGACGATTGCTATGTCCTCAAGCACCGAATCCAGAACCTCCTCGATACGAAGGCGTTCTCATTTCAACCCGCTAAGCCGAATGTTCAGAATAACCCGTTCCCTGATCACGCGGGCAATGTGAATGCCATATTCAGCTTCGACGCTGGTCGGATCAAGAACGTCAAGGTGTACACTGCTGAGGTCTACGGCGAGCTGGTGAAAGCCGGTTATTATCCGAGTAACGAGGCCATTTCCCTGGCTATCATGGGAGAAAGGATCTCAAGAATGGTGGAAGCTAAGATGATCGTTTATGCTGACCACACCGGCATCGTATCTACAATCTCTGAGGCCGTCATTAACTGGGACGAGGAGATCGCCAAATTGAACATCAGGAAGGACGAGCTCGATCCTTTGCCTAAAGATATGCTTCCGCTCGAAGACGCGACCGATGATGAAGAGATCGTAGAAAGCACGCCTAAAGCTCATGAAGAGAAGGAAGTGATTGACACCTTGGGGCAACCGAGTGGCAAGTTTGATTACTATGTGAAGTACTCGGCACCCCCAAGCTTTTATTCGGATCCCCGCGACATTGTCCCTGACGGATGGGGGGTATGGATGATCTAAAGATAGAAGACCCCGATGATGCCATGGAGGGGATAATTGCCTTGTTCGACGACGTCTTTATCGGAGCCATCGAGGAAGGACCGTTAGAAGGGATGGGCGCTAGCCCACAAGAGTAACACCTTTACTTTCTCGCACACTCCCCTGCGTGGGAATTTTTACCGTTTTCTAGGATTTGCCCCTTTTTCGGGTGCTGTTTTTCATTTCCGCCTTTAGGTTTTGATTGTCGCAATTTTCATTCAATAAATGTAATTCATTTCAAAAGAATCAATGAAATTACAAGTTTTATTCTAGTTTTGAGGGCATGTTGAGGTACATCAAACCAGCCCAGTGATGATATCCAACCGATAAAAGAAAATGTAGTCCAAGGAGAATTCTGAGGCCTGGACTTCTTCATGCTTTCTCGTGCTAAATCCTTTTCGAAATGAATTTCAAAAACAAAACAAAAAGAGTAAAAATGCAAAAATTACAAAAAAATTTGCAATGTTTACCCATGTTTGTCCTTCTGAATCCCCTACTTTATGTTTCAGGGGCAATCTTGTGACTTGTGAGGGTATGGGAACGGTCCAAATCGACGAATTATGCACCGTCGAGCCTGATCCTGATGATGCTGGCGAACTCAATGATTCCTCTGATATTCAGCATGATCGCAGACCAAACTATCACCGTCAATCTGAGTCATTCCAGAAACCAAAGAGGTAAAGATAGGGGCAACCCTTCCCGGGGGTGCCCTGATTCTCGCAGAAATGGATGGTTGTGAGTTCTCTACCCCTGTTAATTCTGATGCTGTGAAGATGTATTTTCCTTGATAAAATCTCACATTTTGCAGCAAAAGTTTTTCAGTATCTGGTTTTATACCGCTGAATTGCAAACATTTCGGTGATGAATAAATGATTTCAATCAATTTCAAGATGAAATGTGTCCATTGACTTTAATTTCTGCATGGTTATTTCGTCAATTTGCATCATCGATTTCAAAGGGGAAATTTGTTTAGACAATTCAATAACTCATGTGAAATGAATTGGATGTGTCGAATGAGGTACATCGGGATGATGAAAGGTAAACCTTATCCTACACACTGTCCCATTTATTAATCCCCAGTGAGTTGAATAGAAAAAGTGGAAAAATCCCCAGCGAGTTGAGTGGAAAAATTCCATGTCTGCAAGATAAAGAGTTTTCTCGCAAAAGGTACGGCGACCGAAATGACAAGAGGCATTTCATTTCTCTACCTTAAAACACTACAGGTTATCCATTGTTCAACCTCTTTGAGCCTAAATGTTTGGAGATATTTGTTCAAATTACCCCTGTCAAGAACCACCCCATATTGGGGCAAACTGGAATAAGTCAGTAACATAAGGTGAAAAATGAATAGAAATTTTCTTGCTCTCACTTGCATCAATCTTCGAGTGTTGCTTTTTCAGATGAATTCATGTGAAGTTCAAGTGCCTTAGGATGACGAAGAGCATTTCTTTCTCTACCCTATACACACTTTTATTCTTTGCTAAGCCCAATTGAGCCTGCAAATTCGTTTCATACAAACCCAGTTGGTGATCATCCCCCCCACACTGGGGCAAGGCAAAAGTTATCATTGTTCAAGCAGCATATCAAGAGCATTGATTGAAGACAAAAAGTTTCTGAGTTCAAACAGCGAGTCAATCAATCAGTCAGATAGGCTATGTGTTTACATTGTAAGCAGTCAAAAAAAGAGGAAGAAAAGAGGAAAAGGGGCAAGAAAAGCAGTGTGCCTGGTAAAAGCAAGGCCAATGCCCAAGAAAAAATGTGTCAAGACACGGCATGTCAAAATCCCCAGTAGACAAGTCTTAGAGAAATCAAGTGATGAACTCTCGAAGCCAATGGAGTATTTACTGAGAAGAAAATCTCTGGTGAAGAAGAAGGCCGGTGACAATGCCAAGATGATCACCAACTTATTCACCCCAATCATATATTTTGAGCCAAATGATCCATTCATTTCTCAACCCATGAGCCTAGCCTACGTTACATCCCTTGCAAAGTCTCTTCAGATTAGGGCACTTGAACTAACGTAGAATTTCAAATGTTTATAAGCTTAGCTCGAAGAAGTGCGAGCAGGTCTATTTCTGTCTCATTTTGCAGGGTTTTTAACTTGTAAACCCGGAGACGATTGCAGAGTATTTTCTTTCAATGGCCTCGACTCAAAGAGTCCCCTTTGCTAAGCCGTTGACCAAGCCCATGTTATAGTCCCAGTAAAGACCTCTCAGATTGGTAAGGTCGTACCGCTTGCGAGAATACTCGGACCCTTGTTTGACATGATGATGGTGAGAAGGAGCGATTCTCAATAAATCAGCCTTTTTGATAAGAATGAGAGAAAAGCCCTTTCAGACTGAAGGTTCCTCATTCGACATTTTCAAGATATCCGCTTATGAGTTCGGATTGTCTTATCGTGATTTTTCCCCAACGAAGTTTATAATGCCGAGTTGACAAAACTATCGTGCATGAAAAACCAGTTGAAATCATAAGATATGAATACATGTGTTCTGAACTGTTCATGAATGCATGTCATATGTTGCTTGAAGTCGCGTCTAACAGAAGACGTACTCTCAAGAGTCAGAGATATCGCCAGGTAAGTATGTCTCTACATCCCTAACCTGTACGAGCAATCGTCAGGTCCCAAACTCGATCATTTTCGTTGCGATCTCTAGATGCCTTTGATGATGTGCAGGTGTCTATTGATCAAGCCTTTTCAGGTACCTCTGATGAGATCCAGGTACTTTGTCAAGGAACCCTCAAACATTCGGGCTAGTTCCACTGTTCACCAAAATCAGATTGTTATAATCTCCAGGAGATTCCCCCGCTACCCACCTATGAGCAGATATAGGTGAAGCGGCCAAATCTTTGCATATGAACGGTATATGTAAAGGTCGGAATGCTTCTTTAATCTCGAGATATTCCCCCGTTGCATGTCTATGAGCAGATATAGGCATGGCGGCCAAATCTTTGCATATAAACGGTATATGTAAAGATCGGAATACTCTCCTTATCCCGAATATTCCCTCGTTACATGTCTAGGCATGGCGGCCAAATCTTTGCATATAAACGGTATATGTAAAGATCGGAATACTCTCCTTATCCCGAATATTCCCCCGTTACATGTCTATGAGCAGATATAGGCATGGCGGCCAAATCTTTGCATATAAACGGTATATGTAAAGATCGGAATACTCTCCTTATCCTAAATATTCCCCCGTTACATGTCTATGAGCAGATATAGACATGGCGGCCAAATCTTTGCATATAAACGGTATATGTAAAGATCGGAATATTCTTTCAACCCCCAGGTGTTCCCCCGCAGTTCACTTATGAGCAGATATAAGTGAAGCGGCCAAATCTTTGCATATGAGCAGATATATGTAAAGGTCGGAATATCCTCTTAGTTCCCCCGTGACGTGTCTATGAGTTAAGGTCATAGGCGCAGCGGCTAAACCTTTACAAATACCTATGGAGATATATAGGTAATTTGTAAAGGTCGGAACGTTTTTACACTTTTTTATCTCACGAATCCAGGTGATGGTTGGATACGTTGAGCTTTCTTCAGGTGTTTTGACTTAATTGCATATCACCAAAATTCATCAACAGTGTATCAGGCAAAACCTATGGGACAGAGCCCAGACATTTGCTAAACAACACTCAAAAGTCAGAGTCATGCCTCGGATTACATTATCTCACTTCTGTCAGGCAAGTAATTCCAGGTATGTTTTCCTGTTATGACAACATGCATCATTTCTTATTGCATTTGAAAATGGGACTCACAATCCCAACAAAAATATCATTCATTGCATTTGCATGGTGGAAATTTAGGTATCATTTAGTCTTTGAATGCAACCTCTGCGAGCTCACCTTCAAAGAGGGGCAGCTGTTGACACCTAAATTTTACCGACAATTAGTTAGTCGTAATTTGCATAGAAAAATTAGGGATTAATTTTTAACCCCTAAACAAAAATATTTAAATTACATAGCATATAGTTTTAGTTTAATTGCATTTGCATCAAATTGGCGATGGCAATCGAACTTAGATTTTATCGAACGAGACTCGGCTCGCTCGGGATGCTAGGGCCGGGAATTTCACGTCACGTGGGCTTGGTTGTTTTAATTTGGACTTAGCCCAAGTTAATTCAGCCCATTTAAGTGCTAATTAAGCCCTAAGCCCAAGTCTAAGCCCATTAGGTTAATTAAGCCCACTTAATTTGACATAGATTCGTCTATATATACATAATGTTAGGTCAAATTATGGGGACTCATGAAGGGCAGACCAGAATTTTTTTTTTTGGAGAGAACGTGAGGAAAGGAGAGCCCCTACGTCGCCGTTGCCCATGCCTCACGGCTGCTCCCCATGATGTCTCACCATTCGAAGGTCCCTGCACGTCCAGACGTCTCCCCACAGCGTTGAAGAGGGGCTGTCCCAGCCGATTCTGGCGATTTTCCCATGCAGAAGGCGTAGAAGACCATATAGAGAAGTCCCCCAGTCAACCGAGAACTTCTCCCGGCGCTGTCAACGTGCGCTGCACCCTGGACGAGCTTCCTTGGCGTTTTCCCATGAAGAACGCACAGAACATCCCCCACGTTGCCGCTGTTGGTCCACCTTGCTGACTTCTCTGATCTGCTGCTCCTTCCCCCGAACGAAGACCATCACGTTGCTGCTGCTTCATCAACGCCATAGCTTCTGCAAGCCCAGTCAACCGAGAAACCCCCGAGGCTGAAGTCCACTGAAGACTCATCCAAACTCCTGTCCCAACCACCTCTTGCTCACGCCAAGGCCATACCGTCAAAGTCAATACCGTGGCTGCTGTTGCCGTTTCTTTAGGTCCATGCAGAAAGCGCCGAGCGTGTAGAAAAACCTCTTCGTCCAAGGTCTTCACGTGAAGGTCTTCACGTGCAGTAACGCGTCATCAACATTCAAAGAGTCCACGTTCTTCCTTGGCGTGGACACCACTAATCTTGCATGTTTCGTTCGTGATCTACATCAGAACGTGCAGAATAGAAAAAGCAACAGGAAAGAAAAGAGAAGAAGAGCTTCCTCATGTGAAAATTGTTCACGTTCTTTGTCTATTGAAGAAAGTCCAAGAAGCCACGCATGAAAGGGGGTCTCTGGACACATGATGGGAAGAGAAGAAAATCAAAAAAAGAAGAGTAGAGAGGGTCAACATTATTTTTCACGGAAGACACAGCCACAAATTGAAAGAAAGTCAGCCGGTCTTCATCAGAAAAATTGAGACGATCACTATCGTGGTTCTTCTCGCCACACCGAGAACACCGTGAGCTCCCCACCGTCGACCGCCGCTGCCCGGAGTCGTCCCCGCCGTGTCGGACAGCCGCGCCGTGAGCCTGCACCAAGCGCCAACGTGAGTCGCCGTGCCCCGTGTCTCGCCGTCGCGATCCCGACCCCGACCGACGCGAATTTGGAAATTTTTCAAATTAGGTAAGTGGATATGTTTTGGATATTTTTAGAATATCTAATTTCCTAGTTTGAATCGTTTTGAATATTTCGTGAATATCACGTGCATATTTAGATATCTTTAGATAATGTTCTAGATATCCGCAATATTTTGAGAATATTCAAATTAGGAAATTTTCCTAATTTAGCAACGTATCGGGACGACTATCCGACTTTAACCCTAAAGTCCGATACGCGGCGGTACGGAGAATCATTATCCTGTTCATAACTATTTGAATACGATAATGATTTTTATTTGCTTCCCAAATTTGGATATCAATTATCCGTTAATATCTATAACCCTTTAGATATGACCGATAATTTGATTCTTGTGCTTAATCCGAGTTTGAAGCGAACGTGGCGGATCGCGTGGTTGAGTTGAATTGATTGCTATCTTTGCTTGTTTAATTGTTTTCTTTTTTTAAAATAAAACAGAAAATTTTCAAAAGATATCATTTAGATTTAAATTAGAAGTTTTGCATGTCTAGGGTTTTTGAACATATCCCGAAGGATGAGATAAGTATTTAATTTAAATTAGGACTTAACGTGGCATGTTTCCTAATTTGAATTAAATATGGTTTTAATCCTAACGGATTATTCACGTTATTTTATTATTCCGAATTTTCATAAAAAATCCCAAAAAGATGGTGAATTGTTTCATGTTTTATTAGGATAGATTGCATTTTAATTTCTGCAATTTTATATTCCGAATTTTTATTAAAAATCCCAAAAAGAAATCATTCTAGGGTAGATTAAGTCATCATAGAATGCATGTTAACTTAGGTATTTTTGAATTTCGAATTTTAAACAGAAAATACCAAAAACAGAAAGTCATAGATTGCATGTTATTTTAGGCATGTTTTTCATTCCGAATTTCATAAAGAAAAATACCAAAAATATGTCATTCTTTCGTCATTAGAATTATGTCACGTCGTCGCATGTCATATAGTTTGCATGCTAGGTTGCATTAATTCGCATGTCATTAATTGCATGTCATTGCATATAGTCTAGATTTCATTTAAATAAAGCGAAAATCCAAAAAAAGAAAACTTGAGTGATTGTTTGTTAACTAGAAATCATATTAGGATGTTTGATGTGATTTTCTAGCTAACAATGCAGATGCTAGCGTGGCATTCAGGTAAGTTGTTATCCTAAGCTTGCAATTTATTTAATGCTTTGATTATTGGGTGTTAAATTGGTGGTTTGCGCACCCGCATGATCACCTCACATGTTAGTGACATAAGTTAAAATGGATCCAAGCTGCCTGCCAAAATATTTTTGAAATGAAAAGGTACCGAAAGGGCGTTAGACTAGATCTAGCGTAATCAAGTCCCCGGGCTTAGAATCTCTGGTTCGTAGAAATAAAACATATCTCCCTATGTTTTATTTAGGTTTCTAATCAGCCTACCGCAAATTGATTAGTGGCGACTCCAAGCATGAAGACATTTGCATGTTAAGAACTTAAACCCTAAGTTGCGAATTGGTAGGGCTTGGGAGGGCTCGAGTTAAGATTATTCTTAATAATCCATTAGCCCGAGAAAAATTGACGAACAAAATTTTTTAGGGTCGCGACACAATATAACAATGTTTTACATTTTTCCATATCAAATGCAGGAAGGGGGCTTGCGATGACAACTGTTGCAATGAAATTACATAAATCAATTTCTTGAAATTCTATTTGACAGTATTCAACCACTGATAATGAAGGTTCTTAAAAAGTTCTAAGTTGCTAATCTGTTTAAAAAGATGATATTTTCTTTTTTTTAAAAAAACCTTTACAAGGTCCCAATGTAGAATAAGAGTAAATACACTTTTTTGATATATTTTCTTTAATTTTTGTATTTTATAAATAACCGAATTTTTACTACGTTTTCCATGTATTATGATGAAAGCGAAGATTAAGGTTGAGGTATGTATTTTCTGTTCTTAAATTCTTTTTTTCTAAATGCAACGGTGTTGACACCTAAATTTCGACCAACCATTTAATAATAATTTGCATAAAAAATTAGGGATTAAATTTTAACCCCTAAACAAAAATATTAAAATTGCATAGCATATAGTTTAAGTTCATATAGGTTAGTTGCATTCCGCATCGGATCGGCGGTGGCGAAAAAGTTGAAAATCCATCGCGTAAATCGAGCTCGGGCACCGAACGAATTCGGCTCACTCGGAAGACTGGAGCCGAAAATCACATGTCTAAAAGGCCTTGGTTATCTTAATTTGAGCTTAAATCAGCCCATTAAGCTTAATTAAAGAAAAGCTCAAATTAATTTAGTCAATTTGGAATTAAATAAAACTTAAAGGATAAAGCCTAAGCCAAAGCCCATTAGGACTAGGAAGCTCGCTCAATTAACCTAGGGTTGCGATATAAATATGTGATTATACTCCTCACTCAAAGGGGGACTCTCATAATTTTTGAAGAACACAATTTCGAAGAGTAGAGAAGGCCACACAATTGAATACTCGGCCACACTGAAAAACGGAGGGCGTCTTTCTTGAGTAAAGCACGGCCACACATTCTCGAGCTTCCACTCTCCGTTTAGCTCTCCCCATCTAGTGCCATCATGTCCGCGAGAAACAACATCGGCAAACTCTCTCTACGTAGCGCCACCGTCTCACAACATTCATCGTTCCCCGACTCAAGTTGGAAAGAATTCTAAAAAAAAAAGTTCCATTCTTTATCATTGAATTGCCAAGGGAAGTGTAGGAGGAGACCAACGCCCACACAAAAGTAAGGACGTCATATTGGAAAGAAAGAGACAAAAGCAGAGGTTTTGTGCAAAAAAAGACAACTCTACATCTCTGTGACTTGGTAGCTTGATATTTGGTCTACACACCATCGTCAATCTAGTCCAAGTCCCGTTGTTGACAGCATCCCGTGAGATCCCTTAGCAAAGACTAGCGCCTTACGTACACCGGCAGAGCCACCAGCAAGCCTTTGTTGCTTCTTGCAGGTTCGTGGAGTTCACCTCGCCGATCTTATCATCGTCGTGGCTACATGGAGTACACATCGAACTGAATACCATTACCACGGTGAGTAGCTCTCACCGTCGAGCACACCGTGAGCCCATCGAGAACCTGTCATCGAGCTGCCGTCCTCGCCGTCAAGCACCACTAACCGCCGCTCGTCTCGATCCACAATCCCAATCCGCGAGTTCAAGTTTGGAAATATCTCGAAATTAGGTAAGAACGTTATCTTATATTTTCAAAATATTTGATTTCCTAGTTTTTTCAATATTTCAAATATTTTGGTGAATATTTTGGTGGATAGTTAGATATTTTAGGGTAATTTTGTGATATCCGCAATATTTGAAAATACCCAAAATTAGGAATCATTCCTAATTTGGCTACGTATCTGGACGACTATTCGACTTTATTCCTAAAGTATGATACGTGGCGATACGGAAAATCGTTATCTTATTCATAATCACTTGGATACAATAATAGATTTTATTTGCTTTCCAAATTTGAACAATCAGCTTTCCGTCAATATCTATAACCCTATAGATATGACCGTTAGTTTGATTTCTTTGCCTCATTTAAATTTGATAAGAAAAATTTTGCGGATTGTGTGGATATTGATTTGATGGTGGTGTTTGTCTCTTATTTGATTTTGTTTCTTTAAAAGAAAAGCCAAAAAGATTAGATGCAATTTGAATTGATTTCTTAGAAGATAATGTTGCATGTTTAGAATATATCTAGATGACTTTTTTTAATAGAATAGGACAACCGAGATTTGCTAGAAAGATAAGATAATTTCTAATTTAAATTAGGAATTAGAGTAATTTGTTTCCTAATTTAATTAGATATTATTCTAACCTTGATAGTTCATTTCGGGTTGATTTTAATTTCGAATTTCGATAAAAAAAAAATACCAAAAAGATTGTCCTAAAATATGTTAATTTCTTTAGTTTAAAATTGCATGTTTAGATAATTGGCATTTTTAATTCCGAATTTCATTTGAAAAAATACAAAAAAAATAAATCATTTGTCCGTCATTAGAAATATGTCACATCGTCGCATGACATATAGTTTGCATGTTAGGTTGCATTAATCGCATGTCAATTTTTGCACGTCATTACATATAGGTTAGCTTTCATTTAAATAAGTGAAAATCCAAAAAAAATATTGAGTGAACTGCTTGGTAATTAGAAATCATATTAGGATTGTTGATGTGATTTTCTAGCTAACAATGCAGATGCTTACATTGCTTCGAGGTAAGTAATTATCCCAATCTTGCAATTTATTTAATGTTTTGATTATTGGGTGTTACTTTGGTGGTTTGCACACCTGTATGATCACCTCATATGCTAGTAAGTAAATTAAAATGAATCCAAACTATCTGCCGGAATATTTTTTTGAAAAGAAAAGGTACCAAAAGGGCGTTAGACTAGATCTAGCGTAACCAAGTCCCCGAGCTTAGAATCTCTGATTCGTAGGAATAAAACATATCTCCTTATATTTTATTTAGGTTTCTAATTGACCTACCACAAATAAATTAGTGGTGACTCCAAGCATGAAAACTTTTGCATGTTAAAAACTTAAACCCTAAGTTGCGAATTAGTAGGGTTTGGGAGGGCCCGAGTTAAGCTCAGTCTTAATAATCCATTAGCCTGAGAAAAATTTTAGGTCGCGACAAATGGGGATTTGCTCATTTCAACAAGTGAAAAACGTAAGTGGCAATTAGGATTACACATTTTACAATGCCATAATTACGTAGTTTTCTATCGACTCAAATTGACTTTTTCATACTCTACCTGTCTGTCTCGACCAAATTAATGATGAATGACGGCCAATGAAGAGCAATGTGGAAAGAACGAGTTGATGTTGAGGGTGCTTCGGGGTGGCTCCTGGTTGTGTCGTGCTTCTTTGGAATATGAGTGGTTGTGTTTGCCATATGCGAAGTACTTTAGATACGGAGTAGACATCATAGCATAACTTAATCACTGAAGAACCACTTTTAATGGAAGGATTTTGCCTCTGCTTTGTCCGTGGAGCACAGAGATTCATTGGCATAACACTATCTCATCGTATGCAAGGTTAATTTTTTTTGTAATAACTTTGGGATGTATCAAAGCGGTGACCTTCGGAGTCTCCATTATGGTCCCAGCCAACCAGGATTCTCACACATCTCCACAATAGGTGCGGATGGATATTCGTCAGATTGACTGTCGTACGTATATGGCCAGACAAAGTCTTCTCCAGAGGCAGCATAGCGCTTCAAAAAGAAGAAGAAAAAGAAAAAGAAAAAGCGCTTTAATGACCACTGAGTCACAAAGAAAAAAGAAAAAGAAGAAAAGCGCTTCAAACAGCTGTCCTGAAAAATCTACACCTTCTTATAAATCTCTTCGCCGTTTCCATCACCACTGGCCTGCCTTTTGTTTCTTCTCCCCTTGCTTTTCATATCTACCCGCTTCATCGGGCTTTTGAGTCATGAAACTCGTAAGCATTAGTTTTGTAAAGTTCCAGTCATGCCACTTGCTTCTTTGTATTGCTCTCGCACTGTGCTTTAAACAACTCTCCTCCACTACCAATGAAACAGACAGACTCGCCCTGCTCGCATTTAAGGTCGGCATAACCGGAGATCATTTTGGCATCCTCAACTCATGGAACCACAGCATTAGGTTTTGTCAGTGGTACAGTGTTACGTGCGGCCGGAGGCACCGGAGGATCACGGTCCTGGACTTGCGATCACAAGGACTCTCCGGATCAATCTCTCCTCATATCGGAAACCTTAGCTTCTTAAGGGTATTGCAGCTCCAAAACAATAGTTTCAATCAAGAAATCCCTCCACAACTCGGCAGGTTGCGCCGCCTGCGTATCCTACTACTGCACAACAATTCATTGATTGGCGAAATTCCCAAAAACATATCAGCTTGCTCTAACCTTGTCCGCCTCATCCGTCAATCCAACCAACTAACTGGAGAAATTCCTAGAGAGCTCGGTTCATTGCCAAAGCTACGAGATTTCACTTTGTCTGCTAATAATTTGACCGGGAGTGTGGCTTCCTCTATTGGGAACTTATCTTCCCTAGAGCAGCTTCTTTTAGCCTTGGACAACTTGGGCGGGAGCATTCCCCAAGCTCTAGGCCACCTGACCAACTTACAAGTCATGGCCATTGGAGGAAACAGATTGTCGAGTACGATTCCATCTTCGTTACTCAATCTCTCTTCGCTAACTGTCTTTGATGTTGGATCCAACTGGATACAGGGGAGTCTTCCTGCAGACATAGGCCTCAAACTCCCAGATCTTGAAAATTTTAGCGTTCGTACAAACCAACTTGAGGGGTCGATTCCTCCATCGATATCGAATTGCACAAACCTAGGCAGGCTTCAAGTTGGACGTAACAGATTTTTCGGAAAAGTACCTTCTTTGGAAAATTTGTATAAGCTCAGTTGGCTCCAAATCTTTGGTAATCAGCTTGGAAGTAGAAAACCCGAAGACTTGAGCTTCCTTTGCTCGTTAACTAACAACACCAAGTTAAAGTACGTGAGTATTTCCAGGAACGAGTTTGATGGGGTGTTACCTAAATGCATAGGTAATTTATCCACCACTCTCACAGTATTTATGTTAGGCAAGAATCAAATATCTAGTGAGCTTCCAGAAGAAATCGGGAATTTTGTCAATCTGGAAGTATTGTCTGTGGGTTGCAACCACCTTTCAGGTGTTATCCCCTCAAATTTAGGAAATCTACACAATCTACCGAAATTGGGATTGAGTGATAACAGCCTGGGAGGGACTATTCCTTCTTCTATGGGAAATCTAACCAAGTTGATTATTGTATCTTTGTATGGGAACAACTTTCATGGGCAAATTCCTTCACAACTATCAAACTGCCGGTCTCTTTATTGGCTTGATCTATCCAGTAACAATCTCAGTGGTGCCATACCCCCACAGCTTACAGGTCTCTCATCATTAACTATCAATCTAGACTTGTCTCGTAATCATCTAACTGGGGTTTTGCCCACAAAAGTTGGCAACTTGAGAACTTTGACTATATTGGATATCTCGGATAATTTGTTGGAAGGTGAAATCCCAAGAAGTTTAGGTGATTGCACATGACTAATATCATTGAGGATGGGGGGCAAGTTCTTCAATGGGTCCATTCCTCAATCAATCAGATTGTTAGGAGGCATTGAAGAACTAGATATTTCATGCAACAATTTCTCTGGTCAGATTCCAGAATTCTTAGCGGTATTTCGTTTCTTGAAACTTTTGAATTTGTCGTACAATAACTTTGAAGGCATGCTACCATGTGAAGGAGTCTTTAAGAATGCTACTAGTATTTCTATTGTTGGGAACAATAAGCTCTGTGGCGGATTGCCAGAATTTCACCTCCCCGACTGCATTTTCAAGAGCTCCAAGAGGAGAAAAATCAATATAGTGCTATTGTCCACTTTTGTTACTTTCAGAGTTCTTGTAGTAGCTGTTATTTTCGCTTTTATGTATCTTTGTCGGTTGAAGAAGAAGTAAATGAGCCTATTTCGAGTTCGATGAATGATTCACCTCCGAAAATATCTTATGGAACACTACTAAAAGCAACCAATGGTTTTTCTTCAATGAATTTGATCGGTGTTGGAAGCTTTGGTTTTGTTTACAAGGGGATACTCGAGGACAACGGAACTTTGGTGGCTGTGAAGGTACTTCATTTAGTCGGTCACAGTGCTCTGAAGAGCGTCATAGTTGAGTGCAAGGCATTCAAAAATATTAAACATTGAAATCATTTGAAGATATTAACCATATGCTCAGGTGTTGATTATCAAGGAAATGATTTTAAGGCCTTAGTCTACGAATTCATGGACAATGGAAGCTTGGAACGATGGCTACACCCAAACGCAACATCAGCTCATGGGAATGAGCTTTCGAAAAAGTTGAACTTCATTCAGAGAATAAGTATTGCTATTGGTGTTGCTTCTGCACTGGATTATCTTCATCACCGGTGCCACTTCCCCATCCTTCATTGTGATCTAAAGCCAAGCAACATCCTCTTAGATGCTGAGATGGTCGCAAATGTAGGAGATTTTGGATTGGCGAAATTCCTTCTTGGATCATCCCTTGATACTGTAGCAAATCAGATGAGCTCAGTGGGTCTTAGAGGGACAATTGGTTATGCTTCACCAAGTAATCTATCTACTTTCTATTCTAATGATATGAGCTCCACATTCTTTTTGATGATGAACACTCCTATTTTCATCTCCACTATGATCAAAATGTGCGACAGAATATGCAATGGGATGTGAGGTCACAAGAGAAGGTGATGTCTACAGTTACGGTATCCTCTTGCTAGAGATGTTCACAAGATTGAGTCCCACCGACAACAGATTCAGAGACAATTTGACTCTCCATGGTTTGGTTGCGGCAGCTTTGCCTGAACAAGTGTTAGAAGTTAAGGATTGGATTCTGCTTCTAGAAAGAGAAAGTCATTTGGACCCTGATAGTCCTCAGCATTGGCTTTCCGAAAGCAATTCCATATTTCAAGAATGTTTGGTTATGATATATAATATTGGGGTTGCTTGTTCCAATGAAGTGCCTGGAAAACGGATGAGCATCAGCGTTGTTGCACATCAGCTGCAAAAGATTAGGGAAAAACTCTTTGCGTTGGGTATACATGAACAAGATGAACTACCGTAGGTACACCGTAAGTTTCACAACCTCTCGTCTTAATTGTTTAGTTTTGCTTATGCTAGTGCAAACATGCAGGTAAAATGTGGAACAGAATAGAGAATCAATGATACATTTTCAATTGATTGTCATTCCTCGTCTGTATATGTATTAAGCTCGAATGTGCACTGAAAAGACCTTTTAGTAATATCTGTTAAAATTGATCTCGAGTTTGAGAATATGACAAAACCCGACCCGAGTCGAAGTGCGGGAAAGTCTGGCCATGTAAAGATAGTCTGAATTGGACTTTGAAAAAGTATAGCTGGAGAGAAGCAGCCGTTTCTGTTGGAAGATAATAGTCTATAATCATTCCTCATCAGCACAGCTATTGCACTAGCCTATGGTCCATGATAAACAGTCTTGAGTATTGTTATGATATTTAAAGATCAGTCTAAAATGTTCTCTTCTTTTGTTGGTATGAAGCTCATTTAGACACATAAAAACTAATCAACTATCGGCTATTTACAATTGATATCCATGATCAAGCTTTTTCAATGTGTGAAATAGTTGTTCGTAGGAGTTCATTTTAACGCATTAACATTGTGTGAGGTTTCATTTACACAAATCCTGCTCTGTCTCCATTTTTATTGGAAATTATGTTTTCCCTTGCAAATCCTAGCTTTTGTCCAGGCTTTAATTTCTAACTCAGAGGAGTGCCTGGTTTCTTTCTACAGCTTCACTAGGATTCACTATGCATAGCTGAAGTTGTGCGAGACATTTAGAGATGAGTGATGTTGCAGTCAAGCCAAGTATCTTTTTCAGATTTAGCTTAAATAAGCAAATACTCTGTTACGGAGAAGATAATGATAGTATGGAAAATGAAAGAATATATATAGTTTTCAGATTCAGCTTCCTTTTATTCATTAAATCAAGAAACAGATATGGACTATTGATATGTTAAGTAGGAACTTTGCGATAATGGTTTAGCATAACTAGTTTATCCCGATTCTGATCTGCAATTTATGCTAGTTGTGTTTTTCTGATGGGATCTGCAGTGCTGGTATTTCTAAAGTATGCCACTTTCATTACTCTTGTTTTGCCACAAATTTTCCTTCTCTCGTTCATTCATTTCTTGTCACGATAGAACTTGTTCGATGATACAAAATGTGCTCCTAGTGTGCTATTTTTTCTAACCAACCAAAAATCACTAGCACGTACAATAATGTCCTCATCAGGGAGTATTAATCAGCTCAAGACCAGAACGCATTATAGGCGTTTCATTTTGTCTCGTCACGTCCCTTGTTCTTTACCCAATCTTCCAATGACCAAAACTCCATAAACAACGGCCTCCAAATCGTGGCTGAGATGGCTGGCACATACCTGAACAAAGCTCAGCTGGGCACGGCGTCCCTGACCAAAATTTACCTTGAAAATTCATATGTAGTTTTCGAAAGAGCTTTGATAGGACACAACTGTAAGAGAATTCTCGGAAGGAGTTGAAGCAAAAGACTCATTCCGAAGATGTGCCAAGGATACTGATGACCACTAACACCGGCACTCCTAACAGCACTGCAAAAATTTGGCACGCACCAGTTTCAAGGTCATGCCTCCATTTCCTCTTCTGGGATAGCTTTCAAGGACACAGCATTCTAGAATTCATGTGCTTTTCAACTGTTTTCACATTTGGGATTCAAGTTTTGTTTCGTGATGAGCTGTTACTTACTGTGCATAAGTCTACTATTGAGCACCTCCAGTTATTAAAAACATACCTTAACCTCATTTATTTTTTTCCTATGATTAGTTTTTTTATAGTTTAAAAAAAAACTAATTTTCACACAAACACTTTAACCCGGGAGGCAGGAGCTTAGCAACCAACTTAAACTAGCTTTGAGTGAATTCACTTGTAGTCACTAAGTTGGATGTATATCTTATGACGAAGTCATTGAACTTTGATTTTAATCGCCCAAGCTATTGAATATTTATCTTTTGCAATTAACGTGTTTCGATCGGAGTTCAACCAATTTTGGTTTAAGATACCAACATGGCTCCCATGCCTCATGAAGTCTAAGTAGATACCACGATTTTTTTATTCTCACTTTAAGCTGACTTGAATTGTAAGTCGATGCCATATGGTTATCGCATCAGCACTTTATCAAGAAATCAGTCAAATTTCTATAAGGGTACATGAATTGCAAAGAATTACCAATATAGTACAACATTAACGAAAGCCAAAGTCCACTAATACGCATGATTAGTTGTATAATATATTGTAATTTATTGATCGAAAGTGAAAATTACTCGGCATAAGTTTTTCTTTTTATGTCAAATTACTTGTGATAAATTTGACCTGTCAAATTAATCACAGTCGTTGATCACGTGAGTCTTTTAATATGTGAATCCTACTCAATCGACGGTTATGATTGCGTTGGGGCATAGACCACACCTGATTCTCACCATCTGGCGACCGCTCAAAACTGCAAGCTTTGACCTTCTTGCCAGCCCTCACCAATCTCACTCCAACGGAGTTCTCTTCTCATCATCATCATCATCAGAAGAACTCCCAAGTCCTTAGGGTCTGTTTGGCAACTTGCCAAATAGTAACTGATTCTGTTCTTTTGTTCCCAGAATCAGTTTTGGAGCAGAAATCTGTTTGTTAAAAAATTTGTGCCCGGGCACAATTTTGCCAAAAATTGATCCCAGAATCAATTTTGGAACAGAATCGAGAATCAAAAAAAAGTAGCTTCTTGATTCTGGGAACAAAAATGAGAATCAATTTTTTTTCTTTTTCTTTTTCTTGGTTTTTAATATAGCTTCTAATGTTCGGCACGAGAGCTACTCTCGTCGTACTTGGCAAGATTAAAATATTTTAATAAAAAAATATTATTAATAAAAAAAATTTATCGACCATGGAAAAAAATAAAAAAATATTATTAATAAAAAAAATTTTACCGATCATGGCCAGCGACCAGACCATGGCAAAAAAAATAAAAAAATATATATTATTAATAAAAAAATTTTATCGGCCATGGCCAGCGACCAGGCCATGGCAAAAAAAATAAAAAAATATATTTTCAATAAAAATATTTTTTATTTAAAATATTTTAATAAAAAATATTATTAATAAAAAATTTATTTATAAAAAAATATTTTACCAGCCATGGCCAGCGACCAGGCCATGGCAAAAAAAATAATTTCAATAAAAATATTTTTTATTTAAAATATTTTAATAAAAAAATTATTTATAAAAAAATATTTTACCAGCCATGGCCAGTGACCAGGCCATAGCAAAAAAAATAAAAAAATAATTTCAATAAAAATATGTTTTTATTAAAATATTATTAATAAAAAAATATTTTACCGGCCATGGCCAGCGACCAGACCATGGCGAAAAAAATAAAAAAAATATTTTCAATAAAAATATTTTTTAGTAAAATATTTTTAAAAAATTATTAATAAAAAAAATTTATAAGAAAATTTTTTACTGGCCATGACCAAAAAATAAAAAAAATTATTTTTAATAAAATTATTATTAATTAAAAAATATTTTACCGGTCATGGCCAAGAAGGAGGAGAAAAAAAAGAAAAGAAAAAAATATTAAAATATTTAAAATGTCATTAAAATATCATTAATAAAAAGAAATTTTATGCCGTTACCAAACGCATTTCTATTCCTAGGCACAGAATTTTGGACCGTTAACAAACGCCTTTAAATGTTCAGAATCAGTTCCTAGGCACAGAATCAAAAAGAATCATTTCTGACCAGAATCTGTTCCCGGGCACAGAATGGTTGCCATGCGCAGCCTTACCCCCTTCTCCACCACCTTCAGCTGTCTTCTCTCTCTCGCTTCTCCTGCTTCTCTCGGTCACCCTCGCGCTGGCCATTCCCCAAGTTCTAGCTCATCAATATTGCTGTGCGGTTGGATCTGGGTGTGCCCTTTTTCTTGCCCCAATTCGAGGCTCCCCACACCCACGGAAGCGATAGCTGGGCTAAATTCTCCGTTGGCGTTTCTTGATTTGGTAACGAAGGCATTGGGTTTTCGAATTGGGTCGGAAATCAGGGTCTTTTTTTTCTTTTCTAATCTGGCGGAGAAGAAGGACAAAGCGTCCGCTTGAAAGCTCGTGAATTGGGTTTTTCTATCCTCAGAGTAGATAGAATTTTGTGATTAGGGTTTTTGAAGGGGCCAAATCTGAGGCCTTTAGATAGTTTGGAATTGATACTTTGGTGGTCTGTTTAGGTTGAAGAGAGTGGGTGTGGTTTTGGCGGGATTGAACAGGAGGAATCTGGGCTGCCGATGCCATTTGTCGATTGGCAAATTGGGTGGATTTTTTCGGGGAAATTTTTTTGATATACCGAAAAAGGTTTGAGCAGTATAATGTCTTGGGCAGGCCCTGAAGATGTCTATCTATCTACTTCCCTCGCCAGCTATCTTGACAGTAAGCTTTTGCTCCAATTAAGCCATGTATCATCGTGCTTTTCGCTTGATATCATTGAATCTTGGCCAATTGCCTATTGCTTGCATGTCTTGAGGCTGAATTTTAGTGACTAAGTAGCACGTATTAGGTTCAGTAAGAATGCCTTTTGAGCTTGGTGTATTCTGGGATTGTCCTTTCTTTGTATTTTTGCCAAGGTGCTATTATCTATTGCGACTGTGTCTGTTGTCTAAAACTTCTTATAATGATGCTTCAAGTGATTTATAAGGTTGAGGTCTTAAAGCAAGACCAGAGTGAGAGGAGGATGTCTGAGTTGAGAGTTGACTTTTACTTGATATTGAGTTATTAAATGTGGTGTGGAAGAAATGCTTTGCCTGAAAAAAATGATAGGAAGAGCTATTTTTGCCCAAAGAGAAAAGACAAGTTGACTCAGATGAGTGAGCAACCACACGTTCGAAAATTGGTTCATGTGACTTTCGCGTTTTCAATGCAAGCTCGTGCTTTTCCAAATCTGGCAAACACATAATTATACTTCATATTAATCTGTTGCTATGTTAACATGCCTGAGAAATTCTTTATCTTTGCTGTCATAGTCGTCCTAGTTGTCATCATTGTCTTCATCTTAATCATCTGAAAAGCCTTAGCCTTCAGTTTTTCAAACTCCATCCCAACCTTCTGTTCTCCCGACCAAGAAATATTATGAAAAGCAAAAAATATGTAAACTTGTTTATGCCATTGATAAATAGAGTTGGATAGGTATTGATTGTGAGTATCCGTGTCATTAGTCACAGTACTTGCCTTTCATTCTTTCCTTCTAGTTGATGTTGGCAATTTCTGTTTTTGCTGATGTGTTCATGTAATAATTTAGAGTTCTATATAGTTGAAGGATTTTGCACCATATTAGTGCCACAGCATAGCAACACCTTGTTAAATGTTCCACTGCTATTTACTGGTGGCACAAACTGCGTGATCTTGGTGGGGTATATTTGAGACTGATCTTGAAATTTACTGTAGAATTGAGAGTTTTTAAAATTTAAGATAGAATTGAGAAAACCCTTAAAGTGTAGGTATTTCCTGATAATTAGTCAATATTGTGCTTGTTATGATTTAAGGTTGTTATAATTGGGATCCTGCTTACCTGCTTAGGACAGATGGGTTGTACGAGGAGCTAGGATCATAAGATCTTAAAAATGTAGACAAAAAATATGAATTTGGAATTTTTGTTTGAAATTTCCTGATTACGATGACCTTTGAGGTCAAAACTCTAAAGATTGTGACTTTGAGGGTTACGTCATCTCTAAACTAGAATTAAACAAATCTTAATATTTCTATCACATGAAATATCAACATAATTGAAAGATATAAAAATTGGATCGGTAGGATGGTACCAAATTACACTTTGGATTGGGATCATATAAAGATCCTAATAAGTTAGATCCTACCAATGACGTGGATCACCTCTTTTGTTTTGACTAGATCAGGATCCTAACAACCATGTTATAAATATTAAATTACTTCGAGAACTATGAAAAGTTTATGGGAGTTTGCTAACGTGTCTGAATATGTCACATGGAGATGTATCAAGTCATTGTTTTTGAGTGTCATTTTGGTAGTCTAGCTTACTTTTGCTTAAGAAGTGAGTATGAGACGGTTTATATGGGGGGAAGCTTTTTTTCTTGGCACTCACTTGGCGGTATATCTTCCACAGAAAAACTTCTTGTGTTGCTGAGGGATGGACGGAAGCTCTTGGGGATACTTCGTTCGTTTGACCAATTTGGTAGATTTTTAAGTTTGTTTCTCATGTTTATGGTGCTATTATGATCTTGGGTTGAGATGTCCTATGGTATATTCTTTTGACAAAATGATTTCTTTCATGCAGCAAATGCTGTTCTTGAAGGTGCATGTGAGAGAGTCATTGTTGGTGACCTATACTGTGACATTCCTTTAGGTCTATATATAATTCGTGGGGAGAATGTTGTTTTAATTGGCGAGCTGGTAGGAGAAATATGCAGTGATTCTTTCTATCCTGTAGAGTATTGTATTTCATGCTTTTAAGGTTTTGCTATTGTTTTACTAGGACTTAGAGAAAGAGGAACTCCCCCCACATATGACTCGTGTCCCAGTACCAGAGATTAGAAGGGTAAGCATGTGGAAGTTTTTTAAGACTTTTTAAGATTGAGAAAGGGTTGTTTCTCATTTGGGATCTGCTGTCATTCATTAAGGTGTATTCAATGTGGGAATGGATCTATTGTCACACTATTTTTTTTCTCCTTTGTGTTCATAAAATTGTGTGGCGGCTTCAGTACACAAGGATTGCTTCAGGCCTAGTTCTGTCACTGACTTTAAGTGAACATCCTGCTGGTTTTCTTTCCTTAACCAAAAGCCAGTATTTCCAAGAGTTTTTATAAGACAGTTCATAATTGTCAAAACGGCAGGTAGATTTGAACTGTTTCTTCCAATAGCAGTCTAATATAAATTAAAGTAGAAGTAGAGAGGTTTTTTTGGTAGGCGAAACCGCCGTAGAGATGGAAAGATTTGGTCTTCGGTGTTCTTACATATCATAGCGAAGTTTACCCGCATTGGCATGTTACTGTTCATACTAGGGAAATGCACTTAGATAGGCAAGATACGTCATTTTGTATGAAATTTCCTTGCGATCTTGTTTCAATAATTTGTGATATCCATGAGGATAATCGCGTCTGGTTTTTGTAACTGTAGGCACAGAAGGCTGAAAGGGAAGCTTCGGACCTCAAAGGCACCATGAGGAAAAGAATGGAATTCTTGGATCTGGATTGATGTATGCTGGATCGATTGGTTTTTTCTCATCGGCTCCAGCCATGTCCGCATAATTTTTAAATCACGGAAATTGGGTTTAAAAAGGCTGCTCTCTCTCTGGTATCCGTGACATCTTCTGAGTAGTGTGGTTACTTGTAAAAGATGGCTCTGCATTAAAAAATTTGGAATGTAATTGTGATTGCAATTTGATTGTAGATTGATCATTTTTCATAAAAAAAAAAAAAAAAGGGCTTAAGCTTCAGAACTTGGAAGTCAACTTTATCATGAAAATTTGGCGATTGATTCAAATGATGACCGACATCGTCACCGGAGTATTATTGTGGAGCGGTAGTGCATCATTGCAGATTCATGCCCGTTTGGCAGCTTTAATGTTCATATATATCACGATTCGGACCCCTCGTTGGGTTGAGCTTGTCATGACCACGCTCCATCGTTCGTTCATCCTGCTATGCTTCTGTGGGTGTGCACGCGTACGTGTGGAGGGGAAGCCTGGCTTGTGATCGCAGACTGTTTCCTTCTTCAAATTCGTTAATGCAGAGCAAGAGACCCTTGAGTTGCAACGGGTGTGTATCAGGACTGGCCTCTAACCTTTGCTTTACAAGGTGGGAGTTAGAAACAGTCATTGCACCAGCAAAGGCTAGAGGGCCATTGTGACCAAATTTCGGCCGAGCCCCTATTTGTTGCGTTGCCCATATCAATTTCAAGCCTAGTCCTGGTTGAATCTGACCGGAGGAACACGGTGAGTGTTTGGTGTTTTCCTGAAACTTTCTGACCCTTTTCGAAAAAAGTAAGAAGAAGTTGACCTCTACGGGACGGCACCCTCCAAAATAGAAGAAAGGACAAACACGATTATCAGCTCACCGCCCCAAGTTTCTGGGCCGGTTCGTGGGCCCGGCCCACAAATGCCTACAATATTCGAGTTTGTTTTTTTTAGGGTTAATACCACGATAAATTATAAATTTATACATATGTGACAAATTTACCTTAAACCCGATACACTCGTGATAAATTTACTTTCCGTTAGTTTCTGTTAAATTTTTCCGTCAAATTACTAAATTTGATGGCACGTGACAGTTGACGGGTATATTAATTATGATTGTACCCTCTGATTAAAACCGATGTAATAATGTGTGACTTTTCGTGATATTAATCTTATTTAATAGAAATTAACGGAGGATAATTTTGACACAAACGTATCAGCTTTGATTTTTTTATGATAAAAAAAATTAATTTATAATAAACTTATCACGTATACAACGATTTTGAACTTTTTGTAGCTTTAAAATTAATTTTAAATAAATTTATTATCGATAAAGTAATTTGAGATTTTTTGCAATATTAATCTGTTTTATTACTCGTTGGTAAACGACTCGGGCGAGTCGCGACGGGAGAGCTTGCGGCGGTGAACCGACACACCATTAACTTCGGCTTCCATTTCAGTACCGTCTCACGCCCCGAGAAACCATCCTCCGCAATCGCTTCCACAGCGAAGCGCAATCACCGCCGTCCATCTACAAACCCGGGGTCCCGCAAAGAACGGCGCGCGCGCGCGAACGCGGCTCCCAGTTTCCCTTAGCGGGCGGGAACAGCCGCGAGTCCAACAACTAGAAATACGACCGGGCGCAGCTGATGCCCACCCCGAGCATCTCTCTCCCAGCGGCGACCGCGAGTCGACGCACGCTCAAAAACTCACCACCGCCAGATCCACCGCACTCCACTCTCTCTCTCTCTCTCTCTCTCTCTCTCTCTCCGTGGACTGCGTTGACAATTTTGAATCGCTGCGGCCAGCTGAGCCGGTCCCGAAGCTTCCTTCCCTCCCCCCGCCCGGCCGAGATCGCCGTCGAAGCTAGCTTCCCCTCCCCTCCACCGACGATGTCGCGGCGCGGCGGCCTTCTGGCGGCTCTCTCGCTCCTCTGCGCCTCCATCTCCGCCTCCTACGGCTCCGTCCACGAGTACGGCGGCGACCGGTTCGTCAGCAAGGGGAACGCCTTCTTCGTCCACGGCGGCAGCGAAGGAATCTACTCTTCCTCCTCCCCGACTTCCAGCCCCAACGACGCCGCCGCCGCCGTTCCCTCCGACGGAGAGTCCTTCATCAAGTAACACGCGATTTTTCTCTGCTCGTTCCGAGCTTCTTGTATTTTTGTTTTTTTTAAGCGCATTTTGTTGCGTGCGCGACTGCATTGGCTCCGTGGCGCTGCTCGACTCTGATCTCGCCGAGATCGGTGCCGATTGTGTAGTTGCAGCTTCGAGCATTGTTGTGTTAGCTGCGAATCTTAGGATTTCCTTGGGAACATTTTTTTGGCGTTGCGAGTTCGTTTGGTTGATCGCTCGTTTATTTCTTACTTGAATGCTTCGAGTGGAGGAACTAGTGCTGGCTTTGCAATTGATGTTGATTATTGAGGACAGATCTGCCCGTCATCTGTGATCGGCAATTTTCTAAAATATCGCTCTTGAACTTTGGTGAGTGATCCTTACCAAAAAAAAAAACTTTGGTGAGTGATGTTAAGCGCCGTGTTTCTACTCTTTTTCCTTCGAGTGGGTAGCTAAGGACAAGGAAGATATCTGTTTCAGTAAGTTTTCTGAAATAGTGCCTATTCGTTAATGTCACCTTATATAGTTCGACCGAATCTTGCATGATGGGTGGTGTGCCTGTGGTGGGGTAACCTAAGCAACTTTCATCTTTACTTTTGTGAGCTTGTTGTTGAATTACAGGGGAAGTAGATCTATCTAAGCAGAACTGTTTGTACCCATGGATCTCTTACTTTCGAATTGATTCCCCGTTTAGTTGCACTGACACGATGTTTACTTGAACAGATTTGAAAAGATTAAGTTCCGGAGACCCAAGGAATATGCAAACTTTAGTTCCGAGTTGATACAAGCCATTGTTTTTGAGGTGGAAGATAGGGAGACTATTGGGGGTTCAGCCTATGGTGGTCAAAGAGCAGTCTGCTGCACAGCTGATCTTGCTAAGCTGGGTGTCTGCAAGCAGGGTCGGATCATTCACCGACCTTCTTTGAAGAACGTTGACTGGCCGCAAGTGTTTGGCATCTCGTTTGGAATGGATGATCAGGTTGTGACAATGCCTGCGAAATCAATACCAATAACAGGAACTGGGATGTATAATTTGTATTTTATCCACTGTGATCCTAATCTCAAGGAGTTGACTATCGAGGGGAAAACAATTTGGAAAAACCCTACTGGGTATCTGCCAGGTCGAATGGCACCTCTTATGAACTTCTACGGTTTCATGTCCTTTGCTTTTGTGATACTTGGAGTCTTTTGGTTCTCTCAGTATGCCAGATTCTGGAGAGAAGTTCTTCCACTGCAGAACTGCATAACCCTCGTAATAACCTTGGGCATGTTTGAGATGGCGTTGTGGTATTTCGACTATGTTGAATTCAATGAGACTGGAATCAGGCCCATTGGGATCACCGTGTGGGCAGTTACTTTTGGAACTATCAAACGAACAGTTGCGCGTCTGATTATTCTGATGGTTGCAATGGGCTACGGCGTTGTTAGGCCTACTCTAGGTGGGATTACCTCGAAGGTCATTATGCTTGGACTGACCTTCTTTCTGGCATCTGAAGTCCTTGAGTTGGTGGAAAATGCGGGTGCGGTCAGCGATCTTTCAGGGAAAGCAAGACTTTTTTTGGTTCTTCCAGTGGGTCTCCTGGATGCTTTTTTCATCTTGTGGATATTTTCCTCCCTCTCTGCAACTTTGAGTAAGCTTCAGGTACTTGGTTCAGATTTCCAAGTTTGTTTCTTCTTTGATTGCAAATTAGATTCATTTTGTTCAAGTTTTAATGTTTAAGGTGAGGCATCCTTATTTTCTTATGATAAAGATACTCCATCTGGGGAAGTAGAACATGAAGTTCTTTGCATACCCAATATTGTCTCATGAGGGTTTTGTTCTTATGTGGTCCTACGTAAAGAAATGAAACTAAATATGTTGTTCATGTTCTTCTAAAAAGTCATCATCACCACCATGTTGAACTTGAACTGGCTGACCTGAAATAAATAGAAAACGTCAACTGTAATCCGCTTCTGTGTCTGGTCAATTGTGATTGCTGCGTACAATCAAAATCGGATTGTCTGTTTGATTCTCATTGATTGACCCTCAATCCCTTCACCTTGGCATTTGTGTTGGTAGGCTCAGCTTTAGAAATGCTGCATTGTGTAATGCCATGCTGATGACTCATATTGATGCATACATTACTACTTCATTTGGTGATTTAACTTGTGCTTGCTGATACAATGACAGGCTAGAAGGATGATGGTTAAACTGGACATCTACAGGAAGTTTACGAATGCTCTGGCAGTTGCTGTGATTGTATCTGTCGGTTGGTTATGTTACGAGGTAATAAATTAGATCACTCATGCATGAGTATGGATAGATCTACTTTTCCGGGGACTGGATTAAGTAGGTTAATAATTTTTCAATGGCAAAGGAATTAACATCGACATAATCCATCATTGTAATATGTTTTGTTAAAATGCCTCCATTTCACAAATTTAAGCCTCTGGATAGATCACAAACAGAAGTGGGCACATAGTTCATGCATGATGTGACAGTCCGAGGTCCTATGGTCAAAGCACTGGACCCTTGTATACTTCCCAATACTAATTAATTAACAGTTTCAAGTCTAGCCAAATCCTTGCTTATGCTTGAGAAAGAAAGTTAGATTCTTTATATATCAAATCACGCCTCAGGCTGCAAGCTTGAGCTTCTAGGTGGATTGGAAGTGGTCACATAATAACAACAAGTGTTTGTGTTCTTATTGTTTGATTTCAAGCAACGTTATGGATTTCAATTCAGGCGCTAACATACCAGTATTACCCTTGCTGAGTGTGAGGAAAAGATGGAAAAATATATATTTCACTCTCTGCGTGAAGTTTACATAGTGTAACCATTAAAAACTTGACTTATTGCTTGCAGCTCTATTTCAAGTCAAAGGATGTCTACAACGAGCTTTGGCAGAATGCATGGGTCATTCCTGCCTTCTGGCAAGTCCTGTCGTTCTCTCTTCTTTGTGTCATATGTGCTCTTTGGGCTCCATCTCAGAGTTCAATGCGGTAAGGAAGAACTTTCCTTTCCTCAAATGATCCTTTTCCTTTTTCCTCGCAGAAACTCATGTTCTGTCTTGAAAACACTCACTTGAGCTATAAGACATACTACTTTTCACTTTTTACCTATTTCTTGCAGATATGCTTACTCGTCGGAGGCAGGAGATGAATTCGACAAAGAAGAAACCAACTTGATACTTATTAAGCCATCACCCACACCATCAAAGGATGTCCATAGTGTGCAGGATGCTAGGGCCGTGCACGGCAGCAATGGAGCAGCAGATGGGATGGAAGAGAAGACAGAGTGAAGTTGCAGCTGAATTATGTTGCTGTGAGGAGGTTCACATGTTAATCTTTTGACACTCGGTGACAAGATATAACAGTTCGTTAGCCTCTCCACCGTACCAAGCGCAAAAGTTTCAGAAAACAGGTTCTTGTCATAGAGATCTTCACTTAAAATCAATGTGCCTCCTATCTTTGTAGATCTTTTACTTTGATTTATTTGTTCATCTGGTCATTGTATACATTACTGATAGTTGCAGACACGATAAACAGAAAAGAGTACCAGTTGTGTTGAACTCATCTTCTTATGGACATATGGTCCTGTTGCTCTAGTTTCCAAGGAGAGGTTTAAGCATGGATTCAGTCCATTAACTTGCTTCATTTTCATAATGTCATTTTGATGCCTTGTCAAACGGTTCATTTTGATCCCTTTGAGTACATTTTGCAACAAAACTGGTCTCCTTTGCCAGCATTATTTGTCAGACTTACAAAGGGCTACGATCCTTCTTGGCTATGAGCCTTAGCAAACCGTGATAGTTCATCTCAGTGAAATTTGCCAAATACCGCGTGGAAGGATTTAAAACGAGTTGAAGGGCAATAATCTGAAAGAAAAAGGGCTTTGAGGAGTAAATTGTATAACCGAAAAAGGCAAAGGGAAGGGCAAAACTCACTTGCAGGCTAAAAACCATGATGCATTTGGATTTGTCTTCAGGGCGTGAATAATACTGAAGTGGGTCAATCCTGCATGTTAACAAAGATGTGGGATGCTGACAAGTTGCAAAAGCATCTGATGCATTAAGCCAATTATTTCCCCAGACATCAGCGTTGCATCAATCATCAGGCTCAAATTCTGGCAATTATATCTTTTGGTCGTCCATGGCCGTTCCGGCAGAATTGATAACATGCTGGTCCTTTCTTTCTGCTGTTATGGTGTTCCACTTGCGAGATAAATATTAAATCAAATTGCCTTTCAGCTCAGCCTAGTTCAAGCTTTGGCTGCATTCAGCAATCTTAACCAGTGGAGGGAGCGGACATGCTTTAGCAGATGGCACCACTAAATTTGTTTTGAGGTCTCTTCTCTTCTGTATATCGATATTGCTAGCTCGTGTATTCAGACACCAAAACAGAAAAGAAAGGAAGGTATTGCTAGTGACCTAAGAAAACCGGGGTGGGGGGGGACCCGGATGGGGTTTGGCAGGGTGGAGGAAGGGATAATGCAAATTCGAAAGTTTCTCTCCTGTTTTACATCAATTTCGAGTCGCGATATAATTTGGTTTCGCAACGGGACAATCATATCAGTATCGACGCAGAAACTTGGGATCTTCTCCATACATAAAACAGAAACAGTTTCGCCATCCCTCTTCCGACTGACATTGCCAGGTCACCACAGTATATTGCTGACATTTACAACATCGTATATTCATGTCACTCTCTGATTCTGGAGGTTCACATACCACACAAGACATGATGTAAAGTCGTAGTGCATTTACATTCAAGAAGCTCCGTGTAGTCTTCGCTCTCCACAGGCTACACTCGAGGATGACATCAAATGAACTCGGTCCCTACTGTGTCTCTCTTTCGGGCAGCAAGAAAAACAGGATTGATTCCGCCATTTTCATCTTTAAATATCACGATTTGCCTCATACAATAGAAATTGAGATGTGCAGTTACGACTGGCAACCAAAACAGTTACCACGTTCGCACACTCCAGCGACTACAAAACCGAGGGGCGGAATAAACCCTTGAAGACGGCCATTTTTGTTTTGCACCCAACAGACGGGCACGGCACACGAATTAGCCAAGAGCCCGACGAGCAAAAATCGTAGACCGATATATAAAAGGCACCTTCCACGAATGGGGGTAGATGCAGAACACCCAGCAATTTCATCGTGATAAACAGTACGGACTAAGCACTTCTACCACCCGAGTTTCCCACTTCACCATGATTACAAGTAAATCATGAGTTCGAGTCGAACTGAACTTCGTACCATGACTCTGCGACATTGATGCTCAGCCGACATACGATATACTTTTGCAACCAAGCTCTGAGAAAATATGTCAATTTGTCACATTTGACTTTGAGCAGGCGTTCACATAGTATCTTTTTTAAACTCGATTGTAGAAGTATCAACCCCCTTAAATGTCAACCCTACTACATGCTGATCTGAGCTCGACGACCAGTAGCAACAGAAGTTTTTCCATGGTATCCCAACCGCATTTGATCTTAAACAAATTGCATCTGATCTGAGCAAACAAAACATCGCTTAACATTATTTGAATCCTGCCACAAATCCAAATAGAAAATTCTTAGCACTGGACTCCGTGTAGCGTAAGAACATGCTTGAGCTCACCATGGCACATCTCTGCACCCTGCACTAGATACCATATGTGGTCCGACAAATAACGCGACCGGCTTTTATTCTATCAGACCAAAGTATAGCATCATGCTTTATAACCCTCTATGCTCAGCAACAATTACCAACTCGGTGAATACATGAGGAGAAAACGTTAAAAATCATTCCATTTTTCTATATGCATCTACTCGAGGTCGAGACCATAGCTTGATCTCAAAGAAATCTGAAGCTGAAAAAGGAAAATTGTCTCTGATATAAGAAGAAAAAAGCATAGCACACATACAACAGTTACCGTATGAACAAATGAAGCGTAATCAGAACGTGGTAATAAAACAAACAACAGGCTTACATCCAAGAAGCATTCGGCCAAGCGTAGGCTATTCTGGGGACCTGTACCAGATCTTGCAAGCAGCAACCAACTTAGGATCTCTTCCAACCAAACTGAATTTGACTGTTCTCCTCAGCGAAATCCAAAGGGCAAAGGAATACCAGAGCGGCCACCCCGTCATCTTCACCCAAATGCTCCCCAAAGAATTCAAAGAATGTGTCCTAGATTCTAACGAGCAAAACTCCACTCCACATCATCACTGGGATCTCCTCCTCAGGTGCTGAGATACAGGGTATCCCTCAAAGAAATCCAAGACAGCAGTCTCCAAATCCTCAACCGAGTACTTTATATAGTTCTCCGGGTGCTTCCCACTTTCAATATGGCTTCTGAAGCGCCCCAAGAATGACCTGTAAGCCGGAATCAACTTCTCCGATATAGAAATACGAAGCTCCTCCCTGAGCTGAGCGTCAGGCACAAACCATGTGGCCTGGGTCCGATGGACCTCATCAAACATGGCATTGAAAGCCTTGAACCTCTCCCTAAGAGCATTTCTCGACACCCCAGATGAGAAGCTACCACTAACATGTAACCCCTCATCTCTTAGGCAATACAATACCCTAACCCATGTCGCCCGCTGGTAACTAGTCGCCGCCTGCCTAAACTTGCCGGTCATCTTCCTCAGATAATCGTCACTGATCATTTCCCTCAACTCCGGCGACCCTTTCACCTTTTGAACAATGTAATGTACATTGTTCATCATAAACAGGTGTGCCAGTGAATCATCTCTGTAGTGCTTGGACTTGCCCTCCAAATTAAATTGCAGGATCACAATAATCCAAATCAAATGAAGCGCCAGAGGGCTCTTCCCTTCGAATTCTGCAAACTCCATATCCGGGATCGTAGGATCGCCTGAGTACCTCGAACCGGTCGACGGCTTCGACACTATGAGCTCGGCCAAGGTCTGCTTATAATCCGATATCAAACTTATGTAATTCATCACATACCTCGTCAAGGGATGAATCGTCCCGCCCGGCACCGGGACCTGCGACGGCTCCCGCAGAACCGCGTTCTCGAACTCCGACAGAATTCCCCGTGCAGCCTCCCCAAGCCGGGACATAATCTCGGCCGCCTGAACCCGTATCGACTCCGCCAATTTACACTGGAAAACCACATCGATATCGGGAATCAAGTCCATCAACGCATCATGGAGGTCCAAAGTCTTGAACAGCTTCTCGGGTGACCGTCTGCTGATGCTGATCGCCTCCGCGAAATTAAACAACTGTATCGCAGGTCCCTTCACAGTCTCCATAAAGCAAGCATCCTCAATTTTAGTTCCGATGCCATAGAAAATCTCTTCGCACAGCTTCTTCTCACTTGCGAACAAAACCCTAATGCAAGCCTTCGCCGCGCGAATCCATCGCCTGATTTTCACCTCCAGAGCATCCCAGTCGAGCCTCTGTATGTCACCGATGCTCAGCTTCTCAAGCCCTAATCTTCTGAAGCTCGCGTCAACAGCTGATTTCCTCACGCTCCCGTACACCTGAACACACTCTCGCATGTACCCGCACGAGATCATCCTCTCCGCGATGCATCGGAGGTCGTAGATGGCCTCGGACGGCACGAGATCAATCTCGCGGATGCTGCTCGAGGACCGATAGCTGATGCCGCTACCGCTCATCCTGCTCGATTCGCCCTTCACTTCGTCGGAGCTCAGATCCAGCCCCTTGTGCGTCGAATCGTCGTCGGCGTAGAGGTCGACTTCAGCGCTGTCCGCGGAGGAGATCGACGAGTGGACCGAGGAAGACGACTCGGCCGTGAGCGAGTCAGCCTCGAGTGGACTCGTGTGACTCAGGAGTATGCTGCGGAACTCGTCCTCCAGCCTCGCCATCGCGATCTGGACGGCGGAGCTGACCTTGTCGCCCCCCTCGCCGCCGCCCCCCTCCTCCGACAGGGTGACGGACGACATGGAGACGTGGAGCTCGTCGACGGCGCGGAGGTAGCGGTCGATCTCGTCGCGGTCGGACTGGAAGATCATCTTCTCGCGGGCGTCCTCGGAGGCCGTGGAGTCCCACCGGAGGATTATCTTCTCGGCCGCGTCGATGGGCATGGGGCTGCTGCGGACGGACTTTTCCGGCGAGTCCATGATCGGAAGCCGGAATCAAGAAAGCAGGTGGGGGGAAAAAGGTACGATCTTTACGCGAGTTTCCGCTCGGTCGATCCTTTTCCGATGATGGGTCTGTATAATTATAGGGAAAGATGAGAGAGAGAGAGAGAGAGAGCAACTTTCTTCTCGTTTTCTCGACTGTTTTTGGCTTTTTGCAGAGGAGAGTTTGCTGCTCCTGGGTGGGTGTGCGCTTTCGAGCTTTTTTCCTTCCACCGATTGAGTTTCTCCTCCTCCTCCTCCTTGTCCTGCTCCTACTTTTCACCCCTTTTTAAATTTCTAGGCAAAAGGACGGAAGGTAGGAAGGAAGGAAGGAAGGAAAGAAGAAGAAGAAGAAGATGGTCCTTTGCTTGTGTTTTCTTTTTCTCCTCTCCTTTTTGCGGAGAAAATGTTTCGCGGAGATTGCGATTGGAGGGGGGTCGTCTGAAAGGGCAGCTTTCTCGTTGGATTTTTTCTCCCTTCGTTTCTTTTTGTCTGAAATCTGAGGTGTAAGATTTTGATTTTTCAGTGGTTGATTCAACTGTAGAAAGGTAAGAGAGAGAGAGAGAGAGCGAAGACAGAGGGGGGAGACTGGTCTTTTGACGCCTTTCTCTCTTCCTGTGCGGCGACGATTCGACCGCTGACCTTTGGGCGTGCCCCGGTGAACGGAATCTCCGCCGGAATATGCCGGCGGGATCGCCGGCGGGGGGGACACGTTCTCGATCTGCTTGAGCTTCCTGGATTTATGAATCCGAACCCGCCGAATATCATCCGCCGTCTACGAACTTCAATCGGGCCCCTTCATGAGACAGAAAAAAAAAAAGAGTTAATCTTTTATATGTTAGGCTTAGTTTTTACCTGAACAAACGCATCTCGGTCATTTTCCTCCGAATTTCGCGGAAACAATCTGAAAGTGACGCTTATGGAAGAACTTTGTTTTGATGTTCTTGTCAAGAATAGCGTATGTCACAAATAACGATTATTCACATTGGAAAACAAAAAAAAAGGTGCTTGGCATCAAATTTTTTCTATCAAAGTATACGAGGCCTAGTAGCAAAATAGCAATCGTGGCACATTTCGACCGCAGGTAATCCGACGTGCTATATTTGTAGCCGATGCATAATAGCACCTAACGGAAGGGAGGGCGGCGGTCACTCTCTACGTTAAACCGCGCAAGAGATGCGACGTCGATTTTTCTGACGACGAGGGAGTCCAGCTTAGGCATCCATTTCTCGCAATCGGAACAGTGTCGCGGCAATCAATCTTTTCAAATATCTATGTTGATTCCATCACCAGTGTTGGAGAGTATCCAAATGCTGTTCGGGCTAATTCCGAAAAAAAGAGTACCACCTTTACCTATAGTGATAATTATGGCCCGAATTTGTTTTTTGTCTCGATAAATATCACTACCTTTTACTCGAGTCTCAAATTTGGCCCCCCAATTAACCAAAGCTTGAGATGTTATAAATTGTTACAAGCACTTTAGCAAGGCACATCTTTAAATCTCCTTCACTTTACTTCCTAATAATTCATTTATTAATATTCATTATTAAAAGCCCAATATATTAAATGAAATCTATTGATTAATGTCCATTCGATCGTAGACTTAAAAGTTTCAGGGGGAGGGCTTGGACTTGTTTCATAAAAAAGGTTGGTGCTGCTTCACAGCTTTAGATTACGACGAAACGGTAGAGGTTGGCTAGAAATATTCAATTTAGAAATTTTTTTGACTTGCCGGTAAAGTGACTGAGACTGTGAATAACTTGATCGTTATTCTTCAAGATATGGTTTAGAAAAGAAGATCATGAATAATGTTTTAAATCCAACTAGCAAGCGACTTAGATTTATTGCTGAGGTGGATTAATCAAGTTGGACATTTAACGATTCCAAGTTAACATGACCAAATTTGGAATTTAAGTGAAAGTGGACTATTTTTTATAAGACGAAAAAAATTGCGCCAGAATTGTCACTCAAGATAAAGTCGGTGTATTTTTTTTTTAGAATTAGGCCTTGTTGTTCCCAAGGCAAACCGAATCTCGGGTCGATCGATCGAGCTGCTCTCGCGTGCATCAATTCTCCCAGGGTTGCTCGCTGCAACAAGAGCCTAATCATGCTGGCAACTGATTAACAAAACGATTTAGCTGTCTCGGTTTGGGCCATGTACGACATTAGGGTGTAGATTAATCAAGAAACTTAAGGATCAAAGTCAAACAATCTGCGGATCAATAGATTTAAGGCCAGCATTCACGTGCGCGCATTGCTTGCACGTACGCAAGAGATTTATACAAAAAAGAGAATCGGAGCATTTGCAAATAGTTTTTGCTTCCATATCGTCGTGATCTCAGGGAAATCTTTTTTTTTTTTTAATAACAGGTGTCGGGTTTCGATAGGCCGGTGCATAAAACAAGAACAATTATTAACAAAATAATCGATAAACGACAGTCTAGAGCAGAGGAAAAGAATTTTAATGAGGCGCACGAGCGGTGCTTGGGATTCGAGGCACTCTCCCATGTGATGTCCCCGCTTGCATGTCCAGCCCATTAAAATTTGAAAGAAAATATTTCATTTCTAGAAGGAGATCATGCAATCCCTTTTTCCTATGGTCTAGATTGAGATTAACGAGCATTGCAAGGACCCTAATCGAGCTTCTGTGATTAGGAAAAAGTTCGATCGCCATTGCATTGGCCATATCGGTGCTGTACATGTCACGAGAAGAATCAATTCAATTTTTCCTTTCAAACTTTGGTCTTCTCGATCCTTGATTACCAGAGCAGGAGGCCCTTGGAGAAGAACTGCTCTCACAGGGTGCGGTCTTACTTTGCCTATGGGATAGGTCCATTTCATTCGAGAGTTATTGCACGATATCAAAATCTCTCATCGAATTAAAAGGGGAAGTAGATCGATTCTTTTGGGTCATTTTCTTTGAAAACTTCCCGAAAGTCATAGCAAGATGGTAACACTTTTCTAGAAGCATCCGACCAACCGCTCAAGTTGCGAATTCAAAGAAGACATGGATCTTCAATCAATGCTTGACTAAGCTTTGTAGCGTCAAAGTACATATTCACTGTCCGGATACAATGTGCAAGTACGGGACTTTGTGTAAGAATCTATTTTTGTTTTTTTTTGGGTATTGCTAAACTTTGTAAAAAAAAAAATTGCATTTTATTGAATGGGTTTCCAGAGCAGAAGGGGGTGTGCTGTTGAGTGCCAGGTGAAGAATAGCATATGAATTTGAGCCTGTTCATTTTTTTTTTTTGGTCCTTCCTTAAGAACTGTATAACGTATAAAATAATGTAGAAGATACAGCTGTACTTGCCTTGCAGAGTAAGGTTGACTTGCATGCTCTACTATATACCTGTCAATGAGTTGGAATGGAACTTGTTGGTTACAATTAGGGTCAGGCCACTCCCATTTTCTATTGTATTTTTTTTTCGTATTTTTCTATGATGCACTTAGCTTCATCTTATTTTGTTATTTAATCGGTGCATTTTTCTTTCACTCCCATCAAATGTGCAATGACCATATTCATCGACAGAATTTAGCGCTGCAATTGCAAAGATACCTAATTTAAAAAGTTTTGAAAACCAGTGACATTTATTGATCCATAATTATTTTATAAGCGTGATTTTCTTTTAAGGATAGCACGATATGCGGTCATCAAAATTCATATTGGGGTTTCGGAAATTGAGGAACTTTATACCAGAGTACTTCAAATGCATGCGATAACAAAATTGCTTGATTCGCCGAGTTTCATTTTCAAAACGCACACAAACTTGCATTTCAAATAATGCTGTCTGATAGTGCTTGAAGTTGCACTAATGTGCTGTTCAAATGGCTCCTTTGTGATTTCATTTTTTGCCTAATTCAAATGTTTTGCTGATTGAGTCGTTTGTACCGCTTCTTCCCGTGGATCGTTGGATTCCTCCACTGCTTGGAGAACCGCGAGGAACACAGAGCGTTCGAAAGTTAATTGGCACAGGCTTACCTGGTTGAACAGGCTCTCTGCTTTGGATCGAATTAGCTCGTTGGATCCCCTTCTGGCAATCCCCTTTGTTTGCCCCGAAAGCAGGCTAAATGAATCGAGGGATCATCATCTGTTCTTCAGAGTTCGGCTTTTCCTTCTCAGGTTATGCAGGAATGTGTTGTGTTGTTACTCTGCTGTGGTAATGGAGTCCCCCAACTATGGAATTCCGAGTTGGCTTTGGCTTAAAAGTGCCAATTAAAGCGGCATGAAAAGCAAGAAATGAGGTGTTGCATATTAGAATATGTAAACATCATATCGCATGTTCTCCTGACGGCTTAAACATTTCGAACAATTGACAGTTGTTTTGCAAAATTTTATTTTGCATTGAGTAGGAGGCCCCGGGTTCAAATCTTTCCCGGCTGTTATTTACCTCGCCTATTATATATTTCCATGCTTTATCCTCAGTCCAAATCTTTCCCAATCTTTAGGTCGGGCTTAATTTGTTGTCCACGCCTGCGCGTACCAAAACAGATATGTGCAAAAATTGTCTGGAGGGTGCGACCTTTATAACTATGCGACCTTTATAACTAAATGAACTTGCCCAGCCCGCCAAAGGCAAGGGCCCGGATGTTTGAAATGCGATAGAAGCGGAAAAACAGTTGGGCCAAATGAAACATGCCAACCCGCCCATTACTTGTCCAGGCCCGTGCAATTCGAGCCCAATAGGGTTGACTCTTTATCCAAGCCCATTTAGATGATGGGCTGGCTAGTCTGTTGGGCTTTGAGGCCTATAATCATTTATACTTCTTTATTCGCATCAACCTCCTCGCTATAAATTTATCGAGAAAGGAGTCTATAAAATGAATATTCATTTGGGTTAATTCACATTCTTCATGTTGGTTTGCTATTGTTTTCATCTCAATGATTCGAGTCGACTTGCCCTGAATCAAGGTCATTCCAAGTTTAGCCACATTAAGAGTTGAGTTCAGAAGATTATATATTAATTAATTTCGATAATCAATAAGCGGGATCATATCATAATGTCCTTCTTGTAATGACAAATGTATTTCATAAACTAAGTAGATCAGTCAACAAAGTTGCAGATTTTACTCTAAAAAGTCAATTGGTAATTATCAACCATGAAAAATGGGGGAAATATCGGTCCACAAACAGAAATTAGAATTTGGAATATGATGTAGCTGCAATCATTGATTCTTGTCATTTTGTTAAATGCATGCAAATAGAATCATTTTGCCCTTTTTTTCCTCTGCCTGCGTAGGCATGTTCGTCACGACATTGCCAGGGGGGAAGTTTATCCTACACCTCATCGTCAATATAAGCATTTCGACCTAACTATGTTGAGAGTTTCTCGGTTGGGTATTTCACTTGACCGTGTCCACTGTTCAAGCAATAATTAGGTGATAAAATGAGAGGGGACCAACTTCAGCGTCATGGTAGGTGAGACTTGTACCAGTTTCAATTCCGACTTTGTTAATCGACTTCATTGTATAAGCAAGTAATTTACACAGAAAGTTCCTTTCGTCTTCCCTTGGTCCACCTCCACCACTCTCTCTCTCTCTCTCTATCTCTCCAAGTACAGACAGGTGAAGTGCATGCTGATGTCTCAGTCATTGCTTCTATCTTTATTCCTTTTCCTCCCAGAATGCATGTACAACACGTGCTTGAATTCAGAGAAAGACGCGATGAATTTTGTAGAATTCACAGATAAGGCAAGAAAAAGAAATCAAGGGAAGCACGTCTCTCAAAAACTAATCAGGTTCAAGAAAAATTCTTTGAACATGGCCTTTCCTATATTCTTCCTGTCCCATTCCACACCAAATCCTTAGATGGCTAAGGAAAAAGGGAAAAGAAAAAACAAAACCGGAAAAGAAGACAGAGACTAGAGACCCTTCAAGAACGTGCTTCCCCTTCATAAGCAAGCAAGCATTTGAGAGAGAGAGAGAGAGAGATTGGTTTTGTAGGTGAAATGGAGAAATCAAGCTTTCAACAGATGTTCAACCAGTTGAGCCATCGTTTGAAGGAGAAGAGAGCCCTTACTGGAATAGCTGAGAAAATGGAGGACCAAGGTCAGAGGCTTTTATCTTTCCCCAGCATTCATCTTCACAAAGATGGAGGACAAAACACTTTTTATTCTTTTTCTAGCAGTACAAAGTTTCGTTTTTGAGATTCATAATCGTATTGATGGTAAAAAAAAGATGCACTTTTTATTGTGCTAAAACCTCTGATTACAGGCGTTAGTTCATCCAATATTGGTCTTTGCATTCTCTTTTAGCTTTTCTTGAAGAAGTATGATAAATAAAAAGCAAGGACTGGAAATTAGAATCCTCTCAACACTAAAATATATCTGTTCTCAAATGACATGCCATGAACTCAAATATCAAGTTGGTACCATGTTCCGAAGTGGAAGTAGTGTCGATGACGATCTTCCAGCTCAGTAGAGCGAGTTAATTTATACAAGGGAATCACGCTCCCTGAAAACACAGTTTTCATGGCAAAAACATAGGAATATATAAATTTTTGAACAAAAATTGCACTTCGCAACTTTTGTTCGAAAAGGGTGAAGTTTCAGGTTCGATTCCTACTCGAAGCAACAATGGGCCACAAGAAAGTAAATCCCAAATTCTCTACTCTCGACGTGGATGTAATTTGCCTTTAGAACGCGGACTTAAAATGGCGCCTGAAATCTGGCCTTCGATGTTATTTGACTGCCAAAAAGATAAACCTACTCAAAATTTGTACTAGCCTGTATTTTTCTCAAATGCGTTGCCTCCTACAATGACATAATGTTTTCAAATGCTATGTGCAAGGAAACTGCGTCATTACCCTCATGTCGTACCAAAGAAGTGCAATCGACAATGAGAGTAAATTAAGTAGATAGAGAGAGCGAGTGAGCAAATGAGCTGATCTCGTTGAAATAATGTATCGTTTCATTTATAAGACAAATTCGTTGCTAACTCTTATAAAAATGCAGCAATAAGATCAGATGATTCAGCTCAGCCACAACCAAAAACGATGAACTTGTTGAAGAACATGGAGTGTTCAGCCCCCGCATCATCCCACGTTGGTGATCAATCCTCCAAGGCAAACTCCATAGCAAATGCAGCACCGAACGACCTCAGGTGCAGTTTTCACGTCAAAGTTGTAGATCTACAACTTATGAATTTTATATACAGTGTTGATATCTGCAATGCTGCTGGAGCTGTGACTGGATTGGATATATTTAATTTCCCATATTTGGGTGTCAAATCTTTTTCTTGATATATACCATGGTGGAATTTCCTAACATGCGTAGTTGATACATTTCTCCCGCTTGTGTCAGGAAAGATGTTAATAACAAAATGGTGAAAAATGATCAAATAACCATATTTTACGCTGGAAGCGTGCATGTCTTTGATGATTTTCCGGTTGACAAGATGAAGGCAGTGATGAGTTATGTTGCAAAATTTAGCCCCGATCACATTTCCAGTCATTTGGTTATCAATGGTGGTGGAAGTAACAAGACTGGTCATGCAAAACTCATGGCCAGTGCACAAAATAGTAGTGTTGGAGCTGGACTTTCCACATATCAAGAATTTCTTCAAGCCAAAACTGAAGCTGCTGCTTCTGGTAATTGAAAACAAACAGATTAAAAAGCATCAGTTAGCTCTGTTAAATAGTTAACTTGCTCTCTGATGTAATATCTTTTTCTCTTTTTTACTTCAGATCTGCCTATTGCAAGGAGGGCTTCACTTCACAGATTCCTATCAAAGAGAAAGGACAGGTGAGCTTTCTTCTTCATTGGTTTCCAAGGATTTGGACTGTTCCAGAAAAAAAAAGTGTTATCTGAAAATTGTTGCTAACAAAGAAGTATCATCTTGAAAGGAATGCAAATATAATGGAAGCTTGTTCATGGGTCCAAGTCCCCAAGAAGGGTCATCTTGTCGTGATCCAATTGGATTATAAGCGTTTAACCCGACCCAGATAAACAACCCCGTAAAACAGTGTCAGTGTCACACGAGAAGATTAGTGTTACTGACAGCTAGAAGGACTAGTGTTACTATGGGATGGAATAACAATGTCAGTGTCACACGAGAAGATTTTGCATGAACTCATTTTAGTAGACAGAGCTGTTGAGATTCGTAGATATACTGAGACCCTGATCAATTCTTAGGAAAATTTAAAGTTGTAATGGAATTATAATGTCAATGATAGAATGAGTCTACAGACGATATCAGTTACTAGTTAGTTTGAGCTAAAAGAGAGGCTCTGAACACAAATTTGGGATGTCTATATGAAGTTCTTTCATAAGACGCAAATTTTTCAAATTATCGAATGCAATGCGATTCATGCTTTCTTTGCTCACACTTGTTTTTCAGGGCTTCAGCGAGAGCTCCTTACGTGAGGAACTCTCCTACTGCAGCATCCAGACACGAGGAGGGTAGTTCAATTCATCGTCCTCAAAGCTGATTCTTCAGAGAGCATTGAACTCAGACTCTTGTGTTTGTAATTATCAGCTTTGAATTCATGTGAAAAAGTACTTGATTTGGGTTATTTGAAGTACAAATTTGGTCCCTCTGCTTATATCAAATTTCACGTTGTTTCCCGACTTGTCTGTCACAATGTAACCTGAAATGGAGGAAAGGATCAGACATATTCTTGGGCCAACTCCGTTGACATGAGCAATCAGACTTTACGAAGAGTCTGTAGAAAATCTATATGCATCATTAATTCCTTGCAAGGAGCAACTTTCACTTGCGATACATGGTTGTTCTTGCTGGAAAGCTCTAAAGTTAGAGGGTGACATTGTGCAAGAAAGTTGAGGACCACGCTGCAACAAAAGACACCAATCGAGAGACCAAATCTATATTCAAACCAGGATTAGGGCCCAATTTATTTCTTGTATGCACAATATTAATTTCGTAACGGCGTGACAAGGTTAAATGCAGTTATAAGGAATCTCTCATTTTGAGCATACTTTGTAGCCTGTCCAGGAATAATTACCACACGAAGTTCCGTGGTTCGAGTTAGAACAATATACATGATCGACTATAGGTCACTAATCAAACTCCAGCAGCAGGTTATTTCTAACTGCCTAAGCTTCTGCTCGAGAACAATGCTAGGGTCATGGATACTACAAATTTCTTGGAAATGAACTGTAGTGACACTCAATACCAACCTTCTTAAGTGCCCAAGCAATCAGGATTGTCGGTTTTGGATTGCCATATCACGTGAACGTTTCAAAACTCCAACCTTCAATCTCTAAAAAAAAGATTAAAAAAAGTGGAGAAAGGAAGAGCAAACTTACATTTGAATTATTCACCTCTCAGAAGTTCTTACAAAGTAAAGGTGCGATCAGCCAACATTTCGATGTTACAAAACATAGATCTAATGGAAAAAATGAAATCAAGATGTACACGACATGAAAGAAAACTGAACCTGCTTCGCTACATGTGTACAGATGCAAAACTTGATTGATCCGCAAGACAAGTTGGTGCCTCTTAGCCGCGAGCCATTGATAACCTCTACTAAACTATGATTTTACTATTTTATCAATCAAGCAAGCTGCCTTTATTAGTCTGATTCCAACCTTGCAATATACTTGTCATAAAATTTCGCTGCTCGCTCAAGGTCGCCCAGCTCAGTGTAACAATCAGCAATTGCTCCGTAAGCTTCTGTATTTCCTGAATCCTCCCCTATTCTCTCAGAAATCTGCAGAACCATTGCATGGTATTGAATGGCTTCACGAAACTTGCCCTGCCTCTGAAGTGCGGCTCCTGATATCAAATTCAGATATGAGGACAATCAATCCTGGTACTCCATTTCACTTTCATTAGCTAACTCAAATGCTACTAAAATGAAGGAAATGCTTGCAGCTGCAGTGATCAACAAGGATATATTTCCTCCAAATATTATAAGTGACCTTTACGAAGAAATTGGAATAATAAGAACTAAATCCTTGGAAACCCCGTTGCCCTCTCACAATATATTAGTAAAATGAAACCTGATGGAATGATAAAAGGAAAATTCCATCTCATACTAAGATATCTAATATATAACTCAACAAGTAGAAGACACACCCGAGCCTCTAGCAGCCTTTTTCTCCTCGATAGGATCCTCCAGAATCTGTGCTAGCTCCAAACCTGCCTTGAATTCCCTCAATGCTTTCTCTGGATCTTGATTCCTCAAAAAGTTCTTCCCAGATTTTAGTCGAGAAATTAACTCTTCCTTCCTTGGATCAACGATAACTTCACTTTCTGCAATTCGAGTACCCAAGGGAGCATAACTCAAGCTTGGGGCATAAGATTCAATCTTAGCTTGTCTTCTTAAAGCTGCATTGATCTGGCGCAGCTGCTCATTAAGCCGCGCGAGTTCACCTCTCCTTTGTCGTGCAAGTAACCCTTTCATGAAGTTATCAAGTTATCGGGATGACACTATAACAGACTTATGCTTCTAATTTTCTGCTAAAACTAATATCCTCTATACACATATTACAATGAAACTCAACTTGCAATTTCAATGCAAATAGTGAAGCAGATGAATAACATGTTCTATAAATTTACCTCCAACAGTGGCTCCAACAAGGGCTACAAAAAGCAGCAAAGGCATATTGAGCAAGGAATTCTCAGCCTCACAGGTTTCAGCCAAAGCTTGAAAAGGTGCTGTCAACATGAGGCCATTAGTGATGAGGAGAGCCGCAGCAGGGAACTTGAAATGTAATCTTTCCTGGAACCAGAATAAACTATAATCAGATGTCACAATTTAATGCCACCAATGTGCTTGTCAAGTTTCAAAGCTCGGTATACAAATAAGTGAATCTATGCCTCATCTGTGATGGTTTCAATAGATTGTCCACACTTTCTAACCAGGAAGAGGGAGAGAACCATATGGTAAATGTGAGCTGTGGGTGTATATTCGTTCAGACTGGAAATGAAGTAAAACCATAATTTCGAATACCAGCATTTGCAAATTTCACGAGAAAAAGAAAAGCAATCACGGGCCTGACGAGAGAGAACACAAAATTAACATGTGAAGACTCACCAGCATACCTGATGAGCTGGCAAATGTTGCATGATGGTGGTGTGAATTGGTAAAATCGGTTTCCTGTTTTGTACTGGATAATGAATCTCAAATGGTTCACAGGAAGCATGTCCAAACTTCTCGAATTTAGCAGGAAGAGATGCTCGTTTCCCTGCTTAGGAGAACTAAATATTATGAGAAACAAACACCATGGTGATTTGTGAACACTTGGTAAGCAATCTAGCCTTCTTAAGTAGAAACATCGAGTTCGGATGGGTGATACCAAATTCAATGAGCAACTAATGTTTGTGGAATTCACTTTATGAAACCTTCCTATTCACTATGGAGGGTGATGAACATGAGGTTCATCTAGTTCATCTCAATAACACAAGACAATCAAATTTACAATCACTCATTCGGGGACATACTCATGCAAATGTAGTTCGCCACTAGAGCTAACAGTCCTTTTATGCCTAAAGAACATCCATCCTCGCGATCTTTGTAGGAATTCACTATTGCTACGAGAATGCATAAACTAAGTTCTCAAAGTCATGGGAATTATCACAACTAACCCACCATCGAAACAACTGTTTTCAAATCCAATTAATGCATAGAGTGCTTCCTCGACACTCTTGATTTATACATGCCCCAGGCTTGTGCTTTCGGGAAAGATTGATTTTCCACCTAAACAACTCCGAATCGCACACAAAACACTTACAACAGGACACGGACTTATTTATGGCTAAAAGCTCAAATATTTAAGCTGCACCAACTCAATTTCGAGCAAAATGGAGCCCAACGCAACGCCAAACGCATTCAATTCCATCACACTGCTCATCACATTAGCACAACCTCATAAATTAAAAAATGCTCCGTAACAGCTCCGAGAATCATAGCTCGAGCCCTAATTTTCCCTCACAGTCCACCGTCACTCGACCGATATTCAAGAGCAGGAGCTGCAGATCAGCTCGAGACTCTAATCACAACACATACAGCCGAAAGCAAGCGAAGCAAGTGAAGCAAGAAGAATTTCCTCCTCCTCCGAGGAGAGAGAAACTGACCGGAGAGGCGGTTTCTGACGGAGGACTGATCGGATTGCGGAGATTGCGGCGAGATTGGCCGAGTGAAGAAGCAAGAGCAGCGGATGACGATCGCCATCTTCTTCTTCGTCTGCGTCCGCTTCAAGAGATAAACCGTCGATAGTTTCAGTGGGCTTTTTGTGTGCGGGGCGACGAAGCTATTCGACCTCGGTTGTTCAGAAACTTACGAGGATGTGCCACTGGATGACGAGGAGTTATCTGATGGACGAGGGCCTACCTCCTCGTCCCTGGGCGGTCCAATCAGTGGAGAGGGAAATCGTGAGTCACTCTTTTTCTTTTTTCTTTTTTTGGATTAATGATGCGAGTTATTCTTAATTTGGATATTCACCTGCTCTTCGTCTCCTCCTTATATTCGAATTAATCTAACTCTATACATATGTTATCTTACGAAGATTCGTACGCTGCACGAATGCACTCTACTCCTATATTATACTTCATCAATTATAGAATTTATTAGATCCGAGCAAGTCCTTAAAAGGCTTTATCTCGATCTTTTTCTAGATCTCGAAATCATCGTAATGTATAACTTTTGGAGAGTATCCTCTCTCTCCAAGGTGAACAAAGAAATGAAGGAAATTAGGGGTGTGAGGTGTGCGAGTACCTACACGTTAAAATAAGGTACGTAACTGTGAAACTCGCCGTCCTTGCAATGCAAATGGATAGGCCATAAAAACTCTCGTAGGAGCAAAAACTCTATTCTTTTGATGAGGCTACACTCTTAACCGAACATCAACTATTGAAGGAAAGCTCCTGATTTCTATTTGTGGCTCAATTACTATAATTAAAGAAAAAGGAAATGTCTAACTCATGACCATTCTTAAGCTAGATTCCGAGGGAGCATTGGGGTGATCTTACTGTGAAGGAGACATACATTGCTTAAGCGAGATTCCGAGGGTGCAGCCCTCTTTATGGTATCACCTTCTAGGAATGTCTAACTAATGACCATTCCTTTTTTTTTTTTTTTAAATCAGTCACTTGAAGAAGCTCAGATCTGTTCCTTTATTGGCTTAATTAGATTTACTAGTTGAGCTCTCAAGGAGAGGGAAAGATGATGGAATACGCCCAGGGTCCGATGTTGATCTGTTCATGAAGGTAGATGCTACTATTCTTTAACTTATTGCAAATGATCAGATTCGCGCATTCACACACTCACGCACACCTCGTACATGGTATGTGCCACCCGCACTCTATTTCTAAATTCAAGCAATTGATATTGGATCCAGGATAAATCTCATTGCCAAATAACTAATATATGCTCAAGGTTAGTTCTTGAATAGCCATCACGGAGCAATATAAGTTGTCCATCGCGTTGCCAAGGATACTCTCTCCACGAAGTCAATCGAGTCTTGGAATTACTGATCACTGTGTATTTTGATGGAACAGCTCCGACATAAGCAAGGACTACCATCCTTGGGGATGAAATGAAACGGGGACTTTCATGGTGGATAGAAAAAAGCGAGTGACAATAGGTTAAATCTGGTTATGCCCAACGTTGCCGATAATTTCATGGCTGAGTGTCCGAGCAATGGAAAAGAAAGCTTTTAGCAAAACGATTAGCTCTTTCCGTACTACGTGTTTTTCAGGTGGGACTAATTGCTCGACCAAATAAATCAAATAGAGGCACTATTAGGATATATGACTGCAACGCAATTTCCCACTCCCATCTTTCCTTTCACTTCTGATGGATCTTTGGCATGTCAAAAGTGCCTATCTTGTATCTTCATCTCCCAATCATTAGTGCTTAGAAGTGATCTCTTCTATCGTGCGGGTGAGGTGATGGGATCGATGAATGCTCTTCTAGTGGATGAGATATCAACCGGATGGACAGCGCGACAACGTTTCAAATTGTGAGCTGCATGCAACATGTCGCCCGTGCAGTCGATTCTACCAATATTCATGTCCCTCCTCCAAAGAGCCATCCCAAATTATATAGCTATGATCAATGCCCCTGTCAGATTTTTCATCAATGGAAATCCTCATTCAAGTAAACGTTTTCTTTTTAAGGGTTATGACACTCAAGTGATCCATAGACAATATTATAGAAAAAGACTCCTTTCTGTATTCAATAAATATATTTTCTGTACATTTACAATGCTTAATCCTATTATATATAGGACATATGACAACCGTAATTAGGAGATATACAATAGGAAGGATTCTATACTAGGAAGCAATATATAAAAATGCCTAACAAATAGGTTAAAATAGCTCACGACCACAAATATATGATGCCGAAATCAATATCATACGAAAGTTAGGGTACTTGTGGTGTCATTTATTCTAGATATTGTATTGGCATTTAATCAACCAATATACATTTAGTGATGATGACTAAAACTTGATAATGTTGATTTTTGTCACGGTTGTTGCTTCTATCAGAAATATCAGACAAATGGATGTGTTTGGACTCATTGACAACAAAATAAGGCAATTTTGATGACCATTTTGTAAAGCGATCAAGACAATGCACTAAAAAAGCGTTTAATAATTTGTTGGCATTGTGGTAATTCTTTTTAGGGTTAATACCACGAAAAACTCCAAACTGATATACCTGTGATAATTTCATCCCGAACTAATTTTTTTACCATTAAAAACCCAAAGCTGGCACATTTATGATAAATTCATCCTCCGTTAATGTCTATTAAATTGGATTAATATTACGAAAAATTACAAATTGGTAAACTTGTGTAAAACCCCAAACTTGTACATCCGTCAACTATCACGTGTCATTAAACTTAGCAATTTGACAGTAAAATTTAACAGAAACTAACGAAGGGTAAATTTGTCATAGGTGTATCAGTTTGGGGTTTTTTGTGATCAAAAAATTAATTCGGGATAAAATTATCACTGGTGTAACAGTGTGGGGTTTTTAGTAGTCAAAAAAATAATTCGGGGTAAAATTATCATAGGTGTACCAGTTTGGGGGTTTTTTGTGGTAAAAAAAAATAGTTTTGGATAAATTTGTCACATGTGTATCAGTTTAGAGTTTTTCGTGGTATTAAACCTTCTTTTTAATATATTCAATACCTTTTGTTTTGCTGATATTAAATTTCAAAACATATATTGACGGGAGCAACAAATTCATAGTATAGTCCGCATCACATTTTAAGATACATCTTAATCAAATTTTATTGTAATTCTAAATAATATCTCGTGCTTATTTTACTTTGATATCAATTTCTCCTCATAAAGATGTCAAAATATGGGGTTTACAGTATTTCGTTATTGTGACAAGAATGTCTACATAACACATTAAAGATCATAATGTAAATAAAAATATATTAACATAATATCATGATACAACCAAATTAAGATTTATAATGTTGGAAAAAATAATTAACTTGGAAGTATCAATAAATGCAAGTCATATAGACAATCAGCCCGTTGGCAAAGAAATTTACACAAGAAAAGGAAGGAATATTGAAAATAAACCAAGGGACTTATAGATATGCATTTTGCGGGAAAGAAATATTGTGAATTTCTTTAAAAATATCAATTGAATAGTGCATTTTTCTACAAGATATCCAACTACTCGTTTTGTCTTACATTATTATTACAACGTCATGGATTATTAGATATTCATCAAACAGAAAAATTGAAGTAAAAAAGAAAACAGAGATGTATGAATTGGCAGATGATCTTGAAAAAATCATCCCTGATTCTCTACAAATAGAGAGGAGCAAATGGCCTAGAGAGACGAAATCATCTGACTCTCGTGAAGATTCTATATAAATACCTGCTTTTTACTTTTTGTACACCAAGTCAATGCCACGAAGGAGAAAATTTTGACAAATGAAGAAAAACTATCAAGAGAGGGGAATTAACAATCTTACCTTATTCTTGGTAACATCCTCAATTTCAATCCTTGAGAAATGGCTATGATTTAAGTTTGGTGATTTTTCAATCAGAGCAAATTTTACTTTTGTTCCTGAAAATCCAGATTCGGATCCTCTGTACCCCTTCATTTTGTTATTTTTGTAGAGACTTTTGTGATCCGAATTTCCAAAACACCTCATTCTTAAAAGTTTTTCCAAATATCTTAAAGTTTTTGCATACTTTAATTTCATAATTTTTGGACTTGATATGAGTGGTACAATAGACTAATTTCGGACCGCGCAAAACTGTCCAGAATGGGTATTTCTATGACGTTCACACTTTTTCGATTTTCTAAAAACTTTTTTGAGCTGAATTTGGACAAACTTCCTTCACAAAAGTTTTTAAGAATTTCTTTCTATAGAACATATATAAATTTGGGAATTTTTGGAGATGATTTGGATTTTGAAAAGAGCTTACTTTAAAAAGCAAAGATTCTATTTTAGCGAACTGTTTTTAGTCTATCTTTGAGCTACTATTACCGATAATAAAATGCGTACTCAGGACCAGGTGGCCACGAGAGGAAAGTCGATGTTGACACCTAAATTTTTACCAAACATTTAGTGTAATTTGCATAAAAAATTAGGGATTAAATTTCTAACCCCTAAACAAAAAAATACTAAAAATTGCATAGCATATAGTTTAGGTTCATTGCATTTTGCATCGGATTGGCAATGGCGAGCGAGCTTAAAATTCATCGAACAAAATTCGGTTCGCTCGGGAATGCAAGGGCCGAGAATTTCAAGACGAACGGGCTCAGTCGTTTTAATTTGAGCTTAATTCAGCCCAAGTTAATTCAGCCCATTTAATTTAGTTAGAGCCCAAGCCCAAGTTTAAGCCCATTAGGACATTAAGCCCATCTATTTGACCTAGGTTAGAGTTATAAATACATCTTTTAGATCAGATTTTAGAGGGGGAGGTCACAACAATTTAGATTAGAAATTTTTGGACACACGTGAGAGAGAGGAGAGACCAGCGAATCATGCCGCCGCACGCCGTGCCTCGCGCCGCACGCCTGCGCCACCAAGACGTTGAAGAGCTCCTGCAGATGGTGGCTTCTTCGTTGATTCTCCCTGGTGTCCCCGAAGCAGCACTCACAGCTTTGAAGATCTCACCGTGAAAGACTCACGCGTGGAAGAAAATCAAAGAAGAAAAGCCAAAAGGGAAAAGGGAGAATGGAGGCCATGCATGCATGATACGTAGACACATGCAGAGACAAGAAGGCCAAAGAAGAAAAGTCAACGGCCACAAGAGAGGTCCATATAGAATAAAAAAATTTGTGAGAAGGGGAGGTCTTTCGGAGGAGACAACACAATTTTGGCAAATCAGAATTTTTAGAGAAAGAGAGAGATTAGCCGCGCCGTACCACGACCGGTCCCGTCACTCCTTGCGCCGCCGGACGACATTACCATCGCTCGCCACCGCCATCGCAGCGCGCGTCCCTCGCCGGCGAAGCCACCCAACCGCCGTACTTGTTGCTTCGACGAGCCAACTGATCTGACCTCTTCCGATATGTTGCTGCCCTTGGCGTCGACGATGCTTGGCTGTGCTCGCACTTCCCGTGTCGATCAACAAAGCCTCCTACTGTTGCTCTTGGCTTGATTCATCTGTTTCTTTTGCCATCCTGCTGTGACGACTTCAACCCGACGTTCCTGCACGACCAGACCGGTTTTGCCATCGAGCTATCTTCCAAGCGGTGGGTTGCAATCTCACCAGTTTTTTGTTAAACAATTTACTCGATTTTGTTGCAGACCTTCTACTTGATGGACACGGAGTCACCGAGGAACAATAAGTGAAGAATTTGATTGTTGGGCTTTGAGAATCAAAGTTCAATAATCAAAGAAAATCATCACAAAAGCAACCAGATTCGGTCGAAAGTTTAGTGGTTATCAAAGCTTGTTATTGGTCAAAGTAAAAGTCCAAAGAAAATTTTCCTTGGGATCACTAGTTTTCTGTGGAGTGCTGCCGCGAGCCCACCATGTGCCCTTTTACTGTTGGGCGTTTGCTTTGTCACCCTCGATCCTCGCCGCCACGACGTTGCCGTCGTCGAACACGCCGGTCCCGACACCACCATTGTTGCCGTGAGCCCCACCGGTGCCGTGCCTCGCCATGAGTCCTCACCGTTCCCGATACTCGTCGCGCGATCCGCAAGCTCATCCCGAGACGGTTCAAATTTGGAGATTATCTGCAAATTAGGTAATTGAACATTATCCTATATTTTTCAGAATATTTAATTTCCTAATTTGCGCGTTTGGAATATTGCATGTATATCCAGTAGATATGGATAATGTTTGATATATCCACGATATTTTCAAATATTCAAATTAGGGAAATTTCTTAATTTAGCAACGTATCTGGATGACTATCCGACTTTAACCCTAAGGTCCGATACGCGGTGATACGGAAATTCAATATCTTATCCATAACTATTTGAATACGATAATGATTTTGATTAGCTTTCCAAATTTGAATAATCGATTATCTGTTAATATCTATAACCCCATAGATATGACCGATAATTTGATTTTTGCGCCTAATCCGAGTTTGAAACGAATTTGGCGGATCGCGTGGTTGATTTGAATTGATTGTTATCCTTGTTTAAATTGTTTTCCTTTTCAAATAAAAAAAACCAAAAAAAAATTCTGTTTTGTTAGGATTTTTGCATGTTTAGATTTTGAATATATCCTGAAGGATGAGATGAATATTTAATTTAAATTAGGACCTAAGGTGGCATGTTTCCTAGTTTAAATTAAGCATTGTTTTAATTCTAATGGATTATTCACGTTATTTTTTTTAATTCCGAATTTTCAAGAGAATCCCAAAAAGAGAATGAATTGCTTTAGGGTAGATTAGGTTAGATTGCATCTTAATTTCAGCAATTTAATAATTTCGAATTTTAACAAAAAATCCCAAAAAATAAATCATGTTAGGATAGCTTAAGGCATCATAATTGCATGTTATTTTAGGCATTTTTACTATTCCGAATTTTAAAAGAAAATATCAAAAAAGGAAAGTCATTAGTTTGCATGTTATTTTAGGCATTTTTCATAATTCCGAATTTGTCGAAAAATACCAAAAATATGTCATTGCATCCGTCATTAGAATTAAGTCACGTCATCGCATGACATATAGTTTGCATGCTAAGTTGCATTACTTGCATGTCATATTTTTGCACGTCATTGCATCTAAACTAGGTTTCATTTAAATAAAGTGAAAATCAAAAAAAGAAATTGAGTGATTGTTAACTAGAAATCATATTAGGGTGTTTGATGTGATTTTTTAGCTAACGATGCAGATGCTTGCGTTGGTTCGAGGTAAATTGTTCTCCTAAGCTTGCAATTTATTTAATGCTTTGATTATTGGGTGTTAAATTGGTGGTTTGCGCACACGCATGAACACCTCACATGTTAGTAAATAAGCTAAAAATGGATCCAAACTGCCTACAAAAACATTTTTGAAATGAAAAGGTACCGAAAGGACGTTAGACTAGATCCAGCGTAATCAAATCCCCGGGCTTAGAATCTCTGGTTCACAGGAATAAAACATATCTCCCTATGTTTTATTTAGATTTCTAATCAGCCTACCGTAAAATGATTAGTGGCAACTCCAAGCATGAAAACATTTGCATGTTAAGAACTTAAACCCTAAGTTGCGAATTGGTAGGACTTGGGAGGGCTCGAGTTAAGTTCAATCTTAATAATCCATTAGCCCGAGAAATTATAAAAAAAATTTTAGGGTCGCGACAGTCGACTTAGGGCTAGTTGAGTTCCAAAGGAAAGTCAAAGGAAGACCCCCGACTAGACGGAATTCTGCAAGCTCTTGTAACCATTGGAGAATTAATGGGTCAGCAGGTTCAACAACAAGTAAACCATGTTGTTGGAAATGTCGCAGCAAATGGAAATGGAAACGGAAACAATGACCATACGACTTATGGGTTGGTCGAACAATTTCTAAAGTTACAACACCCCAAATTTGTCGGGACAGGAGAGCCCGAGGAAGCCAAATCATGGGTCAATAAGTTAGAAAAGATATTTGCACTTCTGAAATTTTCTGATGAAGATAAGGTGACCTTGGCAGTGTACCAGCTGGAAGGTAACGCTAATCACTGGTGGAAAGCAACGCAAGAAATGGTGTTCCCTACTGATACTATCGTGACTTGGAATGCGTTTATCAACGCGTTTAATGGAATTTTTTTTTCGAATGTGCTTGAGATAAAAAGAAGGCGGAATTTCTGCGACTCCAACAAAACAACATGACCATCGATCAGTACGAAGCCAAGTTCATTGAGCTGTCCAGGTATGCTCTTAGGTTGATTGAAGATCCAGTGAATAGGGCGAAGAGGTTCTGAGATGGCCTGAAACTTGATATCCGAAGTCAACTGGTGCCGTTGAATCTCAAGGACTACAATGAGCTATATGAGCGAGCCTAGCAGATAAAGAAAGATTCCCTGGAACGAGCTGCCACCACTAACCAAGGAATGCCTCATCATCCAGCCTCTCAAGATAATCAGCATTGCGACAAGAGGCCGATACAGGAACGAGAACGTCCATTTGCTTCCAACAAGAAGAAAGAATAAGACCCTGAGGCTGACCTTCGTTCCAAGTGATGTATGCCGCAATTGCAGGAAACGACACGGCAACGCTCCATGCTTGGCTCGAACGGAAGCTTGCTTCGGTTGTGGTCAGCAAGGCTACATCATCAAAGACTACCCACAACGACAATAAATGATGTTGCAGCAGCAGCCGCATATGATGCAGCAAAACAGAGCACCGCAACGCGATAATTTCTAGCGTCTGCCAGCTCAGAAAAGGGTTTACGCAATCACTCAAGAGGAAGTAGAAAATTCCAAGACTATCATCACTAAATAAAGTATTATGCCAAGGATGTGGGATTGTTATAAATAATTAAAAGGGCATAGTAGATCTAATCGTATTAGTCTTTTACAACATCCATATAAGAGTAAACTATCTTTGAGGAAGATTGGGTCAAAGTAGCGTAGCGAAAGCATGGTCGAGTCGGAAATACTTTTGAAAATTTAGGCGTTACTATAGACAATCCCGAAATCAAGAAGATTTTGCATTATCAGTTTCAGAGGAAATAGGGATGAACACCTATATCTCGTTAAGCCTGTTGATAATAACAGTTTCTAGCAGAGCATTAGCATGACTCCAATTGAAGCATTAAATGGTCAAGCTTGCAGAACTCCAGTCTGTTGGATCGAGGTCGGGGAAAGAAAGATTACTGGTCTAGAGCTAGTCCAAACTATGCTTGATAACATCCAGGTAAGTGACAATAGGCTTATAGGTCATCATGAACTCTAGATTGAAACTTAGAGCCCAAGCTTAAATTATGTGGCTAGAATTAAATCTTGCTCAGGAAGCCCCATTTCATTGTGGTCTTTTAGCTCTTCTTCATTAATAACCAAGATTTTCAAGATCTAGATTATGATGGTACTTGACTTTAGGGGCTATTTCATTAATGCCATTTGGCTCTCCTTCGTTAATGTCATTAATGATCAAAATTTTCTAGATCATACTCATGATGACACTTGACTTTAGGGGCTATTTCATTATGTCATTTGTCTTTTCTTCATGATTAAGCTTGGGGAACAAGTTGACTTGCCTATAAATAGGCTTAGTTTCCCCCTCTTAGTTACCACACACGACTTCCTTGCCTCTCTCTCATCTCTTACCCTCACGTCAAACACTCCTCTCTCTCTCTCTCTCTCTCTCTCTCTTGCTCGCCATTTGTCGCCGCCGATCGCCATAGACATTTTCTTGTGATTATAGGTGATTATAGATGAGTGAATTCCCTAACATTTAGATAGGACAGTGTGTTACGTGGTTGGAAAGTGGCATGTAAGTGGATTCCCTAATCTTAGGATAGGAAGTTACGATGCATTGTTGGTTTGAGTCCTCACTCGAGCCTTTGTGGAGACTTGCGTGTTGTTGTTTGTCTCGATGTTGCACGCATCGCTTGTGACCATGCTTGATGTTCTCATCTATGCTTTTTGATTTACAAGAGGATAGGACGTGGTGTTACGAGTTTGGCTCGAGTAGCGACTGTATCTGTTATGCTTGATATTTGCATGAATGCTTGTTGTTTTGCTTTATAATCGTAAGTCAAGGCACGTATGAGTCACGAAACGGGGTGTTGTAGGTCTCATACTCATGTTGTGGCGTCATGGGACGAGTTCGGCTTGGTGTGGATTTACATTAGGATATGTAGATCGGGGCCAAGTTCGGCTCTGAGTTGGCGCTCGGCATGGTGGACCAAACCACATTGCCTCGACCGCAACCGGCATGGTAGGCGAATGTTTTAAAGATCACGATTACACAAGCACGACACACCTTTAGGCTTGATTGCATAGACTAATGAAATCGAGATAATAAATCGGATTATGCAATCCATGATGTGTGATCACTAAATGAAAGAAGAAGACCGTTGTCACATGGCATTGGTGGCGCTGCCTTGGTAAACTAGTGTTAGGATGTCCTAGTTGAGCTAGGATACTTGGGTTAAGCTCGAATGCCTCAGTAAACTAGTGCTAGGATGTCCTAGTTGAGCTAGGATGCCTTGGTTGAGCTCGGATGCCTCGGGTGAGCTAGCCCCAAGATGTCTCGGTTGAGTTGGGATGCCCTGGTTGAGCCGGAATGCCTAGCATGAAGCTGGATGCCTTGGTTGAGCCAAGATGATGATAAATAAATCTTATATGTATGTTTATTGATAAGCCAAAGGATTCTGGAAGATGCTTCACGTATAAATTTTATTGTATAATTTTATGTGATCGGATAAATGTGAGCTTCCATTTAAACATAGCAAGGGCAAGGACAAAACCTTTGCTATTGATTTGCCATCGACATAAAGCGGGGAAAATATTTATATGCGTTAGTACAATGGTGAGACATGATCCTGCATGAGTATTAGTGAATTTACTCATTAAGTCTTCCTGACTCATCCTCCGTTGTTTTTCCTTTTTAGGTTCATAAGATGGAGGATGACATAAAGAAGTTAGGATTAACCTCGGCCTTCGCTTATGATATGATTTGTACGTAGGAGCGGCCTGTGGAAAAATGGCTTGTAAAATATGTTTAAGTAAAATGACAATAATATGTCTTGTCTGTTATGCTTTCCCTAGTTTCCGAGGGTAAGATGAGAATGTTACGTATTAATACAAGGTTTGCTCATGATACTTGTCATAATCCTGTTGTTTGTTCTGATTGTAATTATTCCGAATTAATTGCTTCCGCTTGTGCTTAGTCAAAGATAATAACGCACAGGACGTCGCATTAATAACCCCCAGGTGGGGGTGTTACAATTGCTGCCTATTGCTCGCTGGCCACCCACAACTGCTCACCGGCTGTCCGTTGGGAATAGAAATATATGAACAACCTATCAAACAAATTTTTATTCTAGGAACAGAATTTTTGTGTCGTTATCGAAGGTTATTTTTTTTGCTCATAAACTCGTTTGGAGAATAGAAATTTTTATTTCTAGCCAAAAATAAGGCTGGGAAAGAGAAATTTTATTGTTCGCGCCTTTATTGCCACGATAGACGTCGGACATAAGGGCCTTTTTCGTCAAAGTTTTATCATGGCTACTTTCTTCTTTTCTTTTGGTCGAAAAATAGCAACTCTTCACAGGTTGGAAAATCTTCCCATCCACATTTCTTGTACACCTGATCTCGGGAACTCCTTTTCCTCTGCGAAATAAACGAAGTGAAAGAAAGCCACCTCTCAAAGGCAGAACAGCCCTTTTTCTGACCAAAAAGTAGAGCTTAACACCCTCTTACATTTCTTGATTCTGCTTCCCATCTGCTCGAGAAAACACGAGGAAGACAGCTAGAGAGACAATCAATCTGTAATGGCTGTTGAAGTGGCTGCTTTTTTGCTGAAAGAGAAGCTGCAGAATCTCAGAGCTGACCAAACCATAATCTACCCGAGACTGAAGGGCAGAATCAGTACTGCCATCAACAATCTGCAACGGCTCTCGAGCTTCTTGAAAGACGCAGCAGAGTCAGACAATGCGGAGGACCAAGAAAGCGAGAGAACCAAGCTCTTGTCCTCCATCTACAGTGCAGAGGACACCATTGACAACTACCTCCTGAGAAGAGCCCAGCAGAGGCTCAAGGACCTGGCTCCTCTGTGGAGCCAGAAGGAAGTGAGCATAGGTTTGAAGAAGTTAAACGATGACATCAGGGACTTGTCCTTTTTCTCTTCACTCAAGAAATGTCAACCTCAATCTCTTCAAAGCAAAGTTCCTGGAAATGTTGGAAATGCCACCACTTGTGAAGGAGGAAGCACCCACCGTTGGGAAAAGATCTCTCATCTTCTTGACCTGGAAACGGAGGCTGTGGTTCAGAAGCAGCACATGGAGGAGCTTGTGAAGGACTTGATTCCTCTGCCTCAGGAAGAACAAGAATTTAGGGTTCTTCCTGTGGTCGGCGCGGGAGGCTCAGGCAAGAGCATGGGGCCCAACCACTGGACTCGACCTCCATGGCAAAACCCAAAAAAAAAAAAAAATCAACGAACCTAGCAAGATGAAAGTCAGGGCGAGGTCGATGCTGGGGTAGTGAGGCCTTTTACCAAAAGAGAAGTTTGCCCATATGAAGCATGCCAATACGAAGCATGTTATCGACAAAGTGATGATGCGGCGATATGAGGCCCATCGGGTATATAACACCATGGCCTTTGTGTGAAGCAAATCATACATGAATCCGAGCTCAATCTCCACTATCTCAAAAACACTTTTGCATGACCTATCCTTGAACACAGATAAACTTGTATCTTTATCGTCATAGCTGAGAATGAGATCCACAAACAGGCGCTTGAATATCTTAAGCAAGCGATGGGCTTGGACTAACTCTTCATCGCCACCAGGTCGGCTTTCGTTGGCCGACAGATCCTCAGGCACCTGAACCTCAACTATTTCATCGGCTGTCACGAGGAAACCTTCAGCCTGCTTCAGAGTATATTCCTCCATGAAACGCGGGTAATTGGGGCTAGGATCAGGGGGATCGAGCATGGATTCTTTAAGTTTATTGCTACTTGCTAGCCAAAGGACCCATACCCTCTCCCCGAACTTGATTAGACCAGCCACGATCATCAGGAAGGCTAAACCAGACAGATACGAAAGTGCCCATGCCATGAAGTAGATGTATATCGTCACTGCGGTTTGGACTATTAGTCCCAGCAGGTGCCTCAGCCACAGTTCATTGTCTTCCAAGGAATAAGCCGTGATCTTGTCTGGCCCGCCCAGGAGCAAGAGAAGAGCTGGAGCCCAGAAAGCAATGAGCTTGCTGTTCGCATCCAGGGAACCGGATTCTTTATTGAAATCACCAAGCTTGCTTGAGAGTATGCCAAGCGCGATGCCGGCTATTGAGTCTGCTGATATATAGGCGCACCAGATGGCTATCCTGATGGAAAGTTTACGAGTGAACTTGTGGCGACCTCCTAGGACGATGAGTAATACTTGCAGGGAAAGGCTCAACAGGACCATCAGCCTAAGGTCCCAGTCATTCCAGAAATTCCTGAGTTTGGAAACTATTTGATCCATCGGTCTTCGTCTGAAAGCATAAAATCAGCGTAACAACATGGGCAATGAGCGTGTGTGCTTGGAGAGTAAGGTTGGAAGCAAATTGGCATAAGTTGAACCAAGGTTAGAGAAGCTCTAGTGACTTGTATCTTGGTCGTTCAATTAAAGATTTGTTCATTGACTTGGTGGGGTGTTGACACCTAAATTTTACCGAACATTTAGTGTAATTTGCATAAAAAATTAGGGATTAATTTTTAACCCTTAAACAAAAATATTTAAATTGCATAACATATAGTTTAGGTTCATTTAGTTTAATTGCATATTTTCACGTCAAATTGACTTTGGCGATTGAGCTTAAATTTCATCGAACAAAAAACGGTCCCCTCGAGAGTGCAAGGGTCAGGAATTTCAAGACGAACGGGCTCGGTCGTTTTAATTTGAGTTTAATTTAGCCCATTATGTTTTGAGCAATTCAGCCCAAGTTAATTCAGCCCATTTAATTTAATTAGACCTAAGCCCAAGCCTAAGCCCATTAGGACATTAAGCCCATCTAATTTGACCTAGATTAATCTATATAAACATATTTTAGGTCAGAATTTTGGGGGAGAGGTCATAGAATTTTCTGATCAGAAATTTTGAGAGTGAAGAGCGAGAGAGAAAGAGGCCGGCGCACTCCATCCCTCGGGCTGTCGCGCGCCGTTCCCCTTGCCGCACCGGACCGCCCCAGCCTCGCCAGACCGTCGTGCCCTGTGTGCCGACGTCGCACCCACCAGAGCTCCTCCGCGCCCTTCACAGCCGCTGCTTGTTGTTCCACTCCATCACCGAAACATTGAAGGATGCTTTGCTGATGATTGACTTCGTTGCTGCTGCTTCCCCGACGTCTGCAGCGAACGACGTTGCTCCAAGCCAACAGTAGCTGCAGCAGTGAACGTCCAGCTCTTCACAAAGCCCTCCACGAAGACAAACGCACTCTGAACCGAGAAGCTGCTGCTTCCGGTGCTGCTTCACGTCCATGCAGAATATGCCAAGGGGAATGCATGCACGAAGACCTCTCGGTTGGACCAGCCAACAGCCATGCAGAATACATAGCAGCCTTGAAGTGAAGCCTCCAGTCAACCAAGAAGCTTGTCAACGCTTCCTATTCCTTCCTGGTGTCCCCGAAACAGCTCCACAGCTTTGACATTCTCCCTGCACAAGGCACCAAGTTGCTGCCTTCACCCGAAAAGCTGTCCCCGACGAACGCCTGAATCGCGTCAAAGATCGTGACAAGCTTTGTAGAGTCAAAGTTTTCTTTTTTGCAGGCTATTCGGTGACCTGGGAAGCCGAGGTATCGCTGCCGACTTGCACCGAAGCTCAGCCAGTCGTCGCCCCCGTCATCTTCGATACCCACATCGCCGTTGTCCTCGACGCCGCCGTTCCCGGAGACGCCGCATCGATATCGCGCGAGAGACACTACCCCACTGACGAACTCGCAGGTGCCGTGTCCCGCCGTCGTCGTCCCAATCCCAATCCGCAATTCGAAGTTTGGAAATATTTTCAAATTAGGTAAGTGGATATATTCTGAATATTTTCTTCAAATATTTAGTTTCCTAATTTGCATGTTTGAATATTTCGTGATTATCGTGTGGATATTTAGATATCTTAGGATAATATTCTATATATCCGCAATATTTTCAAGTATTCAAATTAGGAAAATTTCTTACTTTAGCAACGTATCTGGACGACTATCCGACCTTAACCCTAAGGTTCGATACGCGGCAATACGGGAAATTATTATCCTATCCATAACTATTTGGACACGATAATGAATTTCATTAGCTTTCCAAATTTGAATGATCAATTATTTGTTAATATCTATAACCCTATAGATATGACCGATAGTTCAATTTCTGTGCCTAATCCAAATTTGAAACAAATTTGGCAGATCGCGCAGTTGATTTGAATTGGTTGCTATCCTTATTTGTTTTGATTATCTTTCTTTTTCAAATAAAAACAGAAAATTTAAAAAATATTAGTTAGAATTTGAATTAGAATGTTTGCATGTCTAGGAATTTTGAATATATCTAGAGGATAGAGTAATTATTTAATTTAAATTAGGACGTGAGACGATCTAGTTCCTAGTTTAAATTAAATAATATTCTAATCTTAATAAATTATTTCAGTAATTTAATAATTCCGAACTTTTGCCAAAAATCCAAAAAAGAAGTCATTCTAGTGTAGATTAAGTCATCATAGGTTGCAAGTTATTTTAGGTATTTTTGAATTCCGAATTTTAATAGAAAATACCAAAAATAGAAGGCATTAGGTTGCATGTTATTTTAGGCATTTTTCATAATTCCGAATTTCAATGAGAAAAATACCAAAAATAATCATTCGTCCATCATTAGAAATAGGTCATGTCGTCGCATGACATATAGCTTGCATGCTAGGTTGCATTAATTCGCATGTCGTTATTTGCACGTCATTGCATATAGATCAAATTTCATTTAAATAAGGTGAAAATCTAAAAAAAAAAATTGAGTAAATGCTTGTTAATTAGAAATCATATTAGGGTGTTTGATGTGATTTTCTAGCTAATAATGCAGATGCTTGCGTTGATTCGACATAAGTTGTTCTCCTAAGCTTGCAATTTATTTAATGCTTTGATTTCTGGGTGTTAAATTGGTGGTTTGCGCACCCGCATGAACATCTCACATGTTAGTGGCTAAGTTAAAATGGATCCAAACTGCCTGTCAAAAAATATTTTTGAAAAGAAAAGGTACCGAAAGGGCGTTAGACTAGATCTAGCGTAATCAAGTCCCCGGGCTTAGAATCTTTGCTTCGTAGAAATAAAACATATCTCCCTATGTTTTATTTATGTTTCTAATCAGCCTACCACAAATTGATTAGTGGCGACTCCAAGCATGAAAATATTTACACGTTAAATACTTAAACTCTAAGTTGCGAATTGGTAGGACTTGGGAGGGTCCGAGTTAAGTTTAATCTTAATAATCCATTAGCCCGAAGAAAATGAAAATTTTTTAGGGTCGCAACAGTGGGTAATCTCAAGTTGTGCTAGGCAAGCTGTGATATTCTAACAATGGAGTTATAGAATAACATAAACTTAATAAGTTCCCACTTCTCAAGAACTAATGCGTTCTTTTTTCTTTTCTTTTTTAAAATAAGGAAATGAAAGAAGTGAAGAAGAATATCTACTTGTGGCTCTTCATATGTACGAGGGGCGTTGGAATATGTCATCTTTCTGTGGGAAAACTTTGAAATGGTCAAAGATGAAGCATCCAGACAACATGTGTGGTACCTCCTTTTCCCGAGGCTCTCAATGTGGTTTGATGTGGGTAAATGCAGTGGAAGAAGGGTTATGTGATATTGACTTCAACGGTTCTTCTTCGTCCATACATGCTCCTGTAAGTAGCCGATGTAATAATCTTAGATCATTAGCGACGTCTCTCTTCCTTCACAAAAGCACATGCCTTATTAACTTCTTCTGTTCATTAGTTTCATGAGCGAAAAGTGACCTATACCAGACAATTTCTCACTCTTCCTTCCAAGCAACCATAAAGCCGTTCATTAATAACATAGACCCAGAAAAATTTAGCAGCCCCCATCGTGGAACCACATGGTTCTTTAATTTTCAATGGGATAAGGCCATTGGAGGTTGGTAAACTTTTCCAATTCGTGTAACGTCGTTTCTAGAATTTTTTTTTCTCAATATCGTCCATGAATGATACATTTCTTTGTTCGTATAACACTACAAAAAAACTGGATTTTTGCCACGAAAATTTGTGACGAAAAAATTTTCGTTGCAAATTTGCGACAAATTTTCCAACGAAAAGTAAAATTCGTCGGAAATTAGTGACAAAAAATTTTTCGTCACAAAATTCATTGGAAATTTCCAACGAAAAATTTTTCGTCGCAAAATTCGTTGGAAATTTCCAACGAATTTTGCGACGAATTCAAAAAAACCTGGTATTGTTCGGCATTTTTTAAATTCGTGGGAAAATTCGTTGGAAATTCCCAACGAATTTTCCCACGAATTTCAATTTTCTAGGCAATTATTTTAGTGTGTACAATTTTCGTCGCAAAATTTGTTAGAAATTTCCAACAAATTTTCAGAAGAAAAATTTTTCGTTGGAAATTTCCAACAAATTTTGCGAAGAAAATTTTTTTGTTGGAAATTTCCAACGAATTTTCCGAAGAAAACTTTTTCGTTGGAAATTTTCAACCAATTTTGCGACGAATTCAAAAAAATCTGGTATTGTTCGGTATTTTGTAAATTCGTGGGAAAATTTGTTAGAAATTTCCAACAAATTTTCTCACGAATTTCAATTTTCCAGGCAATTATTTTAGTGTGCACAATTTTCGTTGCAAAATTCGTTGGAAATTTCCAACGAATTTTGAGAAGAAAAATTTTTCGTTGGAAATTTCCAACGAATTTTTTGAAGAAAATTTTTTCGTTGGAAAAATTTTCAACGCATTTCCTCTCTTCAGGCTTTCAAAATATTTTGAATTTGTAATTTTGCTCTCAAATTTCACTCTCAGCTTCGGCGTTCCTGGTTGCTCTGGCCCTTGCTCCGTGGCGTTGTTGCTGCTTCGGCATTCCTTTCTCCCCACCGTCGCCAATGAAGCACGTTAAGCCACCCTTGCTCCGATGCTCGCTCCGGCGCTCATACGAAAAAATCAGACGTTCGCTCGCTCTATGCTCCAGGAGCCACTCCCTCCCTCTCGCTCGCTCCCAAGAGCCCTGCCGGTCGCATCCCGAGCTCAGGTCTGCCTCCGCCATGGCATTTTGGGTTTAGCACATAACTGAGCTGAGCGTTTTCCTTCTTATGTGTTCATTCTCTCCTCGGCTATAGATGAGACGAAGTCTAGGTGAAATGGAAGCGCATGGAATTGGGATCTTTCATTTGTATTTGCAGTTTAGTCTCGTTTTGCAAGAAAATAATATATCATTTGTTCTACTTGCATTTATGAGGGTGGTCTTTGTAACCTACCTATATGTTGGATGTGCCGGAGTGTAACCGGTTCTCTTCGGTTGTTTTTTTGTCTAAGTTTTCTTTCAGTTTTTTTTTTTTTTGGTTGAAAGGTTCTCCTTCAGTTTAGGTAGGCTGTACATTGTTTGTTTTTTAATCAAGCATTATGACTGTTAACTTGTGTTTGTTTTGCTTTGCTTCATTGCCCTTTAGTGTCCGGCAATCGTTCTTGGTGCGCTGTCCTCTGCAAGGCAGCCCCTGGATGTGCCAAATCTCGGTCGCCATGACCGCCGTGAGCCACGCCCTCACCATGGCGAGCGAGCTCAAGCTCGCCCAGATCTGGGCGACCTCGAGCTCTCCATCGACGAGGCTGGGCCTCGCTGGCCATGGCGAGCTCGGCCCTCGCCATGGCCGGCAACCTCAAGCTCGCCCGGGCCGAGCTCACCGGCGACGAGGCTGGCCTTTGCCGATCATGGCGAGGGCCGAGCTTGCCGGCAGCGAGGCTGGCCAACGAATTTTTGAAAAAAAAAAAAAATTTGCCACATTTTTGCAACGAATAATTAGCAAAACTTTGCAACGAATTTAATTACGAATTGTGCGACAAAAAAATTTTGTCGGAAATTACCAACGAAAATTTATATTTTTATCGGAAAAATTTTTCCGACTAATTTTTGTTTGTCGGAAATTTCATTAGATTTCCAAATTTTTCGTTGGAAAAAACTTGTTTTTTGGTAGTGATTTCCAACGAATTTAGCCATAGTTTTCCAACGAAAAAAATTTCGTTGGAAAAATTTGTGACGAAGAATTACCAACGAATTTTTTTTCGTTGAAAATTTGTTTTACAACGAATTTTTTCCAATTTTTCGTTGGAAATTTTGTTGGAAAAAAGATGTTTTTTGTAGTGTAAGTTCTTCTGTCAACTTTATGGATGGAAATACCGACATGGCCGTCAAGTGTCTGCTCTTATAACGCGGCAACCTCGTAGCACTTATGTTGCTAGAAAAATTGAACAAAAATCTTGTTTAACAATATTACCACATAAAATTGAAAAAGAATGAGGAATTGCTCCAGGCCAATTGAAGGCGGCAATGCCAGCTCCCAACCACCGACGGAGGTGGCCTGACCCTCGCCGGGATAAGGCAACCGCAGCACGGCCCCCCACCACACATACACAGTGAGGGACGGACAGAGACAGAGCAGGTGAGATAGGAGCCACGTGGCACTTAGTGGCTACATCACCATTTTGTTGGGTATTTTAACAGAAAGAGAACAAACATATACATAGTTTAGAAACAATATCGCACTTGAAAAAAATTTGAGAATGATATTATATAAATTGAAAAAGTTCAGGGACCTCCAGCGGCTTTATCTCATTTTTCATTAGACAAGGAGACAAGTAGTAAAGGAACCTAGAGCCTGGAATTTTTATCCAATAAACCAAGGCACGATTATAGACCTTCCACCACACACACAGAGAAAGGGACGGACAAAGACAGCGCGGGTGAGATAGGTGCCACGTGGCTGCCAAATAGGCACCATGTGGCACTTAGTGGCTACCTCACCATTTTTGTTGGGTATTTTAACAGAAAGAGAACAATCAAATATATAGTTTAGAAACGATATTGCACTTAAAAAGAATTCGAGACTGATATTGTATATGTTGAAAATGTTCGGGGACCTCTGGCGGTTTTATTGCATTTTTCATTAGACAATGAGACAAGTAGTAAAGGAACCTAAAGCCTCGAATTTTTATCCAATAAACCAAGGCACGATTCTAGACCTTCAAAAAATAAAAATAAGAGATACGGAGCAAGTGACATCTCTCCTCATATCTTCCAGTCCTTAGCGTCTTAAACACGTTATAGAAATACTAAATAGTTGAATATATCTGTATATTGGACTATATAAGATGTTGTAAATCAACAGGGTAGATTGACAAGATTCTTCGATTGCTTCATGGGATTTGCATCTCGTTACTTGGTAGACGTTGAAATGAAAAAAAAAAAAAATAGAAAAGACTAAGCAGGTGTCCCTTTAAAACTGAGAAACTAACTTCATCTACTTACAAGGGCGGACAATTTTACAAATCTGTAACTTCCTAACACTAGAAAAAAGTTACGAGATACTAGAATTTACTAAGATGGAATTGCTAACACAATCAGGTAATAGACACGGCTCCCGACAAACCAGTTTTCGGGCAATTAATTCATGAGTAACATCAACAGTGAGTTCCATGGTAATAGATACGGCTCTCCCATGAGCAATTCCCTAGTTTGATCACCCCAGAGCCAGCGGAAGATGAGTTTGTGCAGCCAATGCTGCTGGCTCCAATACCATGTACAATGAGAGAATTCTGAAAACATATATCACATTCACTGAACCAAAGATGCACACAGGGGAACACCGCACAACAATCAAATGAAAGAAGCCAATCGTAGCAAAGGTCCTGCGCAATTCTAGCGATCGCCTAAATATCCCAATGTTTCTTAAGTACCTCTAACCTGTCGAGACTCGAAAGCTAACACCTTTGATAACAAGTCCCGATTTCCAGTTCCCACCATGCTCATTAAGAGCAAAGGTGACTTCGCCAACATTTTCAGGCAACATCACGAATTCGCAGATCGGGATGTGTTCTCAGCGTTGTTGAGGCACTCTTCTCAAGCTTTTGACACATTCTTCCTCATTACCATTAGGGAGAGTGACTGTGAATGTCACAGGAGCATCGCACCGGTAATATGGGTCTCTCCTTGTCACCACAAATGCAATTTCGTACTTAGTCATCGGTGCGAGCGCAATCGTTCGGAATTTCCCGCTCACTTCCAACCAACACACCTCTCGTAGTACAGCCATTTCTACCTCCATGTCACTAGGAAAAAAAATAGAGAGGATAAAAGAGAAAACAAAGGTCAGAATCGAAACTTTTCCATCGTAAGTTCATTGGTTAATTAGCTTATTAAATAATAGTTGATGTTTTGGTAGTAATAAGATAATATTAGTTATCATAGAGAGTAATGCTGTGTACCAAGAATTTACTAAGATATTTCTACAAAATAATGTGGTGATCCAGGTGACATAAGCCTATGTCCTCGACTATGTGCACAGTAAGCAATAATACAAAGTAAACAGGAAAGAAAATACAAATCGGTTGAGTTCAGAAAAGATTTTTTCTTATTCTATTTTCCATTTCTGCCAAGTTGAAGGAAACTAAAAGATTTTCCGAGCTTCACTTTATCCTAATAGAATTAGAGTTAAAGTTGGACTAGGTATGCTTAACTTGCATCAAAAGAAAGTATGACTGGGAAAATTTGTCTAAATCATTGGAATAGAGGGCTCCTATAACACGAGGATCATTACTGAAATTCTTCCACGCTTTCTTAATGTTAACTGTACCTTCTTCATAGAGGTATATGAAAGCAATCGAGCAATCTGAGTTAAACCATATAAGTATCTTAGTAAAATTCCTATTTGAGATGAGAAAAATATATAATATCATTGTTGATGATAGGATAACTAAAATATATAATAATTTGCTTACAAAATTTTTTACTTGAAAACATAATAAACAAGAAACAACACAAACGATCCATTATGATGATTTGTGCTTAATTCTGAAAGAGCTTGAAGGACGAGGGATGTCGGTCTTTATTGGAAATATTGTCATACTCACTTAAGAAGGAATTGTTATATTAATAGTGTGATCCCACATTTAGGAACCCACGTTTTCTCTTTTAAGTGACGGTTATCCACATACGGTTTTTTCCACGTATCGTACCCCTTCGGTGATAACCACCCTCTTCAGTAACCGACTTGATGGAATCAGTTTTATAAGGACGAACGTTCATTCCATAAGGGCAAACACAAAGTCTAACGCAAACCCTCTCATTCGGAAATACACCGTCAGTACGCGAGGGGATTGGGTTAGTAGAGTGCGCCCGTAAACGCTGTCGAATTGACGTCGAACTACCGTGGGTTTCCGACGAACGTAAAGTTGAACAGTGACTGGAGGTTAGTTTATTTCGATCATCTCTTCCATATTTGATTCTAATTGTGCTTAAATTTCTTCTTCTAAGCATGATTAGAATCCTTTCAGTTTTAATTCTAACATTTGGTATCAGAGCAAGTTTTAGTGCCTTTGCCTTGTTTTTGTTGGATTTGGGTGCATTTTCGGGGCTTTTGATATAAACAGTAGCTCGGGCTTTTGGGGGTAAGAGGAAAATCGCCGATTTTGGTCAAATTCTGGCAACCCACCGCTCGACTTCGGACCGGCACGGTCGCACTGTCATGGAGAAGAATAGCCTGGCATATTTGTGATCGCCGGAGGCTATTTGAGCGGCGGAAGTTGCAGGTTCGGGTTTGTGCGTTTTAACGGAATTTTGCTTGATTCGAGCCGATTCCTTGGTTGTTTTCGCCGATTTTTGGGTCCATGTGCTCGCGTCGACATGGTCTCCGAAACCCATAAATTATTTTGGTGTGATATGGGCTACCGAAGGAGACCCATTCGGTCGAAGGTGTGGCGGAACGGCGAAGAACATTTAAAAAAAAAAAAGTTCTAATCGCGCGAAGGAAGAAGGTGCGTGCGCCCTACGTGCGCGCAACTGCTGGCGCGTGGGAGCCACGCACGCGCGCGGCAGTTGCCATGCGCGCGCGCCTCACGCGCCCACGTGCTGATGATGCGCGTGCGCGGCACACGCCAGCGTAAAGGGCTGGTGCGTGGGCGGCACGCGCCTGGGAACTGAGGCCCTTCTCTTTTGTTTTTTTTTTATGTTTCTACCCCACTTTTGTCCATTATTACGTTTTTGCCCCTAGCCCAATTAATTTATTGTTTTGTCCTTCTTGCATTATTTGTGAATATTTTACGCATGAAATTAAATGTCCAGTGATCCATATATTTTTAATTAATTAGAGAATGACCACAGCATCTTTAATTAATTAAATTATATATTAAGAGCCTCCGGATCACATTTGGAAATGGATATTTATTGTAATTAATCTTATTAATATGATGAATTTTATCCCACAGGAATTTTCATTATATTAATTTGATTAATTAGGTTGAAATATCGTATTATTTTTCTTAATTTACCCACAGGGATTAAGGAAAGGGATATAATATGATAGTTTCTTCATGAAGTATTTATAAATCTATTTAAATTAAAAACTTAGCCCACATGCAGTTTTTATGTTATGTGATTCATATTTGTGACATGTCTTACATTGGTAGAACATGATATATGTTGATTTTTGCCTCAAATTTTGTGACATAAGCATGATTATTTGATATGCAGTTTTGCAACCTGTGAATTTCTCTGAATTTAAAAGTGATGTTCCCATACTGAATGGTGAAAACTATAAAGTTTGGAATGAATCAATTCTTCTTCAATTGGGAAGTATGTACATTGACTATGCTATAAGGAAAGACAAACCACCTGCTCCTACTGACACGAGCACTGCAGCTGAGATAGCTCTTTATGAATAGTGGGAGCGGTCCAACCGCCTTAGTGTGATGTTCATAAGGACTAAGGTATCTCCTAGTATTCGTGGTTCAGTCGCTCGGCATAACAATGCTAAGGCTTTATTGGAAGCCATTGATGCGCAGTTTGAAACTTCAGAAAAGGCACATGGCATGACCCTGATAATGAAGTTTTCATCGCTAAAGCTCACAAGTGTTAGAGGTGTGCGTGAGCACATCATGAAGATGAGGGACATTGCAGCTCAGCTGAAAAACCTTGAGGTTGAGATATTTGAATCATTTCTTGTGTACTATATTCTGAACACTCTCCCACAACAGTATGCACCTTTCAAGATCTCCTACAACACACATAAGAATAAATGGTCAATTAATGAACTTATGACCATGTGTGTTCAAGAGGAAGAGAGGCTGACTATGGAATAGGGAGAAAGTACTCATCTGGCAACACAAGAAAGGAATAAGGGTCATGGCAAACAAAAGGGGAAAGGTAAAATACCTCCCCAAGCTGACATTAAGAAGGAATCCAAATGTTTCTTCTGTAGAAAGAAGGGACATATGAAGAAGGATTGCGTCAGATTTAAGGCCTGGCTCGAAAAGAAAGGTAATCCAACCTCTTATGTTTGTTATGAATCTAATATGACCGATGTGAGTCACAACACTTGGTGGATTGATTTTGGTTCTACAATCCATATTTCGAATTCCTTACAGGGTTTTCAAAACCACAGGAAGTCAGTGGGAAGTGAACAAAGCATCTATTCAGGAAACAAGAAGTGTTCGCATGTAGAAGCTATTGGGACATGCAGATTAGTCCTCAATAGTGGCTTTATTTTGAATTTAGAAAGGACCTTTTATGTTCCAAGTTTCTCTAGAAACTTAATTTCAGTTTCAAGACTTGTACCTTTGGGTTACTCTTTTAACTTTTCAGATTCAAACTTCAGTTTATTGTTTAAATCTGAAATTGTTGGGAGTAATATTTTGTCTGATGGTCTTTTTCGAATTAATTTGCAAGACAATGCCTATTATAATGCGATGCATGTTCATAATAATGCTGGTATAAAACGATGTGTTGTGAATGAAGATTCCTCTATGTTATGGCACCGGATATTGGGACATATCTCCATAGATAGAATTAAGCGGTTAGTAAATGATGGAGTACTCGGTACTTTGGATTTTACTGATTATGATATTTGTGTGGACTGCATAAAGGGAAAGCAGATCAACAAGATAAAGAAAGGTGCCAAGAGAAGTATAGATATATTAGAAATCATACATATGGACATTTGTAGTCCTGATATGGACTCGCATGGTTAGAAATACTTCATCTCCTTCATTGATGATTACTCACGTTACATGTATCTCTACTTGCTTCATAATAAGCATGCAGCGTTGGATGCCTTTAAGGTTTTTAAGGCAGAAGTAGAGAAACAATGCGGCAAGCAAATAAAGATCGTGACATCAGATAGAGGTGGAGAATTTTATGATAGATATACTGAAGATGGACAAGCACCTGGTCCGTTTGCAAAGTTTCTTCAAGAGAATGGGATGGTTGCCTAATACACTATGCCAGGTTCTTCGGACTAAAATGGCGTAGCAAAAAGAAGAAACCGAACTTTATTGGACATGGTGCGGAGTATGCTTAGTAGCTCTAAACTTCCTAAGTCCTTGTGGACTGAAGCTCTTAAGACGGCAGTGTACATATTAAATCGAGTTCCAACCAAGGCTGTCCCAAAGACACCTTTTGAGTTATTCAAAGGTTGGAAGCCAAGTTTGCGACATGTACGCATTTGGGGATGCCCGTCTGAAGTAAGAGTCTATAATCCACAGAAAAAGAAGTTGGACCTAAGGACTATAGGTGGGTATTTCATTAGATATGCCGAAAAATTCAAGGGATACATGTTTTATTGTCCATCTCACACTACTAGGATTGTGGAATCAAGAAATGCTAAGTTTCTTGAAAGTGACTTGAATAGTGGGAGAAATCGATTGAAGGACATTGTTCCTAATAAAGATCATTCAGATACTCGACCTATCACTTCAAGTATTAGGTTGGTTGTTGTTCATAACGCCCCTTCAGTTCAGCCGGCTATTGAACAACCAACTATTGAAGTTCCACAACTGGTTGATAATGATCCAGTAGATCCAGTTATTCAACAATTACCAGAAGCAGTTGAACAACCAGTTGAACAACATGCTCCTCCAGAGAATGTTGATACAACATCAAGAAGATCTGCTAGAATGAGGAAATCAGCAATTCCTAGTGATTATATTGTGTATCTACAAGAGTCTGACTATAATATTGGAGCTGAGAATGATCCTGAAACGTTTTCACAAGCCATGAATAGTGATGAATCCAATTTGTGGTACAATGCCATGAAGGATGAGATGAGTTCTATGGCATCAAACGAAGTCTGGGATTTGGTTGAGTTGCCTAATGGTACGAATGCCATTGGTTATAAATGGGTCTTCAAAACTAAGAAGGATTCATTAGGCAACATTGAGAGATATAAAGTTAGACTCGTTGCTAAAGGATTCACTCAAAAGGAAGGGATCGATTACACGGAGACCTTTTTTCCTGTATCTAAGAAAGATTCTCTTCGTATTGTTTTGGCCTTGGTTGCCCATTTTGATATGGAATTACATCAAATGGATGTGAAAACGCCATTTCTCAATGGGGAACTAGAGGAGGAGGTATACATGAAACAACCTGAAGGATTCTCCTCTAGTAAAGGTGAGCAATTGGTATGCAAGCTTAAGAAATCTATATATGGCTTGAAACAAGCATCCCGTCAATGGTACTTAAGGTTCCACGATGTCATCTCTTCATTCGGTTTTGTAGAGAATATCACGGATCAATGCATATACCAGAAAGTCAGTGGGAGTAAAATTTATTTTCTTGTATTGTATGTGGATGATATTCTACTTGCAACCAATGATAAGGGGTTGTTGCACGAGGTGAAACAATTTCTCTCTAAGAGTTTTGACATGAAGGATATGTGTGAAGTATCTTATGTCATTGGCATTAAGATCCATAGAAATAGAACTCAAAGAGTTTTAGGACTATCTCAAGAAACCTATATCAATAAGGTCTTGGAGAGATTTCGGATGAAAGATTGTTCACCAAGTATAGCACCCATTGTGAAGGGTGATAGGTTCAATTTGAACTAATGCCCGAAAAATGATCTAGAAAGGGAACAAATGAAGAACATCCCATATGCTTCTGCTGTCGGAAGCTTGATGTATGCTCAGGTTTGCACTCGACCTGACATCGCTTTTGCTGTGGGAATGTTGGGAAGATATCAGGGTAATCCAGGGATAGACCACTGGAAAGCTGCAAAGAAAGTGATGAGATACCTTCAAGGTACTAAAGGCTACATGCTTATGTATAGACGGGCTGACAACTTGGAAGTAGTTGGTTATTCGGATGCGGATTACGCTGGTTGTGTTGATTCTCTAAAATCAACATCTGGATACATTTTTATGTTAGCTAGCGGAGACATGTCATGGAGGAGTGCGAAGCAAACTTTGACTGCTACTTCTACTATGGAGGCTGAGTTCGTTTTTTGTTTTGAGGCTACCTCGCATGGTGTATGGTTGAAGAGTTTCATTTCAGGGCTTAGAATTGTTGATTCTATTTCTAGGCCATTAAGAATATATTGTGACAATTCAACTGCGGTTTTTATGGCTAAAAATGCTAGAAGTGGCGGTCGAAGTAAGCACATCGACATTAAGTATTTGGTCATAAAGGAACGTGTTAAGGAAAATAAAGTGGTAATTGAACACGTTCGCACTAAATTGATGATAGCCGATCCTTTAACTAAAGGCATGCCACCAATGAAGTATAAGGATCATGTGGCTAGTATGGGAATAGTTCCCATAATGTGATTTATTGTCGCATGGACGACTTTTGTTGTTTGAAACTCTTATTCAGTTGTAATGTTATTCTCAATTTATGGTGTACACATTCAGTTGTTTATGAGAATAACAATTATCCTTGGTTCTGGAATAAATATAGGGTTTATTCATTAAGATGTGTTATCACATATGGGCTAACATTAAAGGAATAAGATGCATTGTGATACATGGAAGATATTACTCGCTCTTAGAGGACATGTCGCCATGATTCATGTATCTTGTTTCTTTTCTTAAGCATAAGGATTTCGTGGATTTAGTTGGGTAATCTGTATAATGAAAATGTTGGGATCAAGTGGGAGAATGTTATATTAATAATGTGATTCCACATTTAGGAACCCACGTTTTCTATTTTAAGTGACGGTTATCCACATACGATTTTTTCCACGCATCGTACCCCTTCGGTGATAACCGCCCTCTTCAGTAACTGCCTTGATGGAAGCGGTTTTATAAGGACGAACGTTCATTCCATAAGGGCAAACATAAGGTCTAATGCAAACCCTCTCATTCGGAAATACACCATCAGTACGCGAGGGGATTGGGTTAGTAGAGTGCGCCCGTAAAAGCTGTCGAATTGACGTCGAACTACCGTGGGTTTCCGACGAACGTAAAGTTGAACAATGGCTGAAGGTTAGTTTATTTCGATCATCTCTTCCGCATTTGATTCTAATTGTGCTTAAATTTCTTCTTCTAAGCATGATTAGAATCCTTTCGGTTTTAATTCTAACAGGAATAACAAAGATAGGGAGAGATGATTGTTTTCTCTGATCTTTGTTTGTGTTTGCTTTGTTTCATTTTTCTCAATGCATTCTTTTTACTAACATTACACATAACTGATGGCATGGCATATACCACGTTGTCTCTAAAGATGATATACCTTGTCTCTTGAGATGGGATCCATTCCCAATTGTCCTTGTTTCCACCCCAAGAAATTGCTAGATCTCTTGCAAGCACCATGAAGCAGTTCTTGTTTGACTCTTTGTCAACCCAATATATCTGCAAGAGCAAAATTCGAAACAACTCAAGAAAATGCCCGTAAATTGTCCAATTCTTAAATTTAGGTGTCCCGCTTTCGTGGATCAAGAAAATGGGTTGTAGACAAAGTCAAATCACACCTAATTTTGTTAACAAATTGAATCTTCCGATGCAATTTGCAGAAATACAATAGTTCTAACAATATAACCAAAACTCTCGAATTAATCAATCTACCATATGCTACAAACCAACGATAAGAAATCACCAAGGGAATTCAAGCAAATACACTTGACTTTTTCTTGTTATTCAACAGAACTCCATCGTAGAGCCGCTGACACACCTTCTCCTTGGACGAGCAGTCGATTGGTTCATCTGCATCTTTCAGAATGGCTACGTAATTGTGTGGTAGTCTCCTTGTAATTTTGCCTTCTGGTGTTTTTGGGTCGTCTTCGTATTCATACTCCTTTCCCATTTATTCACTTTGGGCAAGCAAGAGTCTAATTAGCAATTTATTTTTTTGGAAACAATATTTCTGGGTCTATGAGTTTATCAATCTGTATGAAGAAGACTAATCGCAGGCCGAGCTTCAGTCACAAGGATTGCATATATGAAATCCATCAAGTTCAATGAACAAGCATCTTCTCCAGGCAAAGCTAATTAAAAAAATATGAATAAATAGACTTTAAAAAAAGTAGAAGAAGACTTACAGTTCTTAGTTCTTTGCTCTTCTTGCACAGCTTCCTACTAAATGCGGAGAGAGAGAGAGAGAGAGAGAGAGAGAGAGAGAGAGAGAGAGAGAGAGGTCTGCTCATATTTGTTGTACCTTGAGTAACAATAAACCAGTAGAGTCAATTAAGTCAACGGTGGCCATTTCATGTGATCATTATAATATGATTACCAATTTCTGACCATATTAAAAATAATCTCCATGGTAGATGGATCATATTAGTCAAATGAAAAAGATGAGGATGAAATTGCATATATTACGCCAAAAGTTAGGATCACATGGGCCAAACTAGCCCAATCTATATACATACATGGACCAAGTCTCCATTTTCTTATCGAGAATTCTAATTCTAGTTTTCAACATTTAGTGTCTGTCTCTACTTATGAATTGCTTTACTTGCTCTCTTCCGATAAATATGGAACTTGGTACATTATTGCGATAAAATTATTCATGGAAAGAATTCTGTCAATCTTGTGCCGTCTTCTGAATTATAATGTCAAAATGCCGACGGCAAATTGATTTAGAGTATAAAAGTGTAAGACATAAAGTAAACCAAAAATGGATGTGTAGAATTCAAGGGAAGTAGAACGAGGGTTTTTAGAATTCTTCCAGCATAGATGCAGTAAAATTTATCAGTCTCCACTTTTGTCGCCAACTGCGCAAAATTATGGTCCCATTGATTTGGAACATAAGAGTAAGTGTTCGATGAATCAAAGGTTCAAGATCAAGAGTTTCAATCTAAATTTGCTATGCCATGGCCATGGAATTTCGCAGCTGATTCTTCATGAAAGATTTGAAAATATGCAGCCCTTAGACTCCTCATAGAAATGTAAGATACTGGCCGCTCCTCTGTATATAGAATTTCGGACGTTTTAAGCCAACGAATAAAAGACCAATATTGTGTTCTTTGCTAGTAAACCTGCCAAAATGAATCATAAACCCATTTCTTAATCCATATATGATGGGCTGAGTTAGTTTTATTAAATAAATGGGTCATAAATTGGTTTAAACATACTATGGTTGTTAAATGAGTTGTAAATGGATCAAAAATGGGTTTACAACTTAATTAGACCAAATTCACCTCCATGACTCTTTCTTTTTTCCCTTTCGCCTTTACTCCATCTCGCGCTCACTCACTTCGCACTTCACCTTAGTTTGGGTATGAGTTTTCCCAGATTGAGTTAATTATGAAAGTATGTTACGAATACGGATGTCGTCGGGTTTGGGTCTGATTAGGTATGGGTCACTAAATTTGCATTGAATAAAAATGAGTATATTTGAGTTGGACCATTTTCGACCTAACCAAAACCTGACCCAATCTACTCGTTTGATGTGTCTAGTTGTTAGTCAAATCATTAGTCCAGCCACTAAAGAAACAAGAATCATAAATCATAACATTCTTCGCACGTTTTTGGAATTTAATTTCGTTAGACAATATTACCAAAAGAAGGCATAATGATGCCATTAAGTCCTTTCTAAAAACTTAGATCAGCAACTAAATTGGCTCACATATGTAATAATGGCTCAGCCTAGCCCATGTTCCTAAGACCCAAGCCCATCCCATTTTTCTTTATTCTTTAACAGATTTGTGCGTGAGCATAAAAAGGAAAAGAAGAAGCGTGAAGCCAGTGGACAAAGCAAAGCTCGCCCGTGAATACGAAAAGTGGAAAAGAAGAAAGAGAAAAGGAAAAGAAGAAGCGTGAAGCCTACAGAGAAAACAAAGCTCGACTGTGAATAGGAAAAGAGGAAAAGAAAAAACAGAAATTTTCACGTGTAGTCGTTTCCAACGTCCTGACAAGCCAAATCAACTCCGAATTACAATGCCCAATATATATTCAAGCCCAAGCCCATTATTTATCTTATTGGAGCAATTTTCGAAATTAGGTCATAAATCCGAAGTTATGTCAATTTTGAACTATGAAATTTAATTGATGAGTTATTGACCTATGGATTTATATAGAAATGATAGTTTAGGGTATTGTAGAGTCATAGGGTTTGACAAAAATTGAATTCAAAGTATGGTTTGATTGGAACAAATTTATGAAGTTTCACCTAACGATCAATTCATGTAACGGACAAAGATGAACGTTCGCTATAAATGAGTTTCTAAGTTAGTGCGTAGGAATCGTTTTATCAACGATTAAGCGTAGCCTAGTCGAGTTGTTAGTTAAAGTAGAGTTTTACTTGGTTTTGACTTCGTTTTTCAATTAATTGATAAGATTATGAGTTCGTCGATTCGAGTAACCTTTGAAGATTAGTTTTTAGCTTTCCCATGTGAGTGGTATTACCTCTTCAATGAATTTACAATCACATATTTTTGAAAGTGGTAGAGATTTAATATAGTATAAGTTGTGAAAGAGCATTTTTTTTGCTTAAATTGGATCAAGTTTTTACTACATTTTTAGTCGGCTGACAAGGCATTGGAAGACATCATTTGAAATAGTTTGAAATGATCATTTGCAAATGTCTTAATTAAATGCTTTGTGAAAGGAATTGCCAAAAGCTATATGTAATGATTTGTGAAATGTTTCATGAAATACTTCCTATTTGATAAATGGAATTGAGAAATATTATATAATTTGGTTTGTGAAACCGGTTTATGATATGAATTATGGATTTGATTTGTGGATTTATGGAGAATGCTATTAGGGTATTGTGCCTATACCGTTATGATTAGAACCGATATAGGGCGTACGTATGCATACAATTATTAGGATGTCCTTCTTGGCCAAACCACCGGCTAATATGGGTGGAGACCAAGCCAAATGGGGTAAATTTGATCACCTTTATCATAGGCATTAAGTGTGATCATAGTTAGATATTGAGCATTAGATTAGACGATGGATTCGATCATTGATGTTTGATTTGATTGAGATTAATCAATGAAATAGACTATTTTATGATTGATTTGTTATTATGAGTTGATATTGTTAATTGATCTTAAATGTAAAATGTTTTGTTGGACAGATTTCATGCACTTTTGATATTTATACTAAATTTGGGATTGAAGAATTATGGTATCAATTTATAAAGATGCATAGTGAATGTTAGATCTGCTTAGCAGAGATGTACTACTCATAGAACTATGATTACTCATTTTATTCATCTTAATTGCTTTTTAGGTTCTTCAGCGAATCGCAAATAAGACGCGAGTGCTATCGTTATCATAAGAGAACATTTTATAGTGGGGATTTTTTTGTCTGAACTGTATATGGCTATGATAAAATTCTGAGTTAGTTGTTTGTTGGAGATGTATATATATCTTTTTGATGAATTATAGAAACCCTGATATTGTAACCAAATTACTCTTTTATCAAATATATATAGACATACATATTTCGATAACAGGTTGTTGATGGCTATGTTTGAGACTGCATCCATCGAGTAGTAGGACGGCTATGTCATTGCCCCTGTACTTGTAAAGTTGGAAGTGTGACAACATCAACCTCTAAATATCATGCTACATTGACTGGTCACCCGTGTATGAATGTAAGCTCGAATCTGTGTTACTTTATTTAGAAGACTCTATTCAATGGCGATTGAGACGGACCAAACCCGGATATGGATTCGTCATTGCTCTGAAATTCCGAATCAAGGCCTATCTCAATATGAGCTTAGCAATGGCTTGGCCTTGGGTCATCTGGAAATGATCGGTCAAGCCGAAATGAGCCATCATCAGCCAAACATGGGTCAGAAGCTCTCCCCCTCGCCTCAGCTGCCCAGCATGACGATCCCCTCTACATTGGCTCGCGGCGTAAATCAATATCTTCACCCAGAGCTTCCCAATCGTTTCCCACTTTATGCCTATTTCTCTCTCTCTTATCGCCGCCACGATCCTGCATCCATCGAACAACACAGACTTGCTCTTTCCGCCCTTCACTTTACTCGGCGGAACCTCTGTGTTCACCTTTAGCAGCATTTTAGAAGCTCGCTGAAGATACGAGTTCATTTCATTACTCTTCCCTCTATTGATCACTAGATTTTTGATCCACCAATTGGCCTGTCGATTAGATTTGGAATTGGGAATTTGGTGATCCTCAAAGAACTTTAAGGCCTCGGCAGAAGTGTCGCGGAGCCTTATTTCCCCAATTCCACTGGGCAGCATGGAAGGGTACATAACCAGAAGATAAAGCATGTACCTGGAGAGAAGCTTGCTCTCCCGATAATGAGGGAGACCGGATTGGCTATCCACTTTCTCTTTATCAGAGTAGTATGATAGTTCGGTGGCAATGTGCCAAGTTAGGACAACCTGGTCGAAATCCCCCTCGGTTGCCCACTCAACTTGAGAGAGGCCATAATCATGGAGTAGCTTAGCGAGAGATTTCTGAAGATCCGTGCGGACTGGCAAGTGGTACTCCTCTGTATAGTATAGAACTTCCTTGAGATGACGGAAGACCAATTTCCTAATCTCGTTGGATACGTCTTCTTGGAGGGTGTAGTGATACTTCTCTAGCTTTTCCCTGATCTTCAAGAACTCAAGCACATTTTGGCAAACCAAGGGCCTCTCTTTACTGCAAAAGCTGAGCAAGCTGAATTGGGCAATTGAATGTGACCACCTGGGTTGTCTAGGCAATCTTGTAAGGTTCACGGCACGTCTCAGGGCACGGTTCTTGTCATGCTTGCGCAACCAAACTTCACTCCAATCCGAGGAAACCAGCATCAAAATCGAATAGGTCTCGAAGAAAACAATAACGGCCAGCAACAAGTAAGTGATGGAAAGATCGACCCTCGACAGGTGAGACTTTTGGGCCGAAGAGAAGAGCACCAGCACCAACAGAGTGGACGAGAAAGTGAACAAGCGGAGTCGGAGTCCCCACTTGGTGTAAAGCACCATTGCCTTCGTGTGGAGCAAATCGTAGATGAACCCAAGCTCGATCTCAACGATCCTAAAAGCTTCCACACAATCGATCGCCTTGAATATGGACTTGCTAGTATTCCTCTCGTCATGGCTGAGTATCAACTCGACAAAGAGGCACTTGAACATCTGAAGCAGGTCATAGGATTTCACAATGACCTCAGAATCATTCCCCAGATCATCACCATTACTATGAGTACCTTCCGGCACTTGGACCTCTATCACCTCATCAGCCACAACGTAATACCCCTCGGCCTGCTTCAAAGTGTACTCCTCCATGAAACGGGGGTAATTCGGGCTTGGATCAGGCGGGGCCAGCATCGACTGCTTGAGCTTGTCGTTGCTCGCCATCCAAAGAGCGCACACTCTCTCCCCGTACTTGACGAGTCCAACCAATGCCATTACCGATGAGAGGTAGGAGAGATAAGAGCTTGTCCAGGCCATGAAGATGATATATGTTGTGGCCGACGTTTGAACCGCTAGGCCAAGGCAGTGCCTGAGCCAAAGTGCATTGTCCTCCAGAGAATAGGAAGTGATTGTGTCAGGGCCACCCAAGAGAATCAGAAGCAGTGGGGACCAGAACGCGAGCAACTTGTCGTTGTCACCAAGGCGACCACCATTTCTCTCGTTCACGTCTCCAAGCTTGCTGGAGAGGACGCCGAGGGCGACGGTGGCCACGGAATCTGCAGTCAGGTACGCAGACCAGACGGCGATCCTGAGCTTGAGATTGTAGCTGGACTTCCTCTTTTGGCCGAAGAAAACGAGTACGATTTGGACCGCTAGTGTGAACACCACCATGGCTCTCAGCTCCCACGAGTTCCAAATTTTCCTCCAGAATTCCGCGCGAAGCACCTCCATTATGATTGGTTTTCTTTTTCTCTGAGAAAGAGAGGGATGGGTTGGTGATAAGAAATAAGAATTTGGAAGGCAGTAGGAAATGATCATCGTGAGTTAGTTCACCCAGCCGGACTTTAAAATGAAATAGGCCTGAACACGTCATATTGAAGCCGAATTCCTTGTAAATTGGAAATGAGGAGTTTTCTCGTAAGTGACATTCAGTGCTTCTTGATCTAGATCAAAAGTATTGCGAAAAACAATTGATCGAACAATAAATAAATAGAACAAAACATATATGGTTCAATCGGTGAGCAATACATTATTTTATTATAAATCAAGCAATACAATGGGTATTACAACGACACTCGGGTCATTTAAACACTCTAAGTGTTTCTTATCCCTAATTACACCCAATTACTAAGACAATGTCTTTTTTGATAATTTATTGCGAAACAATATCTCAATCTTGCAGAGCAATTACATAAAATCTTAATAAAATATTTTCATGATTCAAATACTTGGAATGTAATTTATGAGCACACTGCACAACTGATTGCCACAGCCAAAGCTCCTCTTAAATGCTACATAATGTAAGTCGCATCTTGGATGTAATTCACCAAGAAGAATCACTTCTTATATAAAAGAGGATCCAAAACATGTTACCCGCTCAAACTAGAAATCTTTGACAGAAAAAAAAAATAGAAATACAAATCTAATAAGAAAACCTACTTGGATTAGACATGTTTTCATAGGCTCTAAGCTCAAAATCGAGATATACTCTTAACAAATAAGTTGGGTGAGGAGTGATACCGGACCTAGCTCTGGAGGGCCATGCTTATAAAACTATTTGAATTTCTATACAAAATAAGCTGTATTAGGCAGGTCGAGGTGAGTAGGCCAGGCCTAAGAAGAGAATTGCTTTCCTAGATTTGTCTATTTTGCCCCTTGACCCGAACGGAGCAAAGTGGGCCCAATGAATCAACCTCCTGTTGATCTATTGTTGACATCTAAATTTTACTGAACATTTAGTTTAATTTGCATAGAAAATTAGGGATTAAATTTTTAACCCCTAAACAAAAATATTTAAATTGCATAGCATATAGTTTAGGTTTATCTTATTTTAATTGCATTTTGCATAGAATTGGCGATGGCAAACGTGCTTAAAATTCATCGAACAAAAAACGGGACGCTCGGGAATGCAAAGGCCCGGGAATTTCATGTCGCACGGGCTTGGTTGTTTTAATGTGGGCTAAATTTAGTGATGTTGAGTTAATTAATCCAGCCCATTTAATTAATTAGAAGCCCACATTAAATCAGCCAATTTATGTTAATTAGAGCCCAAGCCCAAGTCTAAGCCCATTAAGATTAGAGCCCATCCTAATTGACCTAGGATTAGTCTATATAAACACGTTTTAGGTCAGAAATTGAGGGGACACATAATTTTTCTGATCAGAAAAATTCAGAGACAGGCACGTGAGCAGGAGAGAGAGAGAGAGAGAGAAGTCGGAGTACGCCGCGACTCGCCGTCACGGTGCCCTTCGTCGCACGCCGGTCTCCTCCGTGCCGCCACCGCATCGCCGGCGTCCTCACCCACGCCGGAACAGCCGCCTCCGCCTCAGCCCCTGATCAACCACCGCCGCAAGCTGTCGCCCCAGAGACGCCCAGCACCTGTTCCCGCCGCTGTACGTCGCTGGTTGGCCTCACTTGCCGTCGGAACAGCTGCCTGGAACAGCAGCCGCTGCCGTGCTCGTGCCGGAGCATCACCGCGGATTAGCCACAGCCGCTTCCTAGAACTGCACAGCCTTATCGCCGCTTGCCTGTTCCCCGGAGCTGTACGCCGTCGTCCAGCCACCACTCACCAACGCCGCTCCCGCCGTTACACCGCTGCCTGGAGGACGCCAAATCCATTGTTCCGCCGGCTGTGTTGCTACTGCAGCCACGTCGGAGAGTCCCAGTGCCACGCCGGAGCAGCAACACTGCCGGACGCCATCGCCTTGCCTCACCGGAGTTCCCCTCAGCCGCTCCGCCATCCTAGACGTGCCGAAACAGTACCCGAAGAAGCTGCAGCCCCGCGCCGGTAAGCCGCTCATCCCTGCCATGCCGGACCGAGGCCCGTTCACTGTAGCCACCAACCACTATACGCCGAAGCAGTGCCGAGCACCCCACCCGTGCTACCGTTGTCCCTGTCGAACAGCGCTGTCGCCCACCATCACCGGTGTTGCCGCCTTGCTGTCCTCGCTAGAACAGTGACCGGAGTCGCCCCCGTCGTCGTGCACCGACAAGACCAGCTGCTGTCCCGATGCCGCCGTGAGCCTCGCCGGAGCTGCCGTGCCGTGAGCCTCGCCGGTGTCGTCGACGTCACACCCGCCGTCATCCCGATCCGCAGTCGATCCCGATCCCGAGCCGATTCAAAATTAGCAGTATTTCAAATTAGGTAAGTGGATATATCTTGAATATTCTTTTCAAATATTTAGTTTCCTGATTTGCATATCGGAATATTTTGTGAATATTGCATGAATATTTGTTAGCTATCTTAGGATAATGTCATATATCCGCAATATTTCAGAATATTCAAATTAGGAAACTTTCCTAATTTAGCAACGTATTTGGACGACTATCCGACTTTGACCCTAAAGTCCGATACACGGCGATACGGAAAATCACTATCCTATTCATAACTATTTGAATACGATAATGATTTTAATTTGCTTCCCCAATTTGTATGATCAATTATCCGTTAATATCTATAACCCTTTAGATATGACCGATAATTTGATTTTTGTGCCTAATCCGAGTTTGAAACGAATATGGCGGATTGCGTGGTTGATTTGAATCGGTTGTTATCTTTGCTTGTTTAATCGTTTTTCTTTTTCGAATAAAACAGAAAAATTCAAAATATTAGTTAGATTTAAATTAGAGTTTTGCATGTCTAGGGTTTTTGAATATATCCCGAAGGATAAGATAAATATCTAATTTAAATTAGGACTTAACGTGGCATGTTTCCTAATTTAAATTAGGTATTGTTTTAATCCTAACGGATTATTCACGTTATTTTATTATTCCGAATTTTCATAAAAAACCCCAAAAATGGTTAATTGTTTCATGTTTTTTTTAGGATAGATTGCATTTTAATTTCAGCAATTAATAATTCCGAATTTTGCCAAAAATCCCAAAAATAAGTCATTCAAGGATAGGTTAAGTCATCCTAGTTTGCATGTTAATTTAGGTATTTTTAAATTTCGAATTTTAAATAGAAAATACCAAAAAAAAGGAAGTCATTAGTTTGCATGGTAATTTAGGCATATTTTTTATTCCGAATTTCATAAAGAAAAATACCAAAAATAAATCATTCGTCCGTCATTAGAATTAGGTCACGTCGTCGCGTGACATATAGTTTGCATGCTAGGTTGCATTAATTCGCATGTCATATTTTTGCATGTCATTGCATATAGACTAGCTTTCATTTAAATAAAGTGAAAATCCAAAAAAAAGAAATTGAGTGAATGCTTGTTAATTAGAAATCATATTAGGGTGTTTGATGTGATTTTCTAGCTAACAATGCAGATGCTTGCTGGATCCCGGGTAAGTTGTTCTCCTAAACTAGCAATTTATTTAATGCTTTGATTTATGGGTGTTAAATTGGTGGTTTGCGCACTCGCATGAACACCTCACATGTTAGCAATTAAGTTAAAATGGATCCAAACTGCCTGCCAAAATATTTTTGAAATGAAAAGGTACCGAAAGGGCGTTAGACTAGATCTAGCGTAATCAAGTCCCCGGGCTTAGAATCTCTGGTTCGTAGGAATAAAACATATCTCCCTATGTTTTATTTAGGTTTCTAATCAGCCTACCGTAAATTGATTAGTGGCGACTCCAAGCATGAAAACATTTGCATGTTAAGAACTTAAACCCTAAGTTGCGAATTGATAGGGCTTGGGAGGGCCCGAGTTAAGTTCAATCTTAATAATCCATTAGCTCGAAAGAAACTGACAAGATTTTTTAAGGGTCGCGACATCTATCTATAATGTTATGAAAACCGTGAAGTTAAAATATTTATTAAAATAGCAAGGCTAGATTGTAAATAACCTTTGTTGTGCCAAATCATTCAAATTGTATTACACATATTCAGGCTATGTAGATCAATACTATTATAGCCATTGATCTTTTAGGCCTCACAATGAGATCCACACATTCAGTGGTTGTTATGATATTAGTCTACATATACTATCTACATGACTTCTTCTAATATTAGCCGATTTATTGATGATCAACTTGCAATGAGTTATGTCGGCAGCTTCATGACACATTTTTTTTTTTTTCGCAGCGTTTCTTTTAGTTTTAGGTTGGGTAAATTAACAACAATGACAGATTTGTGCAAGGTATCCGAGAAACATCTAGAATTATGCAACTAGACAGAGCCAAAAGTAAAGTCTGGAACACGAAGGACAAATGTTGCAGTGCGGTTAAAGAGAAAAGACTAAAGTCACAAGAACGAAAAAAAAGAAGGAAAGATAAAGAACAAAAACAAATGAAAGTACTTCAGATTAAAGAAATGTTTATAAATAATTCATAAGAAAAATGAAATTGGCATTTCAATAAATGAGGCATATTCAATCACTCCTTAGGAACTTATCACATCATTTTATAAGTATATTTTTCTATGTAAATTTTTTTAAAACTTCGTTATTTAAGTTGAAATAGCGTTGATCTTAGTTTCAGGAATTGGATTAGACTAGTGATATGACAATTGATCTGGACCTTGACTTTCATGGGAAGAGGATCACATTTTTTTTACCTTTTTGCTTTTTATTTCCAGAGCAAACAGGTGATTTGGTAAAGGGACTAGGAGATATTGACTGGCCTGTCCATCGATCAATTCTAGTCTTGTCACTTTGAATGATTGATAATGATATAAAAATCATGAAGTTAAAATGTTCATGCTTAATATCATGAAAAATTCTAAACTGATATATTTATGATAAATTTATTTTAAATTAATTTTTTGATTATGAGAAATCCTAAATTGGTACACCATGACAATTTTACCCAAAACTAATTTTTTTATCATTAAAAACTCTAAACTGATATGCCTATGACAAATTTATCACAAATTAATTTTTTGATCACCAAAAACCTCAAATTGGTAATTTTGTGACAAACTTACCCTACGTTAGCAGACAAATTTTGTGTTTTTCATGGTATTTACCCTATGGATTCACGTCATCATACCACATCACCGTGTGTCATACACGTCAACAAATTTAACAGTAAAAATTGACATAAGCTAACAGAGAGTAAATTTGTTACAGGTATATCAATTTGAAGTTTTTTATGGTTAAAAAATTAATTTTGGGTAAATTTATCACAAATGTACCAGTTTGGAATATTTAGTGATTAAAAAATTAGTTTGAAGTAAAATTGTCACATATATACCAGTTTTGGGTTTTTCGTGATATTAACCCAAATTTTTATTACTTCAAATAGCAAGTTTAGATTGTGAATAATTTTTGTTATGGCTCATATGGTATCGTTGTACATCAACTATTCACGTAATAACTTCTCATAATACTAGCTGATTTACTGATGATGAGGTATCACAGTGCGTTTGCGACACAAACTTTTCTACCTTTTCTTAATCAGGTTCCTTTCAATTTTAGGTCGGGTAAGCTAACAATGATGACAAGTTTGCGCAAGGCATCCGAGAAACGTGTGACATTATGTCCCTGGACAGCACCAAAAGTAAAGGTCTGGAGACATGAAGGACATTAATTAAAGTACAATTAAAGAGAAAAGACCAAAGTCACAAGAAATTATAAAAAGAGGTAAAGAAGAATAAAGGATGAAAGTACTTCAGAATTAAAGATATGTTTGCAAATAATTTTAAAGCATATATATTTTTCTAAGTAAATTGTTCTAAATCTTCATTATTTTAGTTGAAATAATGATGCCTTAGTCTCAGGGATTGGATTGGACCGACGACAACGATCAGAATCTTAGGGCTTGGACTATGTCTCTGACAATGGATTTGGACCACGACTTTCATGGGAAGAGAACCACATTCTTCTTCTTTTTGCCCTTTCTTTCATTTTTCTAGTGCAAGCAGGTGATTTGGTTAAGGTACCGGGAGATGCCGGATCAATGCGTAGCATTGGTACAGTCGCATTCTCAAGAGTGGTCCATTTTCATGTTTCCTTTCCCACATATAGAAGGGAACCTGAAAGTTGTCTCATTTGTTGATTCCCACCATGATGTGCTCCCAAGATTCAACATTAGTAAGTAAATAGTTTTGATCATAACTCTCTATAGAGGAACTCTTTGCCCGCTAACTATGAACATCGTCTAGCAGTGGAAAGTCAAGGAAAATAATGCACGTGTATAGGTTTCAGAACAGGGACGTACAAGGATTATCATTGCCTTAGTTGAAGTGGATATAATTGTGGGAAAATTTGCACAACTCTCCGTAACTTTGGGGATGGTAACTGTTACCCGGTACTCCTTGAACTTTCATTTTATTACGGCTGTCAAATCTTCCGTTAGTTTGTGCAATACACGTGACTTTTAAGAGAAAAAAATGTATTTTCATTTCATTTTTTGTATGAAATCTCTCATTTATCCATAATTGTTTTAAAAATGAAAAGGATAGAAAACGAAGAAAAATAAATTAACTAAAATTATAATGATATTGAAAAGCTTGTTAACATTTGAACTCGATAACAAAATGTCGAATTACAGAAACCGGATACATATTATGTATTTTTAAAAGGTTAATTAATATAAAAGTGATTGATCAATAAAAAATATTTCACTTGATAACCTTGTATTTCGATTAATTATGTCCTTGTACAAGTTAAGGACATCATTTCTTTTTGAGTTAATACCACGGAAAACCCCAAACTAATATACCTACGACAAATTTACCTTTCGATAGTTTTTGTTAAATTTCACCATCAAATTATTGAGTTGGATCACATGTGGCGGTTGACGAGTTAGTCAATTTGGGGTTTTAGCCCTCCATTTATCACATATTTACTAATTTATGATTTTTCGTGGTATTAATCCAATTTAACGAAGGGAAACTTTGTCATAACTAGTTTGGGGTGTTTCGTTGTGAAAAAATTAATTTTGGGTAAATTTGTCACAAGTGTACCAGTTTGAGGTTTTTGGTGATCAAAAAATTAGTTCGGGGTAAATTTGTTATAGGTGTACTAGTTTTGTGATTTTTTGTGATATTAACCCTTTCTTTTTATAATTTCTTACATATTTTGGTGACAAATATTTTTTACATTAACTAACTGTTGACACCTAAATTTTATCGATCATTTAGTATAATTTGCATAGAAAATTATGGATTAATTTTTAATCCCTAAACAAAAAAAACATTTAAATTACATAACATATAGTTTAGGTTCATTTAGATTTAATTGTATTATTACATGGGACCGGCGATGGCGAACGAGTTTAAATTTCATTGAACAAAATTCGGTTCGCTCGGAAATGCAAGGGTCGGGAATTTCAAGACGAACGGGCTCAGTCGTTTTAATTTGAGCTTAATTCAGCCCATTATATTTTGAGCAATTCAGCCCATTTAATTTAATTAGACCTAAGCCCAAGCCTAAGCCCATTAGGACATTAAGCCCATTTAATTTGACCTAGATTAATCTATATAAACATGTTTTAGGTCAGAATTTTGGGGGGAACATAATTGACATATCAGAATTTTTGAGGGAAAGAGAGAGAGAGAAGTCGGCACTGCTGCCAGTCACGCGCACCACCACGCCGCAGCCCCCCTGCCGCGCCTCTCGCCTCTCATAGCCGCACATCGCTATTGGATCCTCGACCGTGCTTCCCATCGTTGCTGCTGTCCACCGCACTGAGCCGTGGCTTCTGCTTCTTCTTTGCTGTTCGCTGTTCCATGAAGACAAGCTGCCCATGCATGGTCAACTCTTCCTGCACCTTCACGGAGACAACCAGAATTGTTGACTCCCGCTCTTGAGACGTGAAGGTCTCCCCAGCATGCATGAAGATTTTCTCTGTTTGACCAATCAAGGCCACTTCTAGCCAATCCTAAGCAATCCAGAACAGCCCCCTGACGTCAACGACGCTGCTGTTGCTTCTCTGATCCGTGGTTGCTGCTGTTGATTCCGCTGCTCACGCACGTTCTTCTTCGGTCAACTTTTCCTGCCCCTTCACCGAGACAGCCGGCCTTGTTGACTCCCACTCCACCACCGAGACACTCCTTCGTCCAACGTCACCAGAATTGCTGTTGTTCACATGCAAGTGTCCAAGCTCCACCGAGAATATTCTCGGCAGAGAATCAGTCCAAGCCGTGGAGGTCCCTAGTGGAACAGCTGCCCATCGATCCTCGCCAACAGCCGCGCCGTACATCGTCGGAGTAGCCCCACCGTGAGCCACTCTGCCGGTGTCGCGAGTCGATCCCGTCGCCGTCGTCATCCCGATCCCAATCCGCAGTCGGTCCCGATCCCGAACCGAATTCGAATTTCGAAAGGTTATCTGCAAATTAGGTAATTGTCATTATCCCATAATTTTCAGAATATTTAACTTCCTCGTTTGAATGTTTTGAATATTGCATGAATATCACGTCGGTAGTTAGATATCTTTAGGATAATGTTTGATATATCCGCGATATTTGAAAATATTCAAATTAGGAAAATTTCCTAATTTATCAACGTATTTGGATGACTATCTGACCTTATCCTTAAGGTCCGATACGCGGCGATACGGAAATTCAATATCTTATCCATAACCACTTGGATACGGTAATGAGTTTTATCTGCTTTCCAAATTTGAACGATCAATTATCCGTTAATATCTATAACCCTATAGATATGACCGATAATTTGATTTTTGTGCCTAATCCGAGTTCGAAACAAATTTGGCGGATCGCGTGGACGATTTAAATTGGTTGCTATCTTTACTTGTTTGATTGTTTTCCTTTTAAATAAAACAGAAAATTCAAAAAAATATTAGCTAGATTTGAATTAGAATTTTTGCATGTCTAGGAATTTTGAATATATCTAGAGGATAGAGTAATTATTTAATTTAAATTAGGACGTGAGACGATCTAGTTCCTAGTTTAAATTAAGTAATATTCTAATCTTAATAGATTATTTCAGCAATTTAATAATTCCGAATTTTTGCCAAAAATCCCCAAAAAGAAATCATTCTAGGGTAGATTAAGTCATCATAGATTGCATGTTATTTTAGGTATTTTTACTATTCCGAATTTCAATAAAAAATACCAAAAAGAGAAGTCATCTTAGATTGCATGTTATTTTAGGCATTTTCATTAATTCCGAATTTCCTTAAAGAAAAATACCAAAAAGTAAATCCTTTGCCCGTCATTAGAATTAGGACACGTCGTCGCATGTCACGTAGATTACATGTCAGGTCGCATTAATCGCATGTTATTTTTGCATGTAATTGCATATAGATTAGATTTCATTTTAAATAAAGTGAAAATCCAAAAAAAGAAATTGAATGAGTTGCTTTGTTAATTAGAAATCATATTAGGGTTGTCTGTATGATTTTTCGCTAACAATGCAGATGCTTGCGTTGGCTCGAGGTAAGCAATTCTTCCCAATTTGCAATTTATTTAATGCTTTTTTGGGTGTTAAATTAGTGGTTTGCGCACCCGCATGAATACCTCACATATTAGTAATTAAGTTAAAATGGATCCAAACTGCCTGCCAAAACATTTTTGAAAAGAAAAGGTACCGAAAGGGCGTTAGACTAGATCTAGCATAATCAAGTCCCCGGGCTTAGAATCTCTGGTTCGTAGGAATAAAACATATCTCCCTATGTTTTATTTAGGTTTCTAATCGACCTACCGTAAATTGATTAGTGGCGACTCCAAGCATGAAAACATTTGCATGTTAAGAACTTAAACCCTAAGTTGCGAATTGGTAGGGCTTGGGAGGGCCCGAGTTAAGATTAATCTTAATAATCCATTAGCCCGAGAAAATTGACAAATTTTTTTAGGGTCGCGACACTAACCATTTTACAGATGCATAATGACTAACTAGTTCGTGTTTATTCTCATTCTTGAAATATGTTATTTAGTTCTATTGCGGTGCTTGCATTCACCAAAATCTTGAAATATAGGAAATGGGAGTAAGCCAAATTAACTAAAATACTAATAATAGAAAAAATAAAAATAAATATAATATTTAACAATGAAAATTCTTGAAATTTGGTGAATGCAAGCACTCTAATAGAACTAAACAACATATTTCAAGAATGAGAATAAACACGAACTGGTTAGTCAATATGTATCTGTAAAATGGTTAGTTAATGTAAAAAATGATTTGTCACAAAAATATGTAAGAAATTATAAAAAGAAAGGGTTAATACCATAAAAAATCCCAAATTGATACACATATGATAAATTTACCAAAAACTAATTTTTTGACTACGAAAAACCCCAAACTGATACAGTTATGATAAATTTACCCTAAAGTAATATTTTAACCATCAGAAACCTCATACTGGTATACTTGTGACAAATTTACCCTCCATCAAATTGGATTAATACCATGAAAAATTACAAATTGGTAAACATGTGGCAAACGAAAGGGTAAAACCCTAAACTGGTGCACCTGTCAAGTGTCACATCTCATCCAATTTAGCAATTATTGTAAAATTTAACATAAACTAACAGAAGGTAAATTTATCACAGATATACCAGTTTGGAGTTTTTAATAGTCAAAAAATTAATTTATAATAAATTTATTATAAATGTATCAGTTTAGAATTTTTCGTGATATTAACCCTTTAATATTATAGATCAACCAGCAGTAGCAGTAGAGGTCTGTTCACCTCTTGCATTATTATTGCTTCTTCGGACTTTACTTGACTTTTGCCCCATGTTCTTTCCTACGTGGGTAAGTTCAGATGACATCACCCACCCGAGCGGGCACAGGCAGAACATAGACCGCACGATCTCTGATCGATAGCCAGTGAACCTATCTCGCCTGAGGTAGAACTGCCGGTCACCGCTGTACTTTTGTCGGATCACCGGTTTCACAGCCTCCAAGAAAGCAAAAATGAAAAATCAACATGACACGCTGATCACACGTTAGCACAACCTCAAAATGCTAAACATTCACTTTGGTCAAACAAAAATCCTAAAATCTGACCAAAAAAAAAACGAAAATTCCTAAAAGAATTATGTTTTTTCCTTAAGCTATTTTTCACAAAACCCCATATAGCTTAAGGAAAAAACATTTTTGATCCGACTCAGTACATCGGTTCAAGCATATTCGATTTGGTTCAAGCATAGATCCTAATGGTTCGGTTCGGGTTTTCAAAAAACCCAAATTGAATCCAACCGTCTTTACTTTCTCAGGTCAACGTCAACTTGCAAAGACGGTCTTGTCGAGGCTTATTTAATGGAGAGAGAGAGAGAGAGAGAGAGAGAGAGAGAGAGAGAGAGAGAGAGAGAGAGAGAGCTGATGTCTTGGGCCCACATTTTGGAATCCAACGTTTCTTTTGTCAATTGCATCTAATGCTTGTGTCACGATCGATAGTTTGGGAACAACCCGTGCGGCGACTTAAGCTTCCTTGGATCGTTAGAATGCCTAGGCTAAGCCTTTTCTCAATCGCTCACTTGCTCACCCAGATCGTAGAGAGAGATTCTAGAGAGAAGTTGTGGGAGAAAATGAAAATACTTCTTATTGATTTGGATTATTCAAATAAGAAGGAGTACACCCATTTATATAGTAGAAGATCTTCTATTACATACGTTGATTAACTTTTGAACGGGTGGCCGAGATCGCATCATTCCCGTTTACCATCTATCGGCATTTATGCTGAGAACTCCCTAGAATATGGCACAATTACCATCTCGCCCGTCCTTGGGAATGTTCTCAAAGCTCAATGAGGGTTTGGACAAGCATTCTTTGATGATGCACTGTCCTCGGTGCTTGAAAGCCTCTCAACCGTGACATTCGCCCCCACCCATTGAGCGACGTCCTCGGCGCTCTCAACTCGAGGGTGTTCAATGGCTTCTTGGAGCGCTTCTGATTCTTCCAAAGTTTCTTGGCCTTTGGTTTGTTGGGCATTTGGCTCCTTTGTTTTGGCTTTTTCCATGTTGGTTGGCAAGTCCACCACTTCCGGGAATAGGACATGGATTGGCATTTCATGTTGAGAGGATGGCCCACCTTCGGTTTTGGCTTGGTGCGAGGCTCAGGCATGAACTTCTCAACTCTTGATCCCTCGTCCACACATCGGATCGTGGAGAGGACTTTTGCTTTGGTCACACAATGGATCATTGGAATTATGGATGGGCACTCTGGGTTAGTGATGATAATCATATTGATCCTCAGGTCTATCATGGCCCTTGTCGTATCGAAGAATTACATACCTAGAATGAGATCGTAATCATCGAGTGAAATTACCTCGAATGGGAGTTTGCCTTTCCATCCTCCAACTTGGATCTCCATATTTTTGGCCACTCCCACGACTGGTATGTCCTCCGAATTGGCGGCCTTGTAGCGATTACGAGTTGGCTCAACACGAAATCCTAAGCTCTTGGTCGCTTCACTTGACGTAAACAAGTTCGAAGCACCTGTATCGACCAAGGCAAAGAGGGATTCGCCACATACCTTGACCTCAACGAATGATAGATGCAAACTTGTGAACTTCTTCTTGAGCGGTGCTTTGTCCTTCGTGGAGCTAATCGTGTTGAGAGTCTCTTGTTTCGGCTTTTCATCCTTTTCTATGTCGAGAATCGAGTTGATTTTGCTCTTCTTCAAGCATTTTTGGGTCCAATGGGGATCGTTGCAAATGAAGCACGGGGATAGCAGTGGAGTCTTGAACTTGTTCTTATAATCATCTTGGGGTCGATTCCACTTTGAATTGCTTGACTTGGACGATCCTTCTCCCCATGTCTTCTCACATCCACCATAGTCTCTTTGGCTACGGTTGTGATCACTATCCGCCACGACCTCCACCTGCTCCCTCTTGACTTTGGGGACTACTTGGTGAAGTCGGCGAGAGACTCGGCCACGGTTAGCACTCACGAGAGGCTTCGGCCGTCCCTTCATTTAAGCTTGAGTAGTGCCCACGGCTTCAATTCATCCATGAACACCCCAAGAGCCTCCTCCTTCCCAAGGTTGGGAATTCGGAGCTTGAGCTCATTGAATTCTTTCATTTACTCTCATACCATGCCTCGTTGCTCAAAGCGATGGAGCTTGCTATGGGCTTCTTGTTGAGCAAACTCGGGGAAGAAATAGTCCTAAAACTCCTCTATGAAACCATCCCAAGTATTGATAGGATCAGCACGTCGCTTGTCTTGTCGCACCTATTACGCCGCCAAAACATGACATTATCAACTAGGAACATCGAAGCGGTTTGTACTTGGCCAAGACTTCTTGGATCCCAATGGCATCAAAGTATTGCTCCATGCTCCATCGGAAGTTGTCCACCTCTTTGGAGGAGTGTTGCCTTTGAATTCCTTCGATATCGACATATCTAGCTTGTGTGTTGCTTGAATGGGTAATGCACCATTCGTAATGCTTGCTTTGCATAGGACGAGCTCGGTCTTGAGCTCTTGCACCTCCATCTTCAAGGCTTCAACCTCGGCTTTGGAGTTGCCTTCTTTGAGCTCCACAACTTCAAGCTTTAGAGCCTCGGCTAATGCTTCGAGGGCATCGTCCCTCTCGGACAAGGGGCCCATCGTACAATTGACGACGTTTGTGAATTCATGGCGAAGAGTTCCTTCGACCTTGTTGATCCAGCCTTTGACTTCATTGAGTTCTTCAATGAACTCCAACATTGCGTTTCTCATCCTCGCGAGCTTCTCATCGACCACAGCCAAGGCGTCCGATTAGCCATTTCTGGATCTCCCACGGGTTCTTTCTTGGACACTCGATTCTTAGGAAGCCCTTTCATCCATAATCACCAAAGCGAGTTGATCTTGGTTCAACATACTCTCGACCAGTTGGTGTGCTCCTCAATCTCCTTGGACGGACTCTCTACTTGCTCTTATACCACTTGTCATGGGTCGATGGTTTTGGGAACAACCTATGCGGCGATTTAGGCTTCCTTGGATCATTGGAATGCCTAGGCCAAGCCATTTCTCGATCACTCACTTGCTCACCCGAATCGTAGAGAGAGATTCTAAAGAGAGAAGTTCTGAGAGAGAATGGAAATGCTTCTTATTGATTTGGTCGATTCAAATGAGAATGACACTCCTTTATATAGTAGATGGCGTCAAATTACATACGTTGATCGACTCTTGAACAGGTGGTCGAGAATGCATCGTTCCCGTCAGCCACTTACCGACATTTATGCCGAGAACTCCCTAGAATACGGCACAATTACCATCTTGCCTATCTCTAGGAATGTTTAGAAAGCTCCAATAGAATTTGGATGACCATTCTTTGATGATGCACGGTCCTCTGTGATTGAAAACCTCTCGACCGTGACACTTGGATATATCTTCGTTTCAAGCTGAAGGAGCGAAGAAAGTTGCTTTTCTTTAGAAAGTTAAAATCAAGAGAAATTGTGATAGATTTACACTAATTTTTCAAACCTTATTTGGTTTAAATCAGGTATGGCTAATAAACGAAATATTTTTAAAAAAGTCAATGGATCTTTTTAGTTTTACTAACTACTGCAGCAAAGTATGTCCATACACCAATAACTATTTAAGTACTCACCTAATAAATTAATGTTACTATTAGTGGGATGACTTTCCTTTTTCTAATTAATGTAAAGAATAGTGAGAATAAAGCTATATCGTGACGTGGCTATAGAATTTTATTCTAGTCACTTTGCTATTTGTATGTTTGATTTTATTATTTCCATGTAACCTTGAAGTTGTAGAGTATGTAATCTAACTGAACCTTTCCCCGCTGACCCAAGAAGAAAAAAATCTGACCTTTCTTTGTCGTTGTACTCTATATATAAATCTCGTTTTGAAAAACTACGTACTTAAATGATTTAAGCATAGTAACTCGATATGTGGTGGTTGTCTCATTTCTTATACTTCTCATAGTTACCCTTACATTAGAGATTCTTAAAAATCAAACTGCCTACCAAAGTCAATTCATTAGGTGACCACCAAATTCACAGAATTATTTGGGCTACAGACTACATCCATTCGATCAAGTAACTATCAAATTTCTCGGTAAAAAGTATCAAAAAAGTCAAACATATCATCGCATTGATACCAATTCGCAAGACTAATGATGGCAAGTTGTTGGTAATCTGGAGAGCATTACACTCAGTAATTTCTCTAGAGGAAAATGAACATCTTCCACACCCATTGCACTATTAATGGAAAGTGTGTACAATGAGTCCAATTTAACTTTAAACATTTTCACATTAGTATCAATTGAGTTTATTTGGCCAATTTAATTCGAAAATTGCCGACGTGGATGTTAGACATCCTACGTGGCATGGCCGGCACTAACGTGAAAAGTTTTAAATAATTTTTCGAATTCTTTTCCCTTTTTTTCCTTTTCTTTTTCTTTGGCCATGGCCATAGGCGAGGGCTAGCGAGGCTTTGGTGTATCCAAAAAGATGAATTTATCATACATTAGATGTGATTTAATCATATCGTATACATCTACTAGCATTGAGGCACATGTTTCAATTTTGAGTGATTATATATGAAGCAAAAAAAAAAGAACCACTTTACAAGGAATTGGAAAAGTATCAGAAAATTTTTAAACCTATTGTATCAATTTAGTTTTAAACCTTTCAATTTGATCAATTTAGTCTTAAATATTTTCACGTTAGTACCAATTGAGTCAATCTAACCAATTTAGGTTGAAAATTGCTGACGTGGATGCCGGCTGTCCTAAATGGCACGACCACATTTTTTTTATATAATTTTTTTCCTTTTTTTCTTTCCTTTTTTCCATTTCTTTAGCTTTGGTGTGTGGCCAATACTTGACCATGGCCGTCGACTGACCATAGGCAAGGGCTGGCAAGGGTCGAGCCCTCGCTAGAGGCCGCGACCATGCTATTTGCTATGTACCCTCTCTCAAAATTAGTTGGTACATTTATTTTCAGAGTTAATACCACGAAAAATGTGACATTCTAGATTTTAGCCCGTTTTTGGGATTTATAAAACGTGTAATTTGTCAGTACGCTTATAATAGAATCTCGCCGGGAACTGATCACTCTCGGGTTCTTGTTTTTAAAATAGAGATTTTTGTTAAAATCGCACTCGATCGAATTTGACCGTTATTTAGACCCCAAACTTGGCAGCCAATTTCCGGGAGTTCCGGATCGAAATAAATTGGACAGTGTCGATATTAGTGTGGCTAGCGTCAGTATTGCCGGGAATATGCGAAAAACGGATTTTTGACCGAGTGCGACTTTGGACTAGTGGACCTCCCTCGTAGTGTATTTTCGAGTCTTTTTATTCTTATTTTACTTTAGCCTCTGACCCCTAATGCTTTCTAGGCTTAATCTGGGCCCTAGGATAATTTTCGGTTTTTTGAATTTGGGCCATTAGATTGCACTCGAGACCATTTATTTCTCTTCTCTCTCTCTCTCCTTCCTCTGGCCCCGTGTACGCGTCTTCCCCATGCACGCCCGCCCTACGCCCGCACGTCTCTCTCCCCTTCTTCCCATGCACGTCCGCTCTCTCCTCTCTCTCCTTTCTCTTTCTCTCCTCTTTCTCTCTCTCTCTCCCTTTTCTCTCTTCCCCGCACATGGCAAAGCCATGCACACGCCGCACCTTCCCCCACGTCTGCAGTCCTCCTGCCCCATGCAACCCACCACTTCCCCATGCAATCTCTTCTCTCTCTCCCTCTTCTCTCTCCTTCCTTCTCTCTCTTTTCTTTCTCTCTTCCTTCCTTCTTCTCTCTTTTCCCGCTCGCCCGAACCCATTGGACTTCTGCTTCCGCTCCTTCTCCCCGCTGCCGACGCCGACCACCGAGCCTGTCGACTGCCTCATGTCGCGGCCGCCCGACCGGGCTGCACTGCCGCTCGCCAGCCGCCTGCAGCCCCGCCGGCCACTCCCCCTTCCTCCCCCGACCACCTCCGCAGCTCCCCCCCATTGCAACTCCTCCCCGCCTCCATAGCCGCCGCCTCAGCCTCCGCCTCCGCCACCGCCTCCGCCACCGCCTCCGCCCGGTGTCGCTTCACCAGTCACTGACGCCACCGTCCTCCCCCGCGCCGCTGCCGCGCCGCCTTGACGCTTGGAAGCTCCGACCGGCACTGCCCCTCCCCTCCTCCCGAGCGCACGAACTCAGCTCGCCGCTGCGTCCAGCGGGTCCCGGCCGTCGCCCAGTCGTCCGGTCGGCTCCCAGCGCCGCCTCGACACCCGTGCACCGCCCCTGTCACCGCCGTGCACCCCCACAGCCACACCATCCACCCCAGTCCACTCTCTCTTTCTCTCTTGGCCTCCCACCGCTCGCCGCCACTCGTCGCCTTGTCCGGTGAGTCCCGGCCGTCGTCCAGACGTCCGGCCAGCCCCCAGCGCCGTCCCGACGCCCAAGCACCGCCCCTGTCGCCGCCGAGCCCTCCCCTCCAGCCGCACCACCCCACCTTAGTCATCTCCCTCTCTTTCCTGTGGACGCCTGTCAGCTCGCCGCTGTGCACCGCCGTTGTCGTCTCCACAGTCGCCGTGCCAGCCAACCAACCAGCCAACCTCGCTGGCCGGCCAGCCAGCTCGCCCCGCCAGCAGCCAACCCAGCCGCGGCTAGGCCTCCCCGGGGCGTGGCTGAGCTCGCCTGGGTAGCTGCCCGCCATGCCGGAGCCACCCCAGCCGCTGTCCCGCCGTGCCGGAGCCGTCCCAGCCACTGTTCCGCCGTGCCTGAGCCACCCCAGCCTTTGCCCCGCCATGCTTGGGCCGTTCTGGCGGCTGCCGCCGTCGTCATGCCCGTCGACGTGCCCGTTGCCGAGCCCCGTGCCTGTCGCCGTGCTCGTCGCCGCGCCCGCGCTCGTGGCTGCGCCCGTGGCCGAGCCCGTGGCCGAGGGCTGTGCCCGTGGCCGAGCCCCGCGCCCGTGTGGCCCTGTCCCACGCCCATTCGGTACTGTTCACCCGGGCCATTTTAGGCCCGAGTCGACTTTTCCCGGGCCAAAACTTAGTAAGTGTTATTCTAAGCCCTACTTAGTATTTTGGGTATCTAATTGACTTGTCTCGGGATTAGAACGGCTAGGGCGTCTGTTAATTTAATTAGTTTACATTATGGTTGCGTTACTTTAAATTGAGCTTGATTAACATGTTTGAATTGGATAATTGTACATGACCGACATGTGCGACGAATTCGTATGCTGAGGTGGCGAAATGTGGATTTTGGATTAAGTTGTGATTATTGAATGCTTGGTGTAATTAGCTTGAAATATATTCATTGGATGGCGTGTGCCCGAATCGATCGGAGGGCTACGGACTTGGGACGTGTTGACGGTGGTCCGTGTGAAGGCATGAACGGCCGATGGGCCAAATGGATGCGGGCTTGAGACGTGTTGACGGTGGCCCGTTAAAGGTGTCATAGATCGGAACGTGTTTACATCGATCATTGAAATGATTGATTATGTGGCTTGGGACGTGTTGACGGCGGCCACTGGATGGTATGATTGGCATAGCTTGGGACGTGTTGACGGTGGCCATTAGTTTGAGTGATTGTGCGGCTTGTGAGCCCGTGAGAGGAACCTTGACTGGGCCCATGTGTGCTATGTGATTGATTGGAATGGCTACTAGCGCGTGTGATTGCTGGGATGATTGACTGATTGCGAGTGGGAAGTGTGTGCCGGGTGATTGTGATGTAGTGTTGAATTATTCTTGTTTTTATCATGCTCAGACTATTGTGCAAGGTTTGTTTAGGATCCAAGGCGAGGTAAGTTTGTCGCGTGGATTTTGTTATATTGCCTGGTGATTCGCCTGTTGTACTTGTCTGGGTACGCAATAGCCTAGGTGGGGTTTAGGATGTCGCTTATTGAGACTCGTTCTCACGGTTATTATATAACTATTTTCAGATCCCCGTCCTTGAGCATGGCGCCACCTAGGCGTTTTGGGGTCCCCGTGCATACGTTGCATGAGGACGATGTGTACCCGGGGCCGAACCCGGGAGAGTCTTACATTAAGCATCGCACGTACATTTGGGTAGACGTTGGTTTAGAGCAGCTGGAGCGTCATGATTACCTGGCGTGGTCCCATAGAGTCGGGTTGGTGAACTCAGGGCCGATCCGAGATTTTGAGGGGTTACGACATTCCAATGAGAACGCGGTTAATTGGGAGCCCTGGGACAAATTTGCTCCCGATGGTGAGGTGTCTGACCCCAGCAGCCCCCCGGCGAATTCCGATCCGATGCCAGCACCTGTTCCCGAGCCCGAACCTGAGGAGGAGTTCGAGCCCGAGCCCGAAGAGGAGCCCATGGAGGCCAAGCAAGGAGATGCGGAGGAGAACCCGATCGAGATAGACTCGGATTTAGATTCAGACTCCTTAGGATCCGATCCGAATTGGACGCCGTAGGATTGCTTAGGCGTAGGACTAGAACGTTTTCTTTTGGTAGAGACTCTTTTTGGCATTGTCGGTAGTCTACCCAGCCCCTGTCCCCTTTTTGATGATGGTACGGATTTAACCCTAGTGGCCTAATGTATGATTACTATGGATTCAGTTTTTGTTCTACGTTCGTTAAGGTTTTCGTTGTCCTATCCCTTGGTCTTTTTTTTTTCTTTTAATGTCAGGGTTATTTTATTTTGCTTCCGCTTGCGTAATTTGGTTGGGTCGGCGACGCGTCCTGGGACGTCGCGTTCTTTACGACCGTTGAAGGGGTGTTACGAGCCCGTGAGGGTTCGGGGCATGACATCCCCGTTGTTTTGGTATCAGAGCGAGGTCAGCTCGATCCAAGACGGTTGAAACCTGGAGTGATAAGGAGCGATGACTTTGGGGTAGCCAATTAGGTAGACTCACGTGCTATGCGTGCCCAGACAATGTGATTGTGTTTGCTGCTTGAGTTTATGCAATAATGTGTGAGATGCAGGTGCGTCAGGACTTGAGGTAAGTACATGAAGCCCTGTTGGTTGTTAATGAGTAATGTTGTGATTGGCTGTTTGTTTAGCAAATTGTGATGCGACGCACTGCCTAGGACATAGATTGGTATAATTGGCCTAGATTTCTAATTACTGCTTAGATCTTATCAAGTGAGCGTTTGTGAAAATCAGTAGAATGGACGGTCAAGGTAGCGGTCAAGGTAGCGGTCGAGGTCGAGGTCGAAGTCGAGGTCGAGGCCGAGGTCGAGGCCGAGGTCGAGGTCGAGGAAGAGGTCGTGTAGCCCTGCGAGCTGGAGTGACGGGGGATCCTAGGCTGGATGAGATGTGGAGGGTGCTTGAGGAAGCAAGGTTTTTAGCAGGAAGACAGACCGGAGAAAGGAGCGCTACTATCATTGCTGCAGCTGCCAGTGAGATAGTTGGGAACAATGGAAATCAGGAGAATAATGCGGTTGGTGGAGATCCTGGCATGATGCGAGTGAACATGATCAGGCCAATGTCCAAGCTAGTAGAGCAGTTTCTGAGGTTGAAGCCCCCGAAGTTTGATGGTAGAGGTGACCCCGAGGCTGCACCAAGATGAATAGAGGAGCTAGAGAAAGCCTTTGAGGTGCTCGGATGTACTGAAAAAGAGAGGGTGACGTTAGCAGTCTACCAGCTTCAGAGCAATGCAAGTGATTGGTGGAGGGCCACCAGGGGTCAGGTGTTCCCTGCTGGTATTACTCCAAATTGGGCTGTCTTTACTGAGACTTTCAATGGTAAGTACTTCTCGGAGAGTGCTCGAGAGCAGAAATTGGTAGAATTTATGAGGCTTCGACAGGATCAGTTGTTAGTGGACCAGTACGAAGCCGAGTTCGCAAGATTGTCCAAATTTGCTCCCAGGATGGTGGAGGATCCAACGGACAAGGCTAGGAGGTTCCGGGATGGGCTGAAGCCGGACCTTCGTACTCAGATGATCTCTTTGAACTTGAGGAGTTATAACGAAATATATAAGAGGGCGCAGGCAATCGAACGAGATCAGACGGACCGGGCTGCCGCTTCTGGATCGCGGTACGCCCCGACTAGGGACAACCGCCAACTGGGAAAGAGGCCCATGTCAGGAAACAGTCGCTTCGTCCCGCCAGCTCAAAGGAACACTAGGAAGCCAAACCGTTATCAGAACGCCCCGTGTAGACTATGTGGAGGAAGACACGAGAATGGACCTTGCCCGAATAGGGGCGGAGCCTGTTTTACGTGTGGAGGGAGGGGCCATCAGATGAAGGACTGCCCCAACAATAGACAAGCTGGGCCGCCTGTACTGCCGCTGCCGCCGCCCCGGAACGAAAATCAATTTAGAGCTGCTCAGCCGGCAAATCAGAACAGGCCGCCGGCCCAAGGACGAGTGTATGCAATGGCAAGGAGGGAGGTGCAAGATGTGCCAGGCATGGTCACAGGTACGATCTCTCTCTGTGATCATGCTGCTTATGCCTTATTTGATCCGGGGGCATCGCATTCCTTTATTTCTGAGCAGTTTGTTGAATTATTTGGGATTGAGCCGAAACCGCTTGATGTCATGTTGTGTGTTGCTACTCTGCTGAATGATAAAGTGCTAATTACGTTGGGATGTCCCGATTGTAAGTTAGTGATTGGCAATAGGGAAGGGAGGATAGATTTAGCGGTATTACGTATGCATGACTTTGACGTGATTGTCGGTATGGACTGGCTAGGCAAACAGAAAGCTGTTATGGACTGTAGTAGCAAGGTAATCCAATTTAATCCGATTGGACAGCCTAGATTTGAGTATGTGGGAGACCAAGGAGGAACCTCGATCCCTTGGATTTCGTCGCTCAAGGTAACGAAGCTGTTGGTTGAGGGATGCCAAGGATTTCTGGCAAGTATAGTTGATTCGACGGTTGGAGAACCGAGGCTAGAGGATATAGCCGTGGTGTGCAATTTCCCCGATGTCTTCCCTCAGGAATTGCCGAGACTGCCACCTGACAGAGAAGTGGAGTTTGCAATTGAGTTGGCCCCAGGCACGGAACCGATCTCGAAAGCACCTTATAGGATGTCGCTGTCAGAATTGAAAGAGTTGAAAGTCCAAATGCAAGAGTTATTAGACAATGGCTTCATTCGCCCTAGTGCGTCTCCATGGGGAGTGCCAGTTTTATTCGTAAGGAAAAAGGATGGATCATTGAGATTGGGCATCGACTACAGACAACTGAACCAGGTGACCATAAAAAATAAGTACCCGTTGCCAAAGATAGAGGACCTATTTGACCAGTTGCAATGGGCATCAGTGTTTTCTAAGATCAACTTGAGGACTGGCTATCATCAATTGAAGATCAAGAAGGAGGACATGCCGAAATCAGTGTTTAGGACGAGGTATGGACACTACGAGTTTACGGTGATGCCGTTTGAATTGACGAACGCCCCTGCAGCCTTCATGGACTTAATGAATCGGGTATTCAAGGAATTCTTGGATCAGTTTGTGATCATGTTTATCGATGATATTCTAGTGTATTCAAAGAGTTCCGCCGAGCACGAGGTGCATTTGGAAAAGGTTCTACGGACCTTAAGAGAGCATGCACTCTACGCTAAGTTCAGCAAGTGTGAATTCTGGCTTCATCGAGTGTCGTTCTTAGGGTATGTGGTATCCGGAGAAGGAATTGCGGTGGACTCGGCGACAGTTGAAGCCGTCGTGAATTGGCCAAGACCGACAACAGTAACCGAGGTTCGAAGCTTCTTGGGTTTAGCAGGGTACTACAGACGCTTCGTGGAAAATTTTTTAGCAATAGCTATGCCTTTGACGCGATTACTGAAGAAGGAGACGAGATTTGAATGGACGGATAAGTGTAAAAGGAGCTTCCAGGAGCTAAAACAAAGGTTGACAATCGCACCAGTGTTAACAATCCCGTCAGGACCGGGAGGATATGAGATTTACAGTGATGCGTCATTACGAGGATTGGGATGCGTGCTAATGCAACACGGGAAAGTAGTGGCATACACATCGCGACAATTGAGGCCGCATGAGCAGAATTATCCCACACACGACTTGGAGTTGGCTGCGATTATTTTCGCTCTTAATATTTGGAGACACTACCTGTGTAAGGAGAAATTTCAGATTTATACGGACCATCAAAGTCTATGGTACTTATTCTCCCAAAAGGAATTAAATTTGAGACAGCGTCGTTGGATGGAACTCCTTAAGGATTATGACTGCGATATATTGTATCACCCTGGAAAAGCTAATAGGGTGGCGGATGCACTGAGCCGGAAATCGAGCATCGCGCACATGATGGTCAAAGAGTGGACCTTGTTGGAGGGAGTTCGAGATTCGAAATTTAAGTTCGAAGTAAGTCAGGTCTCGAGTTTACTTGCTGCATTGAGGATTGAACCAGAAATTCAGGTTAAGATTAAGGCTCTTCAAACGACGGACCCGGAGATACAGAAGATCGTGAGTATGGATGCCATAAAGCGGAAATCGGATTTTCAGGTATCCGAGGACGGAATTTTAAAGTTCCGGGGACGGTTATGTGTGCCCAATGATACTGAACTGAAGGAAGAGATTTTATCTGAAGCGCACCGTAGTACATACAGTATTCACCAGGGAAGTACAAAAATGTATCAGAATTTACGACAGCATTATTGGTGGAACGGCATGAAAGTGGACGTGGCCAAACATGTAGCTAAGTGTTTAACATGCCAACAAGTGAAGGCACAACACTGCAAGCCGGGTGGAATGTTTCAGCCATTGAAAATTCCCGAGTGGAAATGGGAACACATCACGATGAACTTTGTAATGGGATTACCAAGAAGTCAAAGGGGTCATGATTCGATTTGGGTGATAAAGAAATTTTCACGTGTAGTCGTTTCGAACATCCCGATAAGCCAAATTAACTCCAAATTACAACGCCCAAGAAGTATTCAAGCCCATTATTCGTCTAATTAGAGCAATTTTCGAAATTAGGTCAAATCCGAAGTTATGTCAATTTTGAATTACAAGATTCAATTTAGGAGTTATTGAGTTATGAATTTATATAGAAATGATAGTTTAGGGTATTGTGGAGTCGTAGGGTTTGACAAAAATCGATTTCAAACTACAATATGATTGCAACAAATTTATGAAGTTTTGCATAATGGTCAATTTGTGTAACGGACAAAGATAAACGTTCGCTATAAACGAGTTTCTATGTTAGCGCGTAGGAATCGTTTTATCGACAATTAAGCATATTCTAGTTGAGTTATTAGTTAAAGTAGAGTTTTACTTGGTTGTAACTTCGTTTTTCAATTAATTGATAAGAATACGAGTTCATCGATTCAAGTAACCTTTGTAGATTGGTTTTAGCTTTCCCATGTGAGTGTACCTCTTCAGTGAATTTACAAACTCATATCTTGAAAGTGATAGAAATTTAATATAGTATAAGTTATGAAAGAGCAATTTTCTTGCATAAATTGGATCGACTTTTTACTACCTTTTTAGTCCGTTGACAAGGCATTGGAAGACATTATTTGAAATAGTTTGAAATGATCATTTGTAAATGTCTTAATTAAATGCTTTGTGAAAGGAATTGCCAAAAGCTATATGTACTTATTTGTGAAATACTTCATGAAATACTTTTTATTTGATAAATGGAATTGAAAAAGATTATATAATTCGGTTTATGAAACCGATTTATGATATAAATTGTGGATTTGATTTGTAGATCTATGGAGAACGCTATTAGTGTATTGTGTTTATATCGCTATGATTAGAACCCATGTAGGGGGTACATATGCATACTATTATTCTGATGTTCTTCTCGACTGAACCATCGGCTGATATAAGTGGAGACCAAGACAAGGTAGGTAAACTTGATTGCCTTTGTCACGGGCGTTAAGTGTGATCATAGTTAGATATTGAGCATTAGATTAAATGATGTATTCGATTATTGATGTTTGATTTGATTGAGATTGATCAATGAAATAGACTATTGATAGTTGATTTGTTATTGTGAGTTGAAATTGTTGATTCATCTTAAATGTAAAATGTTTTGTTGGACAGATCATCCACTTTTTATATTTATACTGAATTTGGGATTGAAGAATTATAATATCAATTTATAAAGATGCATAGTGAATATTATATCTGCTTAGCAGAGATGTACTACTCATTGGGCTATGATTGCTCATTTTATTCATTTTACTTGCTTTTTAGGTTCTTTAGTGAGCCGTAAGTAAAATGAGAACACTATCGTTATCAAAGGAGAACATTTTCATAGTTGGGATTTTTTTGTATGAGTTATATATGTCTATGATAAACTTATAAGTTAGTTGTTTGTTGGAAATGTATATATATCTTTTTTATTGTAACCAATTGACTCTTTTGTCAAATATATATGTATGTACATATTTCGATAACAGATTGTTGATGGTTATGTTTGAAACTTCATCTTTTGAGTAAAAGGATGGCTGTGTCATTGCCCTTATACTTGTAGAGTTGGGGGTGTGACAACATCAACCACTAAATATCACGCTACATTGACTGATCACTTGTGTATGAATGTAAGCTCGAATCCGTGTTACTTTATTTGGAAGACTCCATTCAATGGCGATTGAGACGGACCAAACCCGGATATGGATTCGTCATTACTCGGAATCAAGGCCTATCTCAATATGAGCTTAGCAATGGCCTGGCCTTGGGTCATCTGGAAATGATCAGTCAGGCCGAAATGAGCCATCATGATCCAAACATGGGTCAGAAGCTCTCCCCCTCGCCTCAGCTGCCCCGTATGACGATCCCCTCTGCATTGGCTCGCGGCGTAAATCAAAATCTTCACCCAGAGCTTCCCAATCGTTTCCCACTTTATGCCTATTTCTCTCTCTCTTATCGCCGCCACGATCCTGCATCCATCGAACAACACAGACTTGCTCTTTCCGCCCTTCACTTTACTCGGTCGAACCTCTGTGTTCACCTCTAGCAGCATTTTAGAAGCTCGCTGAAGATACGAGTTCATTTCATTACTTTTCCCTCAATTGGGCTCTCGATTAGATTTGGAATTGGGCTCTCGATTAGATTTGGAATTGGGCATTTGGTGATCCTCAAAGAACTTTAAGGCCTCGGCAGAAGTATCGCGGACCCTTATTTCCCCAATTCCACTGGGCAGCGCATGGAAGGGTACATAACCAGAAGATAAAGCATGTACCTGGAGAGAAGCTTGCTCTCCCGAAAATGAGGGAGGCCGGATTCGCTCCACTTTCTCTTTATCAGAGTAGTACGATAGTTCAGTGGCAATGTGCCAAGTTAGGACAAACTGGTCGAAATCCCCCTCGGTTGCCCACTCAACTTGAGAGAGGCCATAACCATCGAGTAGCTTAGCGAGAGATTTCTGAAGATCCATGCGGACTGGCAAATGGTACTCCTCTATGTAGTATAGATCTTCCTTGACATGACGAAAGACCAAATTCCTAATCTCGTTGGATACGTCTTCATGGAGGGTGTCGTGATACTTCTCTAGCTTCTCCGTGATCTTCAAGAACTCAAGCACATTTTGGCAAAACCAAGGGCCTCTCTTTACTGCGAAAGCTTAGCAAGCTGAATTGGGCAATTGAATGTGACCACATGGGTTGTCTAGGCAATCTTATAAGGTTCAGGGCACGTCTCCAGGCACGGTTCTTGTCGTGCTTGCGCAACTAAACTTCGCTCCAATCTGAGGAAACCAGCATCAAAATCGAATAGGTCTCGAAGAAAACCGTAACAGCCAGCAACAAGTAAGTGATGGAAAGATCAACCCTTGACAGGTCAGACTTTTGGGCCCAAGAGAAGAGCACCAGCACTAACGGAGTGGACAAGAAAGTGAACAAGCGGAGTCGGATTCCCCACTTGGTGTAAAGCACCATTGCCTTCGTGTGGAGCAAATCGTAGATGAACCCACGCTCGATCTCAACGATCCTAAAAGCTTTCACGCAATCGATCGCCTTGAATATGGACTTGGTAATATTCCTCTCGTCATGGCTGAGTATCAACTCAACAAAGAGGCACTTGAACATCTGAAGCAGATCATAGGATTTCACAATGACATCAGAATCGTTCGCCAGATCAACATCATTACTATGAATACCTTCCAGCACTTGGACCTCTATCACCTCATCAGCCACTACGTAATACCCCTCGGCCTGCTTCAAAGTGTACTCCTCCATGAAGCTGGGGTAATTCGGGCTCAGATCAGGCGGGGCCAGCATCGACTGCTTGAGCTTGTCATTGCTCGCCATCCAAAGAGTGCACGCTCTCTTCCCGTACTTGACGAGTCCAACCAATGCCATTACTGATGAGAGGTAGGAGAGATAAGAGCTTGTCCAGGCCATGAAGATCATATATGTTGTGGCTGACGTTTGAACCGCTAGGCCAAGGCAGTGCCTGAGCCAGAGTGCATTGTCCTCCAAAGAATAGGAAGTGACTGTGTCAGGGCCACCCAAGAGCATCAGAAGCAGTGGGGACCAGAACACAAGCAACTTGTCGTTGTCGCCGAGGCGACTGCCATTTCTCTCATTCGTGTCTCCAAGCTTGCTGGAGAGGATGCCGAGGGCGATGGTGGCCACGGAATCTGCAGTCAGGTACGCAGACCAGACGGGCAATCCTGATCTTGAGATTGTAGCTGGACTTCCTCTTGGGGCCGAAGAAAATGAGTATGATTTGGACCGCTTGTGTGAACACCACCATGGCTCTTAGCTCCCATGAGTTCCAAATTTTCCTCCAGAATTCCGCACGAAGCACCTCCATTATGATTGGTTTTCTGTTTCTCTGAGAAAGTGAGAGGGATGAGCTGGTGATAAGAATTTGGAAGTTAGTCAGAAATGCTCACCGGGAGTGAGCAGTAACTTATTCAACCACGCTCGAGTCGCTTAAACGCTTTAAGTGTTTTTTATTCCCAGTTACCCCCAATAATTCACACGATGTCTTTTCTCACAATTTTTTGCGAAACAATATCTCAATCGCAACATAGGGATTACACAAAATCTTGACAAAAGATTTTCATGACTTCAAATACTCGGGATGTAATTTACGAGCACACTGCGCAATTGATTGTCACACTCCTCTTGAATGCTACATAATTTAATTCACAAAAAAAGTTGCATCTTGGATGTAATTCACCAAGAAGAATCACTTCTTATATAAGAAGTGGTAAGAAGTGGATCCAAAACATGTTACCCACTCAAACTAGAAATCTTTCACCAAAAAAAAAAACAAAAAACTAGAAATCCAAATCCATTTAGAAAAACTACTTTATTAGACTTTTTTCTTAGGCTCAAAATCGAGATATATTCTTAATAAATAGGTTGGGTGAGGTGTGGTACAAGGCCTAGCTCCGGATAGCCATGCTTATAAAACTATTTGAATTTCTAAACAAAATAAGCCTAATTAGGCAGGCCAAGGTGAGTGGGCCAGGCCTAAGAAGAGAATTGCTTTCCTAGATCCGTCTATTTTGCCCCTCGGCCCGAATAGACCAAAGCGGGCCTAATGAACTGACCTCCTATTGATCAATTCTAGTCTTATCATTGTCGAATGGTTGATAATCTTATGAAAACTATAAAGTTAAATTATTTATTAATTCAAACGGCAAGGCTAGATTGTGAATAGCCTTAGTTGTACCAAATTATTGGTTACATCACATAGGCCCAGTTTATATAGATCAATACTATTTTAGCCATAGGTCATGTGGGCCTCACAATGAGATCCATACATTCGGTGGCTATGATGATATTAGTCTACATATACCATCTACATGACTTCTTATAATATTAGCCGATCTATCAATGATTGACTTGCGATGAGTTATGTCGACGGCTTCTTGACACAAATTTTTCTATATATATTTTTTTGCAATGTTCCTTTTAGTTTTTTTTTTGGGTAAGGAATGTTCCTTTTAATTTTAGGTCTAGTAAATTAACAACGATGACAAATTTGTAAGAGTTATTCTAATGTGGGCTACATTAATTGAGATTGTCATTAACCATTTTACGGGCTTGGTCTAATAAGATAAGATATAAAGTTTCTTAAATAGTCGAATATGAGACTGGCTAGTGTGAATCAAGTAAAGCCTGGCTTATGATGAGAGGGCTTGGCTTAAAACTCTGTAAATAGTGCTCAAGTCCCTCCTCAAACTCTAATGCACAAATTATCTTATATAAGAAGCAAATACTAACTGTGAGAGGCAATCTCATTCAGCCAGTGATATAGAAGGTAATAGAGGAGAGGAATTTGCGATGAGAATTGTCGCTATTCCGCATTAAGAATGATGAATTCTAAATGATATACACAAATCCCTTTTACTCGATTACTATATTCTAGATTTTAGTCATAGAGATCTGGCTATCATTTTCGTGTCCAACAAGAGTTATGCAAGGTATCCGTGAAACATTTGGAATAATGGAACTCGACAGAGCCAAAAGTAAAGTATGCCAGTATGGAACACGAAGGACAATTGTTAGAGTACTGTTAAAGGGAAAAGACTAAAGTCACAAGAATGAAAAAAGAAGAAGATGAAAGATATGTCTGCAAATAATTTTAAAATATATATATTTCTAAGTAAATTGTCCTAAATCTTCATTATTTTAGTAGAAATAGTGATGTCTTAGTCTCGGGGATTGGATTAGACTGACGATAACGAGAATAATCTATGAAATTTGCATTTCTTTATTGGGCATGCACCATGTCTATGACAATTATTTTGGACCCCGACTTTCATGGGAAGAGAACCACACTCTTCTTCTTTTTTTCCCTTTTTGTCTTTTTTCTAGTGCAAGCAGGCGATTTGGTTAAGGGACCGAGAGATGCCGGATCGATGCATAGCATTTGTGCGGTCGCGTTCTCAAGAGCGGTCCATCTTCATGTTTCGTTTCCCACATATATAAGGGAATCTAACAGTTCTTGTCTCATTTGTTGATTCCCACCATAATGTGCTCCCAAGATTCAACATTAGTAAGTAAATAGTTTTGATCAGAACTCTCTATAGACGAACTCTTTGCCCGCCAACTATAAACATCGTCTAGGAACGGAAAGTCAAGGAAATAATGCACTTGTATAGGTTTGTGAACAGGATGTACAAGGATTATCATTGCATTAGTTGAAGTGGATATAACTGCGGAAAATTTGCACAACTCCCCGGAACTTTGGGGATAACAACTGTTATGCAGTACTCCTTAACCTTCATTTTATTACGGCCATTAAACCCTCCGTTAGTTTGTGCAATGCATGTGATTTTTAAGAGAAAAAAAATATTTTTTCATTTCTTTTTTGCATGAAATCTCTCATTTACCAATAATTGTTTTAAAAATGAAAAATATAGAAAATGAAGAAAAATAAATTAACTAAAATTATAATAATATTGAAAAGCTTGTTAACATTTGAACTCGATAACAAAATGTCAAATTACAAAAACCGGATAGGCATTATTTATTTTTAAAAGGTTAATTAATATAAAAATAATTGATCAATAAAAAATATTTCACTAGATGACCTTGTATATCGATTAATTATGTTCTTGCACAAGTTGAAGACATCATTTCTTTTTATAATTTCTTACATATTTTTTGTAACAAATCATTTTTTACATTAACTAACCATTTTGAAGATACATAATGACTAACCAGTTCGTGTTTATTCTCATTCTTGAAATATGTTATTTAGTTCTATTAGAGTGCTTGCATTCACCAAATTTCAACAATTTTCATTGCTAGATATTATTATTTATATTGATTTTTCTATTATTAATATTTTAGTTAATTTGGCTTACTCCCGTTTCCTATATTTCTTTCATTTTTACGGCAATTAAGGGTATAAGGAGATTTCCTTCTAAAAATAAGGTGAAAATACACTTTTACCCCTTGAAAGTAACCGAGGGTTAACGCCCACAATAAAATGAAAGTTCCGGGGATATTGAGAAACAACTAAACTACTTCTAAAGTTCAGGGGTCTGTGTAATGGTCCCTTTGCATGTTATGCCGGAAAATATAATATCAGTACCCCTAGCTAATCTCACCAGGTTACTATAGCCCGCCTGTACCCATGCAATCATAATGACAAGTGTCGCAAGTCATAAGTGTGCCCTGGATGCGTCCTGTGGCAATTGCCTTCACTTAAACTTCAGAATGCTATAACACACCGTGAAGAGTAATTTTATATTAAATCTTTGTCAGCATCAAGATTCAAAACAAAGGATTTATCTTTTTTATAAGTGAATGAGGATACCACATAGAATTCTCAGCATAGACATTGTCAACATACAAAATAGTAATTCTTCCAATGTTGGTTTTCTCTTTATAAAAAGGATACTCACCTTAAAAAGGTAAATCTCGATCTTGTGAAATGAAACAATGTTAAGTTGGTGATACGTGAATGTTACAAATATTCTCCCCACACCCCCAAACCCCCCACCCCCGGCGTGCCTTCCCTGCTGGCACGGTTCAAGCTCTATCAAGCTTGGTAGTTCTATGTAGAAAATAAAATGTTTGTCAGTCAATGGTTGGTATGAGCAATGATTTTAAGGCTCGGTAATAGTCTAAATCCTTTGATCTTGTTCATTGGTACTGTAGAAATTTAGTTAACTCATCCCAAGTAGGAAATACTCAATAAACAATATGTCGGGTATTCTGACTTTCATGCTCTGCTAATAGGTGTTGTACTAAAAAAATATCTCGTGTAAATTCTTTTTACACTTTTAATAGGACAGCATTCAACATATTTTCTCTTTTGTGAAGGTGACTACCTAGTACGTAACATGCTTTTCTTCGATAAGCCTTTTGGAAAGAATATTTTCCTCAACGAAGGCTCATTATCTAAGTCCTATAAATAAACAAAAAGAAATTATGACTATCCTGATTAGTATATTGAAAGTCCGAGTATCCTAATACACGTTGTAAAAACATTTCCTCATGCGTACGTTTCGAATTTCATGGATCCTTGAAAAGTAGAATGGCTGAAGAAGTTGCAGCTTTCCTGCTCAAGCTAACTCAATCGGAATAAAAACACAAAATCTATCTCGTTGCTCATGCCTCATAAGTCATAACCCACACACACGCAGAGACTCCATGGCTGCAGAAGTTGCAGCTCTCCTGCTCAAGCAGAAGCTTCAAAATCTGCGAGATGACGAAATAATCATCTATCCAAAGCTCAAACGCAAGATCAACTCCTCCATCTTCGCTCTGCAGCAGCTCCTGAGCTCCTCCGACGACACAGACGTCACCAGCTCTCCGGCATTGCCCTCCATTTACAGTGCCGAAGACATTGTCGACACGTACCTCCTGAAAAGAGCACAACAGCGACGCAAAGACTTTATCGAGACCTGCCCTTCGTTCCAGTACTTGGCTCCTCTATGGAGCCAAAAGGACTTGGGCAAAGGGTTGAAGAAGTTCTTGAACGATCTCAAGGCCTTGCCTTCTCACTCTACTGAGCAGAACAATCAAGAAAGCAGAATTCTTGGCAAGACCCGAGAAAAGGATCGCTGTTTAGGGAATGCAGGGCGGTTTCATCGCTGGGATTCGATTGCTCATCTTTTGGACAAAGAATCAAACATTGTTGGTCAGATATCAGACATGGACAAGATGGTCTCTGAGTTGATGATTTCCGAAGGCCCACAAGGAGAAGAAGCTTTAAAAGTCGTTTCTATTGTCGGCTCAGGAGGCTCAGGTAAGACCACGATGGTGAGGCGTGTTTATAACAGAGTGGATGTGAAGAAGCACTTCGAGTGCTGTGCTTGGGTCTGTGTATCCAGAGAATTTGTATACAGGAACATTGTTATGAGCATAATCGAACAGGTTAGCATAAACAAGTTGAATGATATGGACCACATGAATGATGACATTCTTGGTGAGATGCTTTTCAAGGAGCTGATTGGTAAGAGGTACTTGATCGTTCTGGATGATGTTTGGGATGCTGAGGCTTGGCACCGGTTGACAATTCCGTTTCCAGACTCAAAAAACGGTAGTAGAGTGATTATCACTTGTCGTGATGATAAAGTGGCGAAATTGGCCGATCCATGGAACCTCCCATTGCATATGTGCAGGTTGGCTAATGAGGAGAGATGGGAGTTGCTGTTGAAACAGATGAAGGAACATGAAGGTGGCCTAACTGAGCACAAGGACAAGATCATGGCAAAGCTCTATCATGATTCACCTCTAGGAATTGTTCTTCTAGGGGGGATTCTTTCAAACACAGAACTGAGTGAATGGTCCAGAAAAATAGACAAATTCCCATCTTCTAGCAAAGACGAATCAACCATGCGGGAAATCTTGAACTTGAGCTACCAAGAACTATCTCCTGAATTGAAGGCTTGCTTTCTTTATTTGGGTATCTTTCCAAAAGAATCTGAGGTATCAGTTCGGAGGTTATTGTGGTTATGGCTTTCTGAGGGTTTCCTTGATTTGTTGCCTGGCGAAGAAAGAAAGGAGTGGGAACCCGAAGATCTCGCAGAGTTATACTTCAAAAGACTGGTTAGTAGAAACTTGATTGAGATCACAAAGTGGAAATTAGATGGATGCCCAAAAAGGTGCCGAATGCCAGCTGTGATACGTGAATTTTTCTTTCAAAAATCGGTGGACTCGGGTCTTTTTTACGTTCATGAGAACTCGAACTTTAGACCGAGCAGACCTCCTCGGCGCCTCATAAAGTATTTGGAATTCAAGAACTCCCTGGATTCTTTCATTGATCACAGTCTCCGCTCTTATGTATCTTTCGACACCTCATCAAGGGGCACGGCCAATAGAGACATTGGCACGTTTCTGAAGAATGCTATTCACAAAGGACGCTTTGGATTGTTGAAGGTTCTCGACTTAGAAGGTGTGTACAAGCCCGTGCTTCCTGAGTCGATGTGTAATCTGCTGCTTCTACGGTTCCTGGGATTGAGGTCAACTGTACTGGATTCGATCCCATCTGCCATCGGTGATCTACCATGCTTGGAAACTTTGGATTTGAAGCACACTAATGTCACCGCTATCCCAAGTTCCATTTGGAAGGCAAAGAACCTCCGGCATTTCTACATGAACGAGGTACACATTGATGCGTTTTTCCATAAGCCATCAAAGGGGTCTCTGACCAACATACAAACATTGAGGGGCCTCTATGTAGGTGACAAAAAGGCCGTGGTCAACGGACTAGATAGATTAGTGAACCTCTGGAAACTGGGACTCACATGCCACACAAACTCTTTGAAAGCAGTAGCTGAGTGGATCAAGCAGCTTCCTCATCTTCAATCTTTGAAGCTGAGATCAATAGATGAGTTTGGTAAACCGTCAGATCTCGAGGTGATATCCATGGCTCAACATTGCAACCTATGCAATTTGCATTTGCTTGGTTTGCTGCCTATCCCTGCCAACCAACTCTCTGGAATGCTCCCATCATACCTTAGGAAACTCACATTGTCCATGTTAAAACTGGAGGAAGATCCGATGCCGGTGCTGGGGCAGTTGCAAGACCTGAGCATCCTTAGGCTTTTTGCTCATTCCTATGTGGGATCTCAGATGACATGTGTTAGTGGCGGATTCCCTAAGCTACGCGTATTGAAATTGTGGATGCTTGACAAACTTCAGCACTGGACCGTGCAGGACCAGGCTATGCCTCTCCTTCAAGAACTAGAAATCAGGCGATGTAACCAATTGGAGAATTCAGATGGACTTGAGCATTTGCCAAGGCTGAATGAAGTTGTCTTAACGAATATGCCACCGAGTTTTGTAGGGAAATTCAGGATGAGCAGTGGGAATAATGTGTTTGTCAAAGTGAATAATTGGGAATTCTCTCATTATCAGGCAAAGTTTTCTTACCTTTTAACTCTCAGATTGCAACCACTTATGTGTTAGTATAAGGCATTCATTGTGTTTGAGCGCCTAATCCTAACATCGTACACAACTCTAGGAAACTTTTAGCCACTGTCTACATTTTTGTTCTTGGAGATCTGCAGTTTTCCCCCTCTCAAGCCAAATGTAGATTAAAGAATCAGTTAGGAACATAAATGGTGCACCTTTGACGATCATTTTCTAATAAATCATCATGCTAATGCTCTTAACCTTTGTTGACGTGCAGGGTAAATGAATCATCAGGGGCGCAAGGGCTCAAGATGAAAAACATAGTCTGCATAAGTAAATGTCAATCTCTTGGCAAAGAGCGTGCTATATGAGGCCAAGAAGCCAAGTTTCCAGAGTTGTCCACTTCCAAGATGTCGTCCTATGTTGTGAAGAACCTTCCTACCTGGGGAGATGTGTGAGAGGCGAGAGCCTGCTGTGAGTGCCGTGTGAGTTGAGCGTGCGGTGGTGAGTTCGAGAGTTCAACTAGCTCGAGTGAGTTTGTTAGTGATTTGTGTAGAGTGAACTCAATTAAGAGTGTGCCACTGTACTTATTGTAATAAAATTCGAGTTACGAATTTAAAATAATCATCCATCAAATTACTGAATCTTAACATGACGGCGACTTCTTGAAATGTTATCACCACTGCTGAATATTCAAGCGGTGACCAAAAAACTCAAGTGTGAAGCAAAAAGAAAAAGGAAAATGCAAGGCAGACCACAGGGGAAAGGAAAATAGATAACTGAAATTGCTATGCTAATGCTAAGTAGTAGTAGGACACAGATAGTATTGATCATAAGTGCATTACCACATGCAAATTAGGGAAATACAAAATTCAAAATTAGCGTACATTACTGCTGATCAGATAGTTGGGTTGCTTTCACTTTATCATCATGTTGAGATTTTATTGGTCTCTTTCCAGAATTTAATAATATTGACCAACCAGCAGAACCAGCAGAGGTCAATTCACTTCTTGCATTATTGTTGCTTCTTCGGACTTGACATGACTTTTGCCCCCTGTCCAATGTTCTTTCCTACATAGGTAAGTTAAGATGACATCACCCACCCAAGCGGGCACAGGCAGAACACGGACCGCACGATCTCTGACTGGTAGCCGACGAACCTATGCCGATGAGGTAGAACCACTGGTCGCCGCTGTACTTGTGCCGGATCACCAATCTCACCGCCCTGGAGAACGCAAAAAATGAAAAATCAACATGGCACGCTGATTACACGACAGCACAACATCAAAATGCTAAACATTCACTTTGGGCATACAAAAATCCCAAACTTTTAGGTGGACAGATCTCGAGAATCTAGGCCAGATTGCGGACAGAGAGAATTGATGTCTTACGCCGATATTTTGGAATCCAACGCTGCTTTTTGTCAATTGCATCAGATGGTTGGATTTATCTTCGTTTCAAGCTGAAGGAGCAAAGGAAGTTACTTTTCTTTAGAAAGTTAAAATCAAGAGTGCAAGTACCAGCCACAGGCTAAAGGAAAAGAAAGGACAAAAATAAAACAAGGGAAAAATTTTCAAAATTTTCGAAAATGATTAAAAAATTTTAAAAAAAACTCGTCATGCTACATAAAATATCCGGCGTCCACGTCAATAATTTTCAGCCTAATATGACCAGATGGACTTAATTGGTACTAATGTAAAAAGATTTAGAATTAAATTGGTCAAATTAAAATATTTAGGACTGAATCAGGATCAATATAATAGATTTATGACTTTTTTTTATACTTTTTCCAATTTCTCGTGAAGTGGTATTTTTTTTTTTTGCTTTGGATAAAATCACTCAAAATTGAAACATGTGCCTCAATGCTAGTAGGTGAATACAATATGATTAAATCAAATTTAATGTATGATGAATTCATCGTTTTTAATACACCAAAGTTTCATGCTATTTGCTATGTACCTTCTCTCAAATTAGTTCGTATATGTATTTTAACATGATGAATGTTGGCACTTCAATCAAGATATGATTGGTTAGTTACTTCGAGGGCATTTGTAATGACATAAAAGAATAAATGTTGGTAACTCGTAAATTAATAGTTAGTAATCTTGAAAGTATAAAGAAATCTTGGTACTTTTTTAATCAAGCAAGATACTAAAATTAGTTTATATCTCAATGTGACGAATGTCAATATATCACTCAAATTAAAGTTGGTAATTTCAATAAAAGTTTATAATTTTAAAAGTGTTGGTTTGTCATAAAAATACATATTGGTACGTTATTAAAATAGTTTAAGGTGTGTCGATACTTTTTAAAACCAAGATAAAATGTTACCAAATGATTAAAATATGTTGTTATCTTGACAAATGTTGGTATATCGGTCAAATTAAGATTGATAATTTCTAATAAAAGTTAGTAACTTCCGCGGTGTTGGTAAGCCATAAAAATGATAGATTGTTAAAATACTTGGTAATTTCTTATGTATGAATAAATGTTGGTACTTATCAAACTTGTTCATAAGTTATTAACGCGTTTAGCAACTTACCAGTCACTTTTTCATTACTGGTGACTTTTAACATTTACCAAGCCTATCAGTGATACAATAACATGGAACTGCGTTCAGCTTTTAACTCCGTGAAATGTTAGTTACGTCCCAATGACTTAAGTTAAGGTTGAAGTTCTTTCTGTTTTTTTTTTTTAAGCAAAAGAGGGAACAAAAGAGATACGACAAGATTGCAACATGACAACATGAATCACGGCACTTCAATGATACCTCAAGTGTACCATAAAAGATGACGGCATTTCATCATAATCAAGCACCAAAATATCGTGACACGTCTTAAAATTCATTTATGGCCTTACAACAAAACGTCATGACCAAGTGTAAATGAAAAGTGAGGGTACGGTACACCAATATACCTTAGAGATTCTGTGGGAATCAACTTCATGATGAAAGAGAACTTCCAAATTCGACTGGACCAAAAACTTAAAGGTCACAGGGCGTTCGCATCGAACATACAAATGAGTTGGCCAGCCAAGTTTTTGCTTTGAGTTTAGGGATGGTCTCAAAGCTTCTTTACTAAAGAGAGAGAATTTGATGTCATGAGGCCCACACATCTCGGAATCTAAATGCTACTTTTGTGATGCTTCTTAGAAAAGGATGGCACTTAAAATCTCTCGGACAAAGCAAGTAGCTTTATTCGTCAGTGGAAAAGAGTTAAAATCAGGTACATTAATGCTAGAGATTTTGCTTTAGTCTTTCTTTGTTTTTTTTGTCAAGCTCAAGGAGATTTTTTTTTCTACTTTATATATAAAATAATCTGGTAGTTTGTCAATAATACTTGTTATAGCTCAACTCTTGAATTTTTTCTTTGAAGGGGATGTTTTGGGGAATTAAGGGTAATTTATCTTAGATTAAGTAAACTTGGAAGGTGGGGGTCATTGAAAAACAAGAAATACAGTCTGAAGAAGATGACTACACGTATATGACTCAAGTACGGTGCGTCTAGAGATGAACATGATTAATAAGTCTAACGTAGAATCATTATCTTTTTGAACCGACTGTCCTTACATCATGTTGGATTTGAGAGCTTCCTCTTGAAACTCAGAAAGGAAGATTGATAGGGAGAGAAAAAGAACACATTTTTGTGCATAAACAAAAAGTTCTTGTTTAAAACTTGGGTATTCGAACTTTGCGAGTCGACTAACTTCTATGGATACACGCAAACTTTCCTCTTAGCTTATGGTACATGTGGGTATGAACATGATTAATAAGTCAATGTAAAATCATTATCCTTTAGAGCCAACTTTCCTTCTAGCCGATTGGCTTTGTGATTCGTCTTAAAAATGGTTGGTAAGGAGAGAAAGAGAATTCATCATTTTACATAAATTAAAGTTTTTTTTTATAACATGTGTATTCGAACCTTGTGACGTGATTAATTAATTCTCACAGATACACACAAACCGCCTATCCACACGTATCAAGCGAGGCTCCCCCATAAGGTGCCAAGCATGCCCTCTGAAGGTAATATGAGCAATTGATATTGTAATTTGAATGCAGGATTTACTAAACCCAAATCATGTATCATTAAGGCTAATCGTCTGGATTTCTAGTCATGATAAAATTAGATAGGATATGATATGAAATTTAAGAATTTTGCTATATCCTATCCACTGTTTGGTGAATCATAGTAATAGAGCCAGATGTTTTCATATCCTATCTTATCAACTATTTGGTATTTATGACATATCAATGTAAATGACCTGAAAATACACAAATGGAAATTGTAAAAATCTCTAAAAATTCACTGCTAAATCTAGTAAGAGAGAGAAAATATGATCATTTAATTTTGCGATTATAAAAAGTATAGTGTTTTGACTCTCTCGCTACTTTCATGAAACTTCAATATTAACCATAAAGTTACGAAGGAAAAGGAGTTTCAACTCTCTTGTTGCTTTCGTGGACTTTTGACATGAACAAGACTCGCCATTTTCGTGAAGCTTTGACGTGAACTAAAAACAATGAAGGAGTTGTGAAGCTTCAACGTAAACTACAAAGGAGAAGGAGACAGAGATGGAGAGAGTAGTTTTTTTTTTTTAATTTCATTGCCCCTCATTCTTCGAGAATTAAAAAGATCATTCTCAAGTTTGAATTTGTTCATTTAAAATCTAGGTTCTTTTACCTCATTTTTATTTACATATTTTTTAATTATTTTTCCATCTCTTCTTTTTTATTTTTTATTCCCTTCCATCATTCCTTAATAAAAGTTGTTATCAAATAATAGAATACACTATTATACCTAAAATATGTAATAATATAGATACTAAATATATATCACAATATATATTCAATAGAAAGAAATTAAAATATATAAATAAAATTAGGAATAATTAAAAATGATATTTTTTATTATTTTGAATTTTCTTTTTTTATATTAGAATTCAAAAATTATTTATATTTTATTATTATTTTAGTTTTATTATCTAAGAAATTTGTTATTCGAGAAAACTAACTTTTATATCATCAATATAAAAAATCCTATCTACATTTACCCCACCTTCCCAGGAGATAATTTTATCCAGGTTATATCCGACTTTATCTTGTTTTGGGCAAAAGCTAAGCACAAGATTGAATAAATATTATCATATCCCGATTAACAAATTTAGCATAAGGGTTGAAGAAATCAAAGGTTTCTAGCAATCATTCTTGAGACAACGATAAATTCAAGAAGAACAAGAAATAACATACCTTACCAGTTACAACATAAGCAAGTAACCAGAATGTGCACATATTTACCAGTACCCACGAGCATACATGAGTTGTGACAGCAATACATTAATCAAGGATGTTTTTTTCCCCCGTTTAAACATAGGAAACTGATAGCCAAAGCCCCAACTACCAACTTCAGTTTTTGGGTCGAAAAGCAAAACCCTTGACGACCAGCCCATGTTTCCAAAGAGAACTGGTTTCGGATATAGAAAATCTGATTTCTCCGATATTTTTGGACGACGTCGTGAATTCGCCCATCAAAATGTTTATCCACTTTCCTCGGGGCTTGTTCTGCAAATCCTCCGTGCGTTCAATCTTCGACTCATCCGGTAAAACAATGCCTAACTTCACGGGAATGCGCCAACCCTGACTTGACTCAGTCATTAATGCCACCAACGAGACTTCATACAAGGTATTCGGAGAGAGCATGAACGTTCGGAACTTCCCAAGGATAAACAGCCAGCAAACATTTTTCAGTACAGCTACCTCAACATCCACATTACTGTGAACATTGAAATTGAATGTCAGGAGTTGGACGTTTGCAGAAGAAGAATTGCAAATGTGTTCATTCCCCCGTAAATTAGACGACAAAATAAAACAAAAGACAAATAGCTGCACATGAATTGATCTGATGGATTTTCCCAGTGCAGATCATATTTGCATATGAAGTGCATACCTGAACGAAGGGACAATTGTGTTGCACGCAGAATGGAATAGCGAAGAATGAGATGATCAAGAAACCGCTCACGAAATGAAATATTAAATGGGATCTGAAGAATGGGCTCTAATACTACATTATAACGTCCGAGCTAAAAATTTGAATAATGGATGGAAGGAGACTATATATATGTAAAGCTCATCATACTCTTATAAAGATTGAAGAAATGTACTTCAACGATCAATTTGGTTAGCTTAGTTCATTGTCACCTCAGTGAAATAAGTTTTGGTTTCGACACTTTGCTGGTCATCATTTATGTTCCGATGGTTTGCATTAATGAATGAAATTGTCTCTTTTCGACCAAAAAAAAAAGTTGCCTTTGTTAAGAGGCATATATTAAGTAGTCAGTGAAACAGAACCCCTGATGGCATAATTGATGTGATGGGAGTAATTATTATATCTTCTTAGTTCATAGGTTCAATTGTTGAACTTTCAAACGAAAATGAGTTTAACTAGGAATGTTGGTGAGTCTAGAGCCTCAACCCTATTGTCTCTACAATGAGGTATATTGGTCTTAGGACGGTTCCTAACAACCTTCATGACTAACAGGGTTGTCTCCCTGCATTTAGTGCAGAAATGAACACCAAATAGACAAACTAAAACACTAATTACTAACTGCATAACGGGAGGGACTGTAAGTTTATCAGCTGGTGTCCTTATCGTTCAACAATATTGAAAATATATCAGAAAACAATTACATGCTCGAAAGGCTAGTTTTGAAGGGAATAAGAGCATGAGACATCGTCGGAAAAGATACTTGAAACTTGAAATTCGTTCATGTGATTTGCATCTCAACTTCCTATTCCTTTGTAACGATGTCTAGAGTCACTTTATTATTCTAAACTGAAAGTCTAGAAGTCTTGGCTCCTTGATCGTCTCAAAGTGGTGGATAGATTCTATTTTTTAGGGTACCTCGATCCGTTAATGCTTAGAATGTCAAATTCAACAATAATTAAGCATTAACGAAACATGTGTCGAGATCCTATGTACGACGTGGATTGGAGCTCAGTAAAAGAATAGAAGATTGGTGTCCCTCTCAAAACACTCCATTACCGGTTAAAAGGTGGAAACGATAATAGCCTCCATATGATCAACAATCTGTCATAAATTGCTAATTACCCATGCCCGTGAATTTTCTTATACGTGTGCATTGACCAATTTCCAGAACTGAAACATCCACACTTTTTCAATCGTAATTTGTGTACTTCAAAATTTTGCAAAGGTTGCTTCCACACGATCATAAATTTTTCTAATGAAGCAGCGAGGAGCTAAAAAAAACTGTAAGTCATTGCAGCCTATGACCGACCGTGCACAGGAGGTGAATTCGCTTTATTTTGTCCAAGATAAATACGAATCGATAATAACGAGTATACCAAATGCATTTTTTTTTGCAGAACTTTCTTGAGAAATGGTGGTTTTTTTTTTTTTAGTATTGTCTCTTACCCGGACTCTTTGACCGTCGTCCACAGCCAGTACTCGGGGGTGTCGCCCCATGTAATTTCAAGCTCCCTCGCAAACACCATGAAGCAATTCTTGTTCAGATCCCTGTCAACCCAGTACTTCTGCAACCATGAAATTTCAAATTATTTTGTACAATTTCAACACATATCAAATCTATATAGAAAGCTCTTGTTCTTTTTTTTTTTTTTAGAATGAAGGTAAGAAAAATCGTGCAAGAGAGAGAGACCCACTCTCTTCCCCTTTTGCAGAACCACACCGTCGTAGAGCTGATCGCAGAGCTTGTCGAGAGGGAAAGTTTCAATGGGCACGTCAGCATCTTTCACAATGGCCACGTAATTGTGTGGAGGTCTTCTTGATCTTGCTTTCACTGTTTGATTAGGCTCCTGTAAGCCCATCTCTTTGGCTTCTTCAAGGATCTCGATTTCAACTTCCATGTCGGGTGCGGGCAAATGTTGCTGCTCCTCTTGAGGGTGTAAAGACTAGAGAGAGAGAGAGAGAGAGAGAGAGAGAGAGAGAGAGAGAGGAGGTACACAGGTTTCTTTATCCTAAATAATATTGATGGAGCCACTATTAATAGTTGTAAAAGTAGATATTCAAAAGTGAAGCCCTAACGTACAGCCATGTTTTTGTCCGTTTATTTTTGGGAATATGAATAATTTCAAAAATATATTTCTGAAAATGATAATTTGTATCGTTTGAAATAATTAGTCGATGAAAAATATTTTCATTGTCAACAACAATTTATGGTTAGATATTTTTCATTTACTCTTTTTTGTAAGCGATATAAGAAATCAAATCATTTATTCTCTACGAAATAAGCGGAGCTTTCAATAGAAAATTTTATTTGTTACACTCTTCATCAAAACTTGAAATGAGCATAGTATGATGGCATGTTGTGGGGCTGAACCATAACTGACCATGACTAAAATATGATAGGTAATTTAAAAAAATATATGATTGAAACATGATTAGTGACTTTTATAATATTATTGTCTATCACAGTATTCATAAACTAAGGTCACATAGTTATCTGTACTTATTTAAAATAAAAATAAAAAAGCAAGCTTTGTAGAGAGATTGATCGCAGAGGGAGGGAGGGAGGGAGGAAGGAGAAGCGGAGGAAGATGATATACCGCAAGTGGAGTCTGCTCACTGGTCCCGCCGCCATACTCAGCGGCATCGTGGCCACTGTGGTCGTCGCCATTTACATCTTCGTCGAACACGTAAATCCAAATGTCTCTCCTCATCCATTTCATTCTCTCTCTCTCTCTCTCTCTTTGATTTCTTATAGGTTTCTGCTTGTTTCATTAGCTTGCCTTCTGCTTTCCACTTGGCTTTCGTTTCATTGTAGTAATTCGTGGACAGTGATATGGAGCTCAATTGCATTAGGACTGGTTTACCTGCTGACCGAGAAGCAGTATTGATGCTGCAACAGGTCCATCATCGGCTGTTATTCGGTCTGAATCTTCACAAATCTCCTCACTCCTAGCTGCAGGCAATAATAATTAATCCTCTTCTAGCATTGGCTAATCGGGCTCACCATTGTAAACCCCGATTAAGATATAGCGCTGCCTTGGACAAGCTAGAGCACCGAAAGGATCCCGTTCATTGTGCCGTAGTTAAGTATATTTTCATCACCCGATGGTATAATAAATGGAATCAGAGAACTGACTTTTCGAATGTTTATCCTAGCATAAGATGAATCCACTGGAACATACAGAACCCAAATGCTTCTATCCTCCATAATCTTTCGCCAAGCATGTGTGTATTGGTCGGATCGTCTGTTTGTGAGCGATTCTGGGCTGCACAAAATTGATCTTTGAGGTCTAGGATGTTTAGAAATTGCTTAAGACTCAAGGGTAAGGGCGTCGACCATTAGGCTCGTTCTTCCCTCCAGCTTGAATAAGTTCTCTTACCGTTGAATTAGTTTTCTTTCTTATATACCGTTGAATTAGTTTTCTTTCTTGTCACCTCTCATACCGTTTAATTGAAATTTGCCATCATAAGTTTATTCATTTATTAGCTTATTAAACAATAGTTATGATCTTTTGATTGTAATAAAAAAAAAGTTACGATAACGAGCAGTTATGATAATGAGTGATGCAACGTGTACTAAGAAAGTTTTGCTAAATGACGTGGTCATCCATGTGGCTCTCATCTTAGGTTTCTTGACTTGTAAACCCAAAGAAGTTGAAGATATTTCTCTCATGGCCTCAAAATGTCCCCGACCTCATCGTCGGATGTACTTTGGGAGGTCACAACAGCTATATCATTTCATTCTGGTCACTCCATTATTTGGATGTTAGATTTTATCGTTCCAACGTAACATTGAAGCTATAGGATGTCTTATCCAACCAAACATTTCTCTTATAGAAAAAATAAAGAAATCTTACTTTGTCGTTGTACTCTATTTAAATCTCATCTTAAGAAAATACCTACATAAAAATCAAGTATGGTAACATGTTTAATCCTATGATTGGAGGGAAAAATGTCCAAAAAGTCCTAAACCTACTACTTTTTTGCTAATTCAATCATAAATCTTTTAATTTTGTCAATTCAGTTATAAATATTTTACATTTGTACCAATTTAGTCCATCTGGCCAATTTTAGCTGGCCAACGCTAGCCTGGCAATTTTCAATATTTTAATATTTTTTTGAATTTTTTTCCTTTTTTTCTATCTTTTTTCTTCTTTTTTTTCTATCTTTCTTCCCTCGCCGGCCTCACCCAGCCAAGGTGAAGCTAACCTCACCATCACTGGTTTCTCCCTCGCCCAACGACAGTGAGGTCGGCCTCGCCATGGCTAACCCTGCCCCACTAGGGGCGAACGAGGCTAGCCCTCACTAGTGGCCGTTGGGGGTGATCTTTGCCTGAGGCCGGCAAGGTAGACCTCACCTACCCTCGCCTCTAGACAATCGCTAGACTGGCTAGGGAAGAAGGGCTAAAAAAATTCAAAAAAAAAGAATTAATAAAAATTTTCGAAAATAAATATCAAAATATTAAAAAATTGCCACATCAGCGTTGGTCGAACGGCCAGCGCCAGCTGTCATTCACGTCAGCATCCACCAGCTAAAATTGGCCAGATAGACTGAATTGGCACAAATGCAAAAGGTTTACGATTAAATTGGCAAAAATACAATGGGTTTAAGTCTTTTTAGACAATTACCCCATTGGATATGTGGTGTTTGTATTATTTCTTACACATTTCATAATTACCCTTCCACAAAAAAGTTTAAAAATCAGACCACCTAATGAAGCCAATTTATTAAGTGACCATCAAATTCACGGATATCTTATGGCTACCAACTACACCCATAAGTAACCATTGAATTTCTCCTAGATTGGTTCTTTCTTTTCTCTTCAAGTATAATCACTCAACGTTCTAGTGCGTGTGTCAATACTAGTAGATATATAGCATAACATGATTAAACGAAATTTCATCAAAGTTTCATGCTATTCGCTATGTACCATTTCTCCTAATAACATATAATAATGAATTCAAGTAAAGCAAGAAATAGCATGGATAACAGCAGGAGTTAATGGTAGCTAAAGTGACCAAGTAGAAGCAGATTCAAGACAGATACGTTATCCCACCCAATACATAGGCCCTTCCCTCAGCCATCAAACTAGGACTGCCTTTTAGTCTTCAAACTTCATCGAAATGATCATTAAGGACTCAAAGTTCACAGTATTAGTTTAGTTTTTTATCCACTTGACCCACTTAGAGTGGCAAGCGAAGAGTATACTTGCTTCCCTGAGAAGTAGCATATCACCTTATTAAACATTTATTCCTATCCTTCAAGTAACATTAGGCCTATAGATTCTAAAAGTTTACAAGAACATTGTGACATTCTGAATTTTGGCTCATTTTTGGGGATTTATAAAACGTGTAATTTGTCAGTGCGCTTATAATAGAATCTCGCCCGGGAACTGATCACTCTCGAGTTCTTGTTTTTAAAATAGAGACTTTTGTTAGAATCGCACTCGATCGAATTTGACCGTTATTTAGACCCCAAACTTGGCAGCCAATTTCCGGGAGTTCCGGGTCGAAATAAATTAGACGGTGTCGATATTAGTGTGGCCAGCGTCAATATTGCCGGGAATATGCGAAAAGTGGATTTTTGACCGAGTGCGACTTCGGACTAGTAGACCTCCCTCGTAGAGTGTTTTCGAGTTATTTTTATTTATAGTTTACGTTGGCCTTGCCCTTAATATTTCTAAGATTTATTTCGGACCCTAGATTTTGTTTCCGAGTTTAAAATGGACCGTTAGATTTCACTCGATGGCGCATTTATTTCTCTCCTCTCTCTTCTCCCGCTGGCCCCACGCGCGCGTCCCTTCCATGCACGCCTGCCCTACGCCCGCACGTCCCCCTCTTTCTCCCCATGCACGCCCGCTCGCCTTCCTCCTCTCTTCTCTCTCTCTCTCTCTCTCTTTCTCTCCTTCCCGAGCACGCAACGGCCATGCAAGCGTGCTCTCTCTTCCCCACGTCTGACTTTCTTCCCCCATGCACGCAACAGCACGCGTCTTCCCCATGCAACCCTTCCCGCTCTCTCTTCTTCTCTCTCTTCTCTCTCTCCTCCTCCCCTTCCTCTTCGGCTTCTTCCTCTTCTTCCCCCTTACCCCGCCGATTCTGCTTCTGTTTTCTGCCCTCCTCCCCGCTGCCGAAGCCGACCACCGAGCCCTGTCGACCGCCCCGCGCTGCCGCCACCCGACCAGGCTGCGCCGCCGCTCGCCAGCCGCCGGCAGCCCCGTCGACCGCCCCGCGCCGCCGCCGCCCGACCGGGCTGCGCCGCCGCTCGCCAGCCGCCGGCAGCCCCGTCGGCCGCTTCCCTTCCTCCCCCGCTCACCCCACAGCTCTCCCCCTTCACCTCCGCGACTCCTCCCGCCTCCACAGCCGTCGCCCATCCGCCACTCCGCCTCCGCCCGAAGTCGCCCCATCAGTCGCCGGCGCCACCGTCCTCTCTCGCACCGTCGCCGCGCCGCCCAACAGCCCAGACCGGCGCTGCTCTCCCCTCGACCCGAGCGTGCAAGCTAGACTCGCCGTGTCCGGCGAGTCCCGGCCATCGCCCAGTCGTCCGGCCAGCCCCCAGCGCCGCCCCGACGCCTATGCACCGCCCCTGTTGCCGCCGAGCTCCCCTCTGGCCTCCCGACCCCGCCTCAGACGACCATCTCTCCCTCCCGTGAGCGTTCCGCCGCTCGCCGCCATTCGCCGTCGCTCGCCGACGCCCCAGCCGGCCAGGCCGACGCCGCCCGACCCCGCCAGCAGCCGCGCCGTCGCCGTCGCCGCCGGTCCGCTCCTCTCCCTCAGCCCCGACTGCACCCTCTCTCTCTCTCTCTCTCTCTCTCTCTCTCTCTCTCTCTCTCTCTCTCTCTACCTTCAGCTCGCTGCCGCAGCCGCCAGGCGCCACCGCCGTCGCCGCCGTCCCCGCTCCGGCCAGCCAGCCAACCCAGCCGCGGCCAAGCCTCCCCGGGGCGTGGCTGAGCTCGTCTGGGCCGCTGTCCGCCACCCCCGAGCCGTCCCAGCCACTGTGCCGCCGCGCCGGAGCCTCCCCAGCCGCTGTGCCGCCGCGCCGGAGCCTCCCCAGCCGCTGTCCCGCCGTGCCGGAGTCATTCCGGCCACTGTTCCGCCGTGGCCGAGCCCCGCGCCCGTCGCCGCGCCCGTGGCCGAGCCCCGCGCCCGTCGCCGTGCCCCTCGCCGTGCCCGTGCCCGTCGCCGTGCCCGTCGCCGAGCCCGTGCCCCTCGCCGTGCCGTGCACTCGGCACCTCGCCCGTCCGGCCTAGGCGCGCCGCTCGTCCCGCTCGGCCGTGCGCCCCGAGCACGTCGCACGTTCGCCGCGCCCTTGCACTAGGCACGCTGACCGGTCACCGTGCCCGTGTGGCCCGCGCCCGCGCCCGGTCGGTACTGTTCACCCGGGCTATTTTGAGCCCGAGTCGATTTTCCCCGGGCCAAAATTTGGTAAGTGCTATCCTAAGCCCTACTTAGTATTTTGGGTATTTAATTGGCATGTCTCGGGTTAGAATGGCTGGGGCGTATCGTAATTTAGTTAATGTACATTAGAACCGAGTGATTTGAATTGGGCTAGATTAGTATGTTTGAATTGGATAATTGTGCATGGCCGACTTGTACGGCGAATTCGCATGCTGAGGTGGCGAAATGTGAATTTAGAATTAAATTGTGATTATTGAATGATTAGTGTAATTGGCTTGAAATTTATTCGTTGAATGGCGCGTGTTTGCCTGTCGATTTGAGCCCGGATCGATCGGAGGGCTACGAACTTGGGACGTGTTGACGGCGGTCCGTGTGAAGGTATGAACGGCCGATGGGCCAAATGGATGCGGGCTTGAGACGTGCGGACGGTGGCCCGTTAAAGGTGTGATAGACCGGGACGTGTTTACGTCGGTCATTGGGATGATATGATTGACATGGCTTGGGACGTGCGGACGGCGGCCATTGGTTTGAGTGATTAGGCGGCTTGTGAGCCCGTGAGAGGAAAGTTGGTTGGACGCGTGCATGCGACTTGAGTGTGATTAGATTGGCTGGTTGAGTGTGTGATTGGAGTGGCTAATGGCGCGTGTGATTGCTGGGATGATTGACTGATTGCGAGTGGGAAGTGTGTGCCGAGTGGTTGTGATATAGTGTTGGATTATTCTTGTTCTGGCTAATGTGCAGGGTTTGTTCAGGATTCGATGCGAGGTAAGTTTGTCGTGTGGATTTTGTTACGGCTTGGTGATTCGCCTGTTTGACTTGTCTGGGTACGCAATAGCCTAGGTGGGGTTTAGGGTGTCGCTTATTGAGACTCGTTCTCACGATTATTATATAACCATTTTCATATCCTCGTCCCTGAGTATGGCGCCTCCTAGACGTTTTGGGATCCCCATGCACGCGGGGCATGAGGACGTTGTGTACCCGGAGCCGAACCCGGGGGAGTCTTACATTAGGCATCGCACGTATATTTTGGTAGACGTTGGACTAGAGCAGCTGGAGCGTCATGAGTATTTAGCATGGTCCATCGGGTCGGGTTGGAGAACTCAGGGCCAATCCGAGATTTTGAGGGGTTGAGACACTTTAACGAAGACACGGTTAACTGGGAGCCCTGGGACAAGTTCGCTCCCGATGGTGAGGTGTCAGACCCCGACGGTCCCCCGGCGAATCCCGATCCAGTGCCGACTCCTGTCCCCGAACCTGAGCCCGAAGAGGAGCCTATGGCGGCCGAGCAGGGAGATACAGAGGAGAACCCGATCGAGATAGACTCGGATTCAGATTCAGACTCCTTTAGGTTCGATCCGGATTGGACGCCGTAGGGACGCTTAGGTGTAGGGCTAGGACGTTTCCTTTTTGGTAGTGACACTCTCTTTTTGGTATTGTTTGCAGTCTACCCAGCCCCTGTCCCTTTTTGTTGATGGTGCGGATTTAACCTTAGTGGCCTAATGTACGATTACTATGGATTCGGTTTTTATTCTACGTTCGTTAAAGTTTTTGTTGTTCTATCCTTTAGTCATATTTCTTTTAATATCAGGGTTGCTTTATTTTGCTTCCGCTTGCGTAATTTGGTTGGATCGGCAATGCGTCTTGAGACGTCGCGTTCTTTACGATCGTTGAAGGGGTGTTGCGAGCCCGTTAGGGTTCGGGGCGTGACAAACATGATAAGAGAGAGTGGAAAGATTTTTAGGGAAAGTTCATTATTATTTTATTAAAACACTTCCTCGCCTTTTATAACTGAAGGTAAGGGCATTACAGGAATTACATAAGGAAGCCAACACTTATGACTGTTTTTCAATAATACATCCTGGGAATAGATCCCATAAAAAGGACAGACAATTATAAAGTGACACCAACACAATAAGGTAGGAAGATTCCGACATATTATTGAAAAATTATAAAGCACGCATATTGACAATCTGGCAAGATTCCTTCACTTCTTGGCGTTTTCATGGTACATGCCCAGATTACGGTGCACGTTTGATTAGAATACTCATCCGAGTCACTGTTCACGTGACACTTGTTGTCTAGATAAGATTCTTCAAATTTTTGTCTAAAGTCCCAAGGGTCTTTAGAGAAATCCACTGGCTCTGGTTGATTACGCTTATATTCTTCTAGAACCTGATGGATTTGTCTCTGGTGGCCCAATGTGCTTGCAAATAATCCCACGGCATTTCTTCTTTCATATGCACCAAGGAAGAGGAATTTCAGCACAGTTCGATTCCGTTTGCAAAGGATGCGCTGAACTTCTCTATATTCTCCACTAATTTCCCAAAAAAAACTGCACCAAAGCACTTGTACAAATGTGCTACAAGACATGGACAACCTATTGGCTTGTTGGTCCTCTAGTGGACAATTTCCATTCTTTGTGAAAGAAAATGGTAGTGTGATCTTAAGGACTTGGGGCTCTGCATTTTAGCTCTGTGAAGAACACATATTGCCAGTAGGGTAAAGAATAAAACCACTTTAATACCCGGCAAAGTGCTTGCGCTGATAATTCCGAAACCTTCATTTAGAAAAGTAATGGTAATGCGGTAGATAATGGCTGTGGGAAACTTGATTCCAATGGCATACTTATGAACTAAATACCAATATAACCATTTAAGTTCAAGGAAAGCCGCAACCACCTAGTTATCACGGCGTGACGTTTCAAAATTAATCAATTATTCATATTTAAAGAAGAATTTATATGTATCAAACTTTCAGTTCGCATGAGCCAAAACTTAATATAACATAATTTTTGCTCCACCTATAATTAAAGCTGATTTAAGATACCAACTCATCTAGCCATTACCAATTTGTCATCTTGCTAGATTTTGAAAAGTACCAACATCTTATACTTCCAAGATTACCAACTATTTTTAAAAAAAAAATTATCACCATTTATTCTCATGGTTTGAAGTAACTAACTTGTATTCGAATCACAAATTTTTATTTTGCTGACATACCAACATTCATCACTTTAATATACGAACTCATTTAGTCACTAACCAACTTTTTATCTTGTTAGATTTTGAAAAGTACCATCATTTCCTAATACTTCAAAGATTATTTATTACTTTAATAATCCACGAACATATATTATTGTGTTCTACCAACACCTTCGAAGTTATTTTTATTCGCAAATTACCGGTCTTAATTTGACTGAAGGATTCGTCACATTAAAAAATAATGGGACAAATGAAGATACGTCAGTCAAATTAAGTTTGGCAAGTTCAAATAAAAGTATCAGTAACCTACACAAATAAATGTCGGTAGATTATTTAAATAGTTGGTCATCTCAAAAGTATAAAGAAATTATTTGTGCTTTTCAAAACCTAGCAAAATAAAAAGTTGGTAAGTGACCAAGGTAAGTTGATATGTTAATGTGACGAATGTTGGTACATCGATCAAATTAAGGTTGATAATTTTGAATAAAAGTTAGTGACTTCAAACGTGTTGGTAAGCCATAAGAGTAAATATCTATATATTATGAAAACATATGGTAATCCTAAAAGTATAAAGAAATGTTAATGCTTTTCAAATTGAAGTAAGATAAAAAGTTGGTCACTCACTACAATTAGTTGGTATATTAATGTGACGTTGTCAGTACATCAATCAAATTAAGGTGGTAATTTCTTATAAAAGTTAGTAATTTCCAAGATGTTAGTAAACCATAAATAATAAGGTTTGTAAAATATTACAATAGTTGTTAATATCTAAATTATATGGAAATGTTGGTATTGTTTCAAAATTAAGAAAGATAAAGAGTTGGTAAGTCCTTACCAAAAAAATTAATAAATCCTTGCCAAAAAAAAAGAGTTGGTAAGTGACTAATATTAGTTGGTAATGTAAAGAACATTGGCGCTTCAATCAATTTAAGATTGATAAATTCATATATAAGTTAATAGCTTCAAACGCATTGGCAAGTCACAAGAAAACATGTTGGTAGATTAATAAAGTAGTTGACTATCTGGAAAGTGTAAAGACAGGTTGGAACTTTTGTAAATCGAGCAACATAAAAAGTTGGTAAATTGATCAAAATTAGTTGATATCCAAATGTGACGAATGTTGGTACATCGGTTAGATTTTCAAAACCAGAAAAATAATATGTTGGTAATCGACTAAAACTATTTGGTATCTTAATGTAACGAATGTTGGTACTTCAATAAATTAAGGTTGGTAATTTTGAATATAAGTTAGAAAATTCAAATGTGTTGGCGAGCTACAAAAATGTTGTAGATTTATTAAAATTTTTGGTTATTTTTAAAATATAAAAACGTGCGCACACTTTTCTATACGAGGCAAGATAAAAAGTTGTTAAATGAACCTTACCAAAAAAAAATAGTTGTTAAATGATCAAAATTAGTTGGTATCTTAATGTGATGAATGTAGATACATGCACCAAATTAAGGTTGCTAATTTCGAATACAAGTTAGTAATTTCAAAGGTGTTGGTAAGCCATAAGAATAAATGTAGGTAGATTATTAAGGTAAATGGTAGTCTTGAAAGTATAAATAAATGTTGGTAATTTTTATACCAAACACAAGATAAAAAGTTACTAACTTACTAAAATAAGATGGTATCTTAATTTGACAATTGTTGGTACACTAATCAAATTAAAGTTGGTAATTTTTTATAAAAATTTTCAAGGGTTAGTAAGTCACAAAAATAAATGTTGCAAGATTATTAAAGTAGTTAGCAATCTTTGAAGTAGAGAATGTTGACACTTTTTCAGAACCAAGGAAGATAAAAAGCTGACTGTCGCGACCCGACCTCTCCTCGGGAGAGGTCTCGACCGGTACGTGCTAAGTCTAGGTTCAGGACTTAACTCGAGCTCTCCCAAGCCCATACCATATCACGACTTAGGGTTTAAGTTCTTAACATGCTAGTAGTTTACATGCAGGAGTCGCCACTAATCGATTTGAGGTAGGCCGATTAGAAACCCAAATAGGGTGACGGGAGAATCACCCTATTCCTACGAACCAGAGATTAACTAGATTCGGGGACTTGGTTACACTAGTTGAATAACTAATGCCCTTTCGGTACCTTTCTACCCTGTTCATTCTTTTTTTAAAAAAAAACATTTGTCAGGCAATTTGGATTGATTTTAGGACCTTTCTCCTAACATGTAAGGTGATCGAGCGAGTGCATAATCAGAAGCGATTAGCAGTCAATGCAGGCATGCAACCTAAGACTCTAACTAAGTCAGATGACATTCGAAAACACAACAACTCATGCAATTGTACTAAAAACATGCATAGTAATACTACACTAGGCTTAATCTAATTAAACATACTACCTATGCGATTAAATAAAATATGCATAATATAATAAAAACACACAAACATGCCATAAAAAAAATTTTGAAATTTTTTTTTAAAAAAATAAAAAAATAATAATAATAAAAATAAAATAAAATAAAATAAAAACGAAAATCTGAAAACTTTTTAAAACTTTTTTTTAAAATTTTTAAAATTTTTAAGATTATTTAATTTATATATATATTTTTAAAAAAAACTTTAAATAAAACAGAATAAAAGACTAAAAAAAGAAAAAAAAATTTAAATTTTTTTTTAAATTTTTTAAATTGATTTTTTAAAAAAAAAATGATATTTTAATAAAACGGGTCGGGCGGACCGGGTCGGACCCGACCCGGGTCAACGGGTCCGACCCGGGCCGGGTCGGAACCGACCCGGGTCAACGGGTCCGACCCGGCCGTTGACCCGGGTCGGACCGGTCGATCCGGGCCGGGTCGGAACCGACCCGGGTCGGATCTGTTGATCCGGGTCGCCTCCGACCCGAATCCACCGACCCGCCGGGATAAACGCCGGCGAGGCCAAAATCGGCCGTTCGCCGGCCTACCCAGACCGGCACCGCCTGCAAATCGCCCCCTCAGGGCCACCACGAAGCCGCGTCACTTACCTGGCCGTCGTCGGACCGCCGCTCGCCGGCCGGCGAACAAAACATTCCCGGCCTCTCTGAGGCATTTCGTCGAGCAGGTGGCGTGCGCAAGGAAAAATGAGAGTTTTTGACCTCTTCCGACGAAACGATCGACTCCGGCGGCTGCGACTCGTTCCCGACTGAGGCTGGGGATCGGGACTGAAGGCGGTATGGGCCGGGATTCGCGCGTCACGGCCGGCGCTAGTCCCGGCCACACAGGACACCGAAACAGGGGAAAATAGAGGCGGGGGCTCGGCCGGGAGAGCTCACCGGTCGACGGCGCTTGGAACGGCCTTCCGACGACTGCGGCGGCGACGATGAGGCTGTGGGCTTTCTTCCTGGCTCCGGCGCGACCTCGGTTCTCTCCCTCTCTCTCTCTGATCTCTCTCTGTTCGCTCTCTCTCTCTCTCTGCTCTGTTTCTCTCCCTCTCTCTGTTCGCTCTCTACAGGGCCAATCGGGGCTCTCTCTCTTTCTGTCGATGTCGTTGGCTCGTCGACGAGGGATGGACGGCTACGGCACGGTGGCCGGTGACTCCCTTCCCTTTCTCTCAGCTCTCTCTCTAAAATGCCAACCGGCCCTCTCTCTCCCTCTCTGGCCTTTTATAGGCGGCGACGGCGATCCTGTGCTCCCCCACGTCGGCTGACGACGTCCTGCACTAGCCTATGCCGCGCGAATTCCGCGGCCATAGGCCGGTGCAGGGGCGTCAGTCCATAACTGCAGGGAAAAAAAGAAAATGAAACAGGGAGAGGTGAGGGAGGAAGGGATAAGGGGGGAGCCGGGAATCGGGGAGGACAGGACTGGCCATTAAGGCCAGTCCTGTTGGCGTCCTCATCCAGGCTTCCTGGCGTTGATGGCGATGGCGAGGAGCAGCGCCGTCGTGCGTTGGCGTGACGCGCGAACAGGGGAGAGCAGGGGCGGTCTCAACCGGGGAAGGTGAAAGAGGAAGGAGGCTGGGCCGGCTGGCGAGGCGGGCTGGGCTCGCGCAAAGGGGGAAGAGAAGGAAGGAAAAGACCGGGCTGGGCCCGCGCGGAAGGAAGAGGGAGGAAGGAGCTGGGCGGGCCTGGGCCCGCGCGGGGAGAAGAAGAAAGGAGAATGGGCCGAGGGCCCGCGGCGGGGGGAAAAAGAAAAGGAAAAACGGGCCGGGTCGGCCCGGCTTCGACCCGGCCCAGCGCGATTTTTTTTCTCTTTTTTCTTTTTTCTTCTTTTTTTTTTAATTTTATTTTAATAAGACCTATTAAAACAAATATGCCTAATTTCTAAATGCAATGCATGTAAAATTGAAAAATTTTTTTGTTTTAGGAATTAAATAAATTAACTCCTAAATTTTATATAATTAATTTTGGGCTAATTAAAAATAGGTGTCAACAGTTGCCCCTCTTTGAAGGTGAACTCGCAGAGATTGAGCTTGCAGAGGTTACGTTCAAAGACAAAATGACACCTAAATTTAGCCCATGCATGTTCAATGAATGCTATTTTTGGCGAGACAGTAGTCCCATTTTGATGCGATAAAAGATGATGCGTGCTAAAGCAAATAAAAACATACCTGGGGCTACTTACCTTGCCTAAGGGTAGAGTAATTCCAGATAGTTGATAGGGTGTGTCGAGGACTCGAACCTATCTTCAGTCATCTCGACGGGAGGAATGGTTTGTCTAGGACCCGAACTTATCTTCGGTCGCCTTGACTGGGGGAAATCACTCGCCCAGGACCCGAACTTATCTTCGGTCGCCTTGACTGGATTTCGTCTGTCTAGGATCCGAACCTTTCTTCGGTCGCCTTGATTGGGGGAAATCACTAGTCTAGGACCCGAACTTATCTTCGGTCGCCTCGACTGGATTTCATTTGTCTCGGAACCCGAACTTACCTTCGGTTGCCTTGACTGGGGAAATCACTTGCACAGGCCCGAACCTATCTTTGGTCGCCAGCTGGATTTCCATTTGTCTTGGTAATCGAACCTTTCTTCGATCGCCTTGACTGTCTGGATTTTGCTTTGCCAGAACCCGAACCTTTCTTCGGTCGTCTTGACAAAGTACCTGGGGGTCCTCGCCCGAGGATTTGATGGTTTGCCTGGTGGGTCCTCGCCAGCAGGTCTTGAAATACTCAATCAAATGAGCACCTGGGGGTCCTCGCCCGAGGATTTGTTGTTTGCCTGGTGGGTCCTCGCCAGCAGGTCTTGAAAGGCTCAAACGATGAGCACCTGAGGTTCTTGCCCGAGGATTTGAAGTTTGCCTGGTGGGTCCTCGCCAGCAGGGCTTGAGGAGGCTCAAACAAATGAGCATCTGGGGGTCCTCGCCCGAGGATTTGATGGTTGCCTGGTGGGTCCTCGCCAGCAGGGCTTGAAAAGACTCAAACAAATGAGCACCTGGGGGTCCTCGCCCGAGGATTTGATGATTTGCCTCTTAAAGGCCTGTCTCCTATCAGACAAATTTTCTTGTACAAAAACATATGATTTCATGGGAGAAATAGACAACTAAAGCTATTTCAGAATATCATATGAAATCTCTTGACTGCAAGTCAAGGTGCATTTCTTTTTCAAAAGAACCTGGTTTACCTTCCGGGTAGTTTGAAAAGAAATCTGATGACATACATCGGGTTTCTTACCTGGAGGTGTAATGCATCATCTGCTGAATAACCGACCTTTGTCAGGGCGACTTCCTTGGAGTGATAATGAGGGCTTCTACAGCACCTGAACTTTTATGTCCTATCACTGGGATTGAAAATCTGAGTCGTGAAAGACAATTAGCTCAAACATGCATGTATTTATGGGAGGTAGACAAACCAGGCTATTCCAAGATGCATATTTGAAAGTTCATGCATGATGATTTTGCCATATTTACATCATCAAACATCCACCGAGGGTCGATTAAGACAATTTTTGCTCGTAAGGTGGACTTCTCGAGATGTTGAACGAGAGATTTTCAGTCAGAAAGGACTTTCCGCTCGCTCTCATTGAAAGGGGCTATTTGTCCCGTCCATTAATGCGGGGATATCGAGAACACTCAATCTGGCCGTTGTCACATCTGCAAGGGTCTGAGTTTTCTCGCAAGCGGTACGACACTGCCAATCTGAGAGGTCTTCAGGGTCGTAATATTGGCTTGGTCAATGGCTTGACAAAGGTGACTGTTCAAGTCAAGGTTATGAAAGAAGATATTCTGCAATTATCTCGATGTTTACAAGTCAAGGATTCTGCAAAACGAGATAAAAATAATCTTGCTCGCACTTCCTCGAGCGTTGTTTATAAACATTTGAAGTTCCACGTTAATTCGAGTGCCCTAGTCAGAAGAGACTTCATGAGGGATGTAACGTGGGTTTGGTTCACAGGTTGAGGAACGAAATGATCGTTAGGCTCAAAAATGTGTGTAAGGGTGAGAATTGGTGATCATCTAGCATTGTCACCAGTCTTCTTCTCCACCTTCTGCATTTATTGGCAAACTCCCTGGGTAATCATGTGTTTAGCTTCTTTAACAACTTCTTTCTTTAAGAAGCTTCTGTGTCAAGCATTTTCCTGGATACCATTCTATCTCTGTCTCAATTGCTTTCTCCAGGATAGGTTTGTCTTTTTCTGTCACGTGACAGATCTTTGTCAAGACTATGTTCTCAACATGGAAATTTGTATCGAAGCAGAACTCAAGTTTGAACCCTTTTGGGGTTATCTATCCTACACCTGTTTAACAACTTTGAGGTATTTGAGAGCACTTTCATCATGTTCAGAGGCTTTTTCACCTGAAACCTCATCGTTTTTCACAGCAGATACCCAGAAAATAGGAACTCCTGTCTCTTGATCTTTTTCATCGTTTTTCTTCTTCTTCTTTTTCTTCTCTTTGTTTTTTTTTCATGGGCATTGGCCTTGCTTTTACCAGGCACACTGCTTTTTCATGCCCCCAGTTTTCAGCATTTTTGCTGTTCTTCTGATGTTGTCAGGACTAACCTAAACAAAGTTGAACGGAACAATGTTATTAGGCTGTTGGAGTCTTCATCTTGATTCGGTACTTTGGAGCCTAACGCTCGAATTGTGGTGACTTTTGCCTTGCCCCAGTGTGGGGGATGATCACCAACTGGGTTCATATGAAATGAAATCGCTGGCTCAATTGGGCTAGCAAGGGATATAAGTGTGTGGGATAGAAGAAGAACTGCTCTTCGTCATCCTAAGGCGCTTAAATCATCGTGAGAGTTCATCTGCAATAAAAACACTCAAAGATTAATGCGAGTGAGAGCAAGAAAACTTTTATTCATCTTTTTCACCTTGTTCGAGCTGTTGCAGCTGATGATCAAAGAGAATTTTAGATATTACAAACTCCTCTTTCTAGGTGAAAATATCGCTGTTATCAATAAGATATTAACATGGTGAGCAAACTTAATTTGCTGCTCCTCTCTTGACAAAGCCCTCTTAGCCTTGACTGATTTGTCGTCGATGGTGTGCTTGCCTTAGAGGACTTTGTCAGGGGCCGTTGGGTCCGTGAAGATGTTAAGGCTGAAGCCAACAGGGGAAAGGTGATTGGAAGAAAGGATGTTTTTCTTATTTCCTCCGAGTCTGAATCCATCCTGTGATGCAGATTCATCTCAAGCTGCCCCAATGTGGGGTATTTTTTTATAGGGGTGATTTAGAAGAAACCTCTGAATGTGTGGGCTCGAAAATGGTCAAGCAAATGATTAATGGTATTGTATAGGGGAGAGAGAAATGAATTGCCTCTCGTCATCTTGGCTACCGTACCTCATGCGAGAAATCCCTTTACCTTGTAGAAATGAAATTTTATCGCTCATTCTACAAAAAATTTGGTAGGTGAGGATGTGTATGGATCAAGGGTTGCCTTTCATCATTCTGACGCACCTCGTTCAACATATTGGAGTAGTTCGACACCTTTCGTCGGATTGTCAAAATTTTCACGGGGAATTGGTGAATGAAACAGGCAAAATTACCATGCCAAATCACTTTTCCAGTGGTGCACTTGAGGAAGATTAGGCATTTATTTACTTTAACATGTCTTCTCTTTCTCCTATTGTCTTGCATTATTATGTGGGGAGCCTTTGAGGAAAGAAATACTTACCTACGCTGCAGTGGCAAGACAATCCTGCAAAGTAATAAGAAAAGCAGCGTTAATGAACGGCTCTTTGAGGGATAGGAATTGGAAACGATACAAACTACCCTTCTTTGATTTTGCCTTCAAGGCCAGCAGCATCTTTTCTCCTCTTTACTTTGTTCAGCTTTCTCTGTCAATAATTTCTTCCTGAGAGAAGCATGAACTTTCGTTTAGGAATAATACGATGAAGGGCAAAATGACAACGATACAGGTTACCCTTCTTTGATTTTGTCTTCAAAACCGGGAGAGTTCCTTCTCCTCTCATGATTGGGCACGAAGCTCGAATGAAATCCTCTATAATTAGAGATACTCCAGGCTAGAACGTCCTGTTGTCGGCGCATGCTACATCGATACGATTCCGACCCGTTTTCTGATTCCTGAATGCACAAGACGTTTGGCAATTGCTTCAGCAAAGCTAATCTCTACATTGAAGGTCTTCAACAGATGTGGGCCTTCGATGGAGATTCCTCATCTCATGGTTGGAGCACGAAGCTCGAATGAAATCCTCTATAATTAGAGATACTCCAGGCTAGAACGTCCTGTTGTCGGCGCATGCTACATCGATACGATTCCGACCCGTTTTCTGATTCCTGAATGCACAAGACGTTTGGCAATTGCTTCAGCAAAGCTAATCTCTACATTGAAGGTCTTCAACAGATGTGGGCCTTCGATGGAGATTCCTCATCTCATGGTTGGAGCACGAAGCTCGAATGAAATCCTCTATAATTAGAGGTACTCCGGGATAGAACGTCCTGCTGTCAGCGCATGCTATTTTGATGCGGTCTCTGACTTGTTCTCTGATTCCTGAACGTACAAGACATTTGGCAAATGTTTGCATGGGAAGCTTCGCAGCAAAGCTAATCTCTACTTTGAAGGTCTTCGACAGACGTGGGTCTAGCCACTGTCGACATTTCCGTGGTTGCCAGGATCAACCCTGACGCGACTTCGTCGTATGCGAAATCCTTTCCAGCTACTTGCACCATGAGTATTCTTTACTCAATTCTGTCCTATGTAAAAGGGAACAAAATATGTCATTTCCATACTAAAGTGGATGAACTTTAGGAACGAAATACACCCTTTTTTGATGGACTGGGGGATTACGTGCCCCCTAGTCTACTTTTCCAATTAAGCACTTCTTCGTAGTGTCTCATTCGAGAAGTCCTAACATTGGTGCTCTATCCGGCTTGCTAGCACGTCAGAGTCTAACATGTTTTCCAGTTCATTACCTGCAAAAGAAAAGGGATAGAATGTCATTTCCAAAATTTGTTAAGGAATAAGACATACCTTTTTTCTTTCAGAAAGGGTAATCTTTTCTTGATCTGCCCTTGACTTTTGTACGAAATGATGTTTCGCTCATCATGGAGTCAAGGAATGTTCAACATATTCTTTGACTCCCTAGGATTGATATGCTCCACTGGTGGTAATGAGATTTGCCCCATGTTTCATTTGAAGATTGGATGATCTTTGCTTGGATCGGCCCTATTAGATGAATCGGTTCGCCAATATCACCAGGGTCGGATGTGCTTTCCAATTTGTGACATTTCCAAATGCCCCTTTTGTAGCAACAAATCAAAAGGAATATGTTCTGAGACACGAAATGAGCGAGTTAGAAAAACAAACAGGGTTATGAGCATGCATGCTTTTCCACCACCGTTTCTTACCATTTTGAAAAGTGATAAAACAATTATTTTATTTTCAAAAGCTTAGAAACGAGGAAGCATGAAGAAGCCCGGGCCTCAGAACACTTTCCTTTACATGGCTGGATATCATCAACGGGCCGGTTTGGGATACTTCCTCAGGCCCTCAAAACAAAACATTTGTAATTCTTTTGAACGATTCAGGCGAATTACATTTGTTGGAATGGAAGATGCAAAACCAAAATTCCAAACATAATTACAGATCCAGAAAACCGGCAAACTTAGAAAACAGCTATGACTTTAAAAAGCAAGAAAAGCTCCCACATAGGGGAGGATTCAAACTTATTAAATATGCCTCTATTCTAAAGGGAGGAAAATTGAGTCTTTAGTTTACTCAATGACGACATCTGCGCCTCCTGCTTGGTTGGTTGGTGCGTTGCGGAACGAGAACATCTTTGCATCCAACAATTTCTGGACCTTATTTTTCAAAACAACACAGTCGTTGACGGAATGTCCCATTTCGCCCAAATGATAGTCACATGCCTTGGAAGGATCATAGTTGGGGAAACGTTCAGGATTTTCACGCTTTAGCTCTTTAGCAAGCAACCCCTTTTCCAGGAGAATAGGTAGGATCTGAGACATAGGCAAAGGGAGTGGCGTGAACCGCTTTTTGTTATTTCGCCTTTGGGGCAGCCGGCGGCCTGAGACTGGCTGCTATTCACCGCTCATCTGAATCGTCGGGGAAGAGCGAATGGTTTGGGTGTATGCAACATCCGCATCCGTCAGGGGCTCTTTTTCTTTCTTCATGCCAAGTTCCTTGCTTGTGGAAGTGGGGTCGGTGAACCAACCCTCACGCAGTCCCGTTTCAATTCGTTCGCCAACAGGAACAAGACGATTAAGGGATTCAGCAGTGGCACCAACCAGACAGTGTCGGTATTCATACGGAAGGGACTTAATGAATAACTTCACTTGTTCCTGATCAGTGAGTTATGGAGTAATCTGGGCAGCCAAGTTTCTCCACCTGGTGGCGTACTCCTTGAAAGACTCGCTCTTCTTCTTCTCAGCGCGTTCCAAGTCGTCACGAGTGAAGGTGATGTCGAGGTTGAATTGGTAGTGCTTGAGGAATGCATCGGCGACATCATCCCATGATTTAAAAGCGTCCACATCTTTTGACATATACCATGTCAGGGCTGGTCCCGTCAAGCTTGCTTGAAAGGTCTGAATCATGAGGGGCTCATTGTCAACATATTGGGTCATCCGCACATGATACATGTGTAGATGGTGTCTGGGACAGGAGGTGCCATCATATTTCTCGAACTCCGGCATCTTGAACTTTTCTGGTATTTTGACCCGTTTGTATATAGACAGGTCAAGCGGGACAGCGTGCTGTGGGCCTTGAGCTGTTTCAGCATCTCTTCGACCTTTGCAAGGCGTCTATCCTGTTCTGTCATTGGTGCAGCTTCGATTTCAGGCTTCCTGACAGCAAGGGGAAGCGGATCGTCCTCTAGCAGGGGCATTTTGCTATCACTGGCGGAGGCTTCGTCTTTTCCAGTAGACGGAGGTGGTGACACCACTTCTATTGTTGCAGGCGTGGGTGTGAGCTTGCTGTTGATAGCTTCAATCTGCTTGGTGATGTTTTCAAGTGCATTGAAAACCATCTTCATTTCGCTTTCCATGTTATTGAGGCGGACGTTTTCTTCGGCCATTTTGCAATCACCTGACAAAACGTCGAAATAAATGATTAAAATGTCCAAGAAATAATCATTTCATGACCTAATGATAATATTATTGTGTATTTACTTTATTTACAAAGAAAAATAAAGCAAAAAGGGTTTTTATTAATATCAACATTACAGGTGGCGTTTCCGGGGTTCGAACCCCGGACGCCTTGGACCGTTTCGCTCCATCCCGGGTACCACTGGGCCAAAGGCCGCGGTGGTGTCATCTTCGCCCCAAAAAATTTATATAAGGTATAAAAACGGTCCGAACTAAATTGACATTAGTACAACCTTTAAACATTTTTAAAGAGGAAAACCAAAAACCCCTAAACACAAAAAGGAGTAAAATGGGATTTTTTTTTAATTTAAATTTTTTTTGATAAAAAAGGATGTTCTTCCCGAATACCCATTCTAAGGACGATGGGGAAACCATAATATCCCAGAGCTGCTTAATTTCGCAATCAATGGGTGGCCTAATAATTAATTAAAAAAAACAATTGACCGAGTAGGCAGCATAATGAAATAATAAGGGATAGAATATATACCTTTCCTTGAACCATGTCAATCACAACGACATGCACATGTGGAGTGAGGTTCAATTTCTATCTAGACTGGCTCAGCAAAATGAAATTAAAAGGGTGCCTGACCATTGCAGTCTTGCGTTGGTGTCAAGTCCTTTTAACCTCGGCCAAATCGAAAGAAATATTTTATAGTCACGCAAATAGCGGCTAAAAATATTTCTTTACAATTTTTAGAAATGAATTTCGGGGAAAAGAAAGGCAACCTCTACATCGCGGGCTCGCGTTCGAGGTCGTATCTTTCTTAACACCATCCTAAGGTGCCCTATTGCGGCCCAGGTCCGGCAGCATGGTTGTGTGTGCAATAATGTAGTGCTAAATCATTAAAACATGCACAGCAATTTATAAACAATCAATTCGAACCTGCAAAACAAATAACACCTTAATGTCAGTATCCTACCTGAAGTCCCTGCTGCCAAACAAAAATTATTTTGAACAGGATAAAATCTTTGGCCTAAGTCCACTTTTACAAGTCCCCAGCGGAGTCGCCAGTCTGTCGCGACCCGACCTCTCCTCGGGAGAGGTCTCGACCGGTACGTGCTAAGTCTAGGTTCAGGACTTAACTCGAGCTCTCCCAAGCCCATACCGTATCACGACTTAGGGTTTAAGTTCTTAACATGCTGGTAGTTTACATGCAGGAGTCGCCACTAATCGATTTGAGGTAGGCCGATTAGAAACCCAAATAGGGTGATGGGAGAATCACCCTATTCCTACGAACCAGAGATTAACTAGATTCGGGGACTTGGTTACACTAGTTGAATAACTAATGCCCTTTCGGTACCTTTCTACCCTGTTCAATCTTTTTTTAAAAAAAAAAACATTTGTTAGGCAATTTGGATTGATTTTAGGACCTTTCTCCTAACATGTGAGGTGATCGAGCGAGTGCATAATCAGAAGCGATTAGCAGTCAATGCAGGCATGCAACCTAAGACTCTAACTAAGTCAGATGACATTCGAAAACACAACAACTCATGCAATTGTACTAAAAACATGCATAGTAATACTACAGTAGGCTTAATCTAATTAAACATACTACCTATGCGATTAAATAAAACATGCATAATATAATAAAAACACACAAACATGCCATAAAAAAAATTTTGAAATTTTTTTTTTTTAAAAAAAAAATAATAATAATAAAAATAAAATAAAATAAAATAAAAACGAAAATCTGAAAACTTTTTAAAACTTTTTTTTTAAAATTTTTAAAATTTTTAAGATTATTTAATTTATATATATTTTTTTTAAAAAAAAACTTTAAATAAAACATAATAAAAGACTAAAAAAAGAAAAAAAAATTTAAATTTTTTTAAATTTTTTTAATTGATTTTTTTAAAAAAAATGATATTTTAATAAAACGGGTCGGGCGGACCGGGTCGGACCCGACCCGGGTCAACGGGTCCGACCCGGGCGTTGACCCGGGTCAACGGGTCCGACCCGGCCGTTGACCCGGGTCGGACCGGTCGATCCGGGCCGGGTCGGAACCGACCCGGGTCAACGGATCCGACCCGGTCGTTGACCGGGTCGGATCTGTTGATCCGGGTCGCCTCCGACCCGAATCCACCGACCCGCCGGGATAAACGCCGGTGAGGCCAAAATCGGCCGTTCGCCGACCTACCCAGACCGGCACCGCCTGCAAATCGCCCCCTCAGGGCCACCACGAAGCCGCGTCACTTACCTGGCCGTCGTCGGACCGCCACTCGCCGGCCGGCGAACAAAACATTGCCGGCCTCTCTGAGGCATTTCGTCGAGCAGGTGGCGTGCGCAAGGAAAAATGAGAGTTTTTGACCTCTTCCGACGAAACGATCGACTCCGGCGGCTGCGACTCGTTCCCGACTGAGGCTGGGGATCGGGACTGAAGGCGGTATGGGCCGGGATTCGCGCGTCACGGCCGGCGCGAGTCCCGGCCACACAGGACACCGAAACAGGGGAAAACAGAGGCGGGGGCTCGGCCGGGAGAGCTCACCGGTCGACGGCGCTTGGAACGGCCTTCCGACGACTGCGGCGGCGATGATGAGGCTGTGGGCTTTCTTCCTGGCTCCGGCGCGACCTCGGTTCTCTCCCTCTCTCTCTCTGATCTCTCTCTGTTCGCTCTCTCTCTCTCTGCTCTGTTTCTCTCCCTCTCTCTGTTCGCTCTTTACAGGGCCAATCGGGGCTCTCTCTCTTTCTGTCGATGTCGTTGGCTCGTCGACGAGGGATGGACGGCTACGGCACGGTGGCCGGCGACTCCCTTCCCTTTCTCTCAGCTCTCTCTCTAAAATGCCAACCGGCCCTCTCTCTCCCTCTCTGGCCTTTTATAGGCGGCGACGGCGATCCTGTGCTCCCCCACGTCGGCTGACGACGTCCTGCACTAGCCTATGCCGCGCGAATTCCGCAGCCATAGGCCGGTGCAGGGGCGTCAGTCCATAACTGCAGGGAAAAAAAGAAAATGAAACAGGGAGAGGTGAGGGAGGAAGGGATAAGGGGGGAGCCGGGAATCGGGGAGGACAGGACTGGCCATTAAGGCTAGTCCTGTTGGCGTCCTCATCCGGGCTTCCTGGCGTTGATGGCGATGGCGAGGAGCAGCGCCGCCGTGCGTCGTCGTGACGCGCGAACAGGGGAGAGCAGGGGCGGTCTCAACCGGGGAAGGTGAAAGAGGAAGGAGGCTGGGCCGGCTGGCGAGGCGGGCTGGGCTCGCGCAAAGGGGGAAGAGAAGGAAGGAAAAGACCGGGCTGGGCCCGCGCGGAAGGAAGAGGGAGGAAGGAGCTGGGCGGGCCTGGGCCCGCGCGGGGAGAAGAAGAAAGGAGAATGGGCCGAGGGCCCGCGGCGGGGGGAAAAAGAAAAGGAAAAACGGGCCGGGTCGGCCCGGCTTCGACCCGGCCCAGCGCGATTTTTTTTCTCTTTTTTCTTTTTTCTTCTTTTTTTTTTAATTTTATTTTAATAAGACCTATTAAAACAAATATGCCTAATTTCTAAATGCAATGCATGTAAAATTGAAAAAAAATTTTGTTTTAGGAATTAAATAAATTAACTCCTAAATTTTATATAATTAATTTTGGGCTAATTAAAAATAGGTGTCAACACTGACCAATGACTAAAATCAATTGGTATTTTAACGTGATGTATTTCAATGAAAATAAGATTGATAAAAATTAGTAACTTCCAAGGCATTCATAAGTGTTGACACCAAAAAATGATATATGATCGTTATAGACAACTTGCAAGACCAGTTGATGAAAGCAAAGTTTGGTCAAAATTGAAGTCATCAATGGACAAAATAGTCAACAACTCGAAAGGAATGGATAACTCGCCAATAAAGTTATCAACAAGAAAACGTCACAAAGGTTATCAACAAAGGCCTTCATCAATAAATGAGGTTGATAGCCACCTATTATAGATTTTGCTAGTTGTTGGAGCATGAAGACAAAGATGGATCAACATGAGTGCGGAGGATCATGTTTGTAACTTTTTAACTGTAAATATGTCTATGGATTTATTTGTAGATTCAAATTCAATAACTACTTGTAAGTAATTGCTGATGGTGGTTCATAAATACCTACATTGTAATCTTTATAAAAGTCATATAATCATTCACTAAACATCTATCATATGTTCTTGCAGATTTATCTTTATAATTTACTTACTTGCAAATTATTTTTACAGCACTTTAAATTTCTAGTAGTTGCATTACAATTCTTTAATTTCCAGCCATTTCCTTTCTTGTCCAAAATCAATAGAGTTTCCTTTCACAACTTTTATCAATTCAAGTCAATCAATCATATACTAAAAGATATTATGCTTTTCTGGTGAAACAGTAAGACACAAGAATAAATGTTGGTAGATCGATAAAGTAGTTGGTAATCTTTAGAGTATAAAAAATCTAGATACTTTTCTAAATCAAGCAAGATAAAAAAAAGTTGTTAATTAACTAAAATTAGTTAGTATTTTAATGCGATGAACATCAATTCATCAATCAAATTAAGGTTTGTGACATTCTGAATTCTGGCCCATTTTTGGGGATTTTATAAAACGTGTAATTTGTCAGTGCGCTTATAATAGAATCTCGCCCGGAAACTGATCACTCTCGGGTTCTTGTTTTAAAAATAGAGACTTTTGTTAAAATCGCACTCGATCGAATTTGGCAGTTATTTAGACCCCAAACTTGGCAGCCAATTTCCGGGAGTTCCGGGTCGAAATAAATTAGACGGTGTCGATATTATTGTGGCCAGTGTTAGTATTGCCGGGATAGTGCGAAAAGTGGATTTTCGACCGGGTGCGACTTCGGACTAGTAGACCTCCCTCGTAGAATGCTTTCGAGTTGTTTTTATTTATATTTTACGTTGACCTTTGTCCCTAATATTTTCTAGGATTTATTTGGACCATAGGATTGTTTTCCGGATTTGAATTAGGCCGTTAGATTGCACTCGAGGCCATTTTATTTCTCTTCTCTCTCTCTCCTCCCTCTGGCCCCGCGCGCGCTCCTTCCCCATGCACGCCCGCCTCGCGCCCGCACGTCTCTCCCCTTCTCCCCATGCACGTCCGCCTTCTCTCTCTCCTTTCCCTTCCTCTTCTCTCTCTCTCTCTCTCTCTCTCTCTCTCTCTCTCTCTCTCTCTCTCTCTCTCCCTTTTTCTCTCCTTTCCCCGTACACGGCAACGCCATGCACGCGCCGTTTCCTCTGCACGTCTGCCCTCCCCCTTTTCCCCATGCACGTCACCCCACCCCCCATGCACTCTCTCTCTCTTTCCTCTCTTTCCCCCCCTTCTCTTTCTTTTTCCTTCTCTCTCTCTTCTTCTTCTCCTTCTTCCGCTTCTCGGCTGCCCCGAACGGTCCGACTGCTGGTGCTGCTCGCTGACTGCGCTCAGCCACTGGCCGCCCCGGCGACCGCCTCGCGCCGCTGCCGCCCGACCAGCCGCCACAGTCCCGCTGACCACCCCCGTCGCTGGCCATCCTCCCCTCTCCTCCGCTCCCCCCTTCCTCCCCCGACCACCTCCGCAGCCCCCCTTCCCCTCCACAGTCGTTGCTCGGCCGCCCTCCGCCTCCGCCCGACGTCGCCTCACCGGTCGCCGACGCCACCGCCCTCCCTCGCGTCGTCGCCGCGCCGCCGCGTCGCCCAGCAAACCAGGCCGGCGCTGCCTTCTCCTCCTCCTCCCGAGTGCGCGAGCTCGGCTCGCCGCCGCTCTCCGCCGCATCCAGCGAGTCTCTCGGCCACCGTCCCGCCGCCCAGCCAGCTTCCCGGCGCAGCCCCGACGCCTGAGTCCCACCGCCGCGCCGCCGAGCACCCCAGCAGCCACACCATCCCACCCCAGCCCCTCTCTCTTCCTTTCTCTGACCTCCCGCCGCTCGCCGTCGCTCGCCGCCGTGCCCGGTGAGTCCCGGCCGTCGCCAGTCGTCCGGCCAGCACCCCGGAGCCGTCCCGACGCCTGAACACCGCCGCCAGCGCCATCGAGCTCCCCTCCGGCCGCACAACCCCACCTCAGCCGTCTCTTCTCTCTCTCCCTCTCTCTCTCTCCCTCTCTCTCTCTCCCTTCAGTCCGCCGCTGCAGCCGCCAGCCCCGCCAGCCAGCCAGCCCGCCAGCCCGCCGACCAGCCAGCCAGCCAGTCAGCCCGCCGACAAGCCAGCTCAGCTCACGGCCAAGCCCCAGGCCGTGGCCAAGCTCGCCCCAGCCGCTGTCCCGCCTCGCCGAAGCCACCCCAGCCTCTGTCCGCCCGTGGCCGAGCTCGCCTGAGCTGCTGCCGCCGTGCCGGAGCTGTCTCAGCCGCTGTCCGCCACCCCCAAGCCATCCCAGCCACTGTGTTGTCCTTCCCGAGCCGTCCCAGCCACTGTGCTGTCCTTCCCGAGCCGTCCCAGCCACTGTGCCGCCTTGCCAGAGCCGTTCCGGCCGCTGTCCCGCCGCGCCGGAGCCTCCCCAGCCGCTGTCCCGCCATGCCGGAGCCGCCCCAGCCTCTGCCCCGCCGTGCTTGGGCCGTTCCAGCCGCTGTCGCCGTCGCCGTGCCCGTGGCCGAGTCCCGCGCCCGTCGCCGCGCCCGTGGCCGAGCCCCGCGCCCATCGCCGCGCCCGTGGCCGAGCCCGTGGCCGAGGGCTGTGCCCGTGGCCCATCGCCGTGGCCGAGCCCCGCGCTCGTGTGACCCTCGCCCGCGCCTAGTCCGGTACTGTTCACTTGGGCCATTTTGGGCCCGAGTCGATTTTTACCGGGCCAAAACTTGGTAAGTGTTATCCTAAGCCCTACTTAGTATTTTGGGTACTTAATTGGCATGTCCCGGGTTAGAGTGGCTAGGGCGTAGCGTAATTTAGTTAATGTACATTAGAACCGAGTGATTTGAATTGGGCTAGATTAGTATGTTTGAATTGAATAATTGTGCATGGCCGACTTGTACGGCAAATTCGCATGTTGAGGTGGCGAAATGTGAATTTAGAATTAAATTGTGATTATTGAATATTAGTGTAATTGGCTTGAAATTTATTCATTGAATGGCGCGTGTTTGCCTGTCGAATTGAGCCCGGATCGATCGGAGGGCTACGAACTTGGGACGTGTTGACGGCGGTTCGTGTGAAGGCATGAACGGCCGTTGGGCCAAATGGATGCGGGCTTGAGACGTGTTGACGGTGGCCCGTTAAAGGTGTGATAGACCGGGACGTATTTACGTCGATCGTTGGAATGATTGATTATGTGGCTTGGGACGTGTTGACGGCGGTTCGTGTGAAGGCATGAACGGCCGTTGGGCCAAATGGATGCGGGCTTGAGACGTGTTGACGGTGGCCCGTTAAAGGTGTGATAGACCGGGACGTATTTACGTCGATCGTTGGAATGATTGATTATGTGGCTTGGGACGTGTTGACGGCGGCCACTGGTTAGTATGATTGACATGGCTTGGGACGTGTTGACGGGGGCCATTGGTTTGAGTGATTGGGCGGCGTGTGGGCCCATGAGAGGAAATTTGGTTGGACGCGTGCATGCAACTTGAGTGTGATTGGATTGGCTGATTGAGCGTGTGATTGGAGTGGCTAATGGCGCGTGTGATTACTGGGATGATTGACTGATTGTGAGTGGGAAGTGGTGTCGGGTAGTTGTGATATAGAGTTGGATTATTCTTGTTTTGTTATATTCTGACTAATGTGCAGGGTGTGTTTAGGATCCGAAGCGAGGTAAGTTTGTTGTGTGAATTTTGTTATTGCCCGGTGATTCGCCTGTTGACTTGTCTGGGTACGCAATAGCCTAGGTGGGGTTTAGGGTGTCGCTTATTGAGACTCGTTCTCACGGTTATTATATAACCACTTTCAGATCCCCGTCCCTGAGTATGGCGCCTCCTAGGCGTTTTGGGATCCCCATGCACACGGGGCATGAGGACGTTGTGTACCCGGGCCCGAACCTGGGAGAGTCTTACATTAGGCATCGCACATATATTTTGGTAGATGTAGGAAGGGAGGAGCTGGAGCGTCACGACTACTTAGCATGGTCGCATAGGGTCGGGTTGGAGGACTCAGGGCCAATCCGAGGTTTTGAGGGGTTGAGACACTCCAACGAAGACGCGGTTAACTGGGAGCCCTGGGACAAGTTCGCTCCCGATGGTGAGGTGTCAGACCCCGACGGTCCCCCAGCGAATCCCGATCCAGTGCCGACTCTTGTCCCCGAACCTGAGCCCGAAGAGGAGCCTATGGCGGCCGAGCAGGGAGATACAGAGGAGAACCCGATCGAGATAGACTCGGATTCAGATTCAGACTCCTTTGGGTTCGATCTGGATTGGACGCCGTAGGGACGCTTAGGTGTAGGGCTAAGGCGTTTCCTTTTTGGTAGTGACACTCTCTTTTTGGTATTGTTTGCAGTCTACCCAGCCCCTGTCCCTTTTTGTTGATGGTGCGGATTTAACCTTAGTGGCCTAATGTACGACTACTATGAATTCGGTTTTTATTCTACGTTCGTTAAAGTTTTTGTTGTCCTATCCTTTAGTCATATTTCTTTTAATGTCAGGGTTGTTTTATTTTGCTTCCGCTTGCGTAATTTGGTTGGGTCGGCGACGCGTCCTGGGATGTCACGTTCTTTACGACCGTTGAAGGGGTGTTGCGAGCCCATTAGGGTTCGGGGCGTGACAAGGTTTGTAATTTAAATAAAACTTAGTAACTTCAAAAGCATAGGTAAACTCACAATATAAATGTTTGTACATTATTTAAATTGTTGGTAATCTTGCAAGTATTATTAAATGTGGTTGTTTTTCAAAACCAAGCAAGATAAAATGTTGCTAAATTATTAAAATTAGTTGGTATCTTAATATGATGAATGTTGGTGCATTGAACAAATTAAAGTTGGTAATTCCTAATAAAAGCTAGTAACTTTCACAGCATTGGCAAGCCATAAAATAATGGGAAAATTCCAAAATATAGCCCGAAATGAAGTCATTTTCTCAAATAAAGACATAAAGTGGATCTTGTCTTAAATAAGGATTTGAAGTGAATTTTGTCTCAAATAAGGACCTGAAGTAGCCATATCAGTCTTAAATAAGGACTTGACCTCACCGGCCAAAAGGTATTTTTGTCTTTTACTCTTTTGAATTTTTTTTCTTTTTTTCTTTCTTTTTTTCCTTTTTCTATTTTTTTCTGTTTTTTTTTCCTCTCTTCCATCCACCAGACATCGCCAGGGCCGGTGGAAGCTGCCCTCCCCTGAGCAAGCGAGGGCTACCCTCACCTAGGCTGGCGAGGGCAAGGCTAGCCCAGGCGAGGCGACCCTTGCTCATCGTCAACGAGGGCGGCCCTTATCGAAGGCTGGCAAAGATCGCCAGCCAAGCGCAATGACGATTGGGAGGGAAGAAGAAAAAAGGAAAAATAAAAAAGAAAAAAGAAAAAGAAAAAGAAATTTAAAAAAACAAAAAAATATACTTATAATTTTTTTGACTAAAATACCCTTTCTCCGATGACGGAATAGTCATCAGTCGGCCAAAAGTCCTTATTTGAGACAATTTAGCCACTTAAAGTCCTTATTTAAAACGATTTGGCCACTTCAAACCTTTAATTAAGACAATATCCACTTCAAACTTTTATTTGAGAAAATGACTCTACTTCGGATTCATTTTTGAAATTTTTCCTAAAATAATTGTTGGTATATTGCTAAAATAGTTGGTAATTTTTTAAGTATAAATAAAATGTTGATACTTGTCAAAACTTGTTAGTAAGTTACTAAAGGGTGACTGGTTTTAACAAAGTTATTTGAACCGACCAAAAAAAAAAAAACAAAGTTATCTGTCACTTGTCCGTTCCCAAGGGAATCAACATTTACCAAACCTGTCAGTGATACACTAACATGGAACTGCGTATCGCTTTTTAACTCCACGAACGTCAGAAACGTCCCAATGACTTAAGGTAACGTTGAAGTTTTTATATCCTCTTTAAAGAAAGAAAAGAGGGAACTACAAAAAAACAAACAAGATTGCAACACGACAACGTGAAGCACTTCCATGATTTCTCGTATCTATTGTACAATATTACGACATGTCATCATAATCAACTACAAAAACGTCGCAATACACGGCGAAATCGATATACAACATTATGGAAAATCGTCGTAACCAAGTGTGAAAATTGTAGAAAAAAGTGAGAGCACAGTACACTAATAAACCTCATAAGCTCCCCGCGAACCTGGTTGGTAATAAAACCGAAATTCGAAATTCGAATGGACCAAATCATTAAAGCGCTCAGGGCGTTCAAATCGGACGTGCATATGACTTGGCCATCCGAGTCTGGCTTTGCTTTTAGGGACGGTCTCAAAGCTTCTTTAGTAACGAGAAAGAGAGAAATTGATGTCATGAGGCCCACGTCTTAGAATCCAAATGCTGCCTTTGGGATGCCTAGACAAGGATGGCACTGAAAATCTTCGTTTCGAGCTCGAGAAAGTTATGGTCTCTCACACAAAAGTAAGTTGCTTTATTCGGGAGCGGACAGGAGTTGAAATCAGGTACATTGCTGCTAAAGGTTATACTTTAATATTTCTTTCTTGAGTTAATACTATGAAAAATCTCATATTATCCCAAATTAATCTTTTGATGACGAAAAATCCAAAATTGATACACTGATGATAAATTTATCCCAGACTAATTTTTTGATCACAAAAAATCCCAAACCAGTACATCTGTGACAAATTTACCTTAAACTAATTTTTTTGACCATCAAAAACCCTAAAATGGTAATCCTGTGACAAATTTGCCCTTCGTTAGCGGAACCATTTGGGGTTTTTCGTGATATTTACCTTATAGATTTTCATGTTAATTGCCACGTCACCATATCACGTCACAATGTGCCATCCACATCAGCAAATTAACAATAAAATTTGACAGCAGCTAACGGAGGGTGAATTTGTCACAGATGTACTAGTTTGGAGTTTTTTGTAGTAAAAAATTAGTTTGTGATAAATTTGTCATAGGTGTACCAGTTTGGGATTTTTTGTAGTTAAAAATTTAATTTGGGGTAAAATTGTTACGAGTGAACCAGTTTGTAGTTTTTCATGATCAAAAAATCAATTTGGGGTAAATTATCGCCAATATACCGTCTTTAAATTTTTCGTGGTAGTAACCCTTCCTCTTTTTACAAGCTCAAGGAGATTTTTTTTTAAAACTTTATATTAAAAGTCTGGCAGTTTGTCAATGATAATTGCTATAGTTCAACTCTTAAAATTTTTCTTTGAAGGGGGGCGTTGGGACATAAGGGTAATTTATCTTAGATTAAGTGAATTTGGAAGGTGGGGGTCATTGAAAAAAGGACAGTATATATAGTATATAGTCTCAACAAGATGACTACACGTATCTTAATCAAGTATGGGGCGTGTAGATAAGAATATGATTAATAAGCCTAACGAAGAATCGACATCCCTTTGAACCAACTTTCCGTCCATCCCGTTGGCTTTGAGAGCTTCCTCTTGAAACTCAGAAAGTAAGATTGATAGGGAGTGAAAGAATTCGTCTTTTTACATAAATCAAAGTTTTTTATTTTCTAATTAACATGAGTATCCAAGCCTTGCCACTCGACTTAACCTTATGGATACACACAAATCGATCATTTATGTGTATCAGCTAAGGCTTCACCCATAAAGGGCCGGGCATGGCTCTCAAGGTTAATATGAATGGATGACATGGTGATTTGAACACATGATCTAATAGATCCAAATCAAGTGATTAACCACTCAGCCCATCACTTGAGAGTTGAATAAGCGAAAGTTCCAAGCTATCATTCTTTAGATAACGATAAATTCAAGAAAACAAGAAATAACATGCCTCACAATGCGAGCAAGTAACAAGAATGTACACATACCTATTGGTACCCACTGACATACGCGAGTCGTGAAAACAATCCACTAATCAAGGCTGCTTTTTCCCTTTTGAATATAAGAAATGAATAGCCAAAGCCTCACCTACCAACTTCAGTTTTTGGGTCGAAAAGCAACACCCTTGACGACTAGCCCCTGTTTCCAATTGGCACTGCATTCGGATATACGAAAGGTGATTTCTCCGATATTTTCGAACGAAGTCATGAATTCGCCCATCAAAATGTTTTTCCACTTTCCTCGGGGCATATCCTGCAAACTCTCCATGCGTTCCAGTTTTGACGCATCCGGCAGTGTAAGGTTGATGTTCACGGGAACGCCCCACCCCTGACTTGACTCGGTCATTGATGCCACCAACGAGACTTCATACAAGGTCTTTGGAGAGAGCATGATCGTTCGGAACTTCCCACTGATTTCCAGCAAGCATACACTTCTCAGTTCAGCTACCTCAACATCCACATTACTGTTAAAATAAAAGTTCAATGTTAGGGTTGGACTTTTGCGGACGGAGAATCGCTAATGCGTTCATCCCCCCATCAAATTAGAGGATGAAATGAAAGAAAAGAAAAAATAGCTACACGAGTTGCTTCAATAGATGTTCCTCGTGCAGATCATATTTACATAAGAAGTGCTTGCCGGAACAAAGGAACAATTGTGTTGCAAGTGGAATAAAATAGCAAGGAATGAGATCCAAGCGGAAAATGAACTATTTTATGGAATCTGAAGAACTTAGAATGAGGCTCCGATACTACATTAGAATGTCCAAGCCAAAAATTTGAACCAATAGTCATAAATACTTAACTTCACATGTTAACTAAAAGAATAGAAGATTGGTAACCCTCTCAAAACACTCCATCACCGGTTAGAAGGCGAAAATGATAATAACTTTTATATGATAAACAATCTGTCATAAATAGTTTACTTCACATGTCTGTGAATTTTCTTTTACAAGTGCATTGACTACCAGAACTGAAACATCCATACTTTTCGATTAGAGCTTGTGTACTTCATGTTTTGCGCAGGTTGGTGTACAGATGAACATAAATTATTCAAACAAAGCAGCGAGGAGCTAAAAACAAACTACAAGTCATTGCAGCCTACAACCCGAACGCGCACAAGAGGTGAATTCGCTTTATTTTGTCCAAGATAAAGAAAATTTGATAACGAGGAAATCAAATGTTTTTTTTTTTAGCAGATTTTTTCCAAGAGTAATGATGATCTCGTTTTCTTTGTTCTTCTCTTTTTTTTTAGAATATTGACACCTCTTACCCGGACTCTTTGACGGTCGTCCATCCCCAGTACTGGTCGGAGTCGCCCCATGTAACTGCAAGCTCCCTCGCAAACACCATGAAGCAATTCTTGTTCAGATGCCTGTCGACCCAGTACTTCTGAAAGGATGAAATTTCGTATTCATTTCTACAGTTACAGCATATATCAAAGTCCATATAAAATGCTCCTTTCCTTTCAACTTAGAACGAAGGTAAGAAAAATCGTGTGTGTATGTGTGTGTGTGTGTGTGTGTGTGTGTGTGTGTGTGTGTGTGTGTGAGAGAGAGAGAGAGAGAGAGAGAGAGAAAGGCTCACTCTCTTCCCCTGTTGCAAAACCACTCCGTCGTAGAGCTGATCGCAGAGCATGTCGAGAGAGGGAGTTTCAATGGGCACGTCAGAATCTTTCACGATGGCCACGTAATTGTGTGGAGGTCTTAGTACTCTTGCCTCCACTGTTTGCTTAGGCGTCTGTGAGCCCATCTCTTTGGCTTCTTCATGGATCTCAGCTTCAGCTTCCATGTCAGGAGGTGGCCAATGTTGCTCCAGTGTCAAGGGTGTAGAGAGAGAGAGAGAGAGAGAGAGAGAGAGAGAGAGAGAGGAGCTAACCAGGTTTATTTATCCCAAATTATATCGATGGACCCGCTATTAATAGTTTGTAAAAGTAAAGGTTAATACTACAAAAAACTCCAAATTGGTACAGTTGTGACGAATTTACCCCAAATTAGTTTTTTATTATCAAAAATCCCAAACTGGTACACACGTAATAAATTTACCCTCCGTTAAATTTTACCGTCACATTATCGGGTTGGATGACACGTGGTAGTTTTTTTTTAGTTGAAAACACGTGGCAGTTGACGGGCATATAAGTTTGGAATTTTACCCTCCGCTTGTCATAGGTGTACTAGTTTGTGATTTTTCGTTGTATCAATCCAATTTAACGGAAACTAACGGATGATACATTTGTCACAAGTATATTAATTTGGAGTTTTTTATGGTCAAAAAATTAGTTTGGGGTAAATTCGTTACAAGTGTATCAATTTGGGGTTTGGGTGGTCAAAAAATTAGTTTTGAATAAATTTATCATAAGTGTACCAGTTTAGGATTTTTCGTGGTATTAACCTTAAAAGTAATAATTAAAAAATGAAGCTCTCTGTATTTTCAAGAGAAAACTTTCTTTGGTTACCCTCTTGATCAAAACTTGAAATATTTATAAACTAAGCTCGAATAAATGATCTGTACTTATGTAAAGTCGTGCATGCATTGAAGAGAGAAGCCATAATGTTTGCCTTCAATTCCACAAGGTTAATATATAAGCTGACAAACTCTTTTAAAAAAAAACTCCTTTTTTCGGAATAAACAAACCTTCATCCATTTATGTACAGGGTCGATATCACAAAAAACTTTAAACTGGTACACATGTGATAAATTTACTCAAAATTAATTTTTTGACCGTTAAAGACTTCAAACTGATATGCTTGTAACAAATTTACCTTCTGTTAGTTTTCATTAAATTTTACCATTTAATTGTTGAATTGGATAATATATGACAGATGATAAGTATACCAGTTAAAGTTTTACCTCTCTATTTATCACGAATTTACCGTTACCGTCGAATTAGTTTTCTTTCCTGTCACCTCTCATAAATTTACCATGTTGCAAGTAGGCTTTCAAACCTCAACTCCCGAGTCTGTGTGGGATGTTCCACGAAACTTTCTGACCACAGCATCTATTATACAACATACAGAAACTGGACGATGAAAAGTTGACATGTTGTAAATCGGTATTGCCTGAACTGCATATCTGATTAAGGTTCATCTAACTTTCCAGAGCTAGTAAGTCCATTTTATCATGAAATTGGAACCATACATGTGCTACCTTGTTTGTTTAAAGCTAGACTAGTCTGAGCTTGTGAAACGATATTGCGCACTCTGCATTTTCTCTCCACTTAAAGATGCTGTCTTTGACAAAAACTTCTCTGACTTGACATGCAGTAACGTAACATGACCACGTCTGTGTGGATTCTTTACGGTCTGAACTATACTGTATCTTTCTGCATCTGTAGGATCCATTCCGCAAGCAAGAGCAGAAGCAGACTGATGCACAAACATTGGTGAAGTGATTATGGGGAGATGAACTTCACTCCTTCATTTTCTTCACCGTATTCCAAGTTTGGTCCCGGAGAAATGTATATGACTTGGGATCTCTTACCAGATTCTACGGGACGATCTGTAATCTAGTTTGTCAATGTTCTTGAACCTCGTGTTGGAGTAAAAGGGTAAAATTAAATTTCATTGGAGTACGTGCGGGAATAATCGCTTTTACCTGCTGGCTTGGGTTACGAGTGTAGAAGAATCAGCTAATAAACAGGGGCCCCAAGGCTGCAGGAGGAGAGTAGAGGATGAGTAGGGGCAAAAATGTGGTCTCAGGGTATGCACGACCGCAAGAGCATCCATTTTATTAATAACTTCCGAAAAGGGCTTGTGCCTGTACTTAATTTTACCCAGCCTTCTTGCGGTGGCGAAGAACTGTTCTTTCGCATCATTTAGAGGGGCATTCGTGATGATACTAACTTGACAAAGTTGATTGGAAGGTATTAAAGTCCAAAGACAAGCAATTTAATGTCTTACAAGGATTTTATGGTACCATTAAACATTAACATCTACTGATGAAACAAGAAAAAAGCCAGCTTTGACTGTCATAATATCTACTCATGCTCGGACTCGACTCCAATTTTCTTTTTGATCATGAAACACAGACGGCTATTTACATAACATGGCAAACTACCAACAATAATACAACAAGGGTATCGTCTATTTGCCTATGTGAATCTTATCTTCATGGATGCTGCAGCGCGAATTGAGAGAGAGGAATGAAGTCTCTCGCAGTCTGTTATCACGTGGCCCCTGGTAATATCCTTTATGGTAGGACATCCAGATAGTGCCATCGTAAGCTCGAGCAGATCCTTCAGCATCTCAATGACCCTTTTAACTCCAGTTTCCCCTTTGCCGCCAACCCATATACAACAGGCCTTCCTATCTGTAGTAAGAAGACCACTATCAGGAGAATGTCAATAATTGTCCTAGTTCACTTATTCAGTCGTGATTCAAGTGTTTTGGTAATGTGAAAAGATAGTTTCTACAAACTAATTAGAAGATTTTACCAGTACTGCTTCTGCCCCAAGGGCCAATGCCTTGAAAACATCTGTTCCCTACCGCACTCCTCCATCAATAAAAACAGGGACTTTCCCTTTGACTGCATGAACAACCTACAAACGAAGGTTTAATAGAAACACTGATGACCAAAATGATGTTTTACAGATCACTAGCTGC